>OZ018335.1:48994781-49594781 GCA_963969495.1 Ceratothoa steindachneri | reverse complement strand
CTTACTCTCTCACAACTATTTAAAATCTTTCGTCATCACCCAATCATAATCTTTTGCACCACCTCTTCTCCTAATAACATGGCCTATGGAAGTCTCAGTTATGTGTCGTGATCTCTTCTCTTCGTCACGTCGGACTGAGCCCTCTTCTCCACGTGCTTCATCTACACACACTCATCTCATTTATACTCACTAACATAGACTCAGACTCACTCAATGGAAACCTCCAAATACTATATGTTCGATCAATTCATCTCTCCCGATCCGGCACAAATCCAGAAATCTCATTCACCTCACTCTCATCAAAATGTTCCGTCCATCCATTTTTTGTCGTGTGTCTCCCCTTACGCTTTGCCCTTCCATGCTCAACTAACAGTAACTTCTTCCCATATAACACTCTAGATATATCAGTTAATCCTTCACAGTCTTCCATGCTTTCCAAAAGATTCTCATTCACCAAGTATCGCAAAAAATACCAAGGATGATCACGCCACCTCGGTAACTGACGCTGATACACTCTATGTTCATCCAAACTTCCATCCTCTCTTTCACCCACGATCATGTAACTTATTACATTGAACCAAACCTTTATTACCACAAAAATACCTTCAATCTTCTCTTTCAATTCATCTACATTCAGCCTGCATTTTGTTTCAATCTCGTTCAGCATTTTATCCACAAAAAAAATTCTAACCTTTCATTCCCTTTTCCATAATTCACGATCACTTTCACTAATTCCCAAACGCGGCCTAATCATTCTTTTAAAATTCATTATATATTTACACGGTGACATTTCCGTTGCCTTGTGTACCGTCATATTATACGACTAAAGTACTCTTTCTAAACATTTAGCCCATTCTCTCACATCTTTCACGAACAATCCTAACATCTCGCTCAATGTTCTAATCGTTTTTTCAGCCAAGCCTTTCGAGCTAAGTACATATGGTGTCTCTTACACATGATCAATTCCTTATTCACTCAACATTTCTTCAAAAGCAGGTCCTACAAACTCAAGTCCATTATCACTTAAAATTCGCGCTGGCTTAGACACACATATTCGCAACAGTTTCTGATTCACAACTCTAGCAACAGTCACAGATGTTTTATTCTTCAAAGATGTAGCTTAAACAAACTTACTTTTATGATCAACCATTTCAATATGACCCCACAGAGGGAAAGACAAAGATATGCAATCGATGCAACCATTTCAAACGTCTCCTTCATGTACAAGTTCAAAAAAGGCATACTCGCATACACTTTCTGATACTTCCCCTTCTGACAAACTTTGCAAGTAGTCGCAACATCCAAATAAATTTTCTTCAAAAATGGACTAAATGCATGCTCTTTCATGCACTCCAACAGCTTGTTCTTCCTCATATGTTCAAACCTCTCATGCATGATTTTTACCATTCCTAATTTCCTAGAAGTCAAAATACTGGAACATGTGCATCCCCCTCTTCTATTCCCCGTACGAAATAAATCACATCTTTGCATAGCAAAAACAATTGGGTAGACTTTTTAAACTCTTTCATATAACACTGAATTCTTCAACAGACACACTCCTCAATACACTCTCTTTCAGATCATACACCATCGGATATGACTCTTGCATACTTTCAATATCGTCTTCCGTTAATAGAGCTAGTCGCACATACAAGTTCGCTCTGCATGTTTACCACAAGTAAACATGCAAAGCGAACTTGTATGTGCGACATACTCATTTCCTACATCTACCGAAATCGCATTTCTTCACAAGAAGTCAATTCACACCAAAAATTAATGAGGTAGCTCATTCTCACATAACACACCAAATTCATGCACCACACTTTGCAATATTCCTATACTTACTGCCATAAAGTTTAATTTTTCCAGGCCGGAACTCGTGATTGTAACGCCTTGTCTAGGTATATTCTAACTCAGCTTCTCTATAGCACTCAACACTTTAGTATTCACCAAGGAAACCTGCGCACCGGTATCAATCATTCCAGAATCTCTTTTCCCATTTATTCTCAACAATATGCACCCTCTTTTCAATCTCATGTTCACATGATAGACTCGTAACTTTCATATACTTGACAAACACCTCCACAGCATCATCATCATAAATAAGCGCACACTCCTCGGGTAATTCATTAACAGAATTCCGTACATAATTCTTCTTCTCAATTAACCATTTATAATACAACCCCACTCAGACATTGAAAATGCAGCTCCCAACCACTCTCTCTGCCTACGCTCTTATAAGATACACCACAGGCTTTTTTTCTTCATAATGCACGCATACACTCAAACCAAAAATCTCACTTACTACCAATAAGACTTCGTGGAAAGGCATCACTCTCAGCTTACACATCACTATTAATTCTTTCTTCAGCTTGTTCATTTTCCCCATACCTAACTGATCCGGTCTTTCACACGCTTCTTCCAAAACAATTCTTCGTAAGTGATTCACATTCTCAGCTACCTTAACTTATAATCCAAAATTATTCAGTTTTCGTAAGCCATAAAGCACGCTCTAAAACATAAAATTACCACCACCCTCACATTTATTCCCAACAGTTAATCCTTTCAGCAAATATTCGGGATTTATTTCAACAGTCACACTTGAATTACACTACCACGTAATTTTGACATCAAATCCGCAAGTTGATTCCTCTAACCCGGAAAATATTCTACCACAAAATCAAAATCACACAAATCATCCCTTGTCTTTGCAAGCCTGCTATCAACTATCCTCATACGCTTCAAGTTCGCACTACAAATGTCTCAGCGATTTTAAACAAAAACATACATACACAGACGCTTCCACTTGACCATACCTTTCAAACTCACACTCTTCTACAAATTCCAAAACATCTTTACACAGCAATCTTTCTCACACACATCGTTCGGGACTGTACTCAAGAACTTTCTCATTATCTGCTTGTTATCACTTACTTAATCATCGCCAAACTTTTTCCTTAGTAAAGTTCCAAGCCTATGAGCATACAAATCAATTCTTTAATTCTTGCCCATTTTGGCTTGCTCAAACTCATATATCTTTCGATATTTCACACCAGCTTTCACCTGATGTATAATGCGCACCTTCACTACCTCGTACCTCGGCTCACCTAAGCTCACAATAGTCTTATAAAAATAACGCAGCTTAACTTCTAAAATTGACCTAATTCTCTCACCGAAAACCAGCTATTCTTTCCTAAATTTTCTCTAAAATAACCATCATACTCCTTGAAAAATTTATTAAAATCCTTTGGCCCATAAGCACTAATCTTTCTCACCTTTTGGACCTCTCTTATAAAAACACTCTTGTGCATTTCCACCCCATTTTCACTTCCACTATCTCTCACATACTTAGACCCGCCACTTCTATTAATACTAGAGTACAGAGAAGCTATGCTCTTCGACTTCGTCCTAAATAGTCTGTCTCTCTGTCGCCTCTTAGAAGTCTCCTTTTCTTATATCCTGTTTGGCAGCTCATCTATATCAGATGCTAAAATTTCCTTTACTGATCTTTCATTTTTCCTGACACCACAAGCTAGTAAAGTTGAAGTTCCTTTCGCACCAATTACACTCTTTTCACCAATTCTCTCATCTCTCAACCTAGCCCAATTCTCCATTTTCATTTCCATTTGCGATGACATCTTCGCCACCACCTGACTTTCACTATTCCTGATTTTCTTTTCCATATTAAATTCCATTTTTCTCATTTTGCCTTTTAAAACAGTCATTATCTTCGCTCAGCTGCACATTTTCACTGTTATTCTAATGTAACACATCCCGCAATCGCATCAACTGAAATTCCATACTTTTATACACCTCACTATATATTTTATTTTATTTTAACTTTCCTTTTGTTATTTTCTTTTTAGAGCAAAAAACAAATGGACAACTATTGTCTCTAGTCTCCTCCAAATCTACCAAGCGTCACTGTTCGGGTGCCAAGCTATGTAGCGGACGGTGCTGGCTGGAAACCAACCGCCACAAAGGTTTGCTCACGCGCTCGTGAGACGCGTGTTTGTTCAGAAGAAGGCTCAAGGAAATGTGAATACTTAGTTTATTTTATTATAAAAAACCCACTTTAAAATATATTAATATCCCCACCACCCAATACAGTCCCTTTAAAAAATAATATATACAGAATAAACAAGGAATATCGCAAATAACTCCGACTAAAGCAATAATATTAGGCTGTGCGACAAATCTGGTAAATATATACAATGGCTAAACATGAACTTGCTTGCTCGCTTCGCGATCACTAATTTGCCACTGGGCGGTCTCTTTTAAGTTCTCGCGTATAAAGTGAGTCCTTTCGCTCTCCTTTAGTGTGAAGAGGGGGGGGGGCACTGGCCTCTGGCTTGCTCCTTCTTGGCCTTGTTCTTATTCTGGCTCTAGCCTCACCCTTCTCGTCCTCGTTCTCGTTATGGCTCTAGCCTCATCCGTCCCGTCCTCTCACTAATAATGGACTATAAGGGAGAACGGTTGTGACTCTAAAATCGTGCCACACACGGGTCTCTCAGTTCCACACTCATCGCCTCTTTTCTTCACTCAGAAATGAGAGTAATCAGCGCCAACTTAGGAGGTGGAAAAAGGGGGAAAAGAAATTAACCACTGCTGGCTCTTTAATGGTATTACGTAGCCCCCTCTCTTATATACATACATACCACCCAATCACACACACGATATTCTCACCAATATATACCTGGCTTTACATCCAGCTTCAGATGTTTGTGCGCAGTCGAAAATATCTCCCGAACCACACTTCTTTATATATAATACACATTTTGACCTGTATAATATTCTTCTGCGGGGTAGAAAAGAATCAGTCTTTCGCAGAAGACGAGGTCAGACACTGATTCCAGGCTGCTTTGTCCTCCATCCTCCACCAAAACCTAAAATAAACGGGGGTACTAGAATGTACCCAAGTGAGTTAGGGCGAAAAAAATACCCTTACTACATGTGAGGTTTTGGCCATAGATTGTGAGATGCCATTCAGAGGGGATTATTTGATTATTTCTATGGAGTAGGCATCTGTCGTAGAATGACTCCCGACGATATACCATATATCACTATTCGTTGAGGGAACTTCCTTAATTATCTCTAGAGTGCGTTTTTACTGTCTGGCGGCCGATATTATGTATCTTCAAAATGCTTAAGAAGTGGAACTGAGCTCAAGGATAATAATGTTGCCATCATTAATAAAATAGAGTTTTATTAATAATAACTATCAGCAAACACAAAAAAACGGAAAATATTGACAACAGAATGGAAAGGGTCGTGGAGACTCGGGCTAATCCAAGGATTTAAGGGATCAAAAAAAGGTAAAACAAATATGGAGTTAAAGAGATGGGATGGTTCGATAAACCATTTAAAGCACAGGATAGAATTGAAAAATAAGGGATCAATACTCAAAAGGTGACGCTTGGCTTACGTAACTTCATTAGGGTGCAGTGGAAGGTACTTGAAGGAATATTCGGTCCGCTGGCGAGTTCCAGCCGAAGGGGGGGGATAAAAGGATCCTGACGTGGCGTCTTGAAAAGGAGAACCATTACTCGACGAACGGCTTGACGAACAATGGCTGTTCTAGGTTGTTCTCTTCTGAACAAAGGGGCGGATGAGAACCGTCTCTTGTCTACGGGCTCAAGAACAATGGCTGTTCTAATGTTGCTCTCCTTTGAACAACAGGGGGGGGTGAGGACCGTTTCTTGGCGAAGGGCTCAAAACGAACAATGGCTGTTCTAATGTTGTTCTCCTTGAACAACAGGTGGGGGATGAGAACCGTTTCTTGGCGAAGGGCTCAAAACGAACAATTGCTGTTCTAATGCTGTTCTCCTTGAACAACAGGGGGGGATGCCTTGGGGACTTGGCGTCACTAAAGGCTCGAACCTTTGGCACTCAAGGAATATTGTCCTCCTTCTGGACAAGTGATGGTGAATCTCGAGGTCGAGGTCCCTTGGCGAACAAAGGGAGAGAGGGTCGTGGTGATGTTTCGCGACGAAAATCTGGATCTCCAATCTGATCTTAGTGGTAAAGTTTCCATATAAATAGCCAGGACATCTCCTTGGCGTGGGGGAGAATGGGGTGGAAGCTTCGAGGGAACGCACAGCTGGGCCGGAGAAAAATGCCTTATCTGTCCATAAGCCTAACTCGATCTGGCGAGGTCGGCGTATGGGGGCGAACGGGGGGGACGATAACCTCCTTGTTTAAACATTGGCGTCCGGTAGCTGTTGATAAGACTCCAAGCCTCGAATCGAAGATGCACGTGGGCCTCCTCGAGGTTTTAACTAATATGGGATAGGAGTTGAATTTAACACAGATTCAACTCGTTCTATCACACCCCTCCATTCCAGGGGAAGTTGTCACTTCGAAAAAAAAAGAGAGAAGGGACAACGATAGAGCTCCGTTGTAGGGAACTCGTTTTCTTGTACCAACCGTATCTTCCTGCACCTAACTAGTATTACCTCAATACATGATTATTTTGATCTTTAGATTACAGGGGAAAATAACCTTTAATACAACTTAATAAAAAAAAAGGGCATGGAACAATGAAATGTTATAAACTTAGTACATACGGGACAAAATAATTTATACGTAAATTAATAAGAACAAATATATATACATCAAAAAAAATTAGACATTGAGCGTTACAAAATTCAGACATATACATTAATTGACTATATTACAAAAGAATCTTAAATTAAGTCGTACAAGACGGTATATACCTACATGGAGATACTAATCCTATGAATACAATTGTTCTATGCTATTCGATAACGCATTTCTACTGAGTGCATCAGCGACCTGGTTATCGGAACCTTTGATATAATTTATTTTAAATTGATACTCTTGCAAGAGTAAACTCCAGCGCATGATGCGGCCGTTTGAGTGTCTCAAATTCCTAATATAGGCTAACGGACGGTGGTCAGTTCCTATTCGAAATTCTTTACATATCAAGTACAGCTTGAATTTGTCTATGACCCAGATAATTGATAGTGCTATCTTTTCTCTAGTGGCATATCTCTTTCCGCGTGGTAATAATTGACGACTAGCATATGCAACTGGATGACTCGTTCTGTCATCCACGTATTGAAGGAGTACACCACCAATGCCCTCGTTGATCACGTCGGTCTTAACCCCAAAGGATTTTTCCGGGTTGGGCAACTTAAAAATGGGGGCAGAAATGAACTTACTTTTGAGCTGATTAAAATGGGAAACAGCGACATCATTCCAACGTAAACGATCGGAGAAATTCTTTTCCTGAAGGGGGCATAGGGGGGCCGAAATTGCAGCGAAATTCGGAACAAATCGCTGATAGGGAGAAGCTGATCCTAGGATCGATCTCAATGGCTTCTTTGTAATCGGGAGGGGCATGTCGGCGATTGCCTTAATCTTGTTCTCGTGGGGACCTGACTTGCTTTGTCCTATTTTGAAACCCAAATATTTGATGGTTTTGTGGGCAAACTGGCATTTGCTGGGGCCAATGGTGAGGCCATTTTCACGCAGTTGCTCGAAAAGAGCTAATAGGGTGGATAAATGGTGATTCCATTTAATTAGTTCTTGGAGCTCACTCTTCTGACGTGGTGTCAGCTGCGCGTCACTATCCAGTTCAGAGGGTTCCAAATTCTCGCCTGGTAGAAAATGAGGAGGGTACTCGGCATCAGGTTGGATGCACACTGTCTGGATTACCTTAAGGGACTCCGCGGGGCAGTCCTCTTCAAGCGCCGATGCTTCGTCCAGTTCTACGAAGGTATCTCCATGGGCGCGTTGGCGGTTCTTTATTTCTTGGGGTCCAGGGACAGTCTCCGTGTCCTTGTCTGGGGCCTTATCACCTAAGGGTGTTAGTGATTCACACTCCTCATTTTCCGTCCTAAAGTCCTGGTTAGGGGTCTCCGATAAATCGGACGGTATCGGGGTTCTGATGGAGACGGGCTCCTGGGCTTCTTTCTTATCTCGGCCTTGAGGAAGGGCGGCCTGAAACACAGGGTCGAAACTTACTTGGGGGCTCTGTCCTATAAGTACGGAACAGAATTTTATGGGTGCTACAATGACTTCAGCCCAGTCATTATAATATTGACACTGCAGGTAACATCTAGCGACGGGAAATCGGTTCGCCCGCCCAAGTTGGTCATGTACCACCGCAAATTTTTCGTGGTTAGAGGCCACTGGGAGGAGTTCGTCGGACACGATGAAGCATGTACATCCTGTGTCCCTGACGAGAGTCGATACTCGACAGCTGTCCACGCTGCCCTCCTCATATTTCAAAGTTCCCGATGAACTTTTACCAAAAACAAAATTTACCTGGTGGCCTGACGAAGGGGGAGAAGTTTCTGCTTGGGTCTGCACCACCGGGGGAGCCGGGGTCGCATTAATCTGGTGAACTTGGTTGGCTGGTCCGCTTTTAAGCCTAGAATTTTCGGGGCAATTCCAGCTCATGTGGTTTTCTACACCACAGGTGAAGCATATGGTTGGTCGCTTCGGGAAGAGAGATGGAGGAGAAGTCTTAACGGGAGGTTTGGAGTCCCGTTGTTGGTTTAGGGGAAAGAAGTTTTGGGGTTTTACGGGGCTCGGAAACTTTTTCAGCTTTCCTGGGAAGGAGCGCGAGTCCGTCCTTCTTTCTTCTCGTTGGATTTCTTTTTCTCGTTCTTCTCGTTGTATTACTCTTTCCCGTTCCTCTCTTTCTCTTTCTTTTTCTACCTTTTTTCTTTGAACTTCTGCTTTAATTCGAGCTAATTCAATCTGAAGCTCAGCTTGTCTTATCCGTTCCTCTCTTTCTCTTTCTTCTCGTTGTATTTCTCTTTTTCGTTCCTCTCGTTGTATTACTCTTTCCCGTTCCTCTTGTCGGATTACTCTTTCCCTTTCTCTTTCTTCCTCTTTTCTTTGCTCCTCTTGAATGTACTTAATTAGTTCTTTTCCGGAAAGTCCACAGGACTCTCCTTGCGCTTTAAAGATTTCGAACGGAGTCATCTTTGCACTTGGGGGCGCACTAGTCAACCAACTAAAATTCCTCGCAAAAAGAATTATGCCTCTATAGAATTAGCCTACCTAAATATGGGCACTGACCTATTCGTACTTGGTTTCTCAATCTAAATAACCACTGACTAAAATCACAAAACAACAAACAAATTATTATAACCGTTCCTTGAGCTACTCCAGCTTCTTAAGTTTCAAAAAAAAGGGGATAGCAATCGTTAAAACAAAAGGGAACTACTATATTCTATTATTATAACGAATAACACTATGCTTTACTCGATGAGACCAGTGTTTGCAAAGATATAGCGTTAAACCTTACACACCTGATACCAAATTTAAATAGTATATATATATATGTCGTAGAATGACTCCCGACGATATACCATATATCACTATTCGTTGAGGAAACTTCCTTAATTATCTCTAGAGTGCGTTTTTACTGTCTGGCGGCCGATATTATGTATCTTCAAAATGCTTAAGAAGTGGAACTGAGCTCAAGGATAATAATGTTGCTATCATTAATAAAATAGAGTTTTATTAATAATAACTATCAGCAAACACAAAAAAACGGAAAATATTGACAACAGAATGGAAAGGGTCGTGGAGACTCGGGCTAATCCAAGGATTTAAGGGATCAAAAAAAGGTAAAAAGAATATGGAGTTAAAGAGATGGGATGGTACGATAAACCATTTAAAGCACAGGATAGAATTGACAAATAAGGGATCAATACTCAAAAGGTGACGCTTGGCTTACGTAACTTCATTAGGGTGCAGTGGAAGGTACTTGAAGGAATATTCGGTCCGCTGGCGAGTTCCAGCCGAAGGGGGGGGATAAAAGGATCCTGACGTGGCGTCTTGGAAAGGAGAACCGTTACTCGACGAACGGCTTGACGAACAATGGCTGTTCTAGGTTGTTCTCTTCTGAACAAAGAGGGGGATGAGAACCGTCTCTTGTCTACGGGCTCAAGAACAATGGCTGTTCTAATGTTGCTCTCCTTTGAACAACAGGGGGGGTGAGAACCGTTTCTTGGCGAAGGGCTCAAAACGAACAATGGCTGTTCTAATGTTGTTCTCCTTGAACAACAGGGGGGGGGGATGAGAACCATTTCTTGGCGAAGGGCTCAAAACGAACAATGGCTGTTTTAATGCTGTTCTCCTTGAACAACAGGGGGGGGGGATGAGAACCGTTTCTTGGCGAAGGGCTCAAAACGAACAATGGCTGTTCTAATGCTGTTCTCCTTGAACAACAGGGGGGGGGATGAGAACCGTTTCTTGGCGAAGGGCTCAAAACGAACAATGGCTGTTCTAATGCTGTTCTCCTTGAACAACAGGGGGGGGATGCCTTGGGGACTTGGCGTCACTAAAGGCTCGAACCTTTGGCACTCAAGGAATATTGTCCTCCTTCTGGACAAGTGATGGTGAATCTCGAGGTCGAGGTCCCTTGGCGAACAAAGGGAGAGAGGGTCGTGGTGATGTTTCGCGACGAAAATCTGGATCTCCAATCTGATCTTAGTGGTAAAGTTTCCATATAAATAGCCAGGACATCTCCTTGGCGTGGGGGAGAATGGGGTGGAAGCTTCGATGGAACGCACAGCTGGGCCGGAGAAAAATGCCTTATCTGTCCATAAGCCTAACTCGATCTGGCGAGGTCGGCGTATGGTGGCGAACGGGGGGGACGATAGCCTCCTTGTTTAAACATTGGCGTCCGGTAGCTGTTGATAAGACTCCAAGCCTGGAATCGAAGATGCACGTGGGCCTCCTCGAGGTTTTAACTAATATGGGATAGGAGTTGAATTTAACACAGATTCAACTCGTTCTATCACATCCAGCTTCAGATGTTTGTGCGCAGTCGAAAATATCTCCCGAACCACACTTCTTTATATATAATACACATTTTGACCTGTATAATATTCTTCTGCGGGGTAGAAAAGAATCAGTCTTTCGCAGAAGACGAGGTCAGACACTGATTCCAGGCTGCTTTGTCCTCCATCCTCCACCAAAACCTAAAATAAACGGGGGTACTAGAATGTACCCAAGTGAGTTAGGG
This sequence comes from Ceratothoa steindachneri, assembly GCA_963969495.1. Classification (NCBI taxonomy): domain Eukaryota; kingdom Metazoa; phylum Arthropoda; class Malacostraca; order Isopoda; family Cymothoidae; genus Ceratothoa; species Ceratothoa steindachneri. Next base: position 49,583,770 of record OZ018335.1, on the reverse strand, counting down.
CGAAAAAAATACCCTTACTACATGTGAGGTTTTGGCCATAGATTGTGAGATGCCATTCAGAGGGGATTATTTGATTATTTCTATGGAGTAGGCATCATTGTTGGCTTAATTTGGGTCTTGGAAATTTGCCCCTTTGTTGATATATTAGCTTAGGCCTGGGTTTAAATGTGGGCGGTTGAGGTTGATGGGCAGTAATACCAATAAAATGTAACATCATCTCCACTAGGCTCGATTAAGCAATATATTATGCAAAGATTTTGGCAACAGCAAAATGCACCTTTTATTTATGGGGACTAGGGGTCTAGTATCTAAACCTATTATGGTTCACCCCATGGGTCTCATGGATATCCAATCGAAAATATCCCCTATGCAGAAGAATCATAGGTAATCTCATCCAATTGCTCCTTATTCGCTTATTTCTATGCCCATAGTGTTGAGAGACCTTAGATAGAGGCTTATCTTCTACATATTTGAACTTCCAGTAACTTCCTGTTTCTTTATAAAGTTATATAAAAATAATAATCGGCATTTAACTAATAGATTTCGAGCTATACACAAACACAATATTTCTCACACACATTGAGTCGAGCGCGCACCACGCTTTATCATTATATTTACCTTTAGAAATAAAGAATTTTATAGAATAACGGATAGATAATTTGTCAAAAAAGATGTCAGAAGAAATGCATGAAGAGATCATAGATACGATTGAAGAAATCCGTAATTCAATAAGTCATGCAGGATTCACGAGCTCCGCTCGCTTATTGGCAAACGTAAGAGAAGCGCCACTCTCCGCATGAGAAATACATTGACCATTACAAAATATCCCATATTCAATACCAAACTTGATTAAGACGGATACTCGAAATTGTGTAAGAAATAAACCCTATTTCGAGAAGATTAATCTACCAAATATGATTTCAATATGAAAAAAGAAGAAACATGAAAACGGCACTCACCACAATATACTAATTGAACTAAACAACACTATTACATATAACAAAAGCAAATGCAGCAAACACAATAATACAAAGATAGTAAATATAACATAAAAGGTTTGAACTCCGTCAAAACCCCATAGACAAACATCATTTTGTATCCCTTTGCAATTCTCCGACTCTTCCATTTCTTTTTACTACATTTTCTTTTTATCAACACCCCACATTATTTGTCCCCATTAAACACACACACACAAACATTCCTAGCTCCGGTCTAAAAGGGTGACCGCATAACTATATCCCACTTATTTAACAGAAATCGTATTCAGATTTTCAACATCTCAGAAAAAGATATAGTTTGAGGGTTATGTATATATATATATATATATATATATATATATATATATATATATATATATTCAAGAATTGGAAAAATAATTGGAACAGTAGAAATTCCAAACCAATATTTTAATGAGCCATTTTATTACGCATATCCATCTAAATTTAATTGTGAGAGTTTTGTCTCTATTGTAGATACATAGGTTGATTTATCAACTTTAATGGATATTTTTAATTCTTTATCAGATCGAGATATAGATGTTAAGATGCATGACCTCACTGAGTTCGAAAAAGGGCAAATTGTTGGAGCTCGAATTTCAGGATGCTTCTGTCACCAGAACAGCTACAATCCTTGTTTGTTCAAGAGCTACCATATTAAGGACCATGACAGAATTCAAGAAGCACGGCAAAACCTCCAGTAGGCTAGTAATTCCAGGAGGACTTCGGAGCTCGCTGAAAGAGAAGGACGATTGTTTTCACAGCCTCGGGCTGTAGAAGTGTGAACACGGTTAGCGGGGCTGCAATCGCAGCAAAATTTAGAATCATCATTATAGTCATTTTGAAAGGGCATCTCCGCAATTTCCCTCACTTTCTTAGCCGGTGGGCTAATTGCCCTACCCGAAATATGATGCCCTAGTAAATCACTCTCTTCTTTGGTTAATTCGCATTTCTCCAGGGATATCCGCAGACTGTTCTCGACCAGGATTTATAATGCTTGATCTAAATAATATTAAGGGTCGTCCAAATTGTCTATATGTGGTGTCGAAATGTGCAAAGAAGGATGACTAAGTTGGTTCTTGGGTAGAGGAAAATAGCTTAAGGTGGAAGGCTTGGGAGTATAAATCTCAATACGCTAGAAGGAGAATTCCGGTGGGACTTGATTGAAGTCTTTAAGTGGTTCAAGGGTCATAATTAGGGAGAGAGATAGAAAGGTAGGTGAGGTTCTTATTTTGGTAACATAATAGGAACGTAGCAATGGGTTTAAACTGGGCAAGTTTAGGTTTAGAAAAGAGATTTGTAGTAATTGATTTACACATCGTGTGGTGATCAATTATGTAAGCTCAGTAGTCAAGTGAAAGAAATGTCCTCCCTGTGGATTTTTAAGAATAGATTAGACAGATTTATGGAGGAGAATAAAAAGTTGAACAGAACTAGCTGAATAGAAGAGAATCTGTTTCGTATAGAGTATTGAATAACTTTTTGCAGACTTTTTTTCTTATGATCTTATAACATGAGGGAAACTACTAGGCGCGTTCGCTCATCCCGCTGAAAAATTCCGAGCCCAATTTGGGTTATTACATTAAATAATTAAAAGGTAATATCAAATGTTATAGATGAATAAGACAAAATTTTGGCCCATGATTGAATACAGGTTAACTCCCCGATACTATCAAAGAGGCTAAAATTCTTTTAGCCAGGCCGCAGAAGCCAACGACGAGGAATGAGATCTACCGCTCAATTTGGCTTTGGAAAATTGGCGGTAAATGCTTCGAAAGAATAACAGACTGGTCACCTAACTGAAAGAGAACTCCATATAAAACCCGTACCAATTCGAATTTTCGAAAAAATAAAGTACGGATATGCCAATCAATGTCACCGGCGAATATTCTCCATGCAAAAAGGTTCGGAAACTAGGTGGAAATTGGATGGCGGGATGTATCAAAAGCTTTTGTTAAAGTTGAGTAAAGAGGGATGAAATTCAAAATATTGCAGTATGGATCCGGTAGACGGCCTAAGTTTCGTGCTTAATAGAGGTCTCCCCGACCGGGGAGAGGGTTGATCACCACTCATTACTCAATATACCGCGCAAATGACGCAATACTAGGAAACCCCACTTGCTCCACCATCCAATTGGCGAATGATTTCAGGCACATAATACATTAATTAGTACTATTATCTAATTGCACCAATGTAGGCTCGAAGAAACATGGTAAGGACATTCACTACAATAAAAAAAAGAACACAATAAAACTAGGAAACATTATAAATTGCAACTCATACAACAAACAACAATCTCAAACATAACATCCAGAGATATTAAAAATAACATAAATGATTTGATTAAACGTCATCAAAACTTAATAACAAACAAACAAACTACTCAAAAATGACCAGGTGCCTATCATCCTATTTAAACATCTACCATTCTCTCTTTTTTAACCTTAATTATTCCTTCTATCTCCCACTCATATGATTTGCTCCTGAATTACATTAAATCAATCTACTTGTCTTTTTGGTCAGTTACCATATCAATACGCCAGTGTCTCCTCCTCGATCCTCCTTCATTTTACCCGAAGGTACAATAGGGGAGTAGATTGGGATATCCTTGATGTGTGTGTATTTAGGTGGTTATGTGTATGTTGAGAGCCGTCTCTGTAAGTTCATCATAAAAACATTTATCGAGGTACTTTACTGTGAGTAAGGCTTCGTGGAGAAGAAGGCGGCTGCTCTGTTGTCCTTCCACCAGCTTCCATTGAGGCCAGTAAAAGAAAAAATATCCACAAGAGATGCCAAAAGCTCTGTCCTGGAAGGCCTCACCATACTGCAGCGTCGAAACCTATTTAGAACACTGAAATGGGGTAAAAAATAATTACAATCGAAATAAAGAATTTTACTTCGTCTACGGGAAAGAAAATGCGCCACTTTAGAATACATGGCAAAGGTTTAAATATTTAAATCGATTGAGCTTGCATACTACAAGAGTGACTAGAGTAAATATGAGACCCGTAACAAAGTCCAGTCTCCTTTGGGTATAGCAACTCAAATCAAATATTATGTTGTGTTTTATTTATTCACTAAAGTTGATCTTATAACCACCCCGATCTTCTAAAGAACCCCGTTGTCCATTTTACATTGGCGACCACACTTTAATGTCCCATAATAACTAAAGGGAGTTCAGATCCTACTAATAGCTCCTACATCTACTTTTAGATTTTATAAAATTTGACTATTGCAAAAATATTTCTCCTTAGGGATCGAATGAAATCTTTTCAATGCATGAAATATTTTATTCTGTCCTTTATTTATTAGAATGCTTTTATATGATGAAGGAACAATGTTAACCCAAAGACTCCTTTCTTTTAACATAGAGAAAAATGTCCTTCAGCGAAAACATATGATAAATATGGATTGCGCGGTTAATAGAGCAAGCAAGCGACTGTATCCAATAGACAAATCTAACAGCCCTAAAAAGAACTGTATCAATTGGCTATATTAACCCTCCATGCTGCCGTCGCATTACACTCAGTAGAGCAACATGCAGGCGTCGATGAAGAGCGTCCTCCAACCATGGCCAATGACAGTGATGGTGGTTGGTTACACATTGCTATAGTTACTGGATTCCATCCCTATCATGGATTAGCAATGCCATTCCTGTCCACAGCAAGAAATTTTCATTAGAACATTACGGCCTCCATTAATGGAATTTTAACTTCTAAGCGATTATTATCAAACTTAAGAAGAAGCCGACGGTAATTCTTTATTCCGCTCATTTAGCATTTTTGTTTCAATCATCGCCTAATCCACAATCAGTTTATTCTTGTTGGATTACTTGAATTTTCTCCCTTCCACAAGGGTTTAGCTATATTGCTTTTAAAGTCTTTCTATCTGGTTTACTCTATTCAAAGTTAGGTCGAATTTACCGGCGCTAACCGTCTAATGGAATGTGCAGGATGTCTCCAAAAGTCAAAGCAAGTGACAGTAGAATCAGAGTAATAATCACTGCAAAGCCTCTAGTCATATGATGATGAGATTTATTGGGGGAAAAGTTGCAGCTAAATTTTATTAACGCATGATGCCACCAACCAATGTGTATTGGAAAACTTCTGGGACAAAGGGAGGGTTATCGAGCCCAGGTAGTGGAGTATTGATTGAAAAATATTATCGGTGTTTTGATTAGATGGGATGCGAGAGACAGGGATGTTGAGATTAGCGATATGTCAGATGACTTATGTGAATTGAATTACCTGCCAACATGCTTTAAATTCTGGGCAACATATAGTGGTGACAATTTTACTCCGAGCTCTCCCTTTTTTTCTGTTTTGGCTTGCATGGAATCGATCCGTGTGCCTATTGAGGAAACCCAACGCATTATCAATTCAGTAAACGAGAGCTCCCTTCACTTTGGCATTTTGCTCTTCTGAAATACTCTAACCCTCTAAGAAGTGGTGAATATTTGGTAAAATTAAAATTCCTTTTTAAAATATAGTTTATACTTATAGCGCCACAAATTCTTTTTGAATACCTAAGTAGGTCCAAAACTACTTCTACGCTCTCAACTGTGTGCCTAAATGCAACCAATAGTACCCTGTTTCGGGATACATTTGACTAATATCCTTTGATTCAAAATATAGCATCGTTGTGTATCGTAATTATATTCTCTTAAGGCCAAATACATTTGGCCATTCTGTCTCACAGATAATTCGATCATGAGAAACAACTCACCTCTGCTCTTTCCTGTAATGTTTTTTCAAATTTAGATTAGTAAAACCTTTTTTTTGCCTTCTTTTCTTATATTCGATGCAGTATAAAATAGTAATTGCCAGTCTCGGTAAAAATGACCGTTCACTGATCTTATTTTCCATGAAAAAGGTTCATTATTTGCATATAAAATATCTAGTTAGAAAGTGTAAAGGAAAGAGTAGCTTTTAAGAGGAATCTTCCTTTACAGTACACACACTTGGCTTCAAAAGAGGATGGTGGTGCATTTGTGAAAAGAGATTTATCGAGATAATTGGATTTCCTGTGACTTTGTGCCACCATATAGATTCAGGTAAATTCAGACCATTTTTTACGATAGCTACCTAAGTTTATGAATTTCTGAATATTAATCAATGTAAAATGAAGAATAATGTCACTTTAGTTAAATGCGAACATAAAACAATCTGCGAATATCATAGAGAAAGGTGAATATATTTTATTTTAAGCGATTGATCTGAGGGGAGAGACGGGAATATTGCCGAAAACCCTCACTAAATGTGGGTGCCAATATAGAAGTTTCCAATTATACCTGAAGGTATGTTTACCCATGGAATTTTAAAAATAATATGAAACTAACTGGGTTTTATTCCTTTTGGCAAATTACATTTTAAGGCAACATTTTCACAAGTTTATTCTCAGCCAAATACGAATATTGCATTCTAGTCGCAGAGACGATTTCACTCATTCATTCTTTGTAGGCTTCTGGAAGAGCAGTGAGCTCTTTCAACCGTTCAATTTTCGTTAGGATTTGGATGCTTATTTTTATAATGTCTCACCCATTTTTCTCTCTACTCGCCGGATATAGGAGTCTGTAGTCTTAGGTGACTCACACACCATTGCCTGCAGGAAGGTATCTGTCTATATATCTTCCACATATTTTAACTTTCTCGAACTTAACTATTTTCATTACAAACTTTCTGTCTAACAAAGTTTCGTAGTTATTCCGCCTGAAATTCGAAAAAAATAAACCGAAAAACCGAGAAGCTCTACATTTTTTATCTGGAAAGGTCAAAATTTGGGGGTCGGATTTTCCTCCAGGAAAAGGGATATCACTGTCATCTGACGATGAATCTATTAGCAAAAACACTAGCGATGCGAGCAGTATGGTCTCTTATAATCGAGCCATCTTCGGTTTAAATAAATTCTGCTGGCTGTTTTAGCTGACCAGGAATCAAAGAAAGTCTCAGAGTTCTGACCTTAGAGTGGGGGAGGGGGGTATATGACTCCCGTTGGATGGGAAGGGGATAAATTCATTCATTCCATTTTGCTTCTGTGAGAGCCTGCCTCACGAAGGGGCACCGTGAAAATAACCCTCTCGAGCCCCAGACCACGTGCTCCTTGGCGTGGGAACTTTAGAATCAGCGAGAAGGAAGCTGTCTCGCGCTAAGGGACCTAAACTTGCTGTATTTACTTAAACGGGACACACATATCACTCTCCCTGCCCCGCGATAACACAAAGTTCTCTCTCATCTAGGCCTCGCAACCATTTGGTTCCCCCGCGAACGCGCCCGTACAAGCTCAACCCCATGTCCTGAGGCAAACTTTGATGTTCGACCTAAACCCTTATCTCTAAATAAGTTTACACAGACTGGCGTTTTGACTTATCTTGGGACGGCTATGCCCTGGGGCTATCCAAAGGATCAGCCAGCGGGCTATTTAACTCTACAATCGACATTTCTCAATGAGATTGAGAGCCTGCCAGTCCATCCGTTCAGACTGTTTGTCTGTTTCCCGCGAAAACTTGTAACCCCTGTTCGAGTCGTAATTCGTGGTTAAGACTCAGCGCGAGAAAGTTTCCTTCTCGTTGATTCTAAAATTTCTACGCCAAAGAGCACGTGGTCTGGCACTCGAAGGGCTTCATCTCATGGTAAGCCTTCGAGGGGCATCCTCCAACATATTCAACGAAAAAGGCTCCTCTACCAAATCTTACACCTATTTGTATATGTCGTTCCCTGGAACGTAAGAGACTGGTTATTCCCATCCATTTTGATTCAAAGTAACAGGTTTACCTAACTGATCTTACACCAGGTCGTATATGTCAGGTCCTAGAGTGGGGGAGGCCGGCTAATAAGAATCCTACCTACCTGATCTTACTTACTCCTGTTGGTATATGTCGTGTTTAGCTTACATGAATTTGATTTCCTCCAATTTGTTAACCCCTTTTGGCTAATAATAGTGTTGTCGTGCTTCAAATTTCTTAGGACATTTTTTACTGATTTTTCAATCAATCTTGTCTATACGTCCCTACTTTTATTTTCTTTAAATAATTGTGTTCCAAGGGCCTTTCCATCGATAAATAGAGCACTGTGTCTTCAATCTCCCGTTTTGGGCTTTCATCATTATTCTGGAAGTTTTATTGCACATATGCATTCGGTTAGGGAAAAAATGGTGGAAGCTTTTGCCGCGTTCATTTTAATTCCTCCTAATCTAATGATCTACCTTTTTCTTAACATATTCTGTCATTCACCTGCGAAAGTGGTTATTTTTTCTCTTCCGCTAAGGATGAAATTATTTCAAGGCTCCTCGTTGATCAGTCCCTCGATGTTCTCAAACTTATGGGTTCTCCTTAGTGTTATAAGGTACTTAGCAAAACTTGTGTGATTGTAGGAAGAACAAAGTAAGCTCTTCTTTTCTCTCATACGCCAAGTATGTTAGGCACCTTCCCATTCCATATCGTTGAAGTATGATGCAGAGGAATTGGTAAACGAATTCTTTCCATTGAAATTCGTAATAAGTTGTTTTGTATTATTTTACAGAATTTGTCTTTTAGTTAAAATATGAATGTACAGCAAGAAAAATAACAATAAATAAATATTAATATACTATTTTCCCTTTTAACACGAGAAATAAACAAACAAGAATTACATGAATAGAAAACCATTGAAATAAAATTAGATTCTAGTCTTATGGTCCGATGTGAACCGGCTTCTATTTGATCTCAATTGAGTCACCCATGATTAAAATACTTTGACTACTATAGAAGAGCCACTCCTCTTCCTCAAACTCTGGAATTCCACCTTTGGTGTATTGGAGCCAGATCTTCTCACTAATCACAAGCATTTAGTACTTCCCTTCGTCCCTCTTTCTGTAAATTCAAACAAAATAGGGCCTATATAATGGAGTACTAAGCTGTCCCTGCAAATAAATTGAGGGAAGATTCTTCATTTGATGGTAATGCGTTCCTCAAGCGTGTCCATTTCATAGATGACAGAAAATGAGTTGATACCGTAGAAGCATTGGAGAATATGTTCACAAAAAGGTTGGTTTGTAATGACAGGTAGCTTTAGATTTTGGTCGGCTATCTTTCATCTTCTTTGCCAGATAATCTGAATGTCTAAATGAGCACTCTCCTGTATTCACACTCGAGGAAGCGCAAAATTCTCGTTAATTTGCTTAGTACATTTAAATATCTTCATCCCTTAATCATCGCGATTGTTGCTAGCATCGTTTACATGCTTAGTGATGAAGCTGATGTAAATTTAAAAATCCTCTCGGTTTACATCAGACAAGATGTCTAAGATAGTCAAAACCAGGGGATATCTAGATTTGAATGGTTCAGTCGCCCTAAAATGGGTCTATGATTAGATAAAGATTATAAATCGTCTTTCGCCACTAGACACTGGCAAATAGAGTAATCTCGCAGCCAATCAGTGTGTTTATTACTATTAGCTCGATTGATAGACAGAAGCACCGCCGATAACAGCTCTCCGGATTCAAACAAAATACAATTTGCATGGAATCCATTCCCACCCTCTGATTCTGAAGGGCTTAGCCTCGAATGATGGCATTTGAATAGGCAATGTTTGTCACATAACAACTTAGCACGTTGGCTATAACGTATTTGACCTCACTCCTACAAGCGTATCATACACTACAGACCGCATAGAGGAGTTAAATCTTCCCTGCTTCGTCAAAAAGGCAGGCCAATGTCACATGCGGAAGTTACCAGTCAAAAACCGGAAACATACATGGTGTATTATCGAATATTTTTTCAATAGAATTTTGTGAGTAGAGGAATAAATATCGCACTATTAGTCGAGCATTGGATGAATAAATTAATCTGTATAAGTTTACTCTGTCATGATGAGCTGGTTTTAGGAAGGGCCAAAGAAAACCGAAAGCGGTCCTTTAATGCATGGCTAGAGACCTGTTTTATTATAGCTTGTTCGAATTGGCGCGTTAGCGTAGACAACCAAACTTCGGCATTAATTATGAAATACATTGTCCATAAAATTTAGTAAACAATTTACAATATACACGGGTATAATAACGTTGATGGTCAGGGTAAAGAAAATGATGCTGAATACACTTTTGTGTGAAAAACACCTGTTTTGATTAACTTTTCTTCAGAATGGTGCTCATGTAAAAACTCAGAAATAAAAATAGGGATGCTTTCACTAGTTTCCATAAAAATGGAGGACTCTATGATACAATAGCGCCTCGCATTAATTTGCGGTAGATCCTAATTAAAAAATTCCGACGTGAAATGTTGCCTAAGAAGTAAGGTTTCGCAGAAAGTACTAAGAGCACTCAAAGGCCGAACCAGAAGATCCGACGTGGACTACAACCTACGAGAGACGCACCGAACAGAGGACAGCTAACTTCCACTGGAAGAAGTGGCAAGGCAATTTTATCTCAAATTTCAGGCATGAGGTTGGAGAAAGCGAGCGGAAAGAGCAGGGGGTATTTCTCCCAGGTTTCCTTAACAAAGCACTGTAGCCATCCTTCAGGAATCTGGAATCAGTTCACAGATTTATGAAATTCTTTCTCTTAAAGAATTTGACCGTGGAAGTGTTGGAGATGATGTTGAGCAGTAATTCAATACTTTACATTTATTGCCTTTGAGGTTACAAGTCCAGAGCATAAAATTAGACAGTTAATAAGGAGTTGATGTTAAATAATTTCTCGCAAGAACATTTGATATTTTTTCGTTTTATCTTAAAAAAACAAACGCCTACTCTCACCAAAGGCTCGTTGAAATTTCTCTTTCAGAGAAAAGGATGGGAGCCCAGTCTTATGGCAGGCGCTTCTGAAGAGGGTTAAGGAACTCCAGATGACCTTTCTAGCGGATTAAGGAAGTCTTACTATTACTTAAGGGCATTGACATTTGACGGTATTGTTCATTATCATTTGGAAGCACAAAGGTTATTAAAACAGGACTAGTTTAGATATGCACTTTTTCATAATATATTCAGCCATAAACTTAATGAAATTGACAAAAGGTCGTGAAAAACTGGAAAATATAACAATAGACAACTGAGATTAAACTGTGGGCGTTGACTTAACGTGATTAGTATAAATCTTTTAAGATTTGGTTCAAGAAATTGTAACTGCATTTACATATACTGCCCCTCAGACAAATTGAAATTTGGAATTTCATTAATTGATATGGATTCGATATTTTTTATTTTATTATGATCATTACAATGATAATAAAAATATTGCAAGTACAAAATAAGATAAAACCAATACGATAGTTATACTCGATTAAAATTCGTATGCCGAAAAGTTAGCCGACTTACTTAGGGACCAAAATACATCATAAATTATCTTCAAATTAATTAAGTTATAAAAACAGTTCTATAACACAGAAAATATTTTCCTTCCACTAAGCAAAAATCCCCAAATAAAGATGCAGGCATCTGTTTAATCACGTATAAGCCATAAATTGCCTCTATTTTTTATGTGGAAGAGACAGGAAGATCATTAGTTAAACTTAGATACGATCATAAGGGATATATTCGTGGAGCAAGCAATGGATCAAGTTATTTTTAATCATGTAATAAGCTCCAATCATGCAATTGATTTATTGGTGCCCAAATAATTCCAAATTTCAATTTGTTTGAACGGCTATATAAATAAATGAATTCCTGATATCTAAAATTAATCTTAAAGAATATTCTTATTCAGCTTAAATTAACTTCTCAGATTAATGTCAGTTTTTGAAAGTTATTAATTCCTTTATTCCTAGGGGGTTTATAAATTTCTTTTAGTTTACTGTTTAAAATGATATGGAAAAATACTTATGGAAACTATTTACGTTTTACTAAACTTTATTCCTCCAATCATTGGTTTCTTTGTACATTTAATTTAGCCGTTATTAAGGAAACTATATATATATATATATATATATATATATATATATATATATATATATATATATATATATATATATATATATATATATATATATATATATATATATATATATATATATATATATATATATATATCCCTTAGGTAGCTCGAATTGAAATCAAAGGTGATTTTGATTTCTTAACTTAACCTTTAAGGCGAAAAATATAAAATTATGAAAATATCTTGGAAATTTCAACATCTTTGTCCAATAGAGAGAGCATCACAATTAGTTCATGCTCAATTTTAATGAACTAATTTGATGTAGAAGATCCGGCTTGGAACAAGACTATTGTTGCCTCCTCTAATTGTATGTAGGTATGAAATCAGTCCTCGAGTCGAAGACACGTAATCTGATTTTCCACATTTAATAAAATTGAAAAAGAGAAAATGAAAGATGGCATGTAAGTTTTTGCTAAAGGCTAGCTTAATAAAAGAAAAAGAACTTAGAGATCCGATCATTTCCAAGAGCAGGAATTATAAACAAGAAGAGACTTAAAGAATATCCGCAACCACATAAGTTAAAAGAATTTAATTTCCAAAACCCATCCCATTAGTAGAAGTATTTCCATTTAAGAGAACTTGTAACTTGGGAGCTTTAATCCACACTTAGCCCTGATGCATAATATAAGATTCACTTTCGATGTCAAACTCTTACGTGCATAACTTTGTATTTGACTATGTTAAACTTCATATGCTTTTTATTCGCCGGCTCAACTATCTTCTTTAAGTCTCGCTGCAGTCCAACAACATCGCATCTAGCTGCAGCACTATTTTCTAATTTGGCCTCCTTCGCGAATGTAGAAATTTTACTAATTAAATGTTTAAAGTTTACTGGTTTCAGTCTGCCTATCAAGCTACATATGTTGTTTCTCAGGCGGACATCAGCCAGCACAAGTCCCAACTCCCTACCGTAATCCACAGTCAGAGCGCTAACAGTAATGGGTCTCCTCTCTTCTAGATTTTAACCATAAGTTTGCGCAGAATCAGTATTTAATATTAGAAGGTACGCTTTGTGACCCATTGGAGGTTGTAATTATATTATCGTAGATATTCAAAGTTTTCTTATTCTCAATCTTATTCGTTTTTAAATAATATACTACTGAGGTGAAATACTATAATCAATTAGTCAAATCTTTTATATTAAAAGTGTATTTTAGAAAACCTCAAGACAGAAGACGTTCGTAAATTTGTCTTTACGTAAGAAAACAGCATCTTTACTTTCACTGTCCTCAAATGTAAGAAAACAAAAAATCAATCAATGAACAAGCCTATAGGTGTGCCTAAAATTTTCTTTGCTTCAACTATATTTATTCCTAGATAGTATTTGATAAACTTGTTATCGCGTTCCATTATATTTTATATTATACTCTGCACAAAAGTATATTTTCGTATTTGAAATTGTTTTCATTTTTGCCCAACTTTATACAATTGGTTGAAAGAAAGTGTGTCTGTGTTTATCTTTTTTTGGAATATAATGAGAGCAGTTTTAGAGAACTAGTTATTGTAGAATAGCCGTTTGGCAGCCTTATACACCGCCTTTAGGAAACAGATTAAACTTTATTCTCTTTTGCAATATATTCACAAAAATATAAATCATCTAGCTATGGCATTCAAGGAAAGTTTCTATTTTAAGATTAAATTTCGGAAGGCATTCAGTTGAGAAGACTAAATTACAAATCCTTTAGGTCGACCATTAACAGAGAAAATTGATAATTCTCAAGTTAAAAGATTGGCCATCAGTCCTTAACTTGTTTTCATATAATTACTTAGTTCTCTAAATTGTTATCCTTAAAAAAATTTATATTTAATATATATTTTAGGGCTAGTCTATTTGGAATTAAAGCTGGTAAATGGCATTGCAGAAATGACGTCTAAATGTTGGTCCATTGTTAAAAACTGAATTTGAATATCGTTTTTTTCTTAAGAGATATTTTTTGTGATAACATATGTTTAAAATCCTTCGAAAAATATGCTTGTTGTGGACAACTTATAAAGTCTCATGGAAATTAAAAGTTTAGAGAAATTTATATTTAATGAACATCATATAAAAATACATTCAATTATTTGAAACGAAATATATTTTTCATTACTTTATATTAAAATGTATATAAAAACTTCTATTTATGTTAATGGTAAATAAAAGTTTCTGATTATAAAAAAAGAATTACCGCTTGCAATTGATTTTCACCGATTCATAATAGATTTCAAATCTGCTATATTAGTTGGTTAATCGATTAATTATATAGATGAAGCATTTTATTCAACTATTTGATAATAAGACATTTTATACATAAAGTGATGAAAAACGTATAACTCAATTTCCACAGGTATGAATGTGCAGAATATTTTATATAATCGAGTTGAAATAGATCATAATTAATTTGATACTAAGATAAATAAAATAGGTGAACTTTTTTCTAAGTTAATAAGTTAACGAAGATTACCCTGTTTATAATAAAACAAAAATTCACTTGAAATCCTCCTAACCTTTTGATTATAGACTAGCATTTAAAAAAGAGAGGCTTACGGGAGAGAATTTGTTTCATTGAATATTTCAAATAAAAATAGAAAAAATTATTTATTTCTTTTCAAAGCATAAAAGCTATGAGATTAATTTCATCTCCCAATCTTTCAACATGAGTACCATAACTTTCGTTCCCTTTCAAACTATTTCCATCTTCTAAAATTTCATTTAGTAAAATTATATAATAATGAAGCTACTACATCCAATCAAAAAAGCATAGAATAGGTTGATATCTTATATTGTTCTATCCTTTGTTTTATAATGTTAATAACATTAGTATAATCATAATAGTTTTAGGAGATTTTGGTCACGTTTCATATATGACCTTTCATTACTTGCCGTCTTTGTTCAAACCAGAGTTTATACATTCTCTTATTACGAGACTAATTTCGACTATCTTTACCCAAAATATATATACTCAAGCTTAATAAACTTGGTTTGGAGTAAAGCTAATGAACTCTAATGGTCATTAAAAGTACGGAAATGCTTGGTTGATTAAATGAAGTTTAATTTATAAAACATGTGTATATAATTAACGCGAATTAAAACAGTCCTGTTATTTCTTCATTCGCTCATAAACAGCAGTATTCATTTGTCTGATATTTACGAAAACCATATAAAAATTTATAACCTTTTTAAATGACCTAATATATTTATTTACCACAGTTACTAATTGTCTTTTATTTTATAGTCAGATATATATATATATATATATATATATATATATATATATATGAGAATGGGTGTCGCAAGTAAAAATCTGGAAACACTGGAGTTCTTTATTCACGATTTGCCTCCTAACTTTTTCAGAATAGAAATACAGAAGAAAGGAGATCGCTCTCTATATACGTAGGTAGATGTCATCTCGAGTCACGGCTGCTTGTCCTTAGTAAGTTTTTCGTGTTGGTCGGTAGATGTTATCGAACTCCGATCTTTCCGCTTCATTTCACATGAACCTAGCTGCAGGATTGGCCAGACAGAAGAACCCCTCCGGGTGATTGGTTGACCTGTCGGAGATAATATACGCCCCTTCAATCATTCTTCTATCTTTTTTGCTAAACCTTAATGAATTACTTCAAGGCCACCCCAATAAGGCCAATGATCGTATTAATTGACATGTACTACGATTAAGTTTGATTTCCTATGTGCTCTAATGTCTCTCTTATGCTCATTAATCCTAATCATATTATCTCTTCCTGACTCATTATAATAACTGCGGTCGCGTCCGTCACAGAGTATTTAATAAATAATAGCCTTGTTGTTTTTTGCTTTCGAATTCCTATGCATTGCTACGTCCCAAACTCTGGTTCCAGCAGATTTGCTATCAAAATACCTGCCTTTCTAAGAGACCTATTTAATCTCTCTTCTACCATAGAGTTTGGGGCAGAAAGGTACTTGGCAGCTTCTCATCCCTTTTTATTAAAACAGCATCTAGGTATTTTAGTTTAATGAACTCTTTCTTAATATTTTTAAATTAACTATTCAAAAGGCTTTCACTACAAATGCGAATAGCCCTTAAATAAAATTCAATTACTCCATCCATCTTCGTTTTCTTACTATGTACAGGGAGAAAAATGCATAAATTTGTCCTTATTCGTAGTTTTCCTGTACACGCAGAATTTAGCCCTATCGTCATCCTTTTGGACCAACGTGTCCAGGAAAGGAATTTTATTTTTCTCTTCTTCCACACTAAACTTGATGTCCTTATCCAGTTAGCTTAGCCGTTCCAATTTGTTGCCTATATCGATACTCGCCGTAATTACAGTCAGGAATTAGTCTACGTACCTCCACCAAAGTGAATTTCTCCCCATAGCCCTCGTAAATTTCTCTGTCTTTATAACTTCCATGAACAAGCATGCAATAACAGCGCTTAGATTGGATCCTATGGCTAGTATCCTGTTCTGCCTATATTCATCCTCCTCAAAAGGGAAAGCATTAGACCTTACAAATAAAGATATTAACATGACTTAATCCCTCTTCTTAATAGGTAGATCAGAGTCATTGATGTTTTCTACTGATTTATTGACTGCCTTAAGGGCAGCATTTACTGGGACATTGGTGAATAACGCCTTCATATCAAAGCTAACGAGTTTCTTTCCCCTCAGGTTTACATCACATAATCTATCTTTTAATTTTGCCTAATTCTTCAAATGAGCTTTACTGATTTTGCCTAATGCTTGAGACAATGGTTTGACCTTAGCAATTTTATGAGGAGCATTACCCTTAGTCAGACGGAGAGGGATGAGAAGTTAGTCAACCTTTATTGAGGAGAATCGGAGACCTCATAAAATGAGGGGTTTCCTAAAACCACAAGTAGAGCATCCCACTAAGACCAATCGGGACCGTCGCTAACACTCTCGTAAGAAGTCCCATGAGCCCCATAACCCTCAAGTTTTGAAAGCACACCTTGATCTGTTAACTAAATCAAAGATGTGATTACTCTTTCTGGACACCCATTAATGCGCAGCAATATAAGTAGTTCCCTTTGAAACTAAAAAACAATCTGTGCAAAGTCTATTTACATACGTCCCTATCGCACTTCCCATTCTATTTATAAAATGGAAGGAGGGTATGCTGAGGAAATGCTTGAGCGTGGAGTCATGTAGCTCTCGAACAACCACTGGCCAGCTCCTAAGATTTTAGTATCAAAGAAAAATGGGACCATCTGCCCTTGCATAAATTTCCGAAGTTTAAATCAAATTAATGTCCCTGATCATTTCCCCCTAAATTATGTCGGCTTAAACTTCTCGTTAATTTTTCATTGATAGCTTAGTAAAGAATTTTTGGCATCAAAATAGGGGGATACGTGTTGTAGCATATCTAAAATACGACTCATCATCCGATTGTAATTACTGCAAGCTGTGACGAGACCAAAGGGAAGTTGACGAAACTGCATTAATGCCTTTTTGGTTGGGATCGCGGTGTACCTTTTTAGCTATTCTATCAATGGTATATAGTAATAGGCTTTACAAAAATCTGATTAGGATATATACATCCTTCTTGAAAAATAAAGATTTTCGTCGATCAAGGAAATAGGCTCGGCCTCGACTACAGTGACACCGTTTAGCTTTATAAAATCCATACATTTTCTGTGGGAATTATCAGGTTTCTTTATCATTACAACCTGGGAAAACTAATCTGATTTAGAGAGTTTAATTGTCTGTAACTTTAACAATTTTCAACTTTAGGATTGAATTCTTCCCTTATATTAATGGGCAAAGGGTACGGCTTGGACCTAAGATTCTATTGTGTAGTTAATTGGATATTGTGCTCAAACTGTGTAGCACATCCTAAAATGTCGGAGATTACGTCACCGAATTGATCCAGGGTAGCTTGGAGCTGGATTCTCTGATAAGATGATAATTGCTCACTTATTTTGATCTCCGTTGATGGGAACTTCGCCACATCTGGTACGAGCAAAGGGTAATCGTTGTATTGCTCTACGAATGCAATTTGGACCACACCCACGAGAAAACCAAAACCAATACAGGAGCAGTAAAATATATGAACATCTTAATGAAACACAGAGCTGGAATAAAATAACCAACATTTCCGAAAATTTCAAACCCATCTGCAGATCAACAAATGAGGAAAACTTGAAGATTAGCGAACCAATTCTGATCAAAGAACGGAAGCCGGAATTAAATACGAAATGGGAAGAACTAAAAAACTACTTCTATATTTTTCTTTAGGTTCACCTTACAAATTGTCTTTATAGTTACCATTTTAATACAAAAAATCTGTCTTTTATAGCATCGCTTATAGAATTGGTAATTAAAAGTGTATATATTTACCTGTTAATACATTTAATATGTATGTACATATAATACAGGTACAATAAATCTAGTGATATATTAATAGATAGCTCTTCTGGTGTAGTTTTCCCCCCTTCCTCCTTGCCTCGTGTCTCATTAACGCTAGCCTCTTAAATTTCACCTACCTGCCTAGATAATAAGCAAATTTCACCATCTCATTCATACCTAAACACTTTTTATAAAGAGGTGGATCAATTTAATTTGACTTTGTATGTTCTGAAGATACGATAATTCTAATCGTGAAATGTCAACTCACAATAAATAAAGTTATTAATTAAAACAAGTTTTATTTTTCTCTTTAAAATCATCTTAAAACGCTTGAATTCCCCCGCAAGAAAGATTTTTCGTAAGCTGGAAACAAAACCACACAAAGCAGTTGAATCAAAAGCTGATATCCAATTTCTGAAATAATATTATTACTTCTAATAATACTAATGATAATAATAATGAGGTTAGTAAAAATAATGATGATAATAATAATGATAATGGTAATGATATTAGTGATAGTAATGTAAGTAATAATAATAAAAAATAAAAGATTATCAGATATGCATGAAATAAAAGCTTAGAAATTCCCCCAAATGTACATTATCATCTGAAGCTAAAAGTGCAGTATATGAGAGGGGCATTTCATTTTCCAGCCCCTTTCGTGTTCACCCAGCCTCCCTGCTTCAGCTAGCCCTTATGGCACAACAAGCAATACTCCCTCTAAGGTCTTTAATACCGCCGAATAATTTCCTATGGTTTCACTGTTTTATGCAAAAGACATTCTTAGGTAAACCCTGTTGAGCTCCACCTCTAATCACCTTGAATTAAATACTATTGGTTAATACTAAGGTAGGAGTATCTTCTATCTTCAGAGTATATTCACATGGCTCAGTTGTAAGAAATTTCCGCCCCATTAACACTATATAAAAGCTAACTGGATAGTTATTGTAAAAAACATTCCACTGTGTTCAATGCTCTATATAACGATTGGCTCAATTGTAAAAATCTAAAAAAAACAAGTAACTGAATAAAATATAATTGGACCATTATTATAAAACCTCTCCTACTATGTTTAATTTTTTATGCAACCATACCTAAGGAAACAAGCATTTTAAAATTCTAAAACTTCTTGTGTGAGAGAAGAGACTGCTCAGACATAAATCCACACCCCTAAAATGATCTCATTACGTCCTTCTGTCCCGTGTAATTCGACATAAGCGATTCATATCTTCAAGCGAATGATAGTCTCCTCCTTCACCGAGCTTTGTGCCCCCTCCAGTAGTACAAGATGACATTGCCAGCCCTAAGCTGCAGTAATCTCCCTCCAGTAGTATAAGACGACATTACCGGCCTTAAAGAGGCCTAATTTTTGTCACCAGTGGTATCATAGATGTTTCGAGCTTCGTGCCTCCTCCATTCGTAACAGACGACGTAAGCAGCCGTTAACTAGCGTAACCTTCCAAACCAGCCTAAACAAGTCTAAACAAGAGGTTCGGTTCTGTGGTAGATGCTAAAGCATCCTCAAAAATTAAAGGATACATATTAAATACTATTCATATATAGCTTGTAAAATGTTTTTGTATTGTTAATTTAATCCTTATATTCGAATAAATAATTTTTTTACTCTCATTAAATCATTTCGTGCACTTCAATTTTTCAAGTAATTTGCTAATCTGCTGATGAACTTTTACCCAAACATCGAGTTGATACCTGTTGATCTTTCTTCAGAAATTTTGGAAATCATAATTTACTCAGATAAATGTTATGGTAGATGTGAGAGAAATACAGGTGTTTTGAACTCTTTGCACGGTACAGTATATTGCACTGGTGCAACCGGTTATATTAAGAAAATTGCTAACGTGCAAAACTAAAAGCTGAATTTGTGAATATTTTGACCAACTTCGTTGTTAGTTAAGGATACTAGTAATGTGTCTAGACACACTTACTTCAAACCAATTAGCAAAGATTTAATATCAAAAATGATATAATTTATGTAGAGGGATAATAATAGTTTATTATATATAAATATATATATATATATATATATATATATATATATATATATATATATATATATATATATATTTATATATATATATCGAGGCCAAGGAAATAATAACAAAAGACATCTGGGTTTAGCTTTGCCCATCAGATGTTCTCAGATAACATAGGAGAACGGGCAAAAGGGGAAAAGTTAGGAGACAGATTTCTCACCTCAGCTCAAACGGCAGTCCCTCCGAGGGTGTACTTATAACCAAACCACTCAAAAGTGCCAACCGCTGAGCTCGTATTTTCCCTTTCTCAGAGCTACAAGAGGCCAAGCGCGGGAGACTAACCTGAGGTCTCACCTTGCGAGTCCCCCTCCACCTCCCCATTACGCCGGGCGAGTAATTTGGGTATATAACAGGTTGACCGGAGGAAACGAGGCTTTTAGTTCGCTCTAACAAAAGAGACAAGAAAGCCACCAGTTGACAGAAGATTTTTCGAGTTCGAAAAGAAAACAGAAAAATTACCGGTAGAAAGTTATCTGCAAGTTTAGGAGTATCAATCTACCCATTTTGAGGACTCCAAGTCTCACTCTATCTGAGTTGGACAAACTCCAACTAGATAGGAAAAAAAGAAGATATCGATTTCATCTCGTCCGCAAGAAAAGTAGAAGGACTAAGCTTTCGCTTGAGCATCCACCCAATCCAGATCCACGTAACGTCACCCGTCAACTCAACAGTCAGTTCGACGAACGACATCTATTGAGCCATCAACAACTACTCAAGCTACGCCTCCCGGACCAAAATCTCCGAGGATAGTCTAACTGGTCCTGGGTATTTAATCTCCATTACTTTGTGTGAGTAAAATTAATCCTGTGGCTCATGTCCCCGTGCATATTAATTCGTTTATTGGATACCTGGCCAAGTACAAAGATACTAACTTAAAATAGTTCTCTCCACCCGTAAAATTCTATCTCGAATTGAGCTTCTAGAGCTCGCCCAGCAATCCCATTTTCTTTTTATTAATCTTTATTTTTTATGCTATTTAGTGAGAAGATTTATGTTCATTAAAGTTTGTTTTTTTGGTAAAGTCAAGAAAGAAACTGCTTTCATTCATTCCCTAGCATAAAAATAAAGTTTAGCACTCTTAGGGAACGATCCTCAAGCGACCACCGAGGCACTAACTTACGCCTCAAGTCAAAGTCTATTTGGTTTTTAAAAATGCTAAAACAAATAAATATACATATATATATATATATATATATATATATATATATATATATAATCTCGACTAATCTATGACAATTTACTTAAGATATAAGAATACTCAACTCGCAAAATAAAATAAAAATACGATTATCAAGGGGTTTTCTCAATAATTTTAGAAATTGGATGAAATTATTTGAAATTCATTCGCATGCTTTAATGTCTCTCATTGCAAGCTTCCCCGAATAAGAGACGTTCTTTAAGCGTTCTCATCATTATTGGGTAAAACAAAAAATACCCCATCTCTCAAATATATCGGATATTTGTGGAGAAAATTGAATACAATCTTTCATTTACGGCTACTTCTGGATTTAATTAGGGTAATATAATAGATCATCTGAAAAGTTATATGATGATTAATTTCCCTATTCAATGATATTCAATGGATATACAAGTAGAGAGGTAGTGAGCGATTCCAGGTGGATGTGAAAATGGCTTATTTTTTGTGTGCGTTTGTGTGTGTGTGTGTGTGTTTGCAGATGTGAAACTCCAACGAATACTGACAAATGTGAAGATGAATTATAATTTTCATCGGCAGAACATCGTGAGACAGTAACACCAAAGCCTTTTTGTAGATAATAATAATAAACAAATAATAGCGAGACCGAGGCAGTCATTTTTCGGCCTCTCAACCTATAAAGGCAAAATGAGGAACTAATCTCTCTCGCAATCCCTAAAAGAAATAAATACTAGTCGGTCTACAAGAAGGCGCTTAGATATCTTCGAGGACATAATACTACAATGAATGATTCAAATTTATTAAATAAATACAGTACACAAAAGGATCATATTAAAGACAATGTAAACGTATCAAATAAATAACGTGCACAAACAGGTGCATTAAATATGTCACAGGATTATACAACCAACGGCAACACGTCGTTACAAAATAAGCGCTGCTACTCCTGACAATCGGTACTGGAACGGAATATACATATGTCCTTTATAAATAGATGTAGGTCTCGATAGGGAGAATCTAAGAATGATGCGTAAGATAAAAAGAAATATTCCAAATACCTGTCACGGAAGTAGTGAAGCAATATACGGACGGCGGTTGTCCTGGGAACGGGGAGAGTCGTACGAGCCCACGCGTATTCCGACTTCCCGGTGAAAGTGACATAGACGAGTAAATCGGGAGCTTGTAATCGGTGCAGTGGCGGATGCTAAAATGGGTCTGTAGATATCAGCAGGTGCTCGCTGTATGAACTCCTGACCGTCCCTACTTCTTAGAGTCAGGGTTCCCTATTTTTATCCGTCACTATTAGTGCCTACGTGACGAAATTCAACTGGCTTTCAGTTCGTCGACCCACGCTCCAATCGCTATGGTGTAAACTAGGTAGTAAGTTATCAAACCACGCTTCCCAGGAGTTACGACGTAAGTTACAAATGGGTCGCAAAGCACGTGGTAGGTAATCCGTACATAACCACAGTTCCCACTAAATTTTGAGGCTCAGGTCCATAAATCGTGCTACACATAATGCTAATTACAACACAGATTTATATTTTACTTTCTTCCTTCGCACACATTCAACAAATTATTCTTCAGTTTAGTAAATCTGCAACTTTGGTTTTGATATTACACTCCATTGCCACGTAGGTGGAGACCCCCACCCCCAGCCCCCTTAGGGTTTTAAACGCTCGCTGGTAGGTAGCTAAACACAGTGCTACCGTTTTTTCCGCCTCTTCCTTCCCAACGAGGGTTGTCTTCTGATGAGTTTAGCCTTGGCAAGGATCGTCACATGGATTTTATGTTGATCTTATGTGAACATTCCAACTTTATTCACGACATTGTCAAGAAAACCTGTCCATAGAAAGAAAAAAGATCAAAGTTTAAAATTTATCTGCATTTATTTGCTCGTAAATTTTCAGAATTTTGCGTTTAATGGCTTCCTCATACACGCGTTTAGAGATTTCTACCCTAATATGAAATTTGCCTCTGCCCCATTCCGTCCGAAATGGCACCTTATTATCGAGAGCAATCAGTTATCTGTGCCTTTGCTGATGTTAAACGGGATTACCGCTGGGTCCTTCTGCTCAAGCTTTGTTCCCTCTCCTCTCGTTATCGTCCCGCAGGGAAGTGTCCTCAGTGTCACACTCTTTGCCCTGAGCATCAACGGCATCACCTCGGTGCTGCCAGAAGATGTTCTCGCTACGCTCTACGTGGACGACCTTTCGATCTCTTTTGGCGCGGCCCAGATGCCAACTCTGGAGAGGCGACTCCAACAGGCATTGAACCGCGTCTCTCGCTATGCCGAAGCGCACAGGTTTCGGTTTTCTTTGGCCAAGACTAAGGTGGTGCACTTCAGCCGCCATCCACGGCTTCAACCCAACCCAGATTTGTTTCTTAATGGGGTGCGTCTGGATGTGGTTGAGTCGCACCGTTTCCTTGGTCTTGTATTAGACCGACGCCTCACCTGGGAGGCTCATATTCGCAGCGTTAGGGTCTCTTGTACCCGCGCCATGGACATTCTCCGTTCCGTGACGTTCAGCGCTTGGGGCGCTGATAGGGCTACCGCCTTACTTTCTTATCGATCCTTTGTTCGCTCGAAGCTCGACTACGGATGCGAGTTTTATGCATCCGCAGCCGAGCGTTTATTGCGGAAGGTGGATTCAATCCACCACACCGGCCTTCGCCTTGCGACCGGTGCCTTCCGCACTTCCCCCATTGAGAGCCTGTTGGTCGATGCTGGGGAGATGCCACTCGCTCTGCGCCGCGTGCAGTGCATCACTCGCCTTTACGCGCGAGCCCGGCGCCTCCCTCAGTCGCCAACAGCTCTCACTGCATCCGCAGCTGATCTCGATGGTACCTATGCCGCCGAGAGACGCCAGTCATACCCTAAGCCCTTTGGGTTTAGGGCCAGGAAACTCCTTCGAGAGGTAGATATAGCTATCGGGCCGGTGGCCCCCCTGGTTCTGCCCAGGACGCCACCCTGGAGGGTACCACATTTGGCTATTTGTCGCCACGCCTCTGCTCCCAAAGCTTGTACTGCGCCGGGAGTATTGCGTTCGACCTTTTTGGAGCACACATCGTGTCACGCTGGTACCGTGCCAGTGTATACGGATGGCTCCAAGTCCCAAGAGGGGGTCGGCTTCCACGCCGTATCCCCTCTGTTTGAAGTTAGCGGGGCTCTACCAGGCGCTGCGTCTGTCTTCACGGCCGATCTGGTGGCAATACGCCACTCGGTACGGGAGATTACGCGACGTGCCCGGTTCGGAGACCGGATTGTGATCTATAGCGACTCACAAAGCGCCCTGAGTGCTCTCGGGGCATTGGAATCTCCGCATCCCCTGGTTCGCGAAATCCGTGACGCTACGGTTTTGGCGAGCCGGGCAGATGTCGAGATTATCTTCTGCTGGGTTCCTGGACATGTAGGAATTGCGGGGAATGAGCACGCCCATGAGGGCGCCAAAGAGTCCGCGAGGACTCTGCGACCGGACCAGCGTTTCGCTCTTCCTCACACCGACTACATGGCAGGAATACGGGCAGCTCTTCGGACTGCTTGGCAAAGAAGATGGGAGACGGTCGAAGGGAACTTAAAGTTGCGTGCCATTGCGCCGCGACTGTTCCCATGGACCTATCCCCCAATGCCGCGGCGGCTTCAGGTTGCTTTCTGTCGTCTTCGAATCGGACACACTCGTGTGACGCATCTCTATCTGATGGAGCGCTCGCCTGCGCCCTATTGCAACGACTGAGTCGTCCCCCAGACTGTTCGGCACATTCTTGTCGAATGTCCCAGTCTGGGTGATCTGTGCGCACGACACCTGTCCCGGTACCGGGATGGGTGGGGTCGCTACCGCCTGTCCCTTGTGCTCGGGACGAGTGCGTGTACTTTGACTGGTGGACTTATTGACTTTTTGGGGGAAGCCGGCCTTCTCCCTTTTATTTAACCCGATTTAATTGTTGTTGTTGTTTTTGTAATTGTTTTGTTATTGCTTTGTTATTGTTATTGTCATTTCTTTTTATTGTTTTCTGTTTAATTTTTTAATGTAGCCTAAAACTAGGCTGTTTGTTTACGGCAACTTATTCCTTAGTCGGCATTCGCCAGATAGCCGCTTAATTAAAAAAAAACAAAAAAAACTCTCGTTATCGTAAGTGATGGTTTGTGGGGCACGAATTAGGAGGACTCCTCTGGCAATGGGGTCCTTAACTTCTCAGAGATACTTGGCTGTCCAAGGCCGATTCTCTTGTTGCCACTCAAGTAGGCAATGCCACCTTCCTCCTATCGATCATCCGAAGGAAGTATTCTCATCCGTACCACCACAAAAATCATGAAATCGATAAGGATAAAAGCAGTAGAGAGGCCCGGATGATAAACAATGAGAGAGCTAAATTGAAGAAAATCAAGCTGGCCTTAGGATCAATAGAAGAGAAGGATGGCATTCAGAATAAATCATTTCTAAATGTTTTAATCATTGAAGAAACACTACGAGAAGGTAATTTAAGGCAATGTGATCCATAATTTTCTCTTAGGTTAAAGAGATTTAATCCCTTTTAAAAAGCTGGATGTTCGCAAAAGTGAGTTCATGGATTTTATGTGATCACAAAATTTAATAGGCCACTGAGGAAGCTTATCTGTCCGAAAGATTGAAAAGATGTATGAAAAGATTTTTAATTTAGGGTAGGCAAAACTATGTATCAACTACATAACTTTAGTAACCATATCAAAATTCTAGTCCAGGCGCTCTTTTGGCGGACCCAACAGATCATGACAACAACCAACAATGTAGCGAAATGCGTTAATTCTTTGACTAATGATTAATTATTTGAACGACCAAAAAATGTGGGATGGCTAGAGGTGGCGACGGATATTTTGATCTTAAATATAAGGATTTAAAATATTCTTTTTCTACTAATTTGCCAAAATTAATTTTGGCTGCACCATTGCTAAACCTCCTCCTTTCGTTATATGCGTTCTTAACTTAGTTATTTGATATTACAAATTGATTTAAGCTCTTCGAAGATATTTCATTGCACTTGATACGGAAAAATCTATTATCTCTTTTAATGATTTCTTCTGACGTCGAATTGAGGAGAAGAGGCGGGTGTCCAAACATGCTTAAAAACAACTTCATTAATTTGTACCGAAATTAATGGAGCACTAGAGCCTTACCCTAGAAGGAAACAATTAGTTTTTTTCCTAGGTAACTTAGTTGTGATTATGTAATAACTAACATGTTTTAATATTGCTAGTAATATATATATATATATATATATATATATATATATATATATATATAATATATAGCTAAACTAAGCCTTCTCAATAAGTGAAATAATATAAACAATAAAATGTTGGAAATTTATTAAGCATCTCGACAATTTAAAACTCAAAAAATGTAGAGGTGAAATTACAATTAATATCTCTACAGAGACTTTTTATTGGTATACATATATGAGGCTAATTAAACTCATACGTTAATAATAATAATGATCTCAGATAA
The DNA here is from genome assembly GCA_963969495.1 of Ceratothoa steindachneri. NCBI lineage: Eukaryota > Metazoa > Arthropoda > Malacostraca > Isopoda > Cymothoidae > Ceratothoa > Ceratothoa steindachneri. Next base: position 49,556,856 of record OZ018335.1, on the reverse strand, counting down.
TCAAAGAGCCTTAGTATATATGCATGTCACATTAAAATACAGAGAACAAAAGGAAAATAGAGTTTTTCATTAAGTTATAATCATGACGTTAAACATGCTTGCGGTATTCTATTTATATACTTCAGTGATTGAAAGTTATAATGTCAAATTCGTTGTTAAATTTTATGGTTCTAAGAGTTTAGATTTTGATGCTAGAAATAGAGAAATTAACAGAATCCTTTCAAATCTCTTCCCCCATTAATATTTAGAAATATATGTCATAAATTTGTGTGAAACCAAGCATGGTCACCTTTTTGGGGTACAATATACATACATAGATTGTTTCTCGGTGAGCTTCTTCAAATATGGACTTTATTTAATCAGTTTGAAATAATCTATATATCCTAGAAATATTTATTACAGATCAACCGTTATCCTAAGGCCAAAATACTGGGTCTATTGCCATTTTTACAAGGCTTTTGTGGTTGAAATTTAAAAGTTATACCCCATTTTATTATTCGTTTCTCATCTTTTAACAATTTTGTCAAGTACATGGTATTTCAAGAGTTTAAAGCACCATATCAGAAAATAACCATTGTTTAACATCCTTCGAACTCCCCTCCCATGAATATTTAACTGTCTACCATTATCCTAATGCTAAAATACTGTGCCACAAAGTTTTCATTTGTCCTCTCACCATTAAATGATATATTGCTTTGTATTAATTATTTTGCCCGCAGTGCTAAGAGATAACTAATTCTTCTAGGTGGAAGGATTTAGTAATTTCAAATAACATTTCAGACACTCCCGGGAATTTAGTTTAGCGAAAAGATAGCACTTATAGAGAGTAAATGTCCGCCAAGGAAGCCCAGTTCCCATATTTCGTGTTTTAAAAGTTCGAAATGCCTTTTAAATTGCCAACATTCAGTTAAAATATAATTACTTACTTAAAGAAGGCTTAGTGTGACAATCAATTTATCAATATCACAATATGTTACATTTGTATATGATTGTATATATCATTGTTAATATTATTAAAACTAATGTATGTATTTAATATGCCTCAGTTATATATGCCAATATAAAGTCTGTTTACAGTTATTAATTGTAATTTTATCTTTATATGTATATTTTTGAAATTACATATTGGTTCATACATTCCCACGTATTTAGAAACACAACATTAACTAAATATTGGAACTTCTACAATATAAATTTTGTTCAAAAGATAGTAATAAAAAAATTAATTGGATATATCCGGGTATACTAACTAGATCTTGTCCAAAAAGCAATCGTTCCCTTATAGACTAAGGCTATAGTGCTTCACCAAATTTAGTAGAGATCGGGTAATTAGTTTACGTACAATTTTGTAAAGAAACAAAATAAAACACTTCGACGATTATATAATCTTCAGAAAGTTATCCTGGCAAGAAAAACGACTTTAAAGTATTTAGAAACTCATCATTAACGCTTGCAGCTTCAAAGATATGTGTTTTAAAAAAATAGTAAGTAAATGTATTTCCGAACTGGATTAAAAGGATTTTGATAACTGATCTTGGTCAAAAACTAGTCGTTTCCTTCTAAATCTAATGCTGTAGTCTTCAAACAAATTTAGGAAAAATCATTTTTTTAGTTTTCGTTTAATTTTGTAAAAACAAAATTAAAACATGTTGGTCTTTACATAAACTCTACAAAAAAACTTGGCAAAAAATGATCCTCCAGGTATTTGGAAACTCATCATTACACTTGCAGCTTAAAAGATATATTTTTTAGTTAATAAATTAGTAAAGAATAAATAACTAACCGGAAAGATCGGGATCTTGGTCAAAACCAATAGTTTACTCCCAAGCAAAGGCTCTAGCATTACACCAAATTTTGTAGAAATCGATTCACTAGTTTTTGAGTAAGTATGAATAAGAACGAATGCCGTTGATCACATGATTTACGACTTTCTTGTCAGAGATTTCTAACTTTTTATTCAAGCTTTTGTTATTAGGTGATATAGTTGACTAAAAGGTTTAAAGCGGCTTCCACCGAATAGTATCTGGTATAAATGGAGTTTGCGGTGAAAAGAGTCCCGAATAGGGTCCCGCCGAAATGGACGCGCTAAAATATCCTAAACTCAAATATATCGGTTGTACAGCATTCTAAAGGGCCAATTTTTATTGCGCCTAGGTATCATAGTACTTTGGATACGACAAACACATATGTAAGAAAGACATATCTGGAAATTACCTAGATTTCAATCTGATTATGAAATCCTACGTGAGTCTTAAAAAAATAATTTGATAGGCGCAATCCGCAAATTATAACATGACCTGAACCATTATTAAACAAAGAGTAGGTCGCCATCGATCATGACCTGTTAGTGAAGTTGATATCAAAATGTAGCTTATTAGGGGTAAGAGAAATAAAATACATAAAGCTCAAAGATATTATTTTGGCTGTCTAAAAATATACATTTAAACTTGTGAAGGGAATAGTTTAATATGTAATATTAAACAAGCAAGATTAGAATCTAGTTCAACGTATCATCAACCGATTGTGGTCATTGATGTTTACTTAAAATAATCGAGGTAACTCTCGCTGAATCATACTGAACATTAGTTGTGAAATCTGTTGACAGTTAGCCATCATTACTCTTGAGCATTGCGTCTAGGTAAAAATGCTTCCCATATGAAATGATCTTTGAGGAACAAGGAAGGAAAGATCATCCATTGTATTTCCAGAAGCGCTCTGTACCAAAAAGAGGGACAAACTCCTTATTAATCTAAGCATTGGGAATCCGATTGGAATTCAAATACACGACTTTGATGACGCCCCTTGCGTATAGTATTTGATAAGGGACAGTTTGGAGATAATTTCCTGCCATATCGATCTTTAACTTTCGGAGTGGTCTCCACTTTTACTTAAATGAATTACATATCCTAGACTTGTTCTCAAGTTCCATAACTATGTCACTGTATTTACAAACTACCTTTAAAAAAACGTTTTTTAAGGTGTCCTTATTCGTTTCTCTTTTCTACATAGTATTATACAAAAGGAATGTCATACATTTGGCAAAGCGTTACAGGATCAAATGCGATAACATGATTTTTCCTTATATTCCCTCACAACAGGAGATCCTTTCGCAAATATTTATATCTGTAATATTAGAAAACCTATGATATGGTGCAGCAACCTGTAACCACACTTGATGCAGGAAAAGATGACAATAATTCCTAGTAGTAAGCGTAAGTAACTTGGCATAAATTTGAAAATTTAGCACAACCTTGATTCCAATATATTTATTTTATTTAAAAATTTGCCCATGAAACAGATTTAGGTCTCATTTTGTTGAAATTTTGTGTTAGGATGAATAATTATATGCTTAATTGTTCCAAGAAATACAAAAACACAGTCTAGCACAAAGATTTTTAGTCTCGGTTATTGTATATTCTTAAAATAGCAATTAAATATTAACTAAAAATTGCTAATTGAGTTCATAGAACAATACAGTGTAACTGAATTGGGAAGAGCATGGAAACTAAGAAAAATAGTAAGATAAGGGAATAGAAGTGTAGAGCAGCGTTAACGAAATAAAGCAAAAAATATAGTAAGAATTGAGCTCAAATTTAATCAATAAATTCCAAGCTAGGATGTCTTATCGTGTTGAGGAAAAATATTTACAGAATTAGACGAAATTTAGTAGGTACATAAATATCAGTACTAAACTAATAATACTATTATTCATGTATGGGGTACTAAGAATTTATAGTGCTGATTGTTTTCTTTGTCCACACCTTTTAGATTGTATAGCAGTGGGGTCTCTAACGCATTAAGCAGTAATTAATTAACTGAAGGTAGAGTCGTTACATGAAAACTTCAAGTCGAAAAAGATTGGTGGAATTATTTTAACTGGGGTTTCATGTGCTAACAAAATGTGGAAATATGAATCTAAAGCTGTTTTCTTTTATTATAAGGAAAATATACTTTACCAATTAAAAATTCTATTTCTAACTAGTGGTCAAAAACCGAAACTGAATTGAGGGGAAGTCAAAAATATTTCTTTTATAGGACCTATAATAAATCGCATGGATAAAAGCCCCATTTTGGGTAAATGGACCTTTTATTTAGATTCCTGGTAGCAGTTGGGGCCTAGATAAAACCTTCAAGAGAGCGTACAAATCGAGCATTCCAGTTTGTTATGTGATATGTTAATATTAAATTGTGCTTCATGAAGTAAAAGTTTAAATGGTAAAAGTATGTAGTAAACATTATGTTAATTATAAGAAACGGGCAACGATAGATTCACGTAAAATCGAGTCAAATGTACTCGATTTCAATTTAAAATAATTGAAAAGAGGCAAACGCATCCGCCTAACATTTTTTTAAAGAGTAGTTTAAAAAATTTAGTGGCCGCCTTAGGGTTAGTAAATATGAGTGGATTGCGCAGATCGTCGTTATCTAGAATGAGAAGAGTAACTCAGCTGCTGAAAACACAGAAAGAACGCGAGTCTTCCGTACATATCAGCCTTCTAAAAGGAAAGATGAGTGACTTGCAGGGAAAAATGTTCGAAAAATTACAACAGGAATGGAATTCTATGTTGCGGGCAACCACACATAAATAAAAATTGGTTAGGAAGTTGCGTGCTCCCAAGTTACCATTATTCATAGCAAAACTTTATCGAAATTGACCACATTATTTTTTATTCTGTTTAAGCTATTTAGCTTAATATACCATGGTTAGGTTCATTTTGGATGGAAAAGATTTAGGGTGAAGAAGTGAACCCCCCTTTTAATCCCATAATTGGGGGGGTAATGATGACAAACCTCTACAAACTCCATGCTTGTTGAAAAGAACGACGTGTTTGTAGATGTCTTTATTTTGTGGTAGCTCTGTGGTGTTATACATAATACAGGGCGGTCCAAACTTCAGCAGACATGGAAATAATTTTTAGGTTTTGTGGCCTTTAAATATCACTACAGGTAAAAATAAAACGGCCAGGCATCGCACAATGCCGCAGTTCATAACTTGAAACCGTAATTAGCTATGTATCGCCACTATTGGGTCATCCTGTATTTAAAAAATATGGCAACAAAAAAATTGAGTTGGAGTGTAGACACAAGTTTCAGAGGTAGGCAGAGGATATTTGGTAATGTATGTATGACAGAACAAATCACTGTAAGAGAAGGATTGATTAAAAGTTACAGTGCACCTACTCTATGTGAGAAGGATTTTGGGTCTGAGAAGGATTAGATGGATCGACGAATGAAGGTTTAATACCGAGGGGAACAAAGCAATTAGGGTTCTTCTCAAAGAGTCGTCACAGATAATAAGGACAGCGTGTGAGAAGCTTAGACCCTAAGTGAACGTACGTAATTGATTATCACCGTATTTGTGTGCCTCGTAAAAAGTGGATTGATTATTTGTTTGAGTGTTTAAAGATAAAGGTTTCCTGGGGAAAGTGTGGATGATAGTGTGTGTAGAATTTGTGCATTAAGGGGGTATTATGAATCACCGTGCACAGGAATGAACAGACACTGTAGAAGACGATACCGCACATAACACTAGAGTCCTGGGTGGACAAAATTGGGCATTGGTGATGTGCTAGGATATAAGTTTCTTAGTAACGTTTATCTTTTCTGACTCAACTAATGGATGATGAAAGAATTTAAAGTCTTTAAATTAGGGTAGAACATCATAAAGACAAAGATTTGACCAACCAGATAATCATCCTGTTTATCGCCTTTTCCTTGCAAATATTTCTTTTCCCGAATTCAGATTTGGTTAATTTGCTACCATGAACTTGGAAGACTCCCGAAATTAGCGAGTCTGTGATGGAAACGAAACTGCTTAAAACTAGTGTCAACGAAATTACCAGAACTATTTGAGAGGGGCTGAAGGAACAGTACGCTGCGAAAAGAAATTTAGCAGAATAAATTTATGTTCATGGAAGATAGTTTCGCCTCTATTCTTATAGGTCCGATCCCTTCAGAGAAGATAGTGCACCATTGTTCCATGAAATTCATAACGGGGGCAGAGAATTTGCAGAAAAATAGCATCATCAAACTTGTTTGAGTTAATGCCCTTACATGAATTCCATTGCGGCTAGTTAGAAAAACTACAGGACCTAAGTTAAATCATTGAAAAAACCCTGCACCATTGTATTTTGTTAAATAAATAAGGGAAAATAAACTCCATTATCCCCGAAACGAATGAAAAGTGGGTACTAAAGAAATAATGGATAATGGTCCATCACTCAAACAAATGGGTTAGTATCAAAGAAAAAAAATTAGAGATAAAATTCAAAGGAATATCACAAATCTCAGTGTAATGATTATATGTATAACTTATTCATTAAGCTCAAATTTGTGTCACACATGAGGTTGTAATAGTTGCGCAACACTTTATTTTGCGGCAATAATATTGGTGACTCAATATCAGATGGTAAACACGCAATCATGCCCTACTAACACAGAGCCTGAATATTCTGAGATGTTGATGACATCATAAGATGAAACAAAACTAAACCAAACTAAGTAATTTTAACATCCAATATTAACTATGACGTGTAACTACTGTTCTCTTGATTTATTGCCATAATAAGAGTATTATTGTAACTTTCTCGATAGGTCACTCCTTTAAACGGGTCGAACCCAGATAACTGAGCTAACTACGTACTATGAGAGGTGCAATTCTCCTGATCACTATGCATTTCACCAACGAAATCAAGCTTCTTGGTGGATTCACACTTCTATGAGTGAAATTGGAGAAACCCTCTTAGAATTGGAGAAATCTCTGAGAAATGGCGCAAACGTCTTAAATTTGTACAAAATGCCATATTATAAGAGATAATCGCCTATCGTTAGAGAAAAGCCCTATAATTGGAAGCCAGAGAAACCATCTTAAAAATAAATAAAACCGCCGAGAATCTGTGAAACTCTCCTAGAATTAAATAAAAACTTGAACATTTTATCTCTATGGCTTTTCTTTTCTTGCCTAAGTTGAAGAGAGAGTTGATGGGCTAACCATCGCTCTTTATATCTAAAACGTTTACAACATCAAAATTTATTTCACGTTCTTCACTATTTTATAAATAAAGTACATCAATAAACATGCAAATTTTTACCAATATTATAGATAGTTTCATAACATAACCCCTGTGAAATGTTTGGTTTATTCCTCCGTCAAAGCCCGAATCGCAGTTAATTTCAATCGTAATTGTTAATTGGTTTGTGATTGAAAAGTTATTTAGAGGTTCTAAAGGCCCCGTTAAAATAAAATGACAGAATTTATTCCATGGGAAAAAATCATAAGTTTCCTTAAATATCTATTTCACTTAACATCATGATACAATAAAGATAAACGTAAATTTACTTACGAATTTTAACCGATTAGCAGGGGAACAATAATCTCGAGAAAAATTAAATGTTTAAAAAGGGAAGTATCCAGGGATTGTCGTTCCTTAGCCTTCGTATGACCCTTGGTTTTATTTGTACCTTAAGCATAATACGAGGGGATTTTAACCAGCCTATAGTTTTCATGGTCTAGTTTTGTTATAACCCTTCATATTATTTAGTTATAATTTGGAAATATAAAATACTCCTTAACTTTTTGAACTCCCAAAGCACTTGGCCTGAGAAAAAGATCAGTCGAATGGAAAATGAGGATAAAGTTGGTTAAGAATGCGAATTTGGCATGAAACATAATTTTTAGGGTGAGGCATAGTAGTAAACTAGAAGAGGAATTTTCAACATAGGTATTTAACGCGCAAAAGTTCATTTGTTTTTATATAATTAAGTGTCCCCAAACACGTAGACTATAAGATAAGATAGTAATCCTAAATGGAAGGACATTGATTTGGCAATTGTTTAAGATAGAAAAACATCATTTCCCATTTTATCAAGATAAATTAATTTCAAAGGATTTAAATGTGTTGCAAACGTTATATTTTTCACGATTGCTCCAAAAACGAAATATAAATTAGATATCACCGTAAATAAAGCCTTAAAGTATATTTTTATATAATATAAAGAAAGGAGCCACTAGAAGTAACAATTACGGGGTATCCCTAAGATTTGGACACACAGGAAATATCCCAATGTTCTTCTCTTTCACTTGATCTTGTTTCCCTTAACCTTATTATCTGTGGTATCTTAAAGGATAAGGTGTAGTACTCTATTAAAATTATTGACATAATACATATAAGGGAACAGCGCCTCATAAATTAATGTCCTCAAATTAACGGAAATTTGGAGGTAATGCATTAGGTTTATCAAGTGAATCTCGCATATTACGTCGTTCTTTTCATTATAAATAGTAAAATCACATTGAAAATATTATTTATTAATATCTCAAACAAATAAAATGTAGTTTAATATTTATATTTAAAATAAGCATTTCTGTCCAGACTTTGGGGAGACTCTGTTTAACTAAAAGTTCTACTCTTGAATATCTGTGTTGTATTTATCTAATCATAATATAATTATGAAGAACGTGTAACAATCGAAAGTATATATACAAATCGATAGAGGATATTTAATATCTCTATTTTATTAAAGCAATTATGATAAATGGATAAATAATTCGCTTGCTCTCATTATGTGGAAGAATTGCTCCGGTATCAAAACTTTTGAGAATTTCAGTCTCAAAAGAAAAAATATTCTTTAAATTTGAACATAAAAATATTCAAAATATCAAGCAAAATTTAATATTGATGTAAAGAAATAAGGTTAATATAATAGAACAATAAAAGAGAAAAATAATACTACTAAAAGGGCATAATAAAGATGATGTATACTTCCATTTAACAAATTGCCTATCTATGAAACAAATCCATTAGGGGAATCCAATATGGAACAAATTCCGCTCTAGAATAATTTTCTTATGTCCAAATTTCAATACGAATGTGAAGGGGGAAAAGCTTTGATTCATAGGTGATCGTTTTTGGGGGAGCAAACAAATTAACGGAGGATGTTGGGACACCCTGTGCGGTGCATCTTAATTGAAATAGTTCAAACATGGAATTGCTTGCGAAGCAAAAAACCAGCGGAAAATGGATTTTGCCTCTAACACATTGTAGGGTAGTTGCGAAAAAGAATTTAGGATAAATGTGTAGCCCAAAAAATTTCTATATTGAAAGATTAGTTATAGATTGGAAGAGTTGAAAGACCATTTTAACTTATGGGAAAATATATCCTCGTCTTTTGGAATCCGTATCAAATTTGATTAAGGCGATCAATATTTTTTTCATTCTGCTATAGGCCTAATGTTAATTATTTAATTTAATCAAATATTAAAATTGATCAAAAATCTTTTATAATCGATGTACTCAACCAGACGGAATTTCCAAAATGGGAATATTTTGGGGTGTTAATGAACTAATTGAACCCCTAACTAGATTCCCAAAGTCAAATTGGGAGAGTATTAAAATTTAAACGAGTGGTATTCTATAAATGAAAATAAACATCGCCTTATATTAGAATTCGCATAGAAAATCAAAATGAAGGAAAACTATTTATATATTTCCGTTATAATATATTTAGTAAATAGTTATGAAGGGTGTTCCATAAATACGGATCGAAGCTAGCAGTAAATAAAACAGTGTTATTGGTAAAGATTTATTGATTTCTCTATTGGATCATGTTAGTTGAGTCATGGCAATTATGAGTGAAATATAATATCGCCTAAATGTCCGCCTAAGGTTTAGGGGCACACCTCCACTCGATGGTCAAAACTTTTTAGAACGTCTCTGCATAGTTGCTCCTCGATCTCATTAATATGCCTTATTATCTCATCCTTCAGATATTGAATTGTTGTTGGCCTGTTGGCATAGACCCTACTTTTGAGATAACTCCAAAGAAAGAGAGCTAAAGACGTCAAGTTACACGAACAATTTACCCAATTGCACTCTCGGTTGGGCGATTATGTTTCCTAAAAAATCGCGAATTGCCCGAAATACGTTCTGTTTGAACGTCCATTTTCATAATAGGCTTCGATAACTTTAACACGTTGTTCAATTATTAATCTTTGCATCAAGGTAAAAATAACCAAAGACTTAAGTTATTAAATCTGAAAAAAAATTTTTTAATTAGACGCTTAAACTTAACTAAGATTTAAAATCGGTCCAATTTATTGAAACGCCCTTTATTATTATTTGGAATGTATCTTCTGAGTTCGCCATATATGAAATGTGGTACGAAAAACATTCTGACTTAGAAACAACAGTGTATGAGTGGAAAAAAGTTGATAATTACTGGTCTCTATTTACCTCTGGCCTTCAGATAAGTGTAATTTAACTGTAAATACATGATAGATATTTAAAATCCCCGTTAAAATATGTACACCTTTAATTACTAGTCTTTATTTAACTCAGTTGTTAAAATATGTGCAATTTAACCGATGCACTTGTAATTACTAGTCTATAAATACCTTTGTTCCTAGGTGTCATGATACAACCACTCTATACCATACACTACTCCTATATTATGTGGGGAGGTGACTTAATCATCTACTGCAACGCGAACCGTTGAAGGACTGTTCGCAGGGATTAACTATCGACTAGGAAGTCACACTTGAGGCGTTGTGGTTCAAATTCTTAATAATCAAACAGAGTGCATAATTAGTTGGCGAGATTTACTTAAATAGTCCGAGAGTATCGTTCAAGGTTAGTTAAAGATGAACAACAGAAATATAATTTTACTCAAAAAAATTAAAATAAGAATAAGAATAGACAAAAGGGAATTATTTAAATTAAGATAGTCTCTTGATAATTATTATGAGGAGGGATTCTCACAATAAATTAGTAATTTAATGTAACTAGGTTCAGATCAAAAGGGGGAACCTGACAATACTAATAATGCAGCGGGTTTCAGTCTTACCGGTCGATGACTTCGAGGAAGGTCCTTCTTGCGATGAGGCGAGTGGGGAACGATCCAATGAGGCAATAGAGAAACGATCCTTATCAGGCAGGTGTGACACGATCCGAACGAACCTTCGGATGAAGATAACCAAATTTCAAAGATGACGTTCGATGGGGAATGTGGGAATTCTCGTAATTCCACTGAAAGATGAATCTTCTTTTCCTCAAAGGTAATCGATGGATATTTTCTTCGGTTCGATTAAATGATTGGAGACTGTTGCGCAAATTCTAAAGCTTACCGTTCACCGAAGCTACTAATTGACTTGGGTAAAATCACGGCTGAAGAACGCTGCTGTCTGTCGAACGCTCACGGGACGAGACGATAAGGACGTCCTTGAAGTGTAGGCTGGACTCTCGGAACTACATAATAACACGAAAATTCGTATGTTTAATTCTAGAGGGGAAGGACGAGTTTGGAGAAAGGAATCACAATCTCTAGACATCTTAATCTGGAGGCGGATTCGATAAATCTTTTAGGCAGCAAGGAGCGAGACAGAGAGGCTCGTTCACATCTCGTCACCGGGGGTAGGGGAGGAGGCTGGCAATGAGTTCGCAGGATTGGAAAATATTTTCCCAACGAGCTCAGAAATCGAAACTTCGAGCAAGTTTGAAAAGGAAATGACTTCGTCCATGGTGGGATACCATAGCACGTGGTCTCGGATAAATTGTGTTGGAGAGGGGGCAGACGTTGTTCTTCTACGCCAGGATGAGTGCAATATAAATGTAAATACGTGAGCCAAATTTAAAATCCCCGTTTAGGACAGTAACTAGCAACATTATCCGATCAAATTAGCTTAAGATAAAGTCGGCCTACATTCGGCTAGATTTTATCATTCTCTAGCTTTAAAATTCTCCCATCATAGTGGCATTTTTGTGGCAATATATATATTTTTTAAAGTCTCATTAATGATCAATATTAATTCCTATTTGAACAGTTTAAATTCAGAGAAGTATGGAATAATTGAATAATTAACTGTGTGTGTAAATTAATATATAAGCGAATCTGTTTGGAACCAGCTTTCCTTTTTTTCTTGTGAACTACCTTAAAATGCAGTTCATAGCTAATTAGTCCCACAACCAAAAGCTAATGAGATTTCCTGTGATCCAGTTAAGAAAAATATTGTCAACACTAATTTTAAATTTAAGGACATTGACGGTATAGGTTATTGAACTTCAATTGCATCAAGAACGAAAAAATGAAACCAAACGAAACAAAATAAACAGCTAGGAATCAAACGAGTTTAAGTGAGACTTACTAAATTACACAAATGAATATACAATAAAGGTTGACCCAACGCTCACTTTAATATTAAACACAAATTGACCTTCATAAAAAAAGATAATGGAATTTATTTACCTTTTAAAACAACCACAAGGGAATTTGGCTAGAGACTGAACTTGGCTTCAATTTTTAGATAGTCGCAAGAATGCCGTTTGCAGGCAGATGCGTGCACGTATTCACAGACATTCCAGATATTTGTCTGGCGCGGGAATATGATTTAAGAACCACTGATAAATACGGTACGGGTGATGGATAGCGTTGAGAAAGTTATCTTGGTAAGAGGATTTCAGCAACGGGAGAGGGAAAGTATGCTTCTTCCAACCTTTCGGTTAATCTTGGAATAATTGGCACTGACAAGCAATAAGCAAACGAGGGAATTCTTGCACGAATACGGAGTGTTTGAGAAAGTTTACTTTGGGGCATTCCTCAATGGCCAGGACTATCTCTGGGTTTTGTTGCAAAGCGGGATAGAAGATTTCTCTGACAAGAGATAGTTGAGCTTGTTTCTCAATACAAGCTAACTTAAATCTCAGTGAAAACACCAGAAACTGGCTCAGCATGAGCTTCTTATGTGTTCGTTTCGTAGGGTTGCCAGGCACTTAGGCGAACTTCGTCGTCTCTATCGCAAACTCGATCCTCCTGAGACAAGATGCTAATTTTCAATGTGACTACCAGTAACTGGCTCAGAATGTGCTTCTTCTATGTCCCTTTCATTGGTTGCCTGGCCTCTAGCCGGACTTCGTCATCTCGATGACTAAATCGATCTTTTTCGTTTCATCTACAATTATCCGCATATATACTTCGCCAACCGAATGAGGGTAGGAAGAGGAGGGGGGGTTGAGGTCTTAGGAATTAACACTCTACTCTAAGGATTCTTCTACGAGAGTCTTTCACTAAGCCCTAAAGGCACCTTCTGGCTTTTGCTCGACTCTACTCTAATTTCGCCAATAAAGTGAAATTAAATACCAACTCATATGGAAAATATTGCCGGTTTAACCAATGTTAGGATCGCCGGACCTGAAACTCGATGATACTTGCATTATGTGGAAGTATATGATATTTCTGGTGATCCTAGAGGCGAGGGGAGTGAGGGAGGGGATTAAGTAATAGGTTTACGCCACAAAAAATTCAGGACGTTGCAGTTACCGAACAAAGCCTTTGTTTTGAGGGAGGGATATCGATTTCACTACAAACCTGGTCTCCTTCCGTTCGTTTTGTTATGCTTGCTGGCACAGAAATCTGTTGATTCGTAATTCTCGTGGTAGTGGGAGGCTTCTGCTGGCTAGCGGGTTGAGGGAAGAGAGGAGGGAGAGTTACGCAATCGGGTTGCATCGCCTAGCGTCAGGACGTTGTAGTACCCGAACGAGGCATCTGTTATTATTGTAGGTTTTGATTTTTCTACAAAATACCTTTACTTCTCTGTATTGTACTCCTCCATCTCCTTATTCCTTGGTATCTTCAATCGGTTTGAACATATGCTGCTCCATTTCTTCCTCGTCCCCCTTTTGCACCTTCACAGCCATTCTTCCGCGAGTTTAGTTGTTTACAGGAACGCGTATCTATAGATCTCAAAATACTGTATATTACATTCAATGTCCTCATGAAAACCTTCCCCTCTTTCTACTCTTTTGTTTACCACAGTTGTCCATTATAATTACCTACCTGCAGTTTTTCTCTTTACCTCGTAGCAGGAATCTTTTTCAAAGGTATCATTAGAAATTCCATTGACGATTTTAAGTCCCCAAATATTTTAAAATAAGGATGATTCGTAACAATTTGTTCTTATACAAATGTTTCTAGAGGCTTTAATAACCCGCATGAGACATGAATATGTGTAGGGGCACAGGTTACCATTGCAATCCTTCAGTTACCGAAACGTTTATACTGAGTTATTATGTGCCTCTTTATTTCCTCTTTATAAATCAGCAATATCTCTTACACTAACATTGATGTTGCTTTTTCTGTATAAAAGAAGACGTTAATTATATAACAAATATAGCCATGCACTAGGTAATTTAACGTATTAATCTGATCATGAAAGCCTATTTACCAGTGGTGTTGTTGAAATGCTTAAGTTATGTAAAAATTCTTTAGTTCATAAAAAGCTATGGCAATATTTGCAATATCCTCTTTTGCTAGCCTTATTTGAAAACCATCACGATGCCCTCCATTTAATTTATAAATAATGTAGTAATTATTCCATTTAATGGGATACTATGAGAGAATTTTTTTTTGCGTCCTTCTTCCTCCTATGAGTAGTATAAAAGCAAGACGTAAAAGAAAAAGGATTTGGAAAATGGTTTGTAAAGAAACCCTTAAGGTTAGGGCCTTTGTAAAAAATGAGTCCTCATCACGTGTTTCTATTTGCTCTCAGTGTAATATTCATGCTAATTGATCTACTCAAGAGGTAAAAGTAAACAGGATTAAAAGTGGAGCGTAACTTTGAGCCACTTTTCATCATGAATTTAGTAGAGCAAATTTACTTATAGAGATATTTATCAAATTATCATATTGTGAGAAATATAAACGCTAAATAATTCTTGATACCCAATTCTGCCTCAAAATGATTATCAAGTTTCTTATTATACATACATGCATATATATAGGTATTAAAATAAACAAGTTCATGATTATTTATGTAGATCTATAGGTGTTACTATGACAGAACACCTATCGAAAATAAGAAAGATATTAAGCAATAGGCTAATAACACATACGTATTCCATTTTGGCTTTAAATACAGGAACTCGTGTGCTAAAAATTATTTAAAATACTTAGAACTTATCCACTTTTGGCTATAAATCAGTGTTGTTGTTTTAATTTCAAACGAGTCGAGAGAACATCAATTTAAATTAAATGAATATTGCTAAGTATCACGGTAAAACACCTTTGACATTCATCCTATTTTCTTAAAAGCATATTATTCAATTTACTGTATCAAACTATTCTAAATAGAGTAAAGTTATTTGTTTTGGGGTAAGAATGAATACCTGAGAGCTAACGGCCGCTGACGATATTGAAAGAAGTTCAAAATTATTGTGAAGGTCCATCTAAAAGTCCCCCTAAATGACCCTACATTCCAAGATCCTAACCCTTCAGCTGAACATAATGATGGAAATGGCCCTCTGTGATCATATTTAGGGGAGAAGAGCCCAAATCTCCATAGAGGATTACACAGGACCTGAATTCCACACGGCAGCTGTCTAAGTCCATTACTCTACCTCATGTACACAATAGACCTTTCTACTCCAGTAGATGTAGATACTATTTATCCTTACTTCGCAGAAGACATCTTTCAAATCGTCTCTAGTTCCTAAAAGAACGTCGGAGTTCAATTAAGGGAAACATCTGCTGAAATAAACAACATAAACATATATAAAACGAAGAAGAAGATAAATATTAACCGCCAGAACTTCCAGGTAATCTCAATGAACCGTCGAAAAATAGAAAAAGTCATTGTCAACAACGATCTTTATCCGTACTCAAAAGAGTGTAAAGTCGTTTGATTACGTTTCACCAAAGCTGGATACAAAGCCCACTTCAACACCGCAGTCTCTCTAGGCAAAAAACAACTTTGAAAAGTCTAGAGGTTGCGAAATCTTAATGTTCCAATCATAAATGAGCTAAACAGTGCATTGGTACGCTCCGTCCTTGTGTACCTAGCAGTGATAACGCAGCTGGAACGTTGTAACTCTCACTGGACGATTCAGAGATTACAAAAGAAGGCCACCCTGTTAATAGCTGGCGCAAAAAGAAATGACTGTATCAGGCAAACAGTCATGCTGGCAAGAGCAAGGCTAAAGCCACTTAATATAAAAGTCCAAACGATAAGGAGTAAAACATAAGAAAAGGTGAAAAGATTTTTGTTTTTTAATTAAGAAGCGGTGAAAAGAACAATCATCCCTACGTCCGATAACGATAATATTGCAATACCGCAGCAGAAGCAACACAAAGTTGCAAGGACATCATTATTCCAAAGCAGAGGAATATGCACGAAAGAAGCGATTAACCCAATATATAAATGAACCAAATAATTAAATACAAAAGCAAGATAAATAATAAACATAACAAGAACAAATACAAAAGTAAACGAAAGACGAACAAAAAGAGGCAAAGTGCCCACTGAAGAAAAACGAAATAAAGCGAAGAAACTAAATTAAAATAAAATGAAAATAAACAAAAGAGGCAAAGTGCCTACAAAAGGAAAAAGAAATAAAACGAACAAATGGATTTAAAATAAAATAAAAAATGAACAAAGGACGCGAAGTGCCCACAAAACGAAAAGTAAATGAAATAAAACAAAATAAAAAATAGATAAAAGAGGGGAAATGCCCATATGTACATAATAAATCAAATTAATAGAGGAAAACAAAGTTAGCATAAAATTTAATTGAAAGGCTTGAAAGCTATGTCGCGGGAATAAATATAACAAATATAGATATTTTTTATTAAAAAAAGGAAGAATCAAAATGCCAACAGTGGAGAAACTTAATGCAAAGAAGGAAACATAGGAATAGGCAAAATACGGGAGAAGAATGAAGGCGATGCCCTTACTACCAGGGCGACTAAAACTCCCAAAACTCTTTCACCCCTATTACCCTTAATACATACACACACAGTTCATCAATTACTTCATCAAGTATCAAACGTGACTGGCCCACGCTGAGCTTGGACTTCACATATCACAGAGATGCGCTCTAGTATTGAAGCTCCTTATAATGTTTGAGGTTGCTTTTGCAATAGGGTTTTTCTAGAAAGAAAAGAACATTTCTCCTCTTAAGTTGAGAGCCTGCAAATAAATATACTCCAGACAATTAGAATAAAAGCTAAACTAAATCGCGCGAAAATTTAAAAAACGGGATTTCAGCGAGATTATTAATATCTATTAACTTTAAACTATGTCTTTATTAGTTAAAATCTCTCTCTTTTTAACTTGTAAAATCAAAATACTTACTAGATCCGTGGTCTTTGTTTGTATTCTAGTTATCAGATTGACTACCAATTTTTTGGGCCAAATAACATTTCTTCAAGAAAACCGAGACGAGTTAATTTTCTCTGCTGGCTAGATGTTCTAAGTAAGTAATCGCCTATAGTGACAATACATTTTTGGCCATCTGGAAATAATCCCTTTGGTTTAGTGCAATCCGGGCATCTAATACGGCCAAAGTTTCTTCGAAAGGTGAAAACTTTCTATACCGAACTAACGATTTAATAAGGAGGAAGATGACTGAAGCAAGAGTTAGGGGATATCCTTTTGCTGAGCATTGTGACTAAGGCAACACAGGAAAATAAATCAACCGAATTTCCTAAGCAATAAAACTCATAATTACATGAATATGTCCTTATTTTTCCTGAACAACATATCTATCAAATTCTGGATCATAAATATTTTGAAATAAGTAATTTTCTACCTACTGGGATTTATGTGAGCTATAGCTAGATTAATACGTAATATGGCACTAAAAATAATTGATAATAAAGACAGAACCATAGTTGATGGAATAACTAATTAATTCACTCTTATCAAAGTTATAATTGAAGAGCATTCTCTCACCTTCGCCTATCCAGAGCAAGCATTTTAACACAAAAGGCATATGTTCTCTATATTTTATAATGAGACGATATACGTTCTTTCAAAAATAAATGTAATTAAAGCGTGAAGAAAACGACCAACAATAGAATAAAAAGGAATGGGCAAATATATTTGAAATCATGGTTTATTTGGGAGAAGTGGAAAAGTGTGGAAACGGCAATCCAATGATCGATCGATGAATCTTTCTAGTATATATGATAGATAGAGATGCTGATTCGACTGAAAGTTTAAAATTGATGCTCCAATAGAAAGCGAAGCAACTCCGTCGATAGCAGAGATCATGCGCCCTCAATTACTAAAGTTGCTTACACTTCAGCTTTCTTTTCATTCTCGATGTAAGATTTGGATTGTCCGCATAAAATAGCGAACTTTCGTATTTCTTTAATATAATGACGGGGTGGCTGCATGGATGCCTAGCGAACTCCCAGAACAGAGGGGGGTCACACCGCCGTAAACCACTTTACGTTATGATTTTACGGGAGCAAATTTACCTATTGAGTTTTTTCTAAAATTAACCACTGAATAATTAATTAACAATAAAAAATTTAAGTTTTCTCGTTCAACCATTCATTAGGTGTTTTAGAAGGAATACAACAATTTAGTCATCATATGATTTTGAATTCGTAAATAGAAGCAAATATGGTTTTAGACGTCAGAAATCAACGGTTCACGTGATAATTAACCACCTTCAATATTTATATGATAACATGGAAAAAGGCCACATTGTATTCTGAATTTTTCTCGATTTTAAAAAAGCTTTCGATTGTGTCAACCATAATATTCTACTGTCAAAATTAGCTATGTACGGAATTAGAGGTAACTGTCAAAATTGGTTCAAATCATATTTAACTGAAAGAAAGCAATTTGTCTCCGTCAATGGTCAAGACTCATCCCACCTTAATATTGCAACTGGGGTCCCACAAGGCTCCGTGCTAGGGCCACTGTAATTTTTAATCTATATTAATGATATTGTTAAATCATCTTCTCTGTTTAAATTTATATTATTCGCGGATGATAGTGCCTTATCAACTCCCTTGCTATATGACCAAACGAGCAACATTGCATCTACAATAAATAAAGAACTCGAAAATGTCTTCATGTGGTTTAATGATAATAAACTATCAATAAATGTAGATAAAACCAAATATATTCTTTTCTCATACAAAAAAAATATATTGAATTGCCCCATATTAAATTGGGCGACGGAATAATTTAGGAAACTACTCATATCAAATTCCTAGGCATCGTTATTGACAAAAATCTGAGTTCTAAACAATATATTACGCATATCTCAACACAACTATCAAAATCGATTAGAATATTATATAAATTTAATAAGTTTCTTCATAAATCTATTCTCCACTCTTTATATATGACAATGGTGCAACCTTACTTGACATATGGCAATTTATCTCAATAAATTAATCATATTACAGAAAAAAGCACTTTGAGCCATCCATCAACTTGACTACAAAGAGCACACTAATCAATATTTTAAAGAATCCAGAATTCCTAAATAACATGATATCTGTGTTTTCAAACATCCTTATTCCTTTGAAAAACAATAAATTGTTCCTATAATAACTATATATTTAATATGTTACAAACAGCTGATAATACCCATAATCACCAAACCCGCAATAGAACAAAATTTATTTCACGCTTGTATTCAAAATCAAAATCACAATGTAGCTTTCTGTACAAATCTATCAAAATATAAAATGGCTTGGACGACAATATCAAATCCCAAACCAATTTAGCTCAATTCAAAAAAGCTCTTAAAAACAATATAATTTCGGCTTACTAAATTTCTCTTTAAGTTCTTGTTATTGTCTATTTTTTTTGTTACCGTAGACTATTATACTGTGTACTATTACTTTGATTTATACATTATAAATATGTTATTATTTATATAAGACTGTTGACTATGTTAATTGCCGATCTTTTGAAATAATCACTAGAAATAAAATAGTTTTTTAATTTATCTCTAAATTTAATTAATATAATTATTCGTTATTTGCAATCTTTACAATGGTTAGGTTCTCAAATGTATACTACGTTATTTATATTTTTGTAACAAAGGCGTTCTCTGTTCTTAAATATGAAGAGATTTTATTCTTGATAATGTTATGCTTAGTCTTAAGCTTTAAGTTTCTGCCCTAAAAGTCACTGACTTATTTTGGGCGCATAACTAATCTTTGTATGTATATAGATATATACGAGTATGTATAAGTACTTATTGTAACTTGTCATTAAGATTTAAAATGTAATATGTTTATACTATACATTGGATTAATATGGAATAAAAATAAATAAATAAATAAATAAATAAAAGAAAAATCGATTAGCTCTAATTCAACCTAATCTTATCTAATCTGATTATCCGGATATATAAGAACTTTGGATTTGTCGTATTCATCCTCTATTTTAACCTTAAATTAGTTGTTCAATAAGGAAATGAGTTTTCTTCAGTCATTAAATGATTCTAAATGGAAACATGAAGGAAGAAAACAAAAATATTATCGCAGTACGGCTGGAAGAAAGGCCACCCAGTCAATGCATCGTTGCGCGTAGACTTAGCCAGGGAGCCAATCAGCCACACAAACTGTCAACTAATTTTAGAGAAACAAAGCAACAAAGTCCTCTTGCAGCTACTTGGGTTAAAATCTTTACATTATATTCGTAAAGCGAGAGGGAGCTGTACACATATTTGAAAAGCATAAGATTCCCTACCAAACTGTTTAGTAAGCTATAAAACTTTCCCCTTATATAAAATTTTCTCAGAAAAAGTAAAGCATTATCGACCAGACTATCCCCATTCTAGGAATCTTAGTTCCCGAGCAGGAATCCTTACACTTCTATTTGATGGGATTTCTAACATAAAGATCTAACATGGTAAATACTGATATTTGGGGCTTTTTATTTATATTTACTAGTCCTTGATACAAATCTGGATTTGAAACAACATTATTGTGCTGTGTATGACTCATGTTATGCTAAACACTCAATTATACACATTAAAGCGTCCCTAATTTTTAAGACAAGATATAAATAATCTACATTTTTGCGCTATAGCCAACATTCTTCTCACTGATATATACAATCACTACCCTATTTTCTCATTTTACTTACAAAATCTCTCATATTTTATCGAATATCGTATTCTACTAAAGCTCTAAAATTGTCCCACCCAAATAACATGGCCCCTGTTAGTGCTATTTACTTTTTCTTTACGAGGGGTTTCTCCAAAACATTATTTTTTGATTATTACAGTGATCCCTCACTACTTCGCGGTTCAACTATCGTGGATTCACGACTTCGCGTATTTTTTAAATATTCATATGGAAAATATATCGCTGAGTTTCTGGAAAATTCTAGAAAAATCGCGATATATGAACACCTTAAACTTTTCATTAAATTTATTAAAATATTAATAATAAATATTATTTCCTACTCTAGGAACAACAAAACAAGCGTGAAATAGCAAAAAAGCATATACAGGGGTATTTGAACTTGTAACTTACGTGACAAAAAAAAGAACCATCTAGAAAGCGATGTGCATAAAGTACCCGTGTATCCTGTTGTTTCCTGTCGCGGCCATTTCGCTTCAAGCTTTCTCGCCAAGTGGTTTACTGTACTACTTTACGCTGTGCTGTGTGTGATTTTTTTGTTCTTTTGCGTTGAACTTTGCCCCATGCAATGGCTCCTAAGCGTGTTGTTTCTTCCAAGGCTGGTACTGAGTTTAAACGCGAACGAAGAATGAAGGCGATCGCTGAGAAGGTGAAACAAACTTCCTGATATGTTGAAGGAAGGGAGAACTTTCGCTGCCGTCGCCCGAAATTTTAGCGTGAACGAATCCACCGTTCGCTACATCAAGAAGGACGAGGCTAACATTAGGATGACGGCTGCCATCACCTTTAATAAACCGGCAAAGTGAGTGATTAAGGCTTGTAATAAAACTATCATCCGTATGGAAGCTGCTTTGGCCGTATGGATAACCGACGGCCGAAAGAAAAACATAGCCTTGTATACGTACATTATCTGACCAAAGGCTAGGAGCCTCGACGAGACTTTTACGGCTAAGAAACCTAAGGACGACAGTGGCGACCACGAAGAAGAGAAAGAAGACGGAGGCGACGTAGAAGATCCGCAACCAGGAAAGTCCAGTGATTCACAATCTAAAAAAAACGTCCTTTTTCTGCTAGCAAAGCATGGTTTGCTTAGTTTCAGATACGCTTCGGCCTAAAAAGCGTTTCCCTGTTATTAATAGAGTACTGTACTGTAATGGGTTGGTTGTTAACAGTACAGGGAGGGTTTTAAAAGTACAAATACACGTTAAATAAATACTGTAAATATGGTGTCCCCACTTCGCGGAAATTCAGTTATCGCGGCTGGTCTCGGAACCAATCTACCGTGATAAACGAAGGACGAAGGATCACTGTACTCCCATTTTTTTTAAAGGAGTGGTCTATGCACTTCTCACAATTTTTGGAACCTAAATTCGTTTTCAAGAACAATATTTTGAGCAAAGAATCAATACTTGCAATCATGAAGCAAATATATTATCATAAAAATTACAAAAGGATGTTGCAATTATCTTTAAGTACTTATCTAAAGATTTAGACACAAGAAATCATGTAGTTTTATGTGCAAATTTGGTCAGATATGGGAGGATGGGTTTCCTCTTTCCTTTAACTGTGCCATATTTTTACCAACATAAATATATCATAATGTTGATTTAAACGCATGCAAATTGAGTCAAATTGGCATTATGTATAGCATAACCCAGGGCTGCATTCTTGAGGCATTCCTATTCCTTCTTTATGTGAATGATTTTTATACATGCCCTTAAACCTATAGTTTTCAATAAACATACAAGTTACCTTAATAATTTTGGTTTATAATGAAATTCTGATCAGTGAAAAAGGTAATAAATTTTATGCATTGAATGCTAATAAGCTACTGGTATCGTTAAAATTTGCAAAGTCATGCTTTATAATCCGAACTCACTACAGACGACCTACATATTAACTAATTTATATTACTCCTTAAATATACCACAATCGAATTATCTCCAACTCGGACAAAGTTTTGATGCAAACTTATATCGTAAAGTTTAAAATTGGTTACCTCAAAATCTCCTAGAAAATTGCAGGAAGAAAGATCAGGGTTCCTTTCCTGACCAGAGGCTGATACACTTAATTTCTACCAGGCCGTTCTTGACTTCCAAAAATATAGTACTTAGCCCCGAAACATTAATGCAATTTAAATCCTCTTACTCTCTGTCATACTATCCTGTTCTCCTATGCTGAAATTCCGGATTAAACTCATCGTTCTGTCTCGATAAGGAAGATGCATGATCGACGTATGAGGCGATCAAGAACATTACAGTTGATGACGTATAAGATTTATGGCATAGGTCAAAATTAATATAATAAATGCCCAAAAGGAATATACCAAGATACCAATGGAGAATATTAGGTAGGGTAAATTATTTTCCTGAAACTATGGCATTACACTGATTAGTTAGACGCTATCTTAGTCTTTTCAACAACAATGGAAGAACATATTATTTGATTAACTTTTACATTAAGAGGACAAAATAAAATGAAAATAACACCATACGAAAGATTTTGTAGCTAGAATGGGTGGAGTATATTATTATCCGTTAGCTGCGTTAGGTAAATAAAAATCTAACCACTGAAGAGGAATTTAATTACTTAGAGATAGTGATTCTAATTAGAAAATTGGGATGTAATTGATGAAGAAAAGGGTAAGGGAATAATCGCTCCATGCAAGAAAGAGGACTTATGATGAAAGATAAATAAACCGTAAAAACACAAACAAGTTCCACTAATTTAAACCAAAATATAACAATAGCTGTTCCATATCCCTATAATAATCACCTGGGCTCGAACACATGAAGGTAGAAACATGATTTCGTCTAACATGAGTAGCCAATGTACTGAACCATCATTCAGGGGCAAGTAAGTTTTAGTATAGCGAAAGTTAACACCTCTAAATGAGGGGGAACTTAAGCCTTTTTACAAACTTTTATATCTATTACAGAAATCTTAAGTAATAATCTTTAAACTATGAGATGATTATGGTGCAGGGGATAGGGATCGGTTGCAATTGCCATTTTTAAAATTATGTTTAAAGTTTTCAAATAAGCTGCCTGTATATGGCAGCTAATCTTTTATTGGGCAAACAGTAAATATGATTTTGCTCCAGCATTTACTTGCCTCTTTCGAGGCGAGTAAAAGCAAGCAGTTTAGAATCTCAGTTTCCTATTGGAAATGGGTAAATTCTTTATCTAGGTTATAAAAGAATACGTTCGGATGAATAAAAGCAACTTACGTTAAATACTTCTTAAACATAAGCAATTTGGAAACAAGACTTACGACCAGTACGATTGTTTTTAGTGTGATAATTATTTCATACTCATGTAGTATTTAAGATTAAAGGATTAAAATCTATCTAATTGATGTTGATTTCATATGAGTGTGGTTGGCAATAGAGTTTGGCCATCACTTCCTCACTAGGAATTACCTAAGCCAAATGCTTTAGAAACTGATAATTGATTAATTTCCATGATTACAAAAATGTTAATGAATTTAAATTTATATTAATATTATGGGTCAAAGTTCGGAAAACCTACGCATTATTTTTAGTGTTATAAAAATACTAATGGTCTTTTTAGAAAATCCAGTGGTCATATATGGTTTCACTTTGGCAAGGAAAGTAAATATTTTTAAGATACTACACCTTGATAAGATTAAAATTGACATGTAATACGTCAGCCTTGCCTTGTCTTGATGTGAAAAATAGACCATTATTTTCAAACAGTCAAAATTTAATTCGCACTTAATTCACAAATTGGCAAGCCTGGATATAATTATTTATAAGAGTGCCGCTTTAGATTTTCGCGCCAAAACCGTGTGTTTGTGTCGTTCTTAATGGAGTCATGTGATTTTGCGTATTCAAATTTTTAATCTTTAATGAGACTTCTCATAATTCCTTGGTAAATTAAATAGACTTTTGCTGAAATTATAGCTTCATTTTAAAAGCGAAGCGTTGCAACAACTGCGGCTTGATTATAATATCCGAAGCACTAGATAATAAGTTTGTTTGGTCTTTGGATTCAAACCTAATGCTAGGCTTTAAAATTGTTTAATATTACTAGGTGTTTTAGGTAAGGTTTTTTGTTGTACTACTTGTTCCTAATGCGTTCGAGAGTGAGCGGAGGTGGGGTATGAAAACGCATAGCACAGCTCGATATTGGCCCTCAGTAAACAAACGCTTATACGAATAATCTATAAATAAATAGTAAGTAGTAAAAATAGTACTAATGGTTTTTCTAAGCATTCTAGTCATAATTTACTGCTTCGTTTTCGTGCGGAAAGCATTTATTTTTAAGATTGTATCACTGCAAATAGAGCCGTACTCCGAGTGCTAGTATCGTAAAAATACATACTTTCCTTGCCTACCCGAAGTAGTAATTGACGACTAGAATGCCTAAAAACACAATTACCCCTGTTTTTACTGCAAAAAAACACAGTGTATGTTTTCTGAAGTTTTACCATTTTATGGCTATGCGCATACACGATATAAAAACCTCGCTCAAGAGACATTTTTCTTGATTCTAAGATGAATTTTTATATAAATGTTGTTAATAAACGTCTACAATGTGACAAAGGATTCGTATGAAAATGTGCCAAGTCACCGGTGTTGTTGCCATTAGTATAAATATTCACAAATAAAAGTAATTTCGAATAGCGTAGATGTATCCTTTGCATATTTAAACCAGATGAAATAAACAATAACAAATTCCAAGCGATTTGGAACTGAATTCATTTCGAACGTGCTTTAAATTCATCGGGGGGGTTTTTCATCTTGGTTATATTTGCTTTCCTTATGCATCGTTTTGTGAGGTTGCTGTACATAAGAAACCTATAGCGAGATTTTGATTTTGATAGGAAGTTATAAAATTGGTGATGTTCGAAAAAAACTCATTCTTAAAGAAATTAACTTTGACTTATATTCTTAATTATTTTGGGGGCACTTCTCATTTATCTGGGAAACCTTTGTTTCAATTTACTTATCGTGTTTATCCTAATCTCCCTCTTTAGACTATCGCTGTATCCCTTAATCGTTTTAACCCTTTTGGCCCTGTTCTTGACTCTTACTTGCCTCTCGGTTCGACCTTGCTACCTGTTATAGCTAAATCTTAGTGTGAATTCACCCATCCTTCTCCTACTTTCTTATTGGTGATTTCTTCTCTTAGAGCCGGTCCTTTAACTCTCATTAGCTTTTATATACCCTTATTATATTGTTTAGTCTTGTATTTATCCTTGAAAATAAACTGAATTAAGTTCGAAAGTACTTGGAAGCACCTTTTTAATTTTTCCTGTGGGGCATTGCTTTCATTGTGAACCTCACGTGCTATTTTTTGAGTTATTCATTTCATATATATATATATATATATATATATATATATATATAATCCAGACCAATAATATTTAAATATAGTTTGTGGGCCCAAGCAAAGCTAGTTTTAGAAAATGTAAGTTTTTTTCATGAATTATCAAAGAAGAAACGGCAATTTTATGCTTATAAGAACATGGGAATATTTACTAGGCCCAGATGTAAACAGTGAATGAGGAGAAAAAGAAATGGAAGAGTCTAAAAGTTGAAAGACCAATAATAATGAAAAAGTCTGAAGAAAGGAATGAGTCCCAAAAACAGTTCGTCTCAGCTCTACCTTATGCAGCATATTGGCAGGAATGGAAACCTAGGGAGAGTTGCGTGCTCCCCAACTCTGTGATGTGAAAACACGCTTTCAGATAAATTTACTCCAAGTTATGATGAATGTGTGAATTTCGCTTTTTCTTTACACGAATCACTGGGCGCTGATGTTGTGGGAGGTATAGCAGTTTCAGGAGAGTTGCGTTCACTACATGACCCGATCGTCCTGGCTATATACTTACAAATTATCATATAATCCTGAAAATCCTTTTCTATATTATTGTTATTATGGAATTGGTTAAACAAACTAGGTAGTCAACAAATTAATATTGCCTATTTAAAAAGAATTAAAATCCTTTTCAATAACCAAAAACCACCATTTATTTTGGCAAGTAATTTCCATCTCTATTAGCAATATTCTGCCACCGTTTAACTGGGCAGTGGATTCATTTTTAAAGATATCATTCAGTTTTAATGAAATATATGATTTGGAATTCTTTTCCACTCGTTCATATCAGAGTAAACTTTACCATTTAGGTAGTAGTATATTGACTTAAATAAATGGATATCAGATGGTTTAAAGTCTGGCGAATATGTAGTATGAGGAAGAAAGTCACAACCTTAGGGTTCAATTTTTCTTTTGGTAAACGTAACAAATGTGAGCAGGGACTGGGATGAAGTAGGAGGGCATCCTTTTGGGTAACGAGTTTTGGACGCCATGATAGAGAGCTTCCGCTCAACAGTACAATTGGTGCAAATATGAGTTATTCTAAGTTAGAGATGAAGAAATATTCATAAATTGGTAATATTGTCCATAAACAGATCATGAAACACCTAAATAACAGTTGCTTAGCTTGAAAAATCCGTAGGCAGTACTTGCTTTGAAATAACCTGAAATTTCTTAGGTTAAATAATGCCTATAATTACTAGAGGAGCTTAATAAAAGCCTAGAATACACTAAAGCTTACAAAATGTCTGGGCAAATGTTACCTCTCACTCATCGAATCACTTCCTTTTATCTGGCACTGCCATATAATTCTCTGCTGTAGTGAATGCTACCTTTCCTTCATTGAGTCCGTGCTTGTGTCTGGCACTGTTATTAAGCCATAAAGGATATCTTATTGACTTATTGCAAGTTACGTCATAGGCAATCCTCTAAAGTATATGGATGTGGATAGGAACTTTGCTCCTCGTGTGGCCTCAAAGTTAGAAAATACGAGTGATCTTTAAAATAATTCCTTCTTAATTATACTAAATGACTCTTTTTCATATAAGCATGTCTATGCTTAAGAAGATTTAAAAGGAAACAAAATACATTCGAAATTGATTAAAAATTTTAATGTTCTCCAGAATTAATGGCCTTCAATAACCATAATACTCAATTTAAATTAAAATTTCAAAAACAATTTAGTTAAATGTATCGTAAATATTTTATTGACATTAATAACAAAGAATATATATAGCGTATCAGTTTACGGTGATATGGATCTTAAAGAAGAAATGGTAAATATGAAGTTTCGTTCGGTTGACAGGATTGTTATTTTGAGTGAAATTTCGGGAGCAATTCAGTTGTCTTAATTTTTTTTTTTTGTAGATTTAACAACGAAACTCATAAGTTCCTTAATATTTAGGTTAATATGAAATAAATCCTAAATCACAGGTACATTCTACTATAGAAAATAATTAAAAATCGAGGGATTTCATGTCAAAATCGTCTCCCCTCAGGCTCCACAATGCGAGAAAGAAATGAATTAAAATGGATGGCTATAAAGGCAGGTAACTTTCTTAAATTTGATGTAATTACTCCCGATAGCAAATACCCTTACAAAATCTCAAATGATTAAACGTGTCATGGTTTGCAATTTAAGTGGATCATTAAATATTTTCTTTATATTATTAAATAAATTAAGAGTAAATCTTTGTGGGGAAAGATGAATAAATTTCCTAGTGTAGGGTGGGTCACAAACTTACTCATGCCTAATTGGTTCCTAATTTAATATCTCTGGAGTTTAAAGCCGAAACAACCTGCTTCAATATGAGTACCTTGGGCATCTTAAATCCGATGAGCTAGTCATAATGATGACTATTCTGCTGAAGGTAGTGATTAAAGCACATTCATCTTAAAGGATTAATCATTGATTAAATTTAAAAAGGCCGGATATAAGGGCGTATCTCTTCCACTAAATATACATAATCCAAACACTCTACATTGCTAATATAAAGTCTCTATAGAAGACGTAGTGAGTACTCATAGCTTGTGGAACAAAGCCGTGAAAGAAACCCAAATAGATCCTGCTCTCGCCATGAAACAACTTCCTAAAAATCAAACTACTCTATTTTACAAACTACTGACGATACATAAAGCATGCTTGTAATTATTGTAAAAGTAACTCTTACCTTTGGTAGCGAGGCAATTTTAATAATTTAAATTTCCGACCTTAACTTATATCAGGTCAGCTAAGCTGAACGCAAGGCTCAGGTGATATTATATAATTTAAAATGGACTCACCGAAGAATCTAATGTTCACTCTAGTTAACTGCTGAAATAAGGCGAGGTAAATGCTTGTGATGCAACTGTTATCAGCTTGAGAATTATAACCTTTGCTACCAAAAACAAAATGTATTTCCTAATATGTAAAATTGAATAGAGGGAAATTAAGTAAGGTTTAATAGTTATAACACGGAGTAAACAAGAATTTTCAAGTCACAATGAGAATAAGATCCCTTTATAAACCCAAACAACACCTCTAATTACAACAGAGTTGAAGGTAAATAACATACAGAGGCAATCAATGTGATTGAAAAAAAATAGTAAACTTATGGTAAATATTTAGTAACAAACGCAGTCGGTTCGCTCACTGTAGCTGGGTAACTTTGTCGACAGAAATGAACAAAGGCGTATTGCTTTACAGTCTGATTCAAATTTTCAGGCGATGCAGTTCCATGCTCACTTTTGTGTTTCTAGGATTGGCTTCAACGTCTTGCAGCAATTTCTTTCTTGAAGCGAAGCGATTTTTAGCCATAGGCCGGGAAACACTCCAGCGCTTCCGGTCCGTCAGTATGGTCTTTCAGCCACAATTCCTGCGGAAATTTCTATAAACTGGTATTTTTGCCAGTTTAGGTAGACGCGTATGATCGTACGCGTAGATAGTGATGCAAACTCGGTTACATTTTTCTCAGCGTACGAAACAGGCACAATACCGTACCACCTTTGCGATATATGTAGATGAATCCCGTCACAGTCTTTCCACTTATTATCCTCCCATTTTGCTTATTAAATGTTAACTAGATGCCCCTAGAGCTAAAATTATTTTACCCACACCAGGTGGCGAATTCTTCGTGCAGTGTCCTTATATTAAGCTAGAAAGATGTAGTATGAGCAAAGAACTCTTAAGTAAATAATAATAAATTAATAGATAAATTATGCTCGTTGTACATACACTAAGGAACAAAATAAGAGAAAAATTTTCATTTATTAATATTTTAAAAAATAGGAGAACCTAAATGAAATCTCCATGCTACATAATTGCATCCATTTAGTATATTTTATGAATGAGTTTGAACAAAGATAAAGATACTGTGATTACTACATATTTTAAAGAAGCCTAACAAAGGTGGAGAGAAGGAGGAAAACTGCAATATTCTGTAATATGTGGAGTATACAACAGATCTGAGACGGAAGTGCTTGGACAGTGTAAGAATGGGTAGAGAGGAAATTTTAGTTAAGAAAAGATTGCAGATAATAGAAGAGGTATTGTAGGAATAATTATACTGGGGCTTGGCCACTAGAGAGCGAATAAGGGAGGCGGAACACAATACTGAGGGAGAAGAGGAATAAAATCAGAAGGATGGATAGCTGAGGTGTATGTAGCAGAAAATGGGAGAGTTAGCGTAATTAAAAGGAAAATTGGTCAAAGGAATAGTCCCGATGCCTGCAGTATAGGCGAAGGACCACGTCGAAATTCAACTAGGAAACACGTAAAAAATAAATTTAGCATGAGTACAGAATTAAAAATGGGAAATAAAGGATCTTAAAAGATATATAACAAGAATATAAGTTTTGAATTTATTGCTTTAAGCATCAGCTTGAAAGGTAAAAGTGATAATTAAGAGAGAAATAAAATAGAACACTAAGTTTGATTGAATTTCGGGGGGAGGATGATCACGTAAAACGCAGTCCTTTTCCAACAATCGTCACCCTTTATTTAACTGTTTGAGATCTATTTCCCTTATTTAATATCAATTATCTTCTCTTTAATCTTGATTTATTTTTCCATCCTTTATTCTAATATGAATGACAATTGCCTAGCTAATTAATCATATTTTCTGTAATTTAACCATTAAATTGCCGAGAGCTAATATTATTTACTTCTATTCCACATTTACATATATATATGTTTATTTTTCCTTGAATAATTGCCTTAAGTAGGGCACCATTATTTCAAGAAAAACCTGATTTTAAGTCGTTGAAGTTAAACTCTCTTCAATGAAATTGAAGAGAGTAGCACTCTATATATGCTGATTTTCAAAAGTCTAAATCATTGAATGTTGTTTTACGTATGTTAATCGATCAGAACGGTAATATTATGAAAAATAGGCGTTATATCAATGATATTGTGTATTTAAAATCTATTTCTTATGATACTTTATAATAAAAATGTTTGAATCTTTTTTCTTTCCAGAAATAGCTCTGTCCAAAGAAAAGTGTCGAATCATTTTTGCTGTACACAATAGTGGCATGAAATGCAAGAAATATTTACTTAGGGTATTGCATCAATGCACACATTCCTTAGGATCATCAATGGCTTAAAAATAATGATTACACTCCAGTAAAGAAGTCTTCTAGACAAGCAGTCACCAAGTAACAGCAATAACAAAGTATTTAACGAAGGTAAATTCGCAAGATTTGAACCTAATAGAGGATTCGTGGGCGTTAATCAAACTGGCAGTTGATAAACAGAAACCATCCATTTGTGCGCAGTTTAGGGTGCTCAGTATAAAAAATGCGGCGATATCAGTTAAGATATCATTGCAAATTTTCTCTCCAGGATACCAAAACAAATTTAAGCACTACTGAAAAAGAACGAAATTAATTTTAAATAATGACTGCGTGCATCAATTGTCTGTATTTATTAATAAAAAGAGTTTCAGCTCTATATTTTTGCATATTTCACTTTCAAATCATGATACAAACATACTGAAACAAATTTAAACGTTTGATTAGTTTTACTTTGGTTTATTTTATATTTTTGTCATTTTAGAATATTTTTATATAATGAAAAAGCACACAGAATCCTTTAACAAAAGCCGCACTTTATAATTTGTAGGTTTCTTTATTTCAATAAAAGTTGATGGGTTCCAATATCTAACAGGCTCCCTGTGTCGTAGCTTATCAGCCTTGCTACCGGTGTGACCTGCTCTCCAGCGCTCATCTTCTTCCTTTTCTGATTCATCTCTCCCGGCGCCTTGCGGCTTCCGGGGATGAGCCTTTTGAGGTCGACCAGCAGCAGGCTTCGGCTTGTCCCGCCAACTCCAGATCTTCCAGAACCCACAACTGCGTCCGTTCCTGACACTCAAGACTCCGGGACCTGTACAGGGAAAGGCGGTTTCGGCGCTGGCTCACAAGAAAGCAGCACGCGCTATTTCCTCCCCGACGCGTCCCGAAGCCTCGCCCCCTCTCCGGCGAGTGAGAGGCCGGAGGTCCGCCACGCCAGGGGTCCGTCGCCCCCTCCGGTGCAGGCTCTTCGTGACTTTCACCTAGAGCCCCTCTCTTATGTGATTATTCCAGAAACCCCTAGGTCGCCTAGTCGTCCGCCACCAGCGTACGAACCCGCCACTGAAGATACAACACGGGCTCAGCCGGTCGACATCAAATGTTACGCGCACATTCGGTGGGAAGTAATTATCGCGCATCTTCGCCGCAACCTCACGTCCTCCTGCTTCAGACCACGGGACCGAGTGGAAATTGAGATCTTGCTTGCTCTCTTTTCCTTCAGACTGAGCATCCCCGCTTCGACGTACCACACCGTTCATCAGCGCGTGCGTCTCTACTATACCGTGTCGATACACGGGTGGTCCGCAGCCACAATCGACACGAGACTTCAAGCCTCCAACGAATCAGGTATTGGGTACGATGCCAGGATCCTCAATAGATCCACAGCGGCTAGGCCGCCCCCTGCGTACGGATCATGGTACAGGGCCCCGGCGCCCCGACGAGTTGGTCGGCGACGCCCTGCAGCTCGGAACCGAGCGGGCACGCAGGTTCCTCCAAGACGTTAGATCCAATGTGGACTGGCGTACTGAGCTCCGCATCTCCCGCCACCGCCGCCGCATGGGTTTTGACATCCGCTCCCGCTCCGACACTTCTGAGGAATTTCGCTCCCTGAGTCCTGGTTCGCCACCTTATTTTCCAAGCCCTAGCCCCACCTTGGACTCCTCCGCTACTGGCTTCACCATCTCCGACGCCTCATCCACGCCGGCATGGATCAACTGCGAAGACGGCAATCTGTTTGGAACCCCTCCACGACCTGTGTCCCCTGTGCCCATTCCTCCCATCGTGTACGATGTGTTGAGGCCCCCCCTTGTGGCAAGTCCTACTTGCAGCATCGTGGAAATATGTGATGTCCCTTCCGGACTACGGGATCCTATCCCCGTCTCTAGTTTTGCGCGTGATAACGCCCCTCATGTGCCTTGTGTTGTCGAGTTGCTCGACCCCACTATCTCTGTGTTCCCACCCTTGCCTGTGCCTGAGATTACTGCCTTTTTTGAGGCCGCCGCCCAAGAGCTCGGCGCTCTCGCTCTCGTCGATCCACCCCGTGCTACACTGTGTGTATTCCCCTTCCCGGTTTAGCAGTCCCCACTGTGATTCAAGGCCCTACCGCCACCCCGCCCCCTGCTTCCGTGGCTTCATCCGACACTCACCCTTCTGAGATGGGTGACATTCTTGATGACCCCAATAGCGGCCCTCCAGATATCATGAGAGGACGCAATGGTAACAACGACAACAACAACGAACAACAGCAGGAGGGCAATGAAGCCCGGGATGACCAGGGAAACAACGACGACCAAGGGAACCAATGGGAAAGTCCGGGACTCGACCCTCTCGAGCCCGAAACCCCTCGTGTCGACTTTGATACGCCCTTGGATGTTGAGGCTCCTGGGTCTTACGACTCCGTGACCCCCATCTCCCATTTGCAGAAGGCCAACGCTCAGAACGGCGTTAAGGTCTTCCTAAATAAATCTTACCGTAATTGGGCCCCGTCGGACAACCGCACCCTTCCCTGGATTACCGCCCTCGTGGAACGAGGGGTTCTGGAGGAGGCCAGCATTCGTTGTGCCCATCGTATCTTCGGAGTTGCCAAGCCCAATGGCTCGGCCCGTCTCATCTATGATATGTCTCCCGCCGCGGAGGCCTATCACCCTCCGAAGTTCAGCTTGCCAAGCATCAAGAAAATCATGAGCTCGGCCACTGAACACCTTTGGGCCATGAAGCTGGACCTGAAGGACGGGTTTTATCATGTCCGCCTCCACCCCAAAGCCCGCCCCTGGTTCGAAATCCGATGCGGCAACCGATCCTTCCGCTTCACCCGCCTTCCTATGGGCTTTAATGGCGCCCCTTTCCTGATGCAGAAACTTACCCCTACAACGATGAACCAGCTCGCTTCTGATCACGGCATACGGGTTTACACGTACCTGGATGACGTACTCTGCATCGGTCGTAAACGTGCCCTTCGGGCATTCATGAAGACGATCGAGCGTAGCTCGATTAACGCGAACTGGCGCAAGTCCTTAACTACGCCCGTCAAACATATCTCTTACCTGGGCTTCCGCATCGATCTGAAACTCAAGCGCATCCAGCTTACCACCTCCATGCGGGACAAGACCCGCTCGGCCCTCCGCATCATGTCCTCGCGACCTGTTTCCCGCAAGGCATGGTCGTGCCTTGCAGGCCTGCTTAACTTCATCCTGCCAGCACTCCGTCTTCCTTTCTGTTGGGTACAGCTCTGCTACCTGCAGGATGCCCACCCGAACCCGGCCCCCTTTCTTCATCTGTGCCGCCTCATCCACAGTCGGTGGACTCGTTTTCGGCCACCTAAAGGAGTCGCTCCGGCGCTTTACGTCGACGCTTCTCCCTGGGGGATTGGCTGGTGATCACAGGGCGCTCTTATGGCCCTTGACTGCCGCCAGTGGGACTTGAGGATTTTTGAATTGGAATCCTTAGGTCTTATCCTCTCTACCCTCTTCGCTCCCCGCGCATTCACCTATGGGGACAACATCGGTGCGCTCTGAAACGCGAAGCGAGGAAAACTTCCAGAATCCATCCTCCTCTCTCTTTCTACTACGTCGCTCCTCGACTACTCTGCCGCCTTCAGAATCTCATCACGGAATCTCGCTTACATCCGTAGCAGGCACAATCCGGCTGACGTCCCGTCTCGGCACTTTTCAAGAAGTCTCTAGGCATGTGTGGGCCCGCTCCTCCTTTGGACTATATAGGGTCCCACACTCCCCGAGACGGGACGGACGTTTATCAGCCTTGCTATCGGTGTGACCTGCTCCCCCCTTCCGCCCCTGGCTCCTCCAGTGTTTTCTTCATCTTCTTCGGCTCTTCACTTCTTCTCCCTTTACCTGGCTGATGTCTTTGCGTGGTTAACTCTTACGCTGATATCCAGCCTTGACCTTTGTTAATAGGCCTTTTCTAAGGCCCTCTTTTGTAACTTTGATACATTTATTTGTTTCTTTTGTTTGCGAAATTTTTCTAAATTTCACTTTTGTTCTTTAAATAAAAGGAAGGTCCTCCTCACCCTACGGGGGGGGAGGACTCTTGCGCTGATATCCAGCCTTGACCTTTGTTAATAGGCCTTTTCTAAGGCCCTCTTTTGTAATTTTGATACATTTATTTGTTTCTTTTGTTTGCGAAATTTTTCTAAATTTCACTTTTGTTCTTTAAATAAAAGGAAGGTCCTCCTCACCCTACGGGGGGGGAGGACTCTTGCGCTGATATCCAGCCTTGACCTTTGTTAATAGGCCTTTTCTAAGGCCCTCTTTTGTAATTTTGATACATTTATTTGTTTCTTTTGTTTGCGAAATTTTTCTAAATTTCACTTTTGTTCTTTAAATAAAAGGAAGGTCCTCCTCACCCTACGGGGGGGGAGGACTAAAAACTCCGGAAACCAAGCGTGCTTTACACTTAAGAACAACTGCACCTTAAAAAGCACTGCACATGCATATATGCATATGTATACATATAAAACTCACCACTTCGAACGATTGCCGTACGATTAAGCCGCTGCGACAGTGAGAAAAATCGGCCTAAAAGTTTAATGCATATTTTATTCGTTCTTTCTCTCTCTCTGTCTCTGGCTGTCTGCCTCATTTTCTCTCTATCACTCTATCTTAATTACTTGTTATTGAAGACCTAGGATCCTCATTTAACTATCTCTACTTTATTATATAATTAGCTAACTTTAGTTATTAGCCTCCAATGTGAGTTTTAGAATTTAAAGAAGTCTTTAATCAACCTTTTTCAACACAATGATGTAAACTTTCAGTTTTAGTATTTACTCACTCTCTCATAGTTTAGTGGTTCTTAAGTGATTACACTCAACCCAGTTATCATTAGACTTTGAAAGCTACATGGTGGCCTGTGTTTAATTGAGCACCAATATGCTCAATAGTTGCAACAATTTCATGTTTTCCTGCCTGCTCCGGTCCATATTTGTACATCAGAAAATGGTGTTGCTTCTACATCAATCTTTTTGCAAACCATTCTTCGTCCTAAATTCCGGATGCAAACTTTTTAACTGAATAATTATGAAATTTAGGGAACCAAGTAAAGCTGTGAGTTTGGAGCAATAAGTGGGTAGCAGGCATTTTAATTTCTATAATGCCATTTTCAGTAGAATTGCAATACATTTGTATAACAATTTTGCATTGAACTTGGGATTTCCTTCTATGTCTGCTTTTCTGTTTGTAATTTGAATTGGAGTGATAGACATTAGGTTGTGGCAGTGGATCTTACTTGAAATCCTGCACATGAGATCTGCTCATCAATTTGATCCTAGAAAAAGGATAATGATGGAATGATTTGGAGAAGACAATACACGCCGCACCGAGAAATGAACGAGGAGGTGTGGCAAGCACCGTCTCAGGTGACCCCCACTGTTGCCATATCCAAAACAGATGAGCTGCCTGCCTTCCTTTCCAACCCCGTTTCCCTATCTTACTCCCTATCTCTGTCTTTCGTTTTAATCTTTTCTTTTGAATTATTGTTTTTCAAAAATCCTCACGGCTAAACTATATATGCTAAAGCTTTGTGCTTCATCTCATTTGATAGTAAATTATCTATTTTTTTATACTAGTCCCGTAGTTCGAATCACTAGAATCCTATGATTTATGCAAGATTTCCTAAACTCCTCAATGAAAATAAAAAACCCTGATTTCACCAATGGGACAAAAATCTGCATAGAAAAAGTTACAATTTTCGCCGAATTTTCCCATGATTAGCCATGTATTACAGAAATGTTATGTGTCTCCTAAGATCACATAACGTATACCAAAGTAGTTCTTGGGGCCATACTAATATAAAAATGGAAAATTGTATATCTCTTCGCCAAAATATGGATGACGGTTATCCCAATTAACTAAAACTGTCACTTATATTATATTATATATGGGTGACGTGACTTCAATGTAAATATGTGCGTCACCAATATTTACATTGACGTGGCCGTCAAAGTTAAAAAAAAATCCGGGTATGAAATAAAATAAAAAGTGATTGTGATATTTTAAACAAGCATATAATATAATGGCCGTGAAAACTGCATTCTTTATCGTATCACTGTGACTTGTGCAAAATTTTGAGAGAGCATTCTATTGAGTAGGTTTACGATAAAGAGTAAAGTTGAGAGAGCTGTAATCTTTAAAGCGCTAAACTAGACCTTCAAGAAAGGGGAGACTGAAGTTTGAATCTCTTTCTTATTTGAATAAAATGGACGGAGAAAGGCTATTAAGATGATTTAGCAAATTATTAAAATGCCATGAAATTTTTCTCGGAGACGACGAAAGGTGTCTTTTAAATTATTTTTAAGCAACCTACGAGATTTTACTTTAACAGAATATGGATTCATTCTATAAATTTATTGTATTTACATGCGGTGAAACGGCGTGTCAAGGCGTCGCTTTTCTTTCAAGAGTGTAAAGTTCAATTTTATCCATTTTGAGCCATGAAGTGACCCATATGACTATAGAAGATAGGGTTATTCACCCTGGAGATTTCACATCTGCTATCGGACTTGTTGCTACATGTCGCTATCTAGTAGCAAAAGCTGCATTTAGCTATTCAAGGGCACTTGTAGGTGATTAGAACCATATGAATTCATAAATACAATAACCATTTATCAACTTATCATAAAACGCTGCAGGTCATCGGAGGGAGTTTCCCTCCTGTTTTTCTCCGAACCTTTAATTCTATCTAGACTTTCGCTTGCAATAGATAAACCTAACCTAAATCTATTGGTTTGTCCTCCTTGAGGGAACAAATCTGGTGGTAAAGCACAACTAGATTAAGATTAGTTAAGTTAAGAGGGATGCAAATGCACAGGATGCTTTCATAGGCTATGGAACAAATTTCTCGTATAGTGCTTTTAACAAATTTAAAAAGCATTTGCACGGCTTGGTGAAAAAATGTTGTTGAAAAATAGACAATATTAATTGTCAATTAATTATCATAGGAAAAGTAAATACAATACATAATGCCCTAGCTTCATTTAGGAGATATTACGCCGTAATATTAGGATTTTTCACAAAATCCTTGATTTTTGCTTGACGGTGTGAAAGAGTGACTTGTCCTCAGATGTAACAATACCTATTCGGATGATTCTTACACTTACGATCCATTAAATGCTAATCTAGATCTGAAAATATAAATGAAATACGGATTATAGCACTACATATTTTGGAATATACTTTCTAAAATAAAAAGAGCATATCTTAGAAACTTGGCCAGACCGATGAAAACTATTTATATTCTTAAATTCACCATGCCCAAATTATTCTAAATCAGTTTTAAAACCTATTTATGACCTTTAAAATTTTTTTTTAAACGCAGGCTAGTGTAATTGATGTGCCTTTCCCGTGCGTGCCAGAAAATCAGGCCCGTATGCCTTGATTTGCTCTAAGTCACCATCCTGAAATTTCCAGGGGTCGCTGGGTGCGCATTATCTCTCATGAATATTTACATCAATTGACTCCCTCCCAAATTTTGATGACTCCAAAAGAAAGCCCTGTGTGAACCTTGTCATTAAATCTTTCATTACAACCGGAGAGGAACACCGGACTATTCTAGTTTGTAAATATTTCTACCCCGTGTTTTAGGTTGTTATAAAATTTATGTCCTAACTATATATTTTGTCAGTACTTGTAGAGCTGAAAGATAGATAGTGTTTCCTTAAACGTTCTGTAGTTGTAGGAATAAAAATGTCGTGCTCATCAAATGAAAAGTTATTTGCATCTAGCATCGTGTAATTTAATTAGTTTTAATAAGAAATTCACCATAATGACGTTTTCGCCAGTCTAGTGGAAAAACGAAATCTCTGTACTTAATAGTCGATTAGTATATTATTTTTTCTGTAAACCTTGATACCACGTTTATAA
This sequence comes from Ceratothoa steindachneri, assembly GCA_963969495.1. NCBI lineage: Eukaryota > Metazoa > Arthropoda > Malacostraca > Isopoda > Cymothoidae > Ceratothoa > Ceratothoa steindachneri. The sequence goes on along the minus strand of OZ018335.1, from coordinate 49,517,699 downwards.
TGTAGAAATAATTAGTAAATAATGATGTACATTTCAATTATAAGATAAAAAAAGATGTTAAACCTACTTACCTATAAAATCCCTTCTACAATGTAGTTAACAAAAGAACATGGAATATTTATGGTCGAAAGCTAGAGCAATATTGTAAGAATTAAAGGTTTACAAGATTTATTTTAGCTAAGATGTAGTGATCGGCGGTTTCCAAGTACAGAAGTAGAATATTTAGGATATTGATTTAAATTTAAGCAAAGGTCGCTTAGGTTCTCACAAGTCGGAAAGAACTGAAGAAATTATTGAAGATGTAAGAACGAAACCGTTTTGAAATACAGCTCAAAGAATTTGAAAGAGAATGGCCAACCATGAGCCAGGATAACATATGCATACCTACATTGAGAATGATCTCCTTTCGTGTGTAGTTATGTTTTAAAGAAGCTGTAAGGTGAAACGTTAATAATGAACACAGGAGTGATTCCGGATTTTTACTTCTTCATATATATATATATATATATATATATATATATATATATATATATATATATATATATATATATATATATAAATCCAACTTCACCGCAGGCAGCGGTTGCTTGCTGCCTCAATGTGTACGGTTCGAATCAAACCCCAGCTCGGATTTTTGGAAGTAAGAAATAACTATTTCCGAAGAAAAAATTATTCCTTTTTCTCTTTGGTGCGGTGAAGTTGGATTTATTTCCTCATTCTCTCGCCCTCATCATATATATATATATATATATATATATATAAACAATTTTTAAATCCAATGACATATTCTAAATATGTTAATAAAACCACAGTGGAGTTGCGTAGTATTTATTATCTCGAGACCACTTTCGGCATAGAGTTTGTTATGCCAGCCACAGCCAGCATCAGTTTTAGTGTTCGACTGAGGCTGGCATGATAAACTCCATGACGAAACTGGTCTTGCCTTGCGATAATAAATACTACGCTCCTACACAGTTGTTTTATTAACACACACACACACACATATATATATATATATATATATATATAAAAATATATATATATATATATATATATATATATATATATATATATATATATATATTTATATAGGGTATTTCATAAAGGCCACGAATTTGAATTGGGCGACACTTTTGTCTTTTGAAGTTTCAAGGCATGTTTTATTATGTTTGCTATCTTTCTTTACTTTAATTAATACTATCGTGTTTGTTTGTCAAAATATTGGTGTGCTGTGCGTCATCTAGTAGTTTACAACTGAGGAGCATGTTCCTATCTTTAGGACATTTTACTAAAGCGGAGAAAGAACGATGCAAAGAGTTCAAACACATCCTACCATTTAGAAAAGAAATAAACTCCCCAACGAGTCTACGATTGGTTCGCAGATTAAGGATGAAGTTTAAAACAACTTGTTCAGTTGCAACGACCAAATCGTCTAAGCGGAATCGTTGATGTCGGACAGAGCAACCAATTGCTGTTGTGGGAGACAGGGGCACATTGACTCCAGGAAAATTGATTTGCCGACGTTGGTAGCACTTCATTACACTGCATTCTGAATGAGTACAAAATTCAACTTAGTCATCATCTTCAGCTATTGACCACGGGGAACCGAAGCAATTTGCTAACTGGATTGTGGAGACACTTTGCAAGGAAAAAAGTTTTGAAAGAAAAATCATCTTCAGTGAAGAGGCCCAGTTCCACTCGAGGGGATTTGTCACTAAACAGAACTAATTACCAGATTTGGGGAAAATAAAATCTTCGGATAATGCCGGAGCGTGAAATGCATCCACTGTAAGAGACTGTGGTGTGGTTTGGGTGCGGATAGAGTGCTTTGACTGTTCTTCATTGAAGATGATCATGGGAATGCAGTTACCATTAATGAGAAATGTTACCGTGTCATGATATCCACTGAGGTATGGCCAAACTTAGAAGATAGGTAGATTAAAAACTTCTAGTTTCAGGAGGATAGGGCAACCGGCCAAACTTCACGCCAAACGCTTGCATTAGTCAACGAAAATTTTCCCGACGAGTCATATTCTTGCATGTTGACCAAGAATGGCTAACACGGTCAAGCGATCTTGTGATTTCTTCATATGGTGTATGTGAAATTCCAGATATACGGCAACAATCAAGGCACAATTCCTGAAATTTTGGCTGATATTAGCCGTGATATTGAAAGCATCGAGCCACATAATTTTAAGAGAGTTAGGGGAAATTTCCAGAAGAGCATGAATATGCTGTATGCAGACTCATAACATATGGGCATATGGCCGATATTGAGTTCGGTGGCTAAATGGAAGACATAGAGCCATAACTCATTACAAATATGCAGAGGATAACCATGTTTACAAAAATTGAATTTACTTATTCAATTTTCAATTTCGGCGCCGTTAAATATATGTTAGAGAATGCCCCTCGAAGGAACATCGTGAGAAGAAGCCACTTGAGCCCCAGACCACGTTCAATTTGGCGTAAAATTTTATAATCAACGAGAAGGAAGCTGTCTCGCGGTGAGTCACCTTTCTTGGATGTATTTACTTAACCGGAACACACACATCGCTTTCCCTCCCTCACTATAACGCCGGTTTCTCACCCTATGCCTGGCAAATACTTTCTTTCCCCGTGAACGCGCCCGTATGAGTTCAACGCCATATCCTGAGACAAACTTTGTTGTTCGACCTAACCACTAATCTCGAAATAAGTTTGCACAGGCTGGCGTCGTGAATTCTCTTAGGTCGGCTATACCCCGGGGCTATCTAATGGATAAAATCACAGGCTATTTAACCCTGCATCACCCATTTCTCGATGAAATTGAGAGTCTGACAGTCCCTCTGTTCAGACTGTTTGTCTGTTTCTCGCGATGTCTCACAACCCCTGTTCGAGTCTTACCTCGTCTTTAAGATCTCACCAGCAGATAGGCTTTCATAAACATTTAGCCCCTGTTCAGAGGAAAGCTTATCGAGTCATCTTCTTTCCGGAGAACTGTGCGGTCACTCCCGTCTCGCAACCACTTTTAAGGCTCTCATTCCCGGTGTCTGAGACTTCCTCCCGTGCGGCAAAAGATTACCTCGGGTTTGAGATTACATCTTCCTGGAGCAGAGAAATCTCATTCATCTGTAATAAGTAGTCAAACTCCTATCTACTGGTCCTCCTCTGCAGAACCATTAGTAGTGTCTCCTCAAAGACCTTTGCGGTTGGTCTTCTCCTCTGAATAACAATAAGCTTCAAGCTAAAGCGATTTTGCTTGTAATCTAATGATTACACCCCCCGTCATTCGTCGCCCGCATCCCATTTTTAATTGACATCCCGCTCAAACTTAAACAATATCTATTATTCCTGTCAATGATAATTTTGCACTCTCCGATTATATAAATTGTTAAGATCAAATTAACTATTATTTTAAAGCATAATTTGTTCCCATTTTTGTATATATATTGCCTGGTTTATAATTTATATTAAAATTATATTTTCGGAGTCTTGATCTTGCATCCTAAGCAAGAATTCACAAACTAACGAGTATCAAGAAGGATTAAAGGTGGGAGCAGAAACACTTTTGAAGCATTTTTAAAACTTCCTAAAAAATAAAAAGAGACCATATCCAAAAAATCTTCATCGTATGCGCGTTAGTTATAAGCTTTTTGAATATACAGATATATGAGCCTTACCTAATTATTGAGGCATTTGTTATATTAAAACGATATGCCATAAAAAATACGCAAAGTATTGGACAAAAATTATAAGTGCGTTTAAACGGAGTAAAATGATATTTTTTACTTGCGAATAAGCAAAGATCCAGCCCAGGGTCAATAGCTAAGGGGTCAATTCTTGTACAAAAGATTCGCTAACTAATTCATTTCTTTTACCAAGCTCTTCGGCGTCGAGAAAACTTTCACTTCTTGACAAAATGTAGAGTGGTTACATGAAAACTCCAAGTCGAAACAAATTGGTGGAATTATTTTAACTGGAGTTTCATGTGGAAATATAAATCTAAAGCTGTTTTCTTTTATTATGAGGAAAATATACTTTACCAATTAAAAATTCTACTTTTAACTAGTGGTCGAAAACTAAAGCTGAATGAAGGGAAAGTCAAAAATATTTCTTTCATAGGACCTACAATAAAACCGCATGGATAAAAGCAGCATTTTGGGTAAATGGACTTTTTATTTAGATTCCTGGTAGCAGTTGGGGCCTAGATAAAACCTTCAAGAGAGCGTACAAATCGAGCATTCCAGTTTGTTATGTGATATGTTAATTTTAAATTGTGCTTCATCAAGTAAAAGTTTCAATGGTAAAAGTATGTAGTAAACATAATGTTAATTATAAGAAAAGGGCAACGATAGATTCACGTAAAATCAAGTCAAATGTACTCGATTTTAATTTAAAATAATTGAAAAGAGGCAAACGCATCCGCCTAACATTTTTTTAAAGAGTAGTTTAAAAAATTTAGTGGCCGCCTTACGGTTAGTAAATATGAGTGGATTGCGCAGATCGCCGTTATCTAGAATGAGAAGAGTAACATAGGTGCTGAAAACACGGAAAGAACGCAAGTCTTCCGTACATATCAGCCTTCTAAAAGGAAAGAAGAGTGACTTGCACGGGAAAATGTTCGGAAGATTACAACAGGAATGGAATTCTATGTTGCGGGCAACCACACATAAATAAAAATTGGTCGGGAAGTTGCGTGCTCCTAAGTGACCATTATTCATAGCAAAACTTTATCGAAATTAACCACATTATTTTTTATTCTGTTTAGGCTATTTAGCTAAATTTACCCATGTTGGGTTCATTTCGGATGGAAGAGATTTAGGGTGAAGAAGTGAATCTCCCTATTAATCCCATATATTGGGGTAGTAATGGTGACAAACATCTACAAACTCTCTAATTGTTGAAATGAACAACGTGTTTGTAGATGTCTTTATTTTGTGTTAGCTCTGTGGTGTTATACTTAATACAGGGCGTTCCAAAATTTAGCAGACATGGAAATAATTTTGAGGTTTTTCTGGCCTTTAACTATCACTACAAGTAAAAATAAAACCGTCAGGCATCAATGAATTCCGCAGTTAAAAACTTGAAACCGTATTTAGCTATGTATCGCCACTATTCGGTCATCCTGTATTTAAAGTACAAAATTTAAGTTGGAGTGTAGTTAAAAGTTTTAGAGATAGGCAGGGGATAACGTGGTAATGTTTTATGAGAGAATATATAACTGTAGAAGATTTAATGTTTGAGACTTACAGTGCAACTGCATTATGTGAGAAATATTTTATGTTGGACAAGAATCAGATGGATCGACGCCTGATGGTTTAAGACCGAGGAGAACAAGGCAATTTAGGTCTTCTCAAAGAGTCGTCACAGATGTGAGAAGCTGAGACCAAAATGGGAAAGTAGGAAGAATGTACGTGATTGAGTATCACGGTATTTGTGTTGCTCGTAAAAAGTGGATTGATTATTTGTGTGTGTTTAAAGGTTAAAGTTGACCCGGGGAAGTGTGGATGATAGTGTGTGTGGAATTTCTGCATGAAGGTGGTATTATGAATCACCGTGCACAGGAATGAATGGTGACTGTAGAAGATGCTACAGCACATAACACTAGAGTCCTGGGTGGGAAAAATTGGGCATAGGTGATGTGCTAGGGTATATGTTTCATATCAACATTTATCTTTTTCTGACCCACCTAATGGATAATGAGAGCATTTAAAGGCTTTAAATTAGGGTAGATCATCGTGAAGACAAAGATTTGACCAACTAGATAATGATCCTGTTTATCGCCTTTTCCTTGCATATATTTCTTTTCCCGAATTCGGATTTGGTTGATTTTCTACCATGAGCTTGGAAGACTCCTGAAATTAGCAAGTCTGTGATGGAAACTAAACTGCTTACAACCAGTGTAAAATAAATTATTAGAACTATTTGAGAGGTGCTGAAGGAACAGTACGTTGCGAGAAAAAATTTAACAGAATGAATTTATGTTCATGGAAGATTGTTTCGCTTCTATTCTTATAGGTCCGATCCCTCCAGAGAAGATAGTGCACCATTGTTCTATGACATTTATAACGGGGGCAGAGAATTTAACTCCATCACACTTGATGGAGTTAATGCCCTTACATGAATTCCATTGCGGCTAGTTAGAAAAACTACAGGAGCTAAGTTAAATCATTGAAAAAACCTTGCACCATTGCATTTTGCTATCCCCAAAACGAATGAAAAGTGGGTACTAAAGAAATATTGAATAATGTTCCATCACTCAAACAAATGAGTTAGTATCATGAAAAAAAATTGAAGATGAAATTTAAAAGAATATCACAAATCTCTGTGTAATGATTATATGTATAACTTGTTCATTAAACTCAAATTTGTGTCATATGTGAGGTTGTAATGGTTGCGCAACACTTCGTTTTGCGGCAATACTATTGGTGACTTAATATCAGATGGTAAACACGCAATCATGCCCTACTGACACGGAGACTGAATATTCTGTCGTGTTGATGACAGCAAAAGATGAAACAAAACTAAACCAAACTAAGTAATTTTAACAATCCAAAATTAACTATGACGTGTAACTACCATTCTCTTGATTTATTGCCATAATAAGAGTATTATTGTAACTTTTTCAATATGTCACTCCTTTACACGGGTCGAACCCAGACAATGCAGCTAACTCCGTACTATGAGAGGTGCAATTCTCCTGATCACTATACATTTCACCAACGAAATCAAGCTTCTTGGTGGATTCACACTTCTATGAGTGAGATTGAAGAAACCCTCTTAGAATTGGAGAAATCTCTGGGAAATGGAGAAAAACGTCTTAAATTTGTACAAAATGCCTTATTATAAGAGATAATCGCCTATCGTTAAAGAAAGGCCATATAATTATAAACCAGAGAAACCAGCTTAAAAATAGATAAAACCGCCGAGTATTGGTGAAACACTCCTAGAATTAAATAAAACTTAATCATTTTTATCTCTATGGCTTTTTTTTCTTGCTTAAGTTAAAGAAAGAGTTTATGGGCTAACCATCGCTCTTATATCTAAAACGTTTACAACATGAAAATTTAGATCATTTTTATCACACTTTTATGTATTTAATTATTTTACTTTTAATTGATCTGTTTCAATTTTAATATATCAGGAATAAGCGGTTAGCGAACCCAGCAAGAAAAGATCCGGGATATCGTGGACATGCCTTTGCTCAATTACAAAAAGCAGCTGCGATGCTCCACAGGCTCTGCATCGTTCTATCATCTATTGATAACCAACTTTGTGACTATATCCGCACCCCTATTGAGAGATATTAAAGAAAAGGCCCCCGAACGCCTAAAATGGACGTTCGCTCCTATTATCTCTACCATGGGGACAGGGTACATCTTTCCTTTAAAGGAAAGGCCTTTCTGTCGAAAATGATTCAGGATGTTGAAAGGAGGATACAAAGGAGTATCCCGCCCAGAGTGAGGGCAGACGTATGCCAATACGTCCGTATCACTTCTGGAACAACATTCTCAGAAGTCGCAAAGAGGGGTGACTGATCACCAACAAATAAGCCGGTAAACGGAAGAGCATAAGGAGTCCTACATTCAGAGACTTCCTGAAAGTTACTTTGTTTAATGCGAGGACGATCAGGAACAAGTTTCTTGAACTTCGTGCCATCGTTGCGACGTAAGAACCTAAAATGGTAGCCATAACAGAGTCGAAGATACTAACTTTTCCAAAAAGATAGGCCAGAAAAAGAGCGTGGCGGTGTGATGTTGAAGGTCAAAGATACACTCAAATCGACGAACTGTAACATTGTATTCGACCACGAGCTAATAGGATTTGACCTAGATATAGGTCCTGCCAGATACAAGACCCTGGTGCTTTACAGACCCCCTGCCCAACTCGTTAAAAAGGACAGGGATCTTTACCGGCTCCTGGGTGAACTTTTTTAAGACAGCGTGTGTATCGCAATAGGTGATTTCAATACCCAAGTTAACTGGGAGACGAGAGAACCTTGTGGCGGCAACAAACTACTCCTGGAGTTTGCGAATAACAAGTTCTTGACTCAATGGGTGAGAGAGCCGACGAGAGGCAATAATACTCTTGACTTGGTATTTACCTCTGAGGATGACATCGTTGAAGATTTATCTGTAGGCGAAGAGCTCGGTGGCAATGATCACTGACTAGTAAGATTTATAGTAAAGGTCTCCGAGGTAGAGTCTGCTATTGGTAAATCGAGGAAACTTGATTTGAAAAGAGTAGAAATTTGAGACTTTGTGCTAGATGGAATGATGTGAGGCTAGATGTGTCTTTAATCACGATTCATCCCTTTAAGAAGCCTTCGTTGGTCTTACGTTCAACCAAAGTGGTTTAATCGAGAAATTGATCAACTGATGAGGAGAAAAAGAACTGTGTACCGGCGTTAATGATCGCTGGTGACTTTGACGAGTACCGTAGGCTTGGTATGAGAGTGAAGTCCAGCATAAGCGTGGCAAAGCGTGAGGAGAAGCTCCGAGTGGTGAGACTATGCAACGAGAATCCCAAGGAGTTCTTTCGTTTTGTAAATATCCGTAAACCAATCCATCGCACGATTGGTCCTTTAGTTAACGAGGAGGGGGCATTAAAGCACTCAGATGCAGAAAATTCTAACCTCCTCAACGACTACTTCTCTTCAGTGTTTACTGAAGAGAGTGGTCCCATCCCCCAGTTTACAGATTTCTACTTAGGTGAAAAGCTAGAGGAAATGGACTTCACTCAAGGAGAAATAGAAAAAAAGATCACTCATCTAAAGACGAATAAGTCCCCTGGCCCGAACAGGTTTCTACCTAAAGTGTTGAAAGAAGTGCGCGATGAAGTGTCACGACATTTGAGCACAATCCTAAACATGTTAATACGGACCAGATGCATTCCTAAAGATTGGCGTGAAGCGGAGGTACCTCCTATCTTCAAAAAGAGAGACCCTAGGCAGCTGTCAAACTACCGGCCTATTAGCTTAACCTCAATGGTCGGTAAAATCATGGAAAGCTTCTTGGTCAACAAAATGACTTTATATTTAGAGTCCAGCTTGCGATTGAAAAGTTCCAAGCCTGGGTTCCGAAGGCACCGGTCATGCTTAATGAATCTTGTGGAATTATCCCACTTCGTTTTTAGTGAACACGACCGAGATAAGGCGGTGGATGTTATCTACTTAGACTTTAAAAAGCCTTCGATAAGGTACCACACCGCCGCCTCTTTCGGAAAGTGCGTCCGCTGGGGGTAGAAGGAAATGTAGCAAGTTGGATAGAGAACTTGCTAAACGGCTGACGGTAAAGGGAAGTGTTGAATGGACAGGCTTCTGAGTAAGTGCCCCTTACTAGCAGTGTTCCTTAATGTTCCTCTCCTGGGACTACTATTATTCATCATCTACCTCAACGCCATGGACGGTGACATGATTGGGAAGATTACTAAATTTTCCGATGATACCAAGCTTGGTATGAACTTAGCAAAGAAAGGAAATACTGCCCAACTTCAAGATGATCTTCGGAAGATTGGGGAGTGGTCGGACACATGCAAAATGCCATTTAACGTGAACAAATGCAAAGTGATGCCTATGGGCCACCTAAACTCCTAATCTCAGTATATCCTTGAGGGCACTGCTATTGAATCCACCGACACTGAGAAGGACTTGAGGGGAACAATCACTAGTGACCTCCAGTTCTCGAAACAGTGTATTCAGGCGGAGAAAAAGGCCCAAAGTATGGTAGACTACATAAAGTGACAGTTTGGATATCGAAACAAGGAGATGGTACTGTGTTTGTTCAAATCACTTGTCCGACCTCACCTAGAGTATGCCGTACAATTTTGGAGTCCTTCGTTTTGAAAGAATATTGCAAGATTGGAACGGGTTCAATCCAGGGCAACCAAATTGATTCCCTCTATCAGACACAAAAGTTACGATGATAAATTAAGGAAATTTGATCTGTTCTTGTTGGAACCCCGGAGACTGCGTGGTCAGCTTATCGAAGTGTGTAAATTACTTCGAGGTTTCGATAATGTAGACTACACGGATACTTTCCACCTAGTGAGGGCAGAACGAGAAATCACGGTTACAAACTTGAACTGAAGGGTTACAACCGTTATCTGGGTGGTAATTTTTTCACATACATAATCTGCGGTAGCTGGAACGCACTTCCAGTGGAAGTTGTCAACAGCCATTCTTTTAATCAGTTCAAGTCAAGAAAGGTAACCGTTTAGGCACTTAATTCGTTTTTTAGAACTGTGCCTGCTCAACTGTTAGCCCAAAGGTACCCTCTTTAAATGGATCGTAAGGTCTCCTATAGTACTTCTTGTCCTTGTAGCTCCTTCTAGCTGATTAACCCGGAAAAACTGTTTAGCATTCGCACAAACGCTAGTAATGACGGTATGAGATGTGTCCTTCTCCAGTATAAGAATAATAGTGAAAGTTTTCCTATCGCTTACGCAAGCAGAAAATTACTAGCGCGCGAGAAAAATATGCCGTAAATGAGAGAAGCACTCGTTATCATTTGAGAAATCTGTAAATTTCCAATGTATCTAGTAGGAGAGGGATTTGTACTGGAAACGGAGCACAAACCACTATCATACCTACGTAAGGTCAAGAAAATAACAGCCGGTTGATTGGTTGGAGCTTGTTGGTCCAGAAATTCAAACTCCGAGATAAAAAGAGATTTCCAACATCTGGACAAAATAAATCTCAGAGCTTAAAGGTATTAGCAAACTAAAATAATATAGCACACATATAAAATAAATCCAGCACCCCAACACATGCATCACCCTCCAAATATCAAAAGATAAAACGGAAAATTGCAAAAATACATTGGGCACAATATACCACAAAATGAGCTCATTGTAACTCGAGTGAACCTCGTAGAAAATTTAACGCATTAAAACCCTACACCTGCGAAAGAATCACTGATTAATCGGAATATCAAATAGTCTCATAAATAAAACACTAATACATCACTAGATTCTTTACTACATATAGAAAAAAACAAATATCCATAAAGACAAAAATCTCCCCCCAAAGCACAATGAGCTTCTTTTTTCATCCCACAAAACTCCGATAGCTGCATGGCTGATAGTTTAAGTAAAAACACGTTAGATCCTTTTCCAACTAATTCTGACCCATTTCCTTTTTTTCATCCGTGTATTAATTTTTCTCCATAAAATGAATTTGTATATTTTACCATATAATAAGAAAACGCGTATTATTTATATATATATATAGATATTTTTATTTGTTTATCTGTGTACAATGAATTCGTTTTATATCCTTAAATTTTGTGGGCTTCTGTATAATCGTCGGCTAAATTCACTCTCAAGCCAGTGAGCTCCACTTAAAGGTATTCTAGAAAAAACTTCCTTCAGCAATTATGTCGTAGCATTATATAACCTTGTGTATATTATATAAGGTACCCCCCTTCCAATAAGTTGTACTTTGGCTCCATATTTGAAAATTTGTCCTAGTTATTCTCAAATTAATCCGCTATTGTGAAGCGACCGTAAGTTCTAATCCCTCCCCCCCCCCTCATTAATTATATTCCAATGTCACTTCTTCCCCTGAAGTTCCATCTAGTTATGGAGGAGTGTCAGCGATGAGAGAGAGAGAGAGAGAGAGAGAACAGACACCTGGTTGACTCTTTTTATCTGTACTAATGGAAGAGCAAAATCATGAAACACCGTGGTGACCTGAAAGCCCGCCATCGCAGAAGCCTCGACAAGCTTGAGAGCCCGAAAAAGTTCCATTGGGATTCAGACAAAGTTTCACCTCGCCGGCTTAGGAACCTTCCCAAGATCGTGCTAATTGGGCAAAACTACCTGCGCCTGCCGATGCATCGACCCTGGAATTCTCACTCCGGAAGGTGGGTGGAAAACCCCATTCGACTCCATTATAAATGCTCCGGCACCAAAGGCAGTATCCGCAGCCTGCCCGCATGGTGAGTATCCACCACCTGCCCACCCCATCAGTATCCGCCGCCTACCCGCCACCGTCATTACCCGCTATTCGCGTCCCGTTAGACTCCTCACTATTCCTCGCTGAACCCATCAAGCTCCGGGTATTCTCGTCTAATTCACGTCAGCCTTTCCCTTGCGCGTTGTAACTCACTCCTCGGACACAGCGCGCACAGTCTCGACTCGGTGTTCTAAACCTGAAGGTAAGATCTAAGTTCATCCCGTTAGTAGTCATTAGTAACTTAAAAGTTTCAAATTTGAGTGCATGAAATCCATTCTAAGCGAAAAATCTATTATTCTTTTAAAATAAAAAAAGTTATAACGACCTTAGGCTCAATCAGACAGATGGCTTAATAGTAGTTCCGAGTAGTTATTTTTCTGCAATGGGTTTAAGGGTGCACCTCTCAAGATTTGGATTGGCTCTATAATCACGACGGCAGCTGTTGCGATAAAACTGCTTTTGAATTGTCATAGGCACGAAATATATGCTTCATGGCAATCTAAGTGAATTGATATTTTTATAGAAGAGACTTAAACCTATCGGAGCAGGTGAATAAATAAACATTATATGTAGATGAAAACATTCGGAATCTTTAATTCCAATTTATTTATTTCAATAAATCCTGCCACACGCTTCCAATTTTGAGAAAACTGCTTATTTTCTCCCTCATTATAAATGCTCAGTCTAGAGGTCAGTTGTCTTTGAACCAATCAATCTATAGAAGTTGAAAAGGTGCCTTTTTCTAAAACAGGTAAAATATAAAATGATACATCGTCATGGTAATTTAAACCTACGTTGCATACCCTCACTTTTTTTAGCAATATACAATTTGTTTCTACAGAAACAGAGATCAATCTATTCAAATCAGACATTTATTCCCGCAAAGATCCAATTTATGAAATCTATTTTTATTTCTACTTATATGAATTAATTTCTACAAGAAAATCAGTTCACTTGTACTATTCTCACCATCAATTCTAATTAACAATTTATTTCTGCTAACATAATTTTTTCATACTATTCTCACCTCAAAGTATTTTTAATATTTTTTACCACCTATTTGTTCTTTCAAAGGTCATTTTTGAACTGCTAATCATTTAATTATTATGTTTTGATTTAGATCAACTTTTTCCTACTACGTTAAATTTATTCCAATAATTTCCACCTTCAATGTATTCCTGTAAAAATTAAAATGTTTCCTACAAGTGAAAAATTAATTCCTCCCGTTCATAATATCAAAAACTATTCCGCATTTTTACGTCTAATTTATTTCCGCTTTTATATTTTATTTTTTTCTATCAACATATATTCATTTCTACAAAGTTTAATTTATTCCTAGCATCAATTTATTCTACCAAGATGGTTTATTTCTGCAAGTATCAATTAATTTTAGTTCTTACCACCAATTTATGTTTACAGCAACATTAGAACATTAGCTTAAGCCAAAATCAATTTAGCCATACTCTTTCTACCATCAATTTATTTTTGCCATTTCTACACGAATTAATTTCTATAAAGTTAATTAATTCTACTGATTTTATTTTTTACAACCTGAACTGAAATTTATTCCAAATATTCCCATAATGTAATCTCCAATTAATTTCACACAGTCGCATAATCATTTATTTCTACCCAGATCACTTTATTCCACTCTTTCCTTCTAAGATGGATTAATTGATAACGAAGGCAATATATTCCTACTATTTCTACCATCTAGTTCCAGAACTCTGCCGATGTAGTTTTTATATCTCATATTCGAGAACTCAGACCCACATACCGCATTATGGATTAATAGTGCTTCCTTATATGCAGATACTCCTGAAATGTTTATTGATCGCTGATTGTGTTAAAACATAATACTACCCACCGCCATCTAAACAGGTACCAGAGGCCTGACAGTAATTGTCAGTTCATCATCCGGTCGGTGGCTTTTCTGCAAGAGAGTTGAATTGAAAGGAACCTTTTAATGGTTCAAGTGATAAGAAGCGTGTAGGAAGCAAACGGCAGTTTAAATATGTCCTTGCACTATGTTTTTCTTTATGAGTTATGTTCTCGTGGCATTTTAGATGGAAGTGTTTATTCATCCTGATCTGATCTTTCTCAAGCATTTCTGCGACTGCAGCAATTTAGAAAGCAATTCAGACAATTTTCCTCCTGGAAATCTAATGTTGATGGATTTTATTAAGTTTTGTCAATTTATTTCCGTTTCAACTGAGATTTACTGATCACACAAGGAAGATATTTAGATACAATGACTCAAGGTAAATTTCCTTACCAACCAAATTATATAATATCAGCATGTCGAGGTTAGTGAGTGGATAAGCCCAGTCAAACTTCCTGGACATATATTTTATTACCGCAATGAGGTCAAGCGGAGATAAAGTGTATCCAATACATCTACCTTAGCCACTTCCTGTGAATAAAAAAAACTCAAGTGCGTACCTTTTGATCAAAACTAAGATGATGATTCCCTGAGTGTGTCCCCACTCAGTAAATGGCAATCATAGATGGATCGGTGTAATATCGAGATTTAAGCCGAGTGGATTGCTTAATAATTGCCAAAAGATCGTCAAAAATGGTTAAACACACATATACAAAAATAATCTTTAATGTACATGAATTTTTAATAAGCAACAGCGTAAATAAATATAAATAGAATTAATCTTGCGCTGAATAAGTAAGTCTACACAAATGTCGTGGGGATTACTGGAAATTTATTCACTAGGATGGTTGCGTCTTAATGACACCCGACAGCATGAATGGAATAGTATTATTGAATTAAACACTGAATTAAGTGAGCACTTCTAATACTCGGTGGTTATGGGCTCGGGATAGGAATTCCAGTTCACAGATAAACTGGTGAAGTTAGGGGAAAGGATAATTCGATTAACGATACCTTTGAGATCGTAATTATTTTTTGGAGGATTGGGTTGAAGTTCTTCTTTCGGTGACGATGATCACACGTTGTCTGGCCGTCCGAGGTTACTGAATGAGAAGGTAATCCTAGAACGGTGATATGCTGATCCTATGTCGGATCACGAAGGTAAGGCAAACGGTGGCTCAAACGGACTTCTTCTTCCTCGAAATGACTGTCTGATTATTCGGCTCCTGGAATGGGTAGCCAAAACCGATTAACTAGCTAGGTCTAGGGTAATCCACAGAGGGAAGTCCTGTGTAACCTCTGACTCTGAAGGAGATAGGGTGGCTGCGAGAAGTTTGACACCTACAAGTCCCGTGAACGCAACAACCGATTCCCTGAGAAGTTCCTTTCTTGCAACGGGCGAACTATTTCTTATTTGGATTGAGCTCCCTCTCACAACGTAGGTCCAAGGTCTTCTGCCGGAATCCAGGGAGAAGTTTTCCGTTTATTTCCCTCGCAAGCAGAAATCGAGAGAGCATCGAATTCTCGTAAAATACGTATCGCTGCGCAAAGGACCTTTTTTTTCATTTGTGGGCAGAGAGTATGTCTTTCGCACATTCGAGCCATCTCTGAGTTTACGATGGCGCGAAAAAGGGAGACAGAGAATTCGAGGTGACTGAGACATTTAGAAATACGGGCTGGGCCGGCAGCTTGTGTCGGAGTATTTTTGCGTACACTTATGTACGCGGTATTTAGACTTCTACATAGCATATAGAAATATTTGAATCATAAGTCCACGTTTTTGTGTTGAGATACACCATTACACAATTCGCTGAACCGTTTCAATAAGACGTAAAAACCCCCCGACAGAAACTCAATAAGTGTTAACTAGCCACTATGCCTTCTACCACAGTAAATCAGTCAAGGTGCTACTCACTTCTTTCCCTCCTAAATGACGGTTCATGACACGTATGGACACAGGGAATAACCTTATAAATTCCTCTTAAATTATATTTTATATTATTATTAGAGCTGCTGGTGGCGTAGGAAACCCCTTTCCCAAAATTCCGTTAGCGAGGGCAATAACCAATGAAGTTAATGCGAGTTTGTTTAGCACCCCGTTCACTCATGCGTTGTAAATTTGATGACCAGTGAGTCTATTTTATGGAAAAGCTATTGTTGCTGATTATTATTTTCTCTCCAAAACCGTAAACATCCATTATTATACTTGGGAAGAGCGTTTGAGAAAAAAGTGGAAGTTATGTAAGTGATTCTAAAATGTCTCCGCTAATATAAAATGGATGAGATTACTAGAGTCAATACTCTTCAGCTCTTTAGACCCACCAGAATGAAGGATGTTTCTTCTGCAGGGGTTCGGGCAGAAGAACAGTAGTCAAGGGAGATTTGAGTTCCCTTCTTGTTTGCTGCGCTCTATCAAAATATTCCTATTTTTCTCCTCAGGATATTGGGGCGGCTAATGACCCCTAGCAATTCCGTTATAGTGAACCTGGTAACTCACGCAGGCGAGGCCTACATTATTTGGACGCATCGATGTCTAGCGAGTGAACTTTCTTTACCTCCTGAAGTGTTTTTGCGCCTTATTTTTGCCTCTTACTATCCGATCTTTGTAGGAAACTCACAGCCATCTCTCTGTATTGCTTTCTATTTAAAAGCAAATTGAGTAGAACATTGAATTAATAATCAATTGGCATATACACAACGCTATCATTGCCACCTTTACTTCATGCTAAGTGTCAGCTTTCACAGTCAACCTCCAAGTTCTTCATTCATGCGAGCTGCAGCTACTTGACTTGAGCACTCAAGAAGAATTCCCATCTCACATTGTTATTGCTAAAAAATATTATTACATAATTGCCGCGTGTTTTTATTACTAATCGCTTCACTCCTGGTATTCTACACAATTTCATTACCCATAATATCTTACTTTCCTTACCTACCACAAATCTGGAAAATAGGTCTTTGTTAGTTCTCACGCAAATGATAAAAGTTCGCTCTATATTTGTTTGTCAATCTATTCGAATTCCTATTATGATTGAGAGCGGTCTAATTGGACGTAAAAATGCGAAGATCGTGATATTTTCAATAAAGTCTATTGCTACCATGACAATAATTGACATTAACGGTAATGAAAAAGAATAAAAATTATCGCTATAAAAAGTGATAGATGGTATTTTTTAGTTTCATTTTAATTTTAAACATTATTTAGTAAAGACTTGAAAATATTTGGAGGGTAATTTCATACAACTTATGCACTCATTAAAATTTCATTACAGTCTATGACTAACGCATGTTTAATATCAACAATAATTTGAGTGAAATATTTGCTAACAGTGATTTATGCTCTGGATTTATTGTCAGAGGCGGGATTTATAGGGAGGCAGTTTGGATTAAATTAAGAGTAGCCGAAATTCAAAGTGATGTTTAATGAAATATTTTTTTTCTATTACAAACGTAACACATTTTGTATAATATTGGGTTAATGATCTTAAATTCAAAAGAGAGGAAACTGAACTTATAAGTACATGAATTTCGTGGTAAAACCTAAGAATTATAGAAGCAATACTTACTTAAGATTACAAACACGAATTATGGATTAGGTAAAATAAAAAAAAATTCTAAAATCAGCACTGATCTTCCATTTTACCCCTAAAATGAGTGAAGATGGCCAAACAATACCATAAACTGGACACTGAGGTAAGAACAGAATAAACCTGACATGTCAGAAGGAGTAAAAAGTAAATGCTATCAACCACTTTGGTGAAAGGATAAACTAGAGTGTTCATTGGTAATATATTGCTAAATATAAAAGGAAATGCAATAAAGACACGAGATAAATCATAATCACGGAAACTATTTGGTATCAGTGGAAAACTTTGGATTCAAAAAAATGATAAATATTGAAAAAGATCTATATGTCATTAAAATATTATAATCACTTACAGAAATTTGTAGCTCGCTTCGTATATAAAACAGAGACGCCAAACATAATCTATACGATTCAAAGAAAGTATCTACTCTAAAACAGGAATAAAATGCTTGTAATTCTCGAAACACCTTTGATATTTATAAGCAATTGTTAAAAGTGAGAAAATACCTAGTTTTGATACACGTCAAGCACATGTCGTGCAAAAAGTTTAGTGTTGGAAAAGAATTCTAATTGTATAGAAGATTAATTCAAAACATTTCCTCTCTAAGACGATACATGTTCGTCTTCTTCAAAATATGCAAATTGTCTATTGATTGCCTTTGTGTTACTTTCCAAGATCTTTACCTCTCTATCCTTAAGAGTAAATTTACGTTTAAACATAACAGGACATTTTATTGTATGTAATTCTATACTAAATTATATCTTTTGTCTATTTCCAAAGAAATCTACATTAGTAGCAGTTTTGTGTCATATTTATTACCTCGTTAATGGTGATACTCCAAGCAACAAAATCATTAGTGTTCTTAAGTAATTTCAAGGGATCAATTAATATTTGCGGGTGAGTAAGAACTATAGCTGATTAGTTTACTTAGGAATTTTCTTCTGTTTAAAAATTTAGCTTATTTAGTTAGAATTCTCATGTCTCTATTTTAAATGTAGTTAAATTTATTCATTCTCAAAAAGGAAAGTTCGGGGTTCTTTCCTTTGGTGGCAAAATTAAGTAAAGCTATCTAGCCCAAGAAATTAGATCAATAGTATTCCTACCTAAACGACCTTAGAATGGTTATTTTTCTTGTACAGCACCTAAGTCCAGGAAGATATTTGAGAATATAAGGTATCGAGCGGAATTCTCCGTATGATAAATAAATTCCAATAAAATTAGTAGATAAATTATGAACGAAAAGTGAAAAGGAGCAGGACTGATAAAAAAGAAGAGCGGAGACTCATTAAAGAAATACCCAATTAAGTAGTGGGCAAAAATAGAAGATCTTAATTAAGATGAGATACCAAAGTCTGCTCTAAAATCGTAATTATTTCGATTAAAGTTTCGAAAAGAAGAGCAAATTAATAATGATTGAGAGAGATGCAGTCTATAGTCGTAATCCTGGTGTTCAAAACACTGCAAAACCGTCATTTGAAATTACTTTCATCGTTTACCATTAGTAACACAGGCGAGCGTTATGACACATTAAAACGGCGCCAAATTAGCTTATATATATATGACTGAAGCCGGTCAGACCAGGTCTTTTCGGTATTACTGGTTCACTATAGCAAGCCCTTTTAAATTGAGCTTGTTCCTCATTATTTTAATTTATTCATATTTTTTTCTTCCACATCTTCTTGTTATTATTTCTGGAAAAAATTACTCTAGGTTTGATGGAAAGAGGAAAGGACCCTTTAAACGTTCAGAGATACATTTATATACTACATACTTTTTGGGATGGTGCTACCGTTTTTAAGTACAGCACAATTATTATTATTATTATTTAATAAATTTATGTCACCTTTGATTTTAATGTTTCTTACTTAATTTACGTATTCCGTAAATTATAAGTGGAAAGAAAGAAACACATTAAAATTATTATTATTATTATAGATATCATTATTCTCACCCCAATATTATCCTAACTCTGAGCAGAAACTTGCCCCAAGAAATTGAAACTGAAGAACCACAGTCCAAGTATAGAGTTTGCTCTCTTACAATGTCATTATTCGAAATTCATCTTCTTACTATCTCTTTGCACATATATATCAGTTAAAGATATTTTGTACCCATCTCCCATCGTTTCTCCCATCAATATTTCGTTTACACTAACAGGTAAAATATTTAGTTTTCTTATGACATCTTACCTGAGTGTTTAAGTTCTTATCTAAATGCTTTTATATTTTTAATTTGATCATTCTAAAAGTATATCTAGGCATTTAAAGATTTACTCTACATGGTTTGATTTCTAGAGTAGTAAACATATTTTCGTACGTCTAGGAGTTAACTATAAATGGAGTCCAAATTCTCTTATATAATTTGATCTCAACCTTCCAGCTCATATTGAGGTGTTGGCTGTATGAAGTCAAACCATTCTAGAGCTAACATCTATAGGATTGCAATGCCTTTCAGCTTCAGGAACGTAGTACATTATTATCGAGGCTCTAATGCCTACTGAATTAACTCCGGTTTTTAATTTCGCCCCATTTTCACCTCTTCTATAATTTACCCTTTCATCATATGGCCTGATTTATTTTTTATTTATATTTATTCTTATAAAATCATATCTTAGAAAAAATAAAGTAATGATTTTCTCAGAGGGGAAGTTAACTTTTCCCTAGAATATTTACACCTTTTTCCTCCTGAGATGAGTGTAAAAAAAAAGAGACGATCCGAAAAGAACAACGAGTTTCTCCTGGGAATCTAAAGTCTGGAGGCCGTGAGCATCTCCTTAGGTGCAATACCACAGATACAAAAATAAGGCCTGATAAATGTAACATTTGAATTTTACAATCATTAAAGAAGCTGAGAACAAATACTTCCCAATGGAAGATGAAAACCTATTCTCTCAAATGGAAGTTGACAACATATTCACCTTAGTCGAAGGAAAGAACATATTATTCCAAATCGAAGCTGAGACATATTCTCCCGAATGGAGGCTGGGAACATATTCTCCCCAAATTTTACAGAATTAAAATGACTGGATAAGGAAAACCTGATGAGAACTTATTCAGAATGCAAGAACTAATTGAGAATAAAAGCTCTTTGATGCGGAAAGTTTACGATTAGAGAGAGGAAGAATTCTTCCAAGAGTCCGATAATTTAGAGGAGGCATCGAGAATAAATACAAAGGATGGCGAGTTGGAATTTATTGAATAGATGAAACTTGATATTTTGATTGGAAGGTCAGGCATATTAAAGCAAAGCAAATGATGATGTTCACTAGCAAGGAATCCAATTCCAGCAACGAAATAATCCAAGCAAAGGCAAAAGGAAGACGCCAACGAATGATTACTAAATGCAGAGTTGAATTTCATTTTGCCTTGCAGCAAATAAGGAGGAAAAGGATGTAGAACACCTGGAAATTCCCCTCTAGTTGAATAACTGTAGGGAAAATTGACCAAAACAAGCATTGATGCATGTAGTTTTATTTCGCTTAAAAGACAAATAACAAAATACAACATTAGTTTTCTAATTAAATGAATATTAAATAAATATATCATAATATTCTAATAGTTTAAATTTCTTTTCTTAATTTATATTAAACTGATTAAACAATACTCTAAAAGGGAGGTTAAACATGATTTTAATTAAAGTCAGTTTAGTAATATGATATTTGGTATTGTTCTATATCAAAATATTCATAAAACCCAAAGGAGGTATGCAGATAATATAATACATTTTATATATGAATCCTAATATGCAAAAGATGAAAGTTATTATAATCCATCGGCAAAACCCTTTAAAAAATGTACATAGTGTTCACTAAAGAGTAAATAATACACTCCCTGACGATAAAAAAGATGGGGAGAGTAAGAAGCACGTAAGAATGAAGAGTCAAAAGGAACAAATCAATTTAAGAGTTAATTTTATCAGTGTTAAATTCCAATAGTTTTCTGTGTGCAAAAAATTTTAAAATCATTTAAGAACTACATCGACCCCCTCCCTCCTCTCCCAGTGGGGACATAGGAGGTTCCAGCAAAAACATCTGGGCCAGGCACCGTGGGTCATTCTCGAAACCAGAGCCCCTCACTTCTCGTCCCTATAAAGAGCCAAACGGTTTAAAATGCAAGATCTCTTTTCCGAGTGTATATTCAATTTCACCTCAAGTAAGAAATTGTAGACGCGTTTCTCTCAAGCTCGAAGGTCAGCTGGACCAGAGGGAAGACTTGCTGAGAAAAACCGTTGGAGTAAGAACCCTCTTGCAGCCTGTCCACAAGCCCAAACCCGCATAACCCTGCCCCAGTGGGGTGAAAAAGTATAAATACCAAACCCTTAGGAAAAAACGTGTAGAATCCGTGAGTTAACGAGGTTCGAAGTCCCCGGCAAGAGAGGCCGGGCTACCAAGGAAACTAAGAAGCATCTCATCCTCGAGCTATTCCCTGGGTATCAAAGCGAACATTAAGTGAACTTGTTCAAGTTCAACTTATTCTTGTCAGAGAACCCCTCCACTATCCTGGTGTAGCACAAGGCACCGTGATAGTCTTCACCCTTGAGGAATTGCAAAACAAAGAAAAAATATCTCCCCCTCGAGCTCTTTACACGGTGGTCACACCAAATTCTAAGTTAACATGGTTTAGGAACCAAGTTCAACTGATTCTCGTCAGAGAACCCCTCCCCCACTATCTTGGTGTAGCACAAAGCACCGTGATAGTCCTAGACATGGAGGAATTACGAAACGAAGAAGAAATATCTTCCCCCCAAGCCCGTTACACGGTGGTCACACCAAATTCTAAGTTAACATGGTTTAGGAACCAAGTTCAACTGATTCTCGTCAGAGAACCCCTCCCCCACTATTCTGGTGTAGCACAAAGCACCGGGATAGTCCTCGCCCTTGAGGAATTACGAAACGAAGAAAAAAAAGCTCCAACTCGAGCACGTTACCTGGCGGTCACACCGAACTCTGAGTTAAGTTGGTTTAAAAACCAAGTTCAATTTACTCTCGTCAGAAAGACCCCGCCTATCCTGTTGCCGCCTAAAGCACTGTGATAGTTCTAGCACTTGAAGAAGAACCCCCCACGCCGAATACCATTGTGTTTCCCATCTGCCACACTCACCCAAAGTCCCTTGTGACTGCCAAGTCATCCCGTCCACCGCCAACAATCTGGTCGAGACACGCGTCAAAGAACCCACCGGATTCCTGAGGTGCCTGGGCTCATTGAGTTCAAGGTCAGACTCAAACCCGCCGCCAGAGCAGCCAAGAAATTTAAACTCCAGTATAAACACTTAGCCATTTCTTTTATATTGATGTTAGTAGCGAGTTAACCAGCATTATAAGGTCAAGTTAAAAAGCCTTACTTAAAAACATATGGAAGTCGTTATTGTGTATTTAAATTTGTAGTATTTCTGTGGTTCATGTTTGTTTTTGTAGTTAAATATTAGATATAAAATATAGGTTTATTTTGGTATAATTCCTGTGCGTTTCACTAAATCATTACGTGTTTGAGACCGGCTCTTCCTTAAAACAATAAAACTAGCATTCTTCGACAAAAGTTTTGTCAGCGCTGTGGGTTTGTACGAGACAGAACTTAACAGCATCTAATTAAGGTAGAGCCAACTCGTAAAAGGAATACCTGGAATAATAGAATAATTGAGGAGAGGAAAACTGGTAAAGTCAGTGGTCGAAACAATCTGGAGGTAATTGTTAGGCCAAGTGGTAAATTTGTTGTCGGAGTGATATTACAATCAGCATATTAGTGGGATTAAGGGTAAGTTAGGCTGCGCGCTACCTGGTGAGTGGCGGCATAAGTACCTGAGAGCACAGCAAGCAAAAATGGACGTACAAACCACAAATGGATCCGGTCAAAAGACTCAACCAACAAGCCCAAATTCTGGGACTTGAAGGCGTTGATATGGATGCCTACGTCCTTTCAGAATTGAGAATAAAAAGAGAAAGAGAAGAAGAAATAATTCAGTTTGAAAGAGAAATGGAAGAAAAATGAAGAGAACGGAAAAAGAAGATGAAGAAATGGAAATACGGATGGACAGCAAAATAGAAGAAGAAAGAATATAGGAGAGAATAGAATTAGAATAAAGAAGAATACCGAGAGAAAGTGAAACAAACGAAAGAATCATACAATTGAAAGAGTAGCAGAAGAATCAATAATAAAGTTAGATAGAGAAGAGAAAGAAAGGAGAATAAAGATAGCAAGAGAAGAGGATGAAAGAAGAACCCGACGGGAAAGCGAACTAGCGAAAGCCGAAAGAGAAGCCGCGGAAAGTATAATAAAGAGGCAAAAAGAGTAAAAAGAATAAAGACAAAAAAGAAGTAAATGAAAGGAGAATACAGAGTGAAAGAGAACTTGCTCAAGCTGAAAGAGAAGACAGAGAAGAAAAAGAAAAAATGCTCGCACTTGAATGTGCATCTATCCAGAACCAAATAAAGGTCGAGGCAGCTTTAGCTTGCTATGGACCTAAGAAAGGATCGAACAATACCCGCCAAATGGGGTAATAATGGAGTAACTAGTAACTAGTGAAGAGGTACAAGACGGTGTACCTAAGAAAGTACCTACAAGTAGAACCCAGCCATATGGGGTGACAATGAAGGAAACCGATTCAGAGGTTAGACGAGCAAAATGAGTATTCCCTACCCCCATAGTCTTTCCCCAGAACGAAGCATCCACGGAGTTACCACTAAAATCCCAAGTCGTAGTGAGATCCACGCCCATTAACGATCTGGTAAGGAAAATTGTTTCCGAACCAATTGGATCGAACACAGATTCGATCTCCCAAGTTACCTTTTTATAAGAGGACTATGGGACCCCCACTCCCAGCAGTTATGCTCCACTGCAACAGGCCGCTCTAGCCATAAGGTTAAGTTTAAACTTAGTCAAGTACCATAAGAAGGGTAATTCGAGTAAGTTGAAATACCACTACCATTTAGTGACATACTTGGGCAGACTCAATAAATCAAATGGCCGACTCAGGCGTGGTAAGGTAATGGTTATAGAGCACCATTTTAATATTAGCTACATCAAAGTGGCCGATAAAGTACAGCCGCTCTATGGGCTGAGACGAAATACCATTTAGGGTTATGTCAGTACATAGTAAGCGTGAAACCAAGTTTTCATTTGTTTTGCATGAAAGTAGTAATCGTTAGGATTTGAGTTCTTAAAAGCGTGCAAATGTAAGGAAGGGGCTTGTTTTTTGTTTTTTTTCTTGTTGCACGTAATCGATGAATTAGATTTTAGTTGTTCGAAAGTTAAATTGGGTTGCGAGTATGTTAAATTGTGCTGTGTAATATACCCCCCCAATAGACTCGGGCAGTTTATTTCGACCCCATGCTTGTGTACGCGCACGCGTGTGCGCTCAAGTTTAAAGAAACTCAAAGTAAGAGAATGCTTAAAGACATGCAACTTTGCTGTAGTCGACTTGGTTGAGTTAGTTGTGTTGAGTTCCCTGGAGTACCGCGTCCTCATTAAGTTATTCGAAGGGACGTGTGTAGGGGAATTGACCCTTGCTCTTTTCTTCCAGTTGAGACACGGGACGTTGACCGAAATAACATCTAGGCCAGGCACCTTGGGTCAATCTCGTTACAAGAGCCCCTCGCCTCTCGTCCTTATAAAAAGCCGAACAGTTTAAACTGTAATATAACCCCTCCGAGTGTATATTCAATTTCACCTTAAGTACGAAATTGGAGACGCATTTCTCTCAAGCTCGAAGGTCAGCTGGACCAGAGGGAAGACTTGCTGAGAAAAACCGTCGGAGTTAGAACCTCCTGCTGCCCGTCCCTAAGGTCTGCTCCCCCCCCCCCACCTGTCCTACCGCAGTGGGATGTCAAGGTATAAATACTAAACACTTGGGAAAATCGTCGTACAATCTGTGAGTCAAAGAGGCTACGAAGTCCTCGGCAAGGGGACTAAGAAGCAGCTCATTCTCGAGCTAGTCCCTGGTCATCAAAGAGAACTTTAAGTTAACTTGTTCAAGGTCAACTTCTTCTCCTCCGAGAACTGCCCCCCACTACCACTTTCCCGGTGTAGCACAAAGCAACATGATAGTCCTCTCCCTTGAGGAATTACGAAACGAAGAAGAAAAAACTCCCCCTCGAGCCCGTTACATGGTGATCACACCGAACTCTAAGTTACCTTGGTTTAAAAACCAAGTTCATCTTACTCTCGTCAAAAAGACCCCGCCTATCCTTTTGCCCTCTAAAGCACCGTGATAGTTCTTTCCCTTGAAAAGACCCCCCCCCCCTCCCGAATACCGTGTGGCCCCCTATCTGCCACACTCGTTTAAAGTCCCTTGTGACTGCCAAGTCATCCTGTCCACCGCCAACAATCTGGTCACGCGTCAAAGAACCCACCAGATATCTGAGGTGCCTGGGCTCATTGAGTTCAAGATCAGACTCATACCCGCCGCCAGAGCAGCTAAGGTATTTAAACTCCAGTAGAGACCATTAGCCTATTTCTTATATATTGAAGTTAGTAGCGAGTTAACCATCATTATAAGGTCGAGTTAAAAAGCCTTACTTAAAAACTTATCGAAGTTATTATTGTGTATTTAAATTCGTAGTATTTATGGGGTTCATGTTTGTTTATGTAGTTAATTGTTAAATTTATAATATATGTTCATTTTGGGATAATTCCTGTGCGTTTCACTAAATCCTTATGTGTTTCAGACTGGCTCTTCCTTAAAACAACCTAACTAGCATTCTTAGACAAAATTATACCTCGACAAAAGAAAACCCCCTAAAAAAATGTGCATAAAATCCCTTAAAGGGTAAATAATACACTCCCTGACGCTAAAAAAGATGTGGAGAGTAGAAAAGCTGCGTGAGAATGAAGAATCAAAAGGAACAAATCAATCTAAGAGTTAATTTTTCCAGTGTTTAATTCCAAAATTATTTTATGTGCAAAAAATAGTAAAATCAGTATGAACTTTAATTTCACTCGCGGTAAACTCTTTGACATTCATAAAGGTTGATGATTAGTCCCATCTTAGCAGCTCTCCCACCTACTCTTGTGTTGAACTATCAGACCTCACTAACTATCAGTATTGAACTCACTGACAAAGTTCCAACCTTCGAAAGAGCAAAATTCAATACGATAACAAAAATTCAAAGATAAAAACATCCAGGGCGTCGAAAACTATTTTTCGAATAAAAATTTTGGAGTCACTCTTTTGTAGGAGTGAAAAACTATTGTCTCTTTTATTAAGGGAACAAAGGTTATAAATATCTCCAAGCCCAGCCTACTCGTTGTAGTTTTATTTGGTGACAAATGTTGAAAGAGATTGGATCTCTGCATATCTAAGGACTACTAATATATGGTTAAAATTTGGTTTTCAACATAAGCTTTGCGATAAAAGTCCAATATATCTTGTAGTGTTGGATAAAAAGGCACTGCCCCTTATAACAGGTGATCCCCTTGTGTCCTTCATTTGGTCAAAGAACAGGATCTTTTAACCTAACCTTAGTTCTGTCTCACATTCCGACTCCCTATGTTCTATTACGGTCAGTAATGATTATGTGGGCAAGGTGGGTTATTTAAAACCTGGTTCCATCTTTTGGTAATCAAAGAAGTAGTTACTATTATTTCGCAAATACATATAATTATTTAATACCAGTGGATGCCTGACTATTAAATATCTGTAATTCGGATTAAATTTTATCTGTATAGAGTATTTCTGTTCACCTTCTTTTTTATAATGTCTAACCATTTTATATGCAGATAGAGTTGTACCTAAATAGGTAATAATTATTTAACACAGGATATGGATAATGAACTTGAAACATTATACCTACGAGGGGCGGTCAATAAGTTTTGCTATTCAGTAGGGGAAAACAGACGAAGGGGGATAGCTGTTTGTGGCGGTGTTAAAACCAGCAATGACAAGTCAGGACCTGCCGCCGCACGCTCTTGGTCGTCTATTTAAGAAGCAGTAGCTGATCGCAGATCGTCAGTCCCAAATTTTTCAACAATGGAGAAGGTTGAGCACCGCGCAGTGATAAAAGTTTTTTACCAAGGAAGGCAACACATGGTTGCAGTGTACACCGACACCATCCATTCCTATGCAGCCATTGCTCGCTGGAATAGGAAGTTCCACCATGGTCGTGAGTCCCTTGAAGATGACCCCCGTCCAGGACACCCGTCAGACGTGACCAACGAGGACAATGTGGCCCGTGTGGAGAGGATAATCCTCAAAAATCGAAGGGTAAAGGTCGAAGAAATCGAGCGAGAACTTGAAATATCACATGGAAATGTTATCAACATCATCCACGACAATTTTGCCATGACCAAGTTCTCTGCCCGTTGGGTCCCTAGAAATCTCACGCCCCATGATCGACTTCAACGTAGTCAAAGTTCAGAGGAGCTTCTGCTTCTGTACAACCAAGATCCGGCGGGATCCGAGTCACGTATAGTGACAGGTGATGAAACGTGGGTCCATCACTGGGATCCAGAGACCAAGCTCGAAAGCATGGCCTGGAAGCACAGGGGCTCTCAGACCCCCATCAAGTTCCGGACCCAACCCTCCGTCGGGAAGATCATGGCCACTATCTTCTGGAATTCTGAGAGAATATTGATAGTTGACTATGCGCCTCGGAAAAGGAACATCACAGGCCAATATTAAGCAGAGGAACTGGCTGGGTTGAAGAAGTACATCCGTCATAAGCCGCGTGGCAAGTTTACACGCGGTGTCCTGCTCATCCGCTACAATGCCCCTGCCCACAAGGCCAGATTTGCACAAGCTGCCCTGCGTGAGTGCGGATTCAAGGAGCTCAACCATCCCCTCTACACTCCAGATCTGGCCCTAAGTGACTACTTTTTATTCCGCATGCTCAAGGCTGCACTTCGTGGACGCCGGTTTGGGTACGATGAAAATGTCCAGCGCGCTGTCCAGGAGTGGTTTTGAACAGCAGTCGGCAGATTTCTGGTTATCGGGAATTTAAAGCCTCAGCGACAAGTGGCGCAAGTGCATTGAAGTCAAGGGGAGTTATTTTGCAAAATAATAAAAAACTTTTCATCATATCTCGTTTCCTTATATCCGAATTGCAAAACTTATTGACCGCCCCTCGTAAGTTACTTATCGTTTGCCTGGGCTTGCAATGAACCTGTGGGTGTTTATTTCCTACCAACACTACTAAAGGTTTTTAACAAATTGAATCTTAAAAATACTCTATAACATATAAATTAAAAATGCTTTTTTATATAGTTTATATAAGAATTTCAATACTTCTTCCAGTAATCCGAGAAACTCTTTTATAGGTCATATAAAAACCGACAATAGTTTCCCCACAATTTTTGGAAAATGAGAACTTAAATTGGTCCATTTGTTGTTTGCTTTTCATCCAAGAAAGAAAATAGTTTTTGTGCTCTACTTCACATACTGGTTACTAGAGCGTTACAAAGAGCTCAACATTCTTCTGCGTTAAGTTTCATTGGATTCATTCAAATTTTTCTCTTTTTTTTCAATTCGTCTTTACTGCTTCTGTCTATTCCTATTCATTTACCTAAGTAAGTCTTGAATAGAATAAATCTACTTTACTTTTAGTTTCTTATAGCTGATGAAGGATTGAGGAGCATGGCTGGTACATAGTTAAAAGTTTAAAACGCTCTTCCTGAAATAAATGATTACTAAAGATGATTTTATCACTCATGCTGCTGCATTCGTAAGTTTATCTATTTAATGCTTTGATTCTACTCCCCTTACGCATTTCCGACCAAATGGCCTGCATCATAGATCAGCATGTGTTTTATCTTTCATGCCCATTAAGAAAACTGAAATAAGTCATGTTTTCCATTCAAACTCTAAACCTTCTTTATTCATTTGCGCGATAAGTTTAGTTATTCCGGATATTGTTTGCCTCTTAACGAGATATTCGTTACGATACTAAAAGAGATTCCTTCAATTTAGTTTCCCGGGTGGATTTACTCTAAGGCGATATGCGTTCCTTAGGATAGATTAAGAAGCTCAAGAGATATAGTTTCCTTTCGCGTCTGACGTTGCAACAATTTTTTCTTCCATGACCTTCTAACTACCTTCTTCATCGTATAACATTACTGTAGCAGCAATCGCGTTGAAATATTTTCTTTCTGAAATGTTCTCATGGCCGTTCCGAATTCAATAAGTATTATATTGTCAAGTTATATATTTTATCTAACAAAAGAAACAAAATATTTGCGCAGGTATTTAATAGGAATTTTATTTATCAAAGTAATAATTTACCAAAATTTCATTACTAAAATTATTAAAAACTCTATCTTAAAGCTTTAAAATATAACATAGGTCCATCACTTAAGAAAATCAGATAATTCTTATAAAATATTAGCTTTGATATTAATCCACATCTATGTGCTATTCTTTTACATTTATATAATGTTGAATGCAATAAGTGAGTAACCACGTAACAATGGTTTTCCTTATTTGTATTTTTTCATCGTTTTATTTGTTTATTCTGCCCCCCCCGCACCGAGGTGAAAGATTACCTCAGTTTTAGCATATCATCAAAATGTTCTTGGTATTAGGTTTGGTCATATAAAAGCAATTTCCCCCTAGGGTGATCTTCTTGGGATACTCTTACACTAACGTGTATTGTCACTTATTATGACGGAATCAGGAACAACATAGAATAAGAGGAAAAAATAATTTTAAAATATCTCCATTAGAAGTGCCTTGAAAATCGTGCATTTTTTTGGTGTCTAATTCCTATTAATGCGATATCTCGAAAGGATATCTCTCCTTTCTCATCACAAACATCACCATGATTTCATAACTGCAAAATAGGTGTAGATGCAAAAACTGCATATTCAATTATCCTCAGAAAGCTTTGGAACAGATATCTTATAAAGTTTCTGTTCCAAATTCTAAGTCATTCACAAACTGTTTTATTACTTCCCAGTTTATATGAAGTGTGAGTAATAAAACCTAGGTAGGCCTTGCAAGAAACACTCTGACAACCATTAACATTCGTGGCTGATATTTATGACGCTTGAACCACTCAAATTTCGAGTAATGATGATCATCAGCTGTGCTATATCTTATAAGCAAAGGAAACACGAATATTTTGTGTATTGACTTAGCCTTCTGAGGTAAATGACAAACATGTAGTCTCCACCATCATCTCACTTAAATTCAGCAAACTTGATTCTGCCAAGAATCTTTAATATAATCGTAGTCTATTTCCCTTGTACATAATGTGCAAGAGGCAAATATGTGTATTGGATTCCACTGTGTTATAACACTACTATGATGCTTCGGGTTCAAGTGTCTATAAAAAGTGGCCAATGAGCAGCATCTTGCGTGACTACAACAGCAGTATACAAAACATTGATATCTTTGCAGTAAACCAGATCCCTACTAACATCCAAGTAAGTCTTTTCCCTTAGTAAATTAAATTCCTCCATCCAGGATGACAAAAATAATCAAGTTTATTTTCATTTTGAAAAGCGGACATGCTTACTAACCCTAGACACGAATGCTTCCATCATGTATTTTCTGCCACAACTTACTGACACTTTGGATCATTAGGCATCCGAAGTACTGAAGTAAAGTCTCTAAGATATCACAGATTTGACATCTGTCACGATTTTATGCGATATATTCTTTGTATCAATCTAATATCCACAAACGTAACAAAATCAATTGGAAGAAAATTTGCATTCTTTAGTAGCTATACTCAAGAAATATAAAATTATATCATAATAAACATTCTGAAGCAGAAAAAACTTAGAATAGCTTGTCGTGGTATATATTAAGACCGAGTGATGGTGTTCATACGTATGGATTGGTTACGTACTCCAAAACTTCGTGATTAAGTTTTCTCTCTAAGGGTGCTATATTTGATTATGATTATATTATTATTAGGTTAATCTTTTATCTTTGAGGGTTTCTAGTGCCTTGCTCAGCATTCCAAAGATTGAATAAAAAAATGTTTCTAAGAAAACTAGACCTTTAATTAAAAAAAAGGAACCAACATTGAAATTTTATACAAAAACTACCCAGAAATAAATTAAAAAAATTTAAGTGAGGCTTACTAGATTAAACAAGAGAATTTACAGTAATGGTTGACCCACAGCTCACTTTAATATTAAATGCAAACTAACCTTCAACGAAACAGCTACTGAGGTTTTAATATCTTTCGAGATTCCTGCTAGAATCTGGTTAGAGTCTGACTTTAACTCAATTTTTATGTCACATAAAGAATGTTGGTTCCAGGCCAACGCGTGGATCGGCGGATACAGATGAGTTCAGAAGGGTGAAATGCCTTATAAGCACAGATGACTTCGAAGCTTGTGGCAGATGGAGAGACAAAGCCTTGTGGGTGAAATGATCTCACCACGAGACAGGGAAAGAAAGTTTCTTCTACCATTCGGGTTGTTCTGGGAATAATTCACACTGGCGAGCGATGAGCCAATGCGTGATTTCTTTGATTCAGTGGAGTGCTTAAGGGACTTCACTTTGGGGTATTTCTCAATGGCGAGGACTTTCTCTGTGTTTTGGGATACACCAGGATAAGGGGTTTCTCTGACGAGAGTTAGTTTAACCTGCTTCTTAAATCAAGTTAACTTAAAGTTCGGTGTGACCACCAGGAACTGGCTCAAAGGTGAGCTTATTCAAAGTTCTTTCCGTTGTTTTGCCAAGCAATTAGGCTGGTCTTTACTGTCTACATCTCTCTAATGATCTACCTCTGACAGGCTTCTTAAATTCGGTGTGTCTACCAGGAACTGGCTCTGAATGAGCTTCTTCTAAGTCTCTTTTGTTGGTAGCCGGGCCTCCCGCCGGTCTTAGTTGTCCTGAAGACTAACGTAATCTACCTCGTGTTTCCAAAGTTATTAGCATATATACTTAGCCACCCCACTGGGGTTAGGAGAAGTAAGGGGGGGATGCATTGACAGGCTGCAGTAAGTTTCCTCCTTCAACGGTTTTACTTAGAGCGTCTTTCAGCTAGTCCTAAAGAGAAGCTTCTGGCTTTAGAACGACGCTCCTCTAATTTCCCATATGCGGTGAAATTGAATATCAACTCTTAGGAGAAAGCTTGCTGTTTTAACCCATGTTAGGCTCACGGATCCGACATGTGCTGATTAGTGCATTATGTGGTCTTAGACTACCTTTCAGCTTCTCTTCGCGATGAGGGGAGAAAGGGCGGGAGATTAAGTGGTCGGGCTAGACCGCCTCCAATGCAAGGACGTTGTGGTTAAAGACCAATGGCTTAAATGTGAGGGTGTAGTATTGATTCCCCTACATAACTCCTTTCGAAGAACTTAATTGCGGGAGGACTCCAGTAAAAACAAAAACAAATAGCTAAAATTCATCGACCAATAGCAAATTTGCATGTCTTTGACCCTACTACTGATCATCACGGAACTCGAGCGCATACGAGTCCGCGTATATAGGCAAGGGATATAAATAGGCCTCGCAAGGCTACTGGGATAGGTTTCACAACACCCAATTTAACAAACAAACAAACAAAACATAACTCATTGATTATACACAAAAAAAGGAGCCTGGATCGTAAGTGGTATCTAACTAGCTACTTACTTACCTTTCTAAACTTTTAAGAACTTAAAAACATACACTAAATACGAACACACAAAAATGAAGAATGGATTACAGATTACCGGGTGCTGATATACTATTACTTTACAGCGCTTGTGTCGGCTCTTCGGATTATTGAGTCTATGTAAGTATGTCACAAAATGGTAATGGTATTGCAACCTACTCAAATTACCCTTTACTGGTACTTGAATAATTTTAATCTTACCGTTATGGCTAGAGAGAACTGTTGCGGGGTTGCACAATTGATGGGAGCGTGAGTCCCATAGTCATACTTTATCAAGGTAAACTGGGAAACGTGTCTGGCTTTGATCTTACGGGTCAGAGACAAGTTTCACTACGGGATAGATAATGGCCGTGGCTCTCACAGCAAATTGGGGTTTTAATGGTAACTCCGTGGACATTACGGTCTGTGAGAAGACTACTAAGGTTAGGGGATAATCCTTATTAGCTTCTACCATCTGACTCGGTTTGCCTGGGGCTACCCCATTTCCACTTCCTTCTTCCCCTATCGTCACCCCATTTGGCTGGGTTCTCATCGTAGGTACTTCCTTGGGTACACATGCGTGTACCACTTGCCTACTTCCTTCTTCTTTCATCCTTACCCCCTCAGGTTTGGTTTTCATCGTAGGTACTTCCTTAGGTACACATGCGTATACCGCTTCGCTACTTACTTCTTACTCCATCGTCACACCATTTGGATGGGTTCTCATCATAGGTACTTTCTTAGGTCCAGGCCGGGATAAAACCGCCTCGACCTCCACCTGATCCTCGCTAGATGCCCTTTCATGTGCGATCATCCTTTCTTTTCTTCTCTCTCTTCTCTTTCCGCTTGAGCTAGTTCTCTTTTCCTCTGTATTCTTCTTTCTTCTACTTCTCTTTTCATCTTAATTTTTCCTTCTTCTGATTCTCTTTCCTTCTTTATTCTTCTTTTCTTGGCTTCTCTTTTTGCCTGTATTGTTCTTTCTTTAGCTTCTCTTTCTATTTTTATTCTTCTTTCTTCTGCTTGTCTTCTCAACTGTATTATTCTTTCGTTTGTTTTACTTCCCCTCGGTATTCTTCATTCTTCGGCCTCTATTTCCCACTGTATTCTGGCCTCTTCGTCTTATCTTTTCCACGCTCTTCTTCTTCCATTGATTTCTCTTTTTCACTCTTCGTTTTCGATTCTCTGTTCTTCTCAGACGTAGGCAACCATATTTTTGCCTTCTACTCCAAGTATTTGCCTTGTTAGAAGAATTTTTCGAACGAATCTATTTTGTGTATGTCCGTCAAACTTTCACCGCTGTACGAAAAGGTATTTATACAACCACTACCCAGGTAGCGCATTGCCTAACTTCCTTTAATCCCAATACTTTGCTGATTTGAATACCACTCCACAAAAAAGATGAATTAATAACCTTAACAGGCTAATCACTACAAATTTCCACATAGACCTATTTATGTTTAACCTTTCCTCGAACGCTTGGCACATATTTACTATTTGATTTAAGTTTTCGCTCTAGGAGTGCTATATTTGATTATTATTATTATTATTATTATTACGTTAATCTTTTATCTTTAAGGGTTCCTAGTGCCTTGTTCAGCGTTTCAAGGATTGAATAAAAAAAATGTTTCTAAGAAAACTAGACTTTTAATTAAAAACATAAACCAAGATTAAAATTTAACGCACAAACGACACAGAGATGAATTAAACAAATTTATGTGAGGCTTACTAAATTTCACAATAGAATTTACAGTAATGGTTAACCCACAGCTCACTTTAATATTAAATGCAAACTGACCTTTGAAGAAACAGCTACCGGAGTTAAAATACCTTTCGAAATTCCTGCTAAATCTAGTCCGAGTCTGACATTGAACTCAATTGTTATCTCACCTAAAGAATGTTGTTTCCGGGCCAACGCGTGGATTTGCGGTTAGAGATGTGTTTGGAAAAGGGAAATGCTTTAAAGCCACCGAGAACTTCTGAGCGTGTGGCAGATGGAAAGACGCACGCCTTCCAGAGAAAATGATCTCACTACGGGAAAGAAAGTTTATTCTACCGTTTGGGTTCTATGGGAATAATTCGCACTTGCGAGCGATTAGCTAATGAGTGAATCCTTTGACTCAGGAGAGTGCTAAAGGGAGTTAACTTTGGGGTATTCTTTAAGGGCAAGGAGTATCTCTGTGTTTTGGGATACACCAGGAGAGGGTTTTTTTCTGACGAGAGTTAGTTAAACCTGCTTCTTAAATCAAGTTAACTTGAAGTTCGGTGTGACCACCAAGAACTGCCTCGAGGGTGAGCTTCTTCTGAGTTCCTTTCGTCGGGTTGCCAAACACTTATGCCGGTCTTGGCTGTCTAGATCTCTCTAACGATTTACCTCTGACAGACTTCTTAAATTCGGTGTAACCATCAGGATCTGGCTCCAGATGAGCTTTTTTCTAAGTCCCTTGGGTTTGTAGCCGGGCCACTCGCCGTCTTAGTCGTCGTGAGCTTGTTTTCCCAGTTTCTGGCACATATACTTCTCCATCCCACTGGGGTTGGGAGAAGGTGAAAGGGGGGGGGGGGGGGGCGTGAACAGGCTGCATTAAGTCTCCTCCTCTAGCGCCTTTTTTCAGAGCGTCTTTCGGCTAGCCCTTAGGGGAAACTTCTGGCTTAAGGACGACGCTCCTCTAATTTCACATATGCGGTGAAATTGAAAATCAACTCTCAGGGGAAATCTTGCTGTTTTAATCCATGTTAGGCTCACGGTTCTGACATGTGCTGATTAGTGCATTATGTGGTCTCGGGCTATCTTTCAGCTTCTCTTCGAGATGAGGGGATAGAGGGGAGTAGGTTAAGTGGTCGGGCTACGCCGCTTCAATGGTATAACGTTGTGGTTACAGACCAGTGGCTCAATTGTGTGGTTGGGATATCGATTTCCCTACATAGCTATATAAATATCTTTTGTAAAATAGTTATATAAATCATCTAAAGTGCCGTTTTAAAAAATATAAAAATGGATGTATCTCAGTAACTGTTGGCGATACATAAGAAAGGATAACTTTTGGAAAATAACGCAGAATATTATTTAATAGACAGTAGAGACGTTATAATAAATAAGAATTGGGCAAAAGCTCATATCATTATATTTGGATTATGTCATAGAATAAGTTTAATAGAACTTGCTACCATCAGTGATAAATGGTCCCTACGATCTAGAATTTAAAATTACTCTTCCATATTAAAAGAGCTTCCTTGTAATAATTTTATTCGTATTAGAAAGTTGGCAGCTTTTTAGAAAGTCTTTTAAACTTATTATTAAAATCCACGCGAATTCTTGATAACTTTTAAATAAATCCAGTTATATAGAAAAGTTTAAAATCCATAATCTCTTCGTGGGCCTATTAGAGGAAATATAAATGTTTTAATTTTTAAATTATCTCAGAATTTTGAGAAGGGAAAAATGTGAACACCTTATGTCTGACGATGAAATGTAGTATTTGCATTTAGAATTTAATTATATCGTAATAATGGTTACAAAATTGAACATTGAAAAGATCAAATCCTCTTTATTGAGAAGGAATTTGTAAGAGGTAAAAGAGAAATCTGACATCAGTATTTGGAAAAACCAATATAAATGTTTATTCAACTTTATATGCTTCCCTATGAATTTTTTTCGATTTTTCTCAATACTTCAGCATCATAAAAAGGAAACTCGAAACTTCGCTTCATGAAAATCATTCAATTTCTGCTCATCAAAGTGATAGCCTTCAAGACCAAAAGCACGATGCCAGACCCTGTTCGGCATTAGAAGGAAGGTATGCCTGGTAAGTGCTACCTCCTCCAATAAGGAAAATTACTAGTTCCTCTTGGTTTTAAATATTTAAGATGCTTGGCACCCCTAAAGGAACAGTCATATTCCTTAATTTGTTCAATGATTACTATATATTTCACCCAAAACGTATCAACATCGAGTCCATCACTAATCGTCGAGTTTCCACAACATTTTTCATATATTTCAAATTGATTTTACTAGAGTAAATCTTATAAGATATTCAGGTATAAACAACTCAGAGAGTGAAAGAAACCGAAGTTATTGACCCCTATTATAAAGGCATACCTTGTACACCTCTGTCGTATCTCAGGCCTAAACGTCGTGCTGGTATTTCTGTTTTGTTTCCTGGGAAATGATTTTTCGTTTTCATACGCTTAAATAGATGAAATAATAATAGAAATGATAGTGAATGGCCCTTGAATACATACCTCTAATATATACTGGTAGGTACTCTAAATAAGAAACGTGAATCTTTTATGTTCAATTGAATTATATAATGCCTGCCTATATGTTGTGACCACCATGAATATAAATAACTCTTATTACGGGAGCAAGGAAATAAGAGACATGTGATTCCACAATCTCTCATATACCTACTTTGATATACAATACTGTTACCCTAGGCATATTTAAAGCCTTCATTCTAGGAACAACAAGCAAAACTCCGCCTAACGGGTGTTTTTTACTAATCCTGCTGGGTTTGTTTGTTTCGCTCAGAAAAGTTAAGAATGTCGTCGAAAAAAAAGTTTTTTATTTCACAACACATGCAAATTTGTGTGCAAGGAAAAAATCCACAATAGTTTAACTCTCTTACTCATTTTTTTTTTTAAATGCGCTAGCGGACATACACACACAAACAAACACAAGTTAGAACCATTATAATAAGATGGACAGTATTTAGGCTGTTAGAAATTCCATATCAAAACATATGAGAACATATAGAAGACGCGAAAAATAAGTTATATCCCATATGTTCTTTCCTCAATTCTTTTTTTGCTTCATTAATAGCCAATGGTTATTATTTTTAAACTTATTCTTTTTTTCTGGTTCAATACTTGATCATTAAATGTTGATGCACTAAATAACTTTCCGCGTCATCTCATGGCATATTTTGTCTCTGATTCATGAAGTTGTACTCCCTTTATATAAAAATAAGTTGAGAACAATTTTGAATAGGTTAAAAGTTTAGAAGTGGGTAGATATTTATACAAACATCGTTAAGCTAAACTTAAAGATCCATCTAGGCCAAAATGTTTACCATTTTGATGGGCATTAAGATGAAGTATATCTAGCACATTTGCATGATGACTTTTACGAAAACAAATTATAAGGAAAAGTTTTTTGTAAAAAGAATTATATAGAAAGAATTCACGATGGATTAGAGTATCCTGCGGGTGCGAAATCTGCGAAAAGTTAGCATTGTTTGGCGAACCAGTTAGTGTGCTAGGGTCGATAGGTAAACTTAACATGAAATAATTCCCTCATCCGTGCAGCCAAATTCTCAGGAATATATCTTCAAACGTCGTGAGGATAGGCAACCCAATTGTACCTGAGGGTTGTTTATCTTTACAACTAATACCTAAGGTGGCTGATCTTAATACCTAATTTTGTGAATATATTTTTGGACCAAACTTTAATAATTAAAAATGTATCTAAGTTATAATATGTAGATGTGTGGAGATAGGTAAACATCAGCTTGTCCATAAGGGAGTTAGCATTGTTTGGCGAACCAGTTAGTGTGCTAGGGTCGATAGGTAAACTTAACATGAAATAATTCCCTCATCCGTGCAGCCAAATTCTCAGGAATATATCTTCAAACGTCGTGAGGATAGGCAACCCAATTGTACCTGAGGGTTGTTTATCTTTACAACTAATACCTAAGGTGGCTGATCTTAATACCTAATTTTGTGAATATATTTTTGGACCAAACTTTAATAATTAAAAATGTATCTAAGTTATAATATGTAGATGTGTGGAGATAGGTAAACATCAGCTTGTCCATAAGGGAGTTAGAGAGTATATATTGACAGGCTCAGTAAAGGGCTTGCTGTTCTTCACAAGCTAAAATGTGAGGGAGCTAAGATATACATGGTTACACTGGCTTTACCGATCTTTACAAGATCCAAAATTTCTTTCACTTTGGAAATATTAATAATTTATTTCGTGTCAATTTTTACATCTGAATTGGGGTTTGAACTTCACAATTAGATGAAAATGTATACCAGATAAATTTATACGATAAAGACAATCGGAGATTTTCGCCTCGACATACCATTTTAAACTGATGTGCAGCCTATAATTGTTAAATACCCTAAGATGCTCAAGATTTTCATATTGCTAGAAGTCATTGTTGCAAAAAGCCTCTGTTTACCAATATATGACACTGGAACATATAAAAATCATTGAATCTTTTGTTTACAAGTCAATTTCCTTTTAGCCCCCTGATGGCTATTCGTCCTAGATTGAGAATGTTGGTCTACATTATTTATATGGCGTATATTAGGAGTCTAGAAGTCAATAATTCAGATTCTGGATATAAAATTTCTTTGACATCTTGGGCACGTTTTACTGTAGTACAGAAATATGTAAAATTTCTCTGTATTTTTTCAAATGTAATTTTGTTGTACAACAAGAAATATGTGGTCGTTCGCATATCAAATAACTAATTCCAACGCAAAAATTGCTTTTTTATCTACTGCATTCTGTAAAGGATGGATTCAATTGAATTTCCGCACTTTATGCCTTAGTGTAAATTTATTTTTTCTGTGCTGGCAAATACACTTTGTTCATAAGATGATTAAATTTACAGTCTAAGTGCCTTTGCTAATTATTTCTTGGATGCCGATAATACGCCCTACTGACGAAACTTTAAACAATCAGGTTTGTTATTAAAATTTTGTTTATCCTTCATCCTTATGATGTTACATATTTTCTCTTTCCATTTATCTCCATTTTCTTGTATAATTGCGTTGTATCATACTTTCCCATAAGAATAAAATTACGTTACCTCTTTTTCCCCCCGAGTTGTCAAGAGACATTAGTTTTAATTTTGCATAAAAGTTCGCTATATATGTGAGGTACCGTGACGAAAACATAAATAATTTAAAGATGAAGGGTAGTTTACACGTTTAATTCAAATTGATATAGTATGAATATTATAGGAATAATCTCCATAATTTAAATTGCCTACAAAATAAGTAAATTTGAAAGGTGGTATTATTTCTATTAATATTACTCTTACTAAAACTAAAATTACCGATTGCCGATAACACTCATTTTTCATAAAAGAATTAGTTAAATATTTCTGTGAACCCTGTTGGTGGATTATGGTGGAATATTAATACTTAGTGTCCCTTCACTGCATTGTGCCAATGAAAGAAGAAATGGAAGTGTACTGGCTTTTTTATTGCAATAAAACGTTGCTAAGATATTTTATATAACTCTTCATCACAACATTTATTGATATAATATAGGTTTTATCTTTGATTATGAATACTCAATAATGAAAGTGAATTTATTAAAATATTTACCTAAGTACCTCATTTAAGATCACCATAAACATGGGCCTGAAATAAAGAGCTATTAGCTGTCCGTGACTAATATTTATCGGGATTACTGAGTAAAGTACAATATTTATTGGTATTGCTGAACAACGAAGAATAATGTTAGCATCCTTCTTTCTTGGAAGACAAAGAAACGTGCCTTAGTGCTGGCATGGGTAAAGTACATGTATATTGAGATCTTGGGTTGCTCAGTCGTCAAGATTCCCCTCTTCGCCTCGTCAGTGTCATCCAAAGGAATGCAGGGCCGTACGTTTGGTACCAGTTTGGCTGCAGGAGCTGCCGGAGTGAGTGAGCACAGAGCACTAATCCGCCTTCTGGGCTCAACTCCCGATTTATAAGGTTTACTAACCTATACCTAACCTTAGGATCAGGCGACGTTCTCCTCGGCCCGGCAGCAAAAGGTTAGCTGCTAGATACAGCTCTTGCGCCTAGCATGATGGTGTAGTCTAAAAACCATTCCCTCGCGATGAATTTTTAATTTTATCGCATTATCTCAGATTTAGGGCGATTTATAGCTCAGTAAAATCTATACTATAAAAAGTCTCTCTCAAATCTCGCCATTTGATCAACGATAAATTATTCATAAAGATAATTTGGGATTAAAATATTTAATAATTATAATTATGGGC
Organism: Ceratothoa steindachneri; assembly: GCA_963969495.1. Classification (NCBI taxonomy): domain Eukaryota; kingdom Metazoa; phylum Arthropoda; class Malacostraca; order Isopoda; family Cymothoidae; genus Ceratothoa; species Ceratothoa steindachneri. Next base: position 49,476,772 of record OZ018335.1, on the reverse strand, counting down.
ACTAGTGGCCCTAATAATTTTTCCCCCCAACATTTTGGTTGTGCGAGGCATAAGGTATTTATGTCGTAAAATTATAAACTCGCTTGAGAATTTACACATTATACCAATTCAACATAAAAATCATAGAATAAATAAAATTGGAAAAGTGAATATCTTAGTTATATGATTTAATCATCATAGATTTATCTTGGTGATTTTGGGGGCTGTGAAGGACAGGTTTTTCTCAAATAACCGTTATAATATGTAGGTTGTGGCAATGCCAGCATTGACTTACTGATCCTGATTCAATTTTAATTATTTCACCATAAGAATCGACTTCTTATTAATTATTCCTTGATTTTCGCTTTATCCACCTAGTCTAATCGAATAAGCAGAGAGAACTTCTTTCCTTAAGATCCATCTGCACTTCATGGCGTGGCTTGTGTGGTTGAAAGCAGATGTAAGTTTGCAGACAAAAATAGAAAAGAACCGAAATGGGTCATTATCTATTTTCAATGTTCACTTGTATTTAATCTACCAGTGGAATTAATTTTAGTTCAGAAATGGCTAATCAGGTTTGATGGCTTACCTTCGACTAGTGTATTACTTGAGATCATCCTCATGAAAATTATTTTATTAATATCGACAAGAAATCTGATCGGCTCACTAATTATGATATTGCGGTGTCGTAAACGGAAAACCCTATTGTTAGTTCTATCAACTGATCTTTAGAGTAGTTTCAAAATGTCAGACTTCAAAATTTAAACACATTTTGTAATTAACTTAAAAACAATCCTTTTTTAAGGATATTATTTATTCTCAGAAGAGTTCTGTTGCCATTGGCTCTCCTATTTGGCGTCTAGTCCCAGATTCTTTTATTTCCCCTTCAAATCTATTCACCCAAGCATTAAATATAGTATAGCAGTTTAAAACATTTGATCCATTTTCTTCCTGGAGATAAACCACAAAATATCATGGATGGAATTTCCATCTCATTTATTATATCAATGTTTCAATGAATTACCGCTTAACTGCTTTTCTTTTTTAATTTTAGTGACACAAATACTTTGCTCTACACATAAAATCCCCTGCCATTACCGTTCACAAAGGTTCAATAAATTTGTTGTTCTAAAACATATTCTTTTTCAAAAATGGTTTTTCTGTCTCTCACGTAGAACAAAGAAAATATCGCGCAAATTCTTATGACACATTTATGAATTATTTTCTGTTTAATCGCCGCAAAAGATACAAAATAATCTTTACTTGTAAATATTCATATTTAAAATTATGATTTTAAAATATAGACCAATAAACTCCTAAATCAGTTTCTTTCAATACAAATAACTTTACGTCTATTACTACCAAAATTTTGCCTCTTACTTCTCTCTTCAGGCGAGACTTCCACAATAAATGATCAACCTAGATGGACACCAATTTACTTTTGCGCTTTAAACTTGCTTTCTCTAACCTACTGGATAGACGATAGTTTTCTAACTTTCAACTAATTCCAGGTTCGATCCTATGAGAAAACAAACCTCAAAGTAAGCGCAAATGGTAAACTGGTCACCCATTTTTTAAATCACTGGGCTTAAACCATGTGGGGTAGTAGGTAGATTCTTATTCATAGTTTGACACATATAGCTAATCACAACAGTGTTGTTCTTCTTTTCTCGTCGTCACAACACATCATACCAATTATTTGCTCTGTCCGGGAACTAGCCAATGAGATGCCACTATCCCATTTGGGAGAACTCACATTACAAATCGTGACGTGGGACTATCTTGTCTCCTGCGATGCTGCTCAAATTCGCATAATTCTGAAGAAGTTTATTACTGCTTGTTGGTGTCAAAACACAATACTATCCAAGACCTCCGCCTTTCCAAACGAGGACTAGCCACACGTCCGTTTGGGCTTTCAGCGTATGTCATACTTTCTTGTTAGGCATTTCACATTTAGGTCTCGGATATCTTTCACTTTGCGATATATAAAAATTACTTAACATTATCATAATTTCAGACTTTTGCAACCCACATTTGAGAGAAACCGTTTCTCATCTTTCTGATTCTTTTTTCGTCAATCTTGTGCAGATTTTGCAATATTTAGCATATTTCTCAAGATCATTTCTCCATATTGTTTTGAGACTTTTCTTGCCTATTTTAATCATGTTGAGTCACCTCTGCATTTTTCCTGGTTCATTGTCTTGGAATCCTGCAACATGAACTACTCAGCTCAAATTTAGGTTTACTGAGGCTTCCCCTATTTCCTGCAGTTTGGTTTGTCCACCAATACAAATGGCTGACTTTCTGTCAGGCCAATTGATTCCCATCACATTAGTTCATATGCTCTTTGTGTTGTTCTAATTAAGTGTTTTGGTTAGTTTCATAGTTTCTACTCAATAACTCATAGTTGAACTTTTGCTTTGCATTAGTTAAATATTTTTCTTTTCAGGCACAGTTGCAGTTAAATTATTTAAAGATGATGGCTGTTTTACAAATACCTTCTATTCCGGAGTGAATTTGATATGAATTTCTTTATTAATCTTTTCCCGGAAATATTATAATATGTAAACTCGGATATAAATACATACATATTTGTCTATCATTTGAATGTGCTGATTGATAATTTAAAATTTTATTATGTCGACCTTTAATTGATTTGTCATGACCTTTGTTATATAAGATTTATTTTTAAGCCAACACTTTTTTGTTCATGGTTACTTTCTTGGAGCATTGTTTAAATCTATTATGGGATAGCAGCTATGAGTGCAATACCATCTCTGAATCTTAAATAATTGAGATAATTCTCAGCGATCCTAATGCTATAGTTTTGACCAATTAACCCCCTGCAATTTTTATCTAGACAAGGATTTAAAGTATTTTGCAGAGATAGTAACTACTTAACTTACATTTTCTACAATTGAAAGATATCTGAATCTTTATGTACTCTAATGTAGTATCTGAAACTGATAAATATGTTCTATGATATTTATCTAGAACGGATCTATCTGTACCATATTTTACAAAAGTTCTGTTATGCTGATATTTTTTTTATATTTTCGAGACGTTTACATGCGTTATATATAGGTCTCGTCAAACAAACTTGAAGTATTACCTTTCTAGCATACTTCATTAGAACTTCTTTTCCCTTGTGTGAAAAGGTGTTGGAATGAAAGTAGAAATAATCGAGATCTCTGTTATCCTGTGCGGAGTTGAAAATAGGTCTGACATCATCAAGCAGCTCAAATTCAACTGAATGACCTTACACAGAGTCACGGAGAGGCTAAAAAACAAGAGATCTAAATGATCCAACTCTTATTAGGCAGGCGTCAAGTTATTAAATGTTTGGCTATGATAAATGTCTATAAAGTACTGAAAAGCTCAAAATGATTGCGCACATAAAGAAGAAAAATATCTTGGTGGTCAAAGTGTCTATGGTCTTCAAGAGGAGGAATGGCAAGAACCTAAGGAGCCTCGAGAGGCCGCTGTCTATCAACCGTATGCAAGAACAACGTTGGGAGCGCTGATGCCAAAATCTTAACGATTTGAAATTTTATGGCTATCGAATTCTGTTTTTATCTGATGAAAAACATTCACGGTCGATCTAGTCATCAACAAGTAGGATGACGGCGTGTTAAGTTTCGGCCAAGACGTCTCCGAGGTCAGCTACATGTCTTCGGCCAAGCATCCTGCCCCCGTATCAATCCTGGACGTTGTGGCTTCCATTTCGAGAATTTGCTACCGGTGTGGTTCAGGGCCGATTATAAGCTCACAGCGGCCGATTACAGGCACATGGTGCCCCCAAAGTTTTTTTTTGTTTGAAGAAGATCGTGAAGCAGGCGGCCTAAGTCTTTTAGCAGTATGGTGCCCTAGCACGCCAGAACAAGCTCTTGGAAGAGTGGTTAGGGTCGAACATAAACTTCATGTTGAAGGAATTTCAGGGGTTGCATTCCCCCGACTTCAATCCCATTGACTACAAGTTGCGTACGTATGTCAGGGGCAAGGGCTGAAAGGTATGTGGAGAGCAAGGCTTTAGCACTAAAATTGTACTAGCAAAGTGCCTTGCAGGAATAGAAAGAATTTTAATGAATGTCCTCGCGGATATACATATATATTTATCAGTAAACCTGTCAAAAAAGTAAGCGGGAACCAAAGAATTCAGATGGCAGTAAAATTTTGTGACGATGTAATAAAAACGAATGTCGTAGAATTTCCCCCCTTTTTGTTCTATTCTAAGAGTCCTAAGAGTGTCTAATATATTGATATTATAAGAATATCTTAACGAACAGAGCCGTTACGAAACACGTAAGAATATATATATATCAAAAACGAACATTAATCCCCAAATTAACTTATATTTTACCTTTATCAATTGAATACATAACTTTTAAACATTAATTACAGCAATACTCTGAATATTATCCTAAACAAGAATTAATTAAATTAGTTTACCCACTAAAATTAGTTAGTTTTCTCTACACACAACAATAATATAAGAATTAGGCTTACGGACTCATGTGAGGTTAAAAGGCCTCAGAAATTTTATTTACTCTTGACGCGTGCCGCCGGCCAGATGTAGATGAGCGAGATCACACGGTTGTTTTGGCGAGGGTGGCAGCTGGGGGGTCCACACGTTCTTCCAGGGGGGAGGGGCGTTCTTCAAGGACGAGAACCAATACGGTGCTTTATGCAACACCTAGGCAGTCGTGGTCTCTCTGGCAGGAGTAAGTCGAACTTGGTTCTTAAATCAAGTTAACTTGGAGTGCGGTGTGATCACCGAATAACCAGCTTAAGGAGGAGCTTTTCTCCTTCGTTACTTATTTCCTTATGGATGAGGACTGAACTTGGGGAGGGTCTTCTTCAAGGGCGAGGATAACGGAGGGGGGTTTCTCTGGCGAGAATAAGTTACTTATAGTTCGGTGTGGCCACCGAGTAACGGGCTCGAGGAAGGAGCCTTTTTCTTCTTCTTTTCTTAATTTCTCAAGGACGAGGAATACCCCTGGTGTTTAAGGTGCACCAGGATATGAGGAGTCTCTCTGGCGAGAGTAAGTTGAACTTACCAAAGTTAACTTATCGTTTAGGTTGATAACCACGGACTTAGCTCGAGGATGAGCTTTTTTTCTCTTGCAGGGGACTTCTTGGTCTAGCGAGTTAAGTAGTCTACCTCTCCAGTCTCGGTAGTTCGGTTTGATTCGAAGACTTCGTCACCTAGAGACTGACGTATACTACCACGATTTTCCTCAGAGTTCCTCATTTATACCTCGTCACCCCACTGGGGGAGTGGTAAGGGGAGGAGGGGCTTGAGGACGGCCCCAGGAGAGTTCTGCCGTCTTAAGGCAAAAAGCATTAACTGCAAAATTGTCAATTTTGGGAAAACGCAAAAAACGGATTTCGGCCTCAAATAAGGATCTGATAACATTAATCGTAATTTTTTTTTTGGGGGGGGGGTTAATTGTAAACATTCATCTATGTGAATCTTGCAATATAATTTGGTTTAATCAGTTAATAACTTCAATATATTCAAATTTGTCCAGTAAATTTTGACTTAATGCTTTTTACCTGAAAACAGTTATAATAATTGGGTCATCTTATAATAAAATGATTTTTGTGAAAAAATGGTATAGGTATACCTATATCTAAATAATTGATAGGTACCTATTATATCATTAGACTCTATTGGTAAATACATATTTTATCATTTTAACTTTTACCAGAAAAGTTTGGAAAGGAAAATAAAAAAGATACATTGTAAAGCAATATTATTACAGAAAACAGAAAGAAAACATTGTAGACAACATAACTAGGTAGGTAATTCAAAATATTTTTTCCTTAGTTAATGCAGGAAACCTAAAAATAAAAAAAATCTTTGGTAAAACTTTACTTTTCCTACATACCTAATTTCAGCAAACAAAAGACAACACGATAATGAAAAAGAAATATTTGCAAAAATAATGAAAATTATGGCAAATCTTATATCTGGATAATAGAGCAAAAATAGTTCAAAAGTATACCTAGGTATATGAATAGAGCAACCTACCTATACGTAAGAATATCAATTTAATTTTTCTTCCAACAAACAAAATCTTGCAATTATTGAAACCTCATTGCTGCATACGTAATGTCAGCAATCAAAAGAAAAAAAATTGGGGTTTATACGCTTCCAAGAAGATCTGGGCTGTTCTTGCTCTCTGGTAAATTGATCCAATTTTTTTTCCTGTTTTCAGGCATTAAACTTACAAGCTTGTCTAAAATATTTTCTTTCTTTTTTGAAGATAAGCCTCTTGGGCAATCTGACATAGGTTTTTCCAATAATTTTTTTGTGAAATTTAAACTAGCATGAACAAAGTCTGCAACTTTAAAGTCTCCCTTGTAGTTGGTTTTATATTTTAAGATACGGCTACCCTTTTCAAATTTTGCTTCCACAATCTCTGCTAACAATGGAAGGTTTGTTTCTTTTATCCCTTCACGAAGCCGAGTTTTTCTCTTGACCGAAATATCCGGAATATCGTTAAAACAGACACTAAAATTAATGTCTAATACTTTCAAATTTTAAACGGATGCATCAATAACTGATTTCAAATCTTGATAGTCATAGATATTATCCTTTTTCCTAATATCTTTTTCTATGTGGCCGTGGATGCCATCGGCGGCTATGAAGGTGTGCCCAGGCACTAGATACTTAAAGGTGATGCTATTAACTTGTTCACTGGTGTTAACAAGAATTATCATTGCGCTGTAAAGTGCCCCATTCTTATTTTGGGCGGCGCAATTGTCAGCCAAAAAAATGAAATTAGCAGCATCTCTTTCTGTTCTTATTAAGTCTAAATAAGCATTGGCCACATGTTCCTTGTTTCGGCCAGCAATTGATTCTGTCCAGAGGACTGCATAATGATTATAAGTTGATTTTTCTTTTTGGCCGATACATGCAAATGTCTCATTGAAAATTATCAGACGTGGAGTAAATACACAAGTTTTTAAACCTTTCATAATAGGTAAAAGAAGTATCTTTTGCATATCAACAGCAAAAACTTGGGTTGTAAAATCCCATTTTTGAGAGCAATCGTAATCATATGCTCTTCGTGCATCTTTTGCAAGTTCATTATGCATAGTCCATTTTGCTTTCAGTGATTCATCTAATATACCTGAATAATTTTTAAAATATAAACAGGTGTCGCAAAAATCAGTAGAGTCAGTTCCAAATCCAATATTTAGTTTGTTAAACACTCTTGAGTATGTAGCGTAGGAGCAAATATCAGGGTTCTCTTCAATAAAGGTTTTATATAAATCCTTCACTGTTAATTCAGGGGATAAATATCTTCTATTTGGAGCGTGCTCCCTCCTATAATGCGAAATTTGGGGATTCATCTTTTCTATGTGATCAATAATGATTTCTTCATTTTTCTTGTTGCTAGGTTCATGTTTTCCCCTCATATCAAAAAACTCAAAATCACTTAAAGAATTAGATCCACCTAAACTAGTAGAAGTGTTTTTTAAACACATCCAAAATAATGCGATTACTTGAAAAGCCTATTGTGTGTAAAAACATTGCCTGACACACTTTGAATTCTGACCCTGACTCATTTAAGAAAGTGTATACGAAGGTGCATGACTTTGTAAAGCATGAGGAATTGGAGCGTCTGCGCTCAGTCGTGGGGTTTTTGTTTATTCTTTCTAAAAGCCACTGCTTTTGAACAGATTTGTCCATTTTCCAAAACTCACTATGTATTCCGCAATTCAGGAGAAGTGGATTTAGTACACTGTTGCTTACATGAATCTTTGCAGGGAGGAAGCAATGGATGTTTTTCTCTTTGAGCTTCTAATTGAGCTTTAGCTGTTCGTAATCTCTTTGAGTTTTTTCTTTCATCAGCTGCTGCAGTTTCTTGACTATTTTGTTCAGGGGGAAGAAGTTAAATATTCTGAGAGGGTTCTTGAGGGCTTTGTTCCAGGAGAAGAAGTTGATTATTCTGAGAGGGTCCTTGATGATTTTGTTCAAGGGGAATTTGAATGTTCTGAGAAACTTCTTGATGTTCATTTTCATCTATACTCCTATTTGATTCAGCATCATTATCATTTGGAATTACTCCACTGTAAAGGATAAAAAAAATTTATTAGCTTATTAATTATATAGAAAACGATATAGAAAATTAAGCTATATATATTATATATGTATATACTATGATATAAGTCTGATCTTATCTGTGTGTGTGTGTGTGTGTCACACTCTGTAGAGCCTAAATGGAGGCGTATTGGGAAAAAATATATATATATATATCATCTTATGTAATTTGGGGCTGCGGGTTGCTTAAAACTATTTCCAAGTCCGTATGACCAATGGTTAAAAAGTTATGAACCAAAAACTTGATCTATATATAACTTTTACATGCACAGAAAGACATCCAAAACTCTATTTCACATAAATTTTAGTATATTAACCTCACTAATTTAAGAGAAAATGTACAAAGAATCATGTTGTGCTCAAACAAAGGAAATGATTTCTCGGAAAAGCACTGTCTTTTGTTAAACAGCTGTACAATTTTTATTTCTTTCATTCTTGAAAAATACAGGGTGGGCCAAAAAAAAGGGGTATTATTAAAAAATTTACTTAAAATTTATTTTTATATTTTTAAAACTAAACCGTAGATAATGTTTAGTTAAAAATAGGTATAGAAAAATAAAGTTTTAGTCAGTCTTTTAATAATGGCCCCTTTTTTTGGCCCACCCTGTATATTTAAAAACAAACAAAAAAGTTAGGTTGACATTCAACATTAACATTAGCTATAGAATTTAAACATAATATCATCAGTTAAAAGAAGTTACTCACCTTTTCTTCAATTCCCTAAAAACGGCTTGTGCACTGGTAAACATTACGAAACAATTTATTCAGACCTTTCAATTAGAAGGGCAGAAGTGAAATAAAATCCCTCTTTCGAATTATGATCGAGATAAAGGTACATGAAATTAATCATGTTTTGCTTTGTTCAAACAGATCAGAACCTGCAGAAACATGACGGAATTGCAGCTCAGGCTCAGTTCTCAATGCGAATCATATTGTATAATCTACTTAATGCATTTTGTCTGCAACTTGCTATGGGAATTCACATTGACATTTGTAGGCAAAACGCATTATCTACCTAAAATTTTGTACTTAATGCTTTCTGCCTGAAAAGAAAGGATTAATACTTTCTGCCTGACAAATCCTTTTATTTTAGGTGGAGATAATGCTTTTTGAGCTCCTTTCAAATTTTAATAAATTAAATAGCATAACTGGCAACCTTCTAGTTAGATGCGTCTCGTCGAGACGAATCCAACGGTACCAAAATCTCAAAAATCGCATTTTTGCAGTGAATGCTTTTTGCCTTAAGAGAGCAGAGTTCTTTTTCCAAACGGTTTTTCACACGAAGTCAAACATCGGCTCCTCGTTAGCCTTCGAGATCCGGAGAAACACGTTTCTAATTTCTTATTTGACGTGAAACTGGATCTCACTCTCCTGGGAGAGATCTTACATTTTGACCTTTAGGGTCTTTCATGGCACTGAGTTGTGCCACACTGCGGTTAAGCACTGAACCCGCCGATGCCTTCGACGGATGTCTTTGCGGTAACCGCCTTGTGACTGCACCAAGAGTGAACCGAAGGGGGGGATGAAGGGAGGATTCCCCTACATAAATCCCATCGAAGAACTTAATGGGGAACGGGGTTTGCTGCCGGAAACTCAAAACAACTTACTCAACATAGTACAGATTAGCAAAGTTGTATTTCTTGAGCCCTCTCATACATTAAGTTTCCTTACACATGTACGCCCTCCCGCGCGTTTACACAGGCAATGTGTCAAACTAGACATACTCGATTTACAATTTTACATGAAAATAACATAACCTTAATTTATCGATTACCCACACAAAATAAAGCAACAAAACAAGCTACTTCCTTACATTTCTAAGTTTTTTGAGAACTTAAATCCTACCGATAAATATTAACACGAACAACAAATGAAAGCATGGTTTCACGCTCATTAGGCACTGAAATAACCCTAAATGGTTTTTCGTCTCCACCTATAGAGCAGCTGTACTTTATCGGCTCCTTTGATGAAGCTAATCCTAAAATGGTGCTCTAATACCAATACTTTACCGCGCCTGAGTCGGCCGTTCGGGTTATTGAGTCTACCCCAGTATGTTACTAAATGGTAGCGGAATTTCAACCTACTCGACTTACCCTTCTTATAATACTTGACTACCTTTAAATTGAACATTATGGTTAGAGCGGCCTGTTGCAGCGGGGCATAATTGATGGGAGCGTAGGTCTCGTAGCTCTCCTTTAACCCGGTACACGGGAAGATCGTGTCTGGGTTCGATCTTTGGGGGTCGAGAAAACTTTTCCCGGCGAGGTCGTTAATGGACGTGGCGCTCACTACGATTTGGCAATTTAGCGGCAACCCTGTGGACGTTCAGTTCAGGGAGGAGACTACTAGGGGTAGGGGATACTCATCCGCGTCTACCATTTGATTAGTCTTACCTGGGTGTATCGCAATAGCACCTCTTTCCTCCTTCCTTGGCAACTCATTTGACTCACTTCTCTTAGTATGTAGTTACTCAGGTACACCTGCTTGTACCTCTACTATACCTTCTTCTTCTTCCCTGATAACCCCATTTGGCTGGGTTATTCTCGTAGGTACTTCCTTAGGTACACATGCTGGTACCTCATCCCTACTTCCTACTTCTTAAATCGTTACCCCATTTGGCTGGGTTTCCCTCGATGGTCCTTTCTTATGTCCAGGCCGAGCTCCAACTTCCTCGGCCTCTATCAGATTCTCGATAGGTGCTCTTTCGAGTGCGAGCAATCTTTCCTTTTCTTCTCTCTCTTCTCTTTCAGCTTGAACACGTTCTTTTTCCCTCTGTATTCTTCTTTCATCGATTTCTTTTTTAATATTTATTCTCCTCTCTTTCGACTCTTTTTCCCTCTTCATTCTCCTGTCCTCAGCTTCTTTTTCTGCTGTAACTATTTTCTTTTCCCGTCGAGTTCTTCTTTCTCCATCTTCCAACTTTATCTTTATTCTCCTTTCTTCATCTTCTATTTTCTTTCTTATTCTGAATTCTCGTACTTCTCTTTTCAACAGTATTATTCTTTCGCTTGTTTTACCTCCTCTCACCATTCTTCTTTCCTCTGTTTCTATTTTCCGCTGTATTCAGGATTCATTACTTTTCCGGTTCATCCGTATTTCCATTAATTCAGGTTCCCTTTTATCCTCTCTTATTATATCCTCTGTTTCTCTCTCAAACTTTATTAATTCTTGTTCTTCTTCTATATCCAAAACTCTTTCTTCTTCTTCACAATCTATTCTTAGTTCTGCCATGACGTAGTCATGCATTTCTGTGCCTTCAAGTCCCAGACTTTGAGCTTGTTGGTAAAATCTTTTAACTGGATCCATTTCTTGTTGGTCCGTAAATTTTTCCTTTCTTTATTCTCAGGTAATTATGCCACCACTCACCAGGTAGCGATCAGCATAACTTACCCTTAATCTCACTACTATGCTGATTGGAATACCACTCCCGAAAACAAATTTACCACTTAGCCTACCTTTAGATTGTTACCACCCCTAACTCTACCAATTTTTCTCTCGTCAATTATTCTCTTATTCCTGATATTCCTTTACGTGTTGGCTCTTTCTAAATTAGACACTGCTGGGTTCTTTCTAATAACAACCTACAAACCTGACACCACTTTTATTTATGTCGTAGAATTCCCCCCTATTTGTTCTATTCTAAGAGTGCTAAGACTGTCTAATATATTGATATTATAAGAATATCTTAACGAACAGAGCCGTTACGAAACACGTAAGGATATATATAAGAGAAACAAAAATTTAATCCTAAAATAAACTTATATTTTACCTTTATCAATTGAATACATAACATCTAAACATTAATTACAGCAATACTCTGAATATTATCCTAAACAAGAATTAATTGAATTAGTTTACCCACAAAAATTGGTTAACGTTTTCTTTACACACAACAATAATATAAGAATTAGGCTTACAGACTCATGTGGAGTTTAAAGGCCTCAGAAATGTTATTTACTCTTGACGCATGCCGCCGGCCAGATGTAGATGAGCTAGATCACACGGTTGTTTTGGCGAGGGTGGCAGCTGGTGGGTCCACACGTTCTTCCGGGGGAAGGGGGGGGTCTTCAAGGACGAGAACCAATACGGTGCGTAATGCAACACCTAGGCAGTCGTGGTCTCTCTGGCTAGAGTAAGTCGAAATTGGTTCTTAAATCAAGTTAACTTGGAGTGCGGTGTGATCAGCGAGTAATGAGCTTAAGGAGGAGCTTTTCTCCTTCGTTACTTATTTCCTTATGGATGAAAACTGAACTCAGGGAGGGTGTTCTTCTAGGGCGAGGAGAACGGAGGGGGGTTTCTCTGGCGAGAATAGGTTACTTAAATTTCGGTGTGGCCACCAAGTAACGGGCTCGAGGAGGGAGCCTTTTTCTTCTTCTTTTCTTAATTCCTCAAGGACGAGGAATACCCCTGGTGTTTAAGGTGCACCAGGATATGAGGATTCTCTCTGGCGAGAGTAAGTTGAACTTACCAAAGTTAACTTATCGTTTAGGTTGATAACCAGGGACTTAGCTCGAGGATGAGCTTTTTCTTAGCCCCTTAAGGTAGGTAGCCCTGCCTCTCTTGCAGGGTACTTCTTGGTCTGGCGAGTTAAATACTCTACCTCTCCAGTCTCGGTAGTTCAGGTTGATTCGAAGACTTTTCCACCTAGAGACTGACGTATACTACTATGATTTTCCTTAGAGTTCCTCATTTATACCTCGTCACCCCACTGGGGGAGTGGTAAGGGGGGAAGGGGCTTTAAGGACGGTCCCAGGACAGTTCTTTTTCCTAATGGTTTTTCACACGAAGTCAAACATCGTCTCCTCGTTAGCCTTCGAGATTGGGAGAAACACGTCTCCAATTCCTTATTTGACGTGAAACTGGATCTCACTCTTCTGGGGGAGATCTTACATTTTGACCTTTAGGGTCTTTCATGGCACCGAGTTGTGCCACACTGCGGTTAAGCATTAAACCCGCAGATGCCTTTGACGGATGTCTTTGCGGTAACTGCCTTGTGACTGCACCAAGAGTGAACGGGGGGGAGGATGAAGGGACGATTCCCCTACAACGAACATTTCTTGTCTACAAATGGAATTAAGATAAGAGAACTGTCCCTGTCCAGGAATGATAAAATTAGATCAAGAAATCGTATATTTGTATGCGCCAATAATGGATGAACTTTATAAACCATGGGATAAGGAATATCCAGGTCAATGGGCAGAGCTAAAAACATTGTGATCCCAGACGCCACGTTTGTGTAGAATTATTAGAAGAAAAACGGAGAATTCAAGTAGATTCTTTAACACTTGGGTAGACAATAAGGCCAGATAGATGAACGATGTTAAAGAACTAATTACTGTTCTTTAAGCTTAACGAAGCCCCCCCTCCCTTGTACTCGTCTAAGTCTTCTTTTCGAAACATCCGTTTTCTAAACCGATAGTGAAATGTTCCCTGACCGTAATCATGTAAACGTGAGCGTCCCTTTCGCTTCGCTTGTTTTGTTTGTTGTAACTAAACATTTATTTATTTACGTGGTTCCTCTCAGTCCTTTCTGGATCACAAGTCTTCGGTAAGCCCACCAAGTTGGAATATCATTTAAATATCTTCGCAGTCAGATACGACATTAACGCCACCTCAATCAAGGGACTTGAGGGACCTCTTCAAAATATCCGCGTCATTTTAACCCTCAAAGTGGTGACGTTCTTCCTCTCCCATAACTTAGATTTCCTCACTCCCGCTTAAACTGGTGACGGTTACCTTTACCTCCTTGCAATAAGTCTACCACAGTTGACTCGTCAAGCTGAACTCCTAATTCAAACACATGTGCGCGCGCTAGCCGCCTAGGGCAGCTACATTGATTGATAATGCGATTTAAACGCATATTTATATGATAAAACAATAAAAATGTATCAAACTACATCAAATCTATATTGTATGCTTGGTTGAGAGAGTACAAACAGGGGGAAAAGGAGTGTTGCAATAACGGATAACTTAATTCTTGAAATATGTTATGATTAGTTGTTTCTTTTTACTCAAATGCTTTCTGTTAGCATAAAAATAACAACTATAGCGGGTTATTTTATTCTAAATATTTATTAATAAACTGTTTAAGATTATGTATGTGAACATTTGATGAGAATCATCATTTGAAGCAAGCCGTTTCTCAAGGACTTTGATCATCTAGCTGGTTTTGCAGGCTGTTGATAATGACATATGTGAAGAATTTATATGCACACCGGAGAAAACTGATTGTTCTTTAGCCATATATTTTAAAATTATATAGTTATAATATCATATATTTCATTTTCATTATTGCAAATAATTTTCAAATTATAATGCCGAACTAAAATGGATTATATGATTTTTCTATTCTCTTCTAGAACAGAGATAACAATTAAAATAGACAAGTAATAGGTTGATTTTTGTTTGGTTAGAAATTCTAGCCTGAAATATCTTCTCGTTACCGTAACGAAGAGTTTCCTCCTAACGCTTAATTAAAAGTTTAGATATCTTCAACATTGACCATTCTAACCTTATATATATATATATATATATATATATATATATATATATATATATATATATATATACATTGGGGTGAAATAATCATTCGTAAACCTTGAAAAATTAAATATAATAAACTTAAAACCCATCAAACTTCATGAAATTTACACAATAGACCTATACCAATGTACAGTTAAAAGTTATGTGCACAAAACAGAAAACAGAATTGATATTCACCAAAATTAAAATTAATAAAAACCCGAGTGAAAAAAATATTTGTACAGAAACATAAACCCATCAAAGTTTCTTTTTAAGAGGACATAAGAGACATACTATTTGTTTTGACGCTGCAAAGAACTTCTAGCTGGCTCCAATCATATGTACTGTAGTCAACAACAGTTCCGGAAAGATTGGAATGCCATTCAGAACTCTCCAATGACTAGTAAACGGCGATCCAAACTCGGTACCGATGGGCTGAGCTACCGAAAGATATCCGAGCAACTGAAATTACCTTTCAGCACCATTGATCCTGTCATTCTGAAGTGGAAAATAGGTGGGAACCAGCGACAACCTTTAACGTTCATGTGTTCCTAGGAAGATTTCTCCCAAAGCTTCTTGTGTAATTCTCAAGAAGGTTAGAGCTGCTCCTATGATGACTCGCAAGGTAATTCAAGATGACCTAGTGGCGGTAGGAACGTCTGTCACAAAGCGAATCCTCAGTAATGAACTGAACTACCATGATTTTAAGTCTCGCAGGCTAAAGAAGACACACATTTTAGTAGAAAATATGTTCGTTTCTGTGTAGATGCTTGGATTTGAAGAGGGAGTGGATCTTTCAAAAAGATAATTCTCCGCAGCATACTGTAAAAATTAATTGTCAAGTGTTCCGTAAAAACAATGTTAACGTTCTAGAGTGGCCTAGTTAGTCGCCAGATTTGAATCCCATAGACAACATGTGGCGAACGTTGAAGAGCAAGATTTTGAAGAATTCATTGTAATTTGCAAAAAAGAGTGGGCTGAAATACTCAAAGAAATGTTGTAGCATACTAATAAATAGCTACAGGAAACTATTTAAGGCAGTGAAAGCCAACCAAGGTTAAGCAACTAAGTGTTAATGACCAAAGATCGATTTGTACGAATATTTTTCACCCATGTTTTGAGTAATTTCAATTTCACTGGATAGCAATTCTGTTTTATGCTTTTCTGTACGCGTAGCCTTTAACTTTACATTAATATACATCAATTGTGTATATTTCAGGCAGTTTGATGGGTTTGAAGTCTATTAAAATTTAATAATGAAGGTTTACGAATACTTATTTTACCCCACTGTATATATATATATATATATATATATATATATATATATATAGAGGATGGTTAAGATAAAAAGCCTGAAGAACAAAATCTTAGAAAATGCATAGGGTCTATATCACTGGTAACCAATGATTTAACGAAGGATGCAAACAACAGTCACTACAACAACAATTAGACTTGTTGTTGTCAATTGCTCCCCAGGATTTGATGGCATTTCTGCTCCCTTCGATCTCGTTTTAGATGAAAGGAGAAGGTTTTAATCTTAAAACTTGTCATGTAGCCCTTCCTAAGTTTCGCACAAGAAAATGGGGCCCCAGTTTCTGTGAACCTGTCCTAAGGTACTAGGTTATAGTGGAGGGGGGGGTATTGCATGCTGTGGAAATTTTGTAGCCTGCTCCTTGTGGTAATAAAAAATAATTAGCCTACGCGGTATTTCGAATAACCGATCGTTTCCTAGTTCCCATGACACAGAAGCGGATATAGACGTATCACTTTTTATTGCAGTGTTGTTCTTTTTTGTTTTTTTTATTTGCCCCTTTTGTTTTCCTGAACTGGAGATAATAGAATAAAGAATGGAGAAGAATGCGTATATCCACAGCTCGAATGATTATAAAAGATAAGCCCTCTAGTCATTTTTCCATGTGTCAGATTCAATTATATTTTGTTTTGTGTTAAGGTTTACAAGCAATCTACACTATTTTAATGGACATTTAATACAAAATATTTAAACCCACCAATTTTTATGTAATTATTTTTGCAAAATGGCTAGTTAATGACAAAGGAAATTTGCAGTAGATAAATAATTTGATTAGAAAAAATAGGAATCTGCTTGACACAATCGATCGGTTGGGACACAACTTTCCTGGAAAATGTTCAGTCTACTTCGAAGGTGTGTTCCACTTTCGTTCTCAGGCATCTATAAAAAATAAAAATTTAATCAACGGAATTTTCTATCCGTCTTAGTGAATGATAAAAAACAAACTGTGCCTACACCCTTTGCATCTCAAGCTCCCGCTCTTAGTACTAAGGCCCATTCCGCCAAAAGGATATTTTAGGTGGCACTCGAAGCCTCAATTGTAATTCTCAGTATTTACAAATACGGGTTAATTTTTTCTTGAATTTAAATCGTGACAGAGATAAATAAATCAGGACTTGCAAACTTGAGATAAGTTCAATATATATGTATCTCTCAATCCTTTTGGTCCTTCAGTACATATCAATATCAAATTAAAGTAAGGATTTGTGCTCCACGCATTGATGAATTATGAAATGTCCCGTGAAAAAAGGAGATTTGTAGGAAATATTTATTTGATAATATAAGATATAAAAAGGATTATTAGAGACATATAAATAAAACTTTACGTCATAAGATGATAATTAACGTTTCACATTTCTAGACCCCTTAGCTCTAAGAATCCAAATAAATTGAATGGCTGCCCTCAGATGGAAAAGACCACAAGGAAAGACTTGGAAGCGAAAGCGTTGATCTCCGCCTAAGACCCTATTCATTCAAGGCGTGGAATAAGCATGTGACGACTAGCGAGTTATTCCAGAAAGAAATAAATAAATAAAAAGTAGATAGAGATAGAAACATAGTCAAAAACAGCTACAGGTTGTTGCTCATCGTCCGAGATAGATGAAAATGTATTTTCCTTCGATATCATGGTGTCCAGTCAAAAATAGTGCACTATTTATCCGATATACTCTTTCTACAATCTCTCCCAATATATTTGACTTCTCCCCTCTTTCACATTTGATCACAGTTTTTCACAAAGCCTTTGAGAATCTCTATATTTCTAGTGCATTTCCTCCGCTTTCTACCAATTTCTTTTTGTTTCTGCCATATTGATTATTCATGCGTAAATTCAACCAAGAAATGTTTTTCTTGAAGATATTCAAGTTTGAGATCGTATAGAAAATGCCTCCGAGTATCATTAGATATAATTATTTTAAAAAAAAATATATAAATGATTATTTCTTGATTTTTAATAAATTGCCTGAATGAACCTATCCATTGCTGGAAGAAAATAGAAAAGAGGGATTAATATCTTAATTATTTCCTCAAATTAATTTTAAACCAGTCTTCATTGTATTACTTAAGCCGATAGTCATTTTTGGAAAAGCAATTGCGGCATATGATTTTGAAAAAATTGTTCATAATAGCTGAATATACGGCAAATCAAATTTTTTGAAAGGAACTGAAACTTAAGCAAAACGGGGAATTCTTTGAACAATGATACAGTCTTCTTTTTTATTTAAAGCATATCCCCAAATGTCATCGTAGTATGAATCCTAGCATCATTTAATAAAGAGGGATTTTAAAATTTGACAGAATATTCGTAGAAAGTTAGTCAACAGTGATCGTTGGTCGGTATAGTAGCTTGATTTTATATTAAAATATTTTAGCATTACAAATTTTAACAGTTACGGAGATTGTCTAGCATCAATTAAACACAAGAATCCACCCTCTCGAGCACACTTTGTTAATGTTGCTGAGGAAATGGCATGAAGATGTTTCTGTGCGTGAGACCTGATGTCAACCTTCGCTTAGTCCATTCACATGAAAGTTTATTGTGTACTGAAGCAGCATATTCATCCGGATATAAAACAAGTTACACAGAACTTTTTAGAATGAGTGATGCCTTCCCTGCTAGCAAGAATATTAAAGAATTTCGACAGCAAGAGGGACATCTTTCACACAGTATTTTATTATGAAATTGGAAATTAACTCCATACATTTATAAATCTTTGTTGACAATAAATTTTTGTGCATCTAATAGAGTAATTTACTATTAAATTTAATAGTCGTCACATATTCATTGAGTATCTTTTATCAAACTTTTACAAATAGTTCCTAACATTTTTGTGTCAAAATTTAACATCCCTATCCATTCTAGTAAGGAACCCATGGCTGAAAGCTCTTATTTTAGATTACCAGGTATTTTTTTACTTCTTGAATCAGGACATTTCCCTTTTTTTACATATCTAAAAAAATTTTCCGGTAATTTTACCGAGATAAGCCTTTTTATAATAAAACAGAATGACTCTTCTTATCTTTAAAAAAATAGCCTTATCATTCAGCTATTTTGAAGAAAAATTATTTGCCTTATCTTCTTTTTAATTCGAATATTCAATGAAATTTAGGTTGATTTTTATTTAGACTTTTTAGCAAAATCAATTCAATCGCACGCTCAGAAAATGACATTTTTCATAAATTTCCCAACTTTGGATGTGAAAAGAACATTGAGATTGAATATTATCAATATTTGCAAAAAAGAAAAAAATAGCAAGAAAATGATTATTATCTAAGATTAGTGATTAAGTTAAAGAGGCGAGGAAAAATAAATTAACAATCATACTTTAAAGTTACATACAAGCTTGGTATGTAATTAGTATTACCATGTCAGGAAATTCCTTTTAATTTTTTTGCATCCCGATTCTAGGGAATTCACGAAAATAGCATCCTTCCGATGTGCGAAATGAGGCCGCTGGTGGAAATGATAGAGGGCACTACAACGTTGTTTTGCTAAAGTTTATTATAATTTAAACTAAGGATTATATATATGTGTACTACGTCAGAAAAACTGAATGTTAAACTACTCAATTGATACACTTCTTTTAAGCGCTGTCAGATGGGTTTATTGGATAGAGTCTTTTGCCTGGCGTGGATGAAAAGAGACTCCCAAGTGTGCCTCTTTAAGTGTGAAGGTGGGGACTAATTTCTATACTATCTCTATTAGAAACCCAATGCTTAGATATATGTAATGAAAACCTATCTAATTAATTTCTCTAGGGCAATTTAAGCTTCAGTGACTTACAGTGTATAACCGGCATGATTCAGAGAAGACAATGTAGTTGCCTCGATTTTTTAGATTAGTTATTATTGTTAGTTAATCGTTTGTTCTTTGGTTTTGAGGTGCATATTTGCTGCCTTCAAATCTAATTGTGGTTGCCTAATTTATCTTATTTATTTTTCACCGTGTTAAATTGCGTAATTGTGGTTAAGGGTTTTTAGTGTTACCTATGCTTTTGTGGTGCTTTTATATTAAGTGCAGCTTTTTGTAGTATCGTGTTCACTTATCTCATCTCAACATATCCGCGACTATATATCATGATTCTCCTTGTTTCGTCCTGCTGTTCCCCCTTTTCACAACAAGTGAATATTACTTGATATATTTTTAGTTCATAAAATCCTCCGCGCTTTCATAATATCCCGCATCCACTACTCTTATCTCTTTGCAGTATATCATTCTGTAAACTCTCTAATCCAATTAACTCCTTCATAAGTTTGCAATCTGTGTACTTAACCAACAACCATGTTTCTCCTCCTTCGTTGAAATAGGAAAGCTAACTATTTAATCTTAAAAGGCCTTGAGGCAACTCGCTCTTAATCTCTTCCCCAATCAACCTAATCATCTCCTTCGTTCTCTGTTGATTTATTTCTTGTCCCTTGTAATCTTCGTTGTTCAAGAAGTACGAGTAGGTCTCTCGAATTTTGGTTTTAAGATTTAAAATGATCTTCCTGCTACAATACACAACTTCTCGCCTGGTAGCGTAAATGGTTCCTTAAAGTAATACCCGATTTCACAACCCCTTTTAATTTGCGATACAAGAAAATCAAAAGGCCCATGGGGTTTAAAAACTGTATACAAATTATATATTATTACTTGTAGTAATATTTTAAATGCCTGTATTATTCCTCTACTCCTTTCACAACCCCAATCTCTCTCCTTAGGCATCATTTATTCCCTCATAATTTGTTAGGTACTCTTTATTTAATTCGCTTCATTCTTATCTACTTTAAATATATGAAAAGTTAAAAATATATACTAATAATATGTAAATAAACCAATACATAATATTGAGTTGATAAAGGGCCAGGCAAGGGATACAGGTACAGCCCCTCACTCAAAAAGTTTGTTTTACTGAAACTTTAACCGATTAAATATTAACCATTAAATTGCAATTTATTTCCCAGCAACTGCTCATGTCGAATGTTTGATGAAAGAGAGAGATCTTTGTAAATCTCGTCCGTCACACCTTATCGAGAGCAGCAAGATAAAGAATTAAAACAATTATATTAAAGAGAGAGAAGTAGAAATTGAACACATCCAAGCAGATAGATAAATATGTAGCTATTTAAACAAATTGAATTAGAAGACGGTGCCAAACGATCACACCCAAGTACGGTTTTTTTTGTTTTTTTTATAGAGCCCATCTGGCAACTACCCACTTGGGCATAAGTCGCCGAAAAACACGACAGCCTAGAATTAGGCTACTTTAAAGTTAAAATATGAAAACTTAACAATCAATATAAATTGGAAAAACTTAACAATCGAAGCAATCTCCGGCAGCGGGGGGAGGTCCCCCTCACCCCGGTGCAGGAGAGTGCAACCTAAAACAAAACAATAACAAAAAAAAAGGAACCTTAAATAAAGGGGAGAAGGCCGGCCTCCCCCAAAAAGTCAATAAGTCCACCAGTCATGGTGCACGCACTCGTCCCGAGTACAAGGGACAGGCGGTAGCGACCCCGCCCATCCCGGTACCGAGACAGGTATCGTGCGCGAAGATCACCCAGACTGGGACATTCGACAAGAATATGCCGAACAGTCTGGGGGACGACGCAGTCGTTGCAATAGGGCACATGCGAGCGCTCCACCAAGTAACGATGCGTCACACGAGTGTGTCCGATTCGAAGACGACAGAAAGCAACCTGAAGCCGCCGCGGCATTGGGGGATAGGTACATGGGAACAGTCGCGGCGCAATGGCACGCAACTTTAAGTTCCCCTCGACCGTCTCCCAGTACACCCAAGTACGGCATATAAACTTAGCAGACGGGCAGAATCCAGCAGAGCTAAGTGCATAATTTGTAACTTGATGAAACTGAGGGAAAGGAAAAGAAGGAGACAATAGTTTCCTAAGAGCGTAAATCGTGTCAAATACACAGGTTTCTGAAAAATAGGTTTTGAAAAGTTCAGCTTACCCCCAAAAACCGGCAGGTAAACTGTCTCAAATTTTTAATAACAAAAATTGCCTGTAAAATTGCTAGGTGTTGTCTTTTCAGTTCTTTATTGTTACAGAAGGGATAGTTGTAAAGAGTAGAGAGCTCTGAAAGAACTAATCTATCGTTTAAGTCAAGGGAGTAAAATGTAAGTTTATTCCCACACCTATTAACTTTTCAATCGTCATTATCACAGTCTATCAAAAGACTTTATCGATATTGTTCATTCTACAACATTTGAAATCAACTATACAAAGCATTACTTTAATTTTGTCTTCCCTACAGTTTGACGCCCTTTACTAGGCTTTGCAAAAGTTCTGTAATACTATTTTTTTCATATTTCGAGAAGTTTACGTGGGTGATAAAAAAAAGAGTTCTTGAAATAAACTTGAAGTACTACATTTTCAGCACGTGTTATTATAACGTCTTTTCCATTGTGTGCGTGCCAGTCGACGTGTAAGCGAAAAGAATCGAAAACTCTGCTCTTCTCTATGCGGCGCATAAAAAATCTGGCATCATTAAGCGGCTCTACCTCAGCCGGATTACCATCCATAGAACTTGGAAGAGGCTCAATAAGGGGGAAGATCTCAAAGATCGACCTCTTTAAGGCAGACCTCAAGTTGTCAAGAGTTTGGCTGTGAGAACGTCTTTCAAAATGATCCGAATCTCAAAATTGACTGCTCTGTCATAGAAGAACATCTCTCTTGTCACATTGTCCAGGGCCCTAAAGGAGGGGACGCAGCAAGAAATAGAGGTGCGTAAAAATGCCTCTGCTCACTGATCCTATGCGAAAATGATTCTGGTGTGGTTCGCGGCAAGTTATAGGCTCACTACGCCTGATTGCCCACATAAACATCTTGCCTAAGAAATTCTTCCCCTAGATGAGATAGATCGCAAAGAAGGCAGACTATGTTTTTCAGCTGTACGGTGTTCTGGCCCGCAGGGCCTAAAATCATCGTAGAATGGTTATGGTCGAAGATAAACTTCTGGTCAAAGGAATTTATACGCTGAAGTCACTCGACTTCCATGGTCTGGCTTACCGCATGTCGGCATTTGTCCAGGGCAAAACCTTCAAGGTTCGCTACAGCAATCTCGACGACCTGAAGTCCTTCGTTACTCCTTGTGGTATAGTATACAGAATGACTTAATCCGCGATGTGTGCGCGTCCTTGTCGCCAAGGGTAGCTATAATGAGTAATATCACAATTTAAACACACGTCCATATTCTCAAACAATGAAAAAAGGTGTGTAAATGCAGCAAAACTATCAATGTGTCCTTAGGTGAGAACGTCATAACGATTGTATCAAGACTTTTGAATACTCTGTGTATGGTTGTAAAAGCTTTGTTTATAATTATATTTTTAATTGTTGGTATTAGTCTTGACTGGGTTCTTTATCATAAATTTGCTCTATATTTATATGCATTTATCTATCGGAAGTAATTTCTAAAACATTTCTCCTCAGAGTGACCTAAACATCACCATCAAATTGGTTGCTTTATGCTTCATTACACCTGATTTTCCATCAAATTCCTCAAATTATCTGTGAATTCTAATGTCTTCAGAATAATGCACGCTTCCAATTATTTCGTGATAAAATACATAAATCCATATATTTTGCTAATTTCATAGCTGACCTCATTTAGACCTGTTCATCTTTTTGCACACCTCCGCTACACTAAGCTGCGAATCCCCAAATTGCAATGTTAATAATAGTAACAAATAAGCCTTATTTTTTTTACTATACAATTAATGGTATATTTGGTATCAATATAAATATGGTTTATCTATTTTCTTTCTAAATTGTAAAAATATTTTTATACTTTTAAGTTTACCCCTGTTTAATGAGGTGGTGGCGATGCGGGGGGGTTCTTAAGCTTTAGACTAGAATAATTTACCAATTAGCTTATATAATTCAAAAGCAGAAGGCATATTTGGGAAAATTTGTCTAAATTTGAGAAGATTGAAAAAAATCTCTTGGTACTATTAGAATATGATTTCTAATTGATTATTGGTGAACTAAATTAAACCTGAATGCAATTAACCAACCAAGAACCCAGATTTTCAAGAAATATTGGTTTCTTAACCTCTTTCGTTAGTCAGATTGAAATTTTCATCAGCTTTTCAAGAACTTGAAGTTTATAATGCTTAGCAACACACCTGAAAATGCATGACAAACAATATATGTGCAGTCTTAGATCTTGTGAAAACAATAATTTCTTTGTTCAAAGGACAATCCTCCAACTATATTTTTTCGTCATGCCATAGAAACTATTTGCCCAGGAATGACCTTAAGGAGATCATATTGCCATACTCTAATGTTATATATATATATATATATATATAAATATATATATATATATTTATATTTATTTATTAACACAGAATAGAATATCACCTACAGATAGCTTTAAATCTTTTAAAAATAGAGATTGAGTTAGACCAATATTTCTATTTTTTTCCTTATAAGAATCTGTGATTATATTGTACGTTTCTGAAACGGGTACATTAAAGATGAAAGACTCTATGTCCATTGAAACCATAAAAGAGTCAAAGATTAAGTTGAGTCAAACATTTGAAAAATTTAAAGAGATCTGGAATGATATACTCATAAACTGGTAAAATCGGACGAAGGGGTAGTCCAGGTTTTGTTTTTCTTTTGGTAGCGCTCAAATAATTCCAGGGGATGAACTTAATCGACAATTTGTCTTTAACCCTCTGTTAAAAAGTTTTTCTTCTTTAGGAAGCGCAAAAAACTATTTATCTTATCTTTAGGCTTTAAAATATATTTTAAGTGATCTAATTCTGTAGAATTTAGTATTATATTAGAGGATAGCTTGTAATTTCGCAAGATAATCCCATTGATTTACTATAACTATACCTCTACCATAATCTGATTTGCAAATCATGATGGACTCATCTTTAAGTAATTTAAAAAGATTACCAGTGATCATATCTTAAACTGTATCCATAAATCCTCTGAATACTATCCAAATTTTACATGCACTTTTTTTAAACAGCTTTTAAAATAAGTTTGTGAGGACTCCTTCGTTTTTTTTATGCTACTATTCACCAACAGAAACATGGTATTGCTATGGGCTTCCCAAGTGGCCGTTTAGCTGCAAAATGTTTCATTTGAGTCTTGGAAAATAAAATGACACGGGAATGTCCAAAGGAATTCTAACTTCAATTTTATAGCCGCTTTGTCAACGATTATTTTTAGCGTTTTGGCTGACATTACCCAAACAAATATATTATACCATAATATAATTTCACTACACTCATACATAAAATTCACACTATTAGTAAGTCGAAACAAATTCATCCCTCCATTTTTAGACAGTAATATTAAGAATACACCGGACTGGATTTCAACGTCAATATATGGTAAACAAATGTTTATTTAATTAGGAATTAATTTCTTATCCTTCTTGCATTTTTCTTCCCTAATAACTGCACTTATCATTCTAATTAACAGAAGATACCATATCTCCTAATCTTTTAATAATATGTACAGTTTTGATTGCCAAGGAAATCCTTTTTAAATAACAGCTTTTCCCTTTCATTAATAGAAAAACAAATTTCTAAGTTTTTTTTCGCAATCATTAGTCCCACAGATCCCCTTAATGACGTCCTAAAAGATTCAGCATATTTCTTCCTCTCCAATATGGGACCTTTCAATTCAGAATTTAAAAGGAGGGTCACTAAATTACTAAAATCTCCTTTCTTCACACGTATTATCATATCACGTTTTTAACAATATTGGAACGTTTTAATAGTAGGCATTTATTGGTTGTTACTTATATACTATCATATATTTGTCATTGATAACTCATTTTTTATGAATTAAAATAATTCACCAAAAAATCAAGATAATGCATTATCTGAAAAGTGAAATGACATTCACATACTCGGCGATGATGCAATAATGATTGTTGTTTCAGCTTGTTGATTTGTGAGCCCATTTGTAAAGTGATGACGTAATAACTCCCCCTCGTTTCAAATGGTGATGCAATCGCCATATTTCCTATATAAGTCACCCAGGATTGATTAATTGTTCATTTGTAGTTTAAAGTTTAACAGTTAACGTAATACAAGTGAATACAAGTGCTGGTTTATGCAAGTATATATATAATTATTTAGGTAAGTAATATTCTTTGTTTATACAGTGCATAGATAATTTGCAGTTTTTAATCAATATCAGAATTACTTAAAGAATATCAGAATTATATGTTAACACACTTTATGTTCATATTTTAATTCACAATATATATATATATATATATATATATACATATATATATATATATATATATATATATATATATATATATATATATATATATATATTTTAATTAAGCATGACTGCCGTATTTTTTACAAATACAGGAGCCTATTTATTTATATCAAATGAAAGCTTGTCCCTTTATGAATATTGAATATTTAGATATGTTAGAGTCTAAAAAAAAATCTTCTAAGTATAGCTAAATGGAGGGGAACCGTGAGCTCACTCAGTTACAATAAATTTTTATTTCAGTTGTTTCAAATTATGGCTGGAAGTACTCTTTTATCCGCGGCAGTCTGGCTTTTAGGACATCCTACTAGTGAGCTTTCAAATGCAAGACTTCCAGCATGTGGTGATGTGCTTCGTCTTGTTCAGTACCACCATCAAGTGGAGTCAATGACTTTGACACAAAGTTACAAGCTCGCTTGCAAAAAAGCCATAAAAGTATGGGAAAGAGCCCGATTTCCCACACAGCGAATAGACTCTTGCGTTAGGAAACTCTCAAGGAAAAAAAATAAAGAATACCTTTCTTTGAAGAAGAACAGCAAAACTGAACTGTTATCATGTAGAATGAATGAGCGTAGTTTCAAATCTACCAGAAGACCGTCAATTCCTGTTGATGCACAGAGAGAACATTTTCTCCTGCAGTAAGTCGTGCCGTGATAAGATTACTTCAACCAAGGAATCCCGCAAAAGATATCAACATGGAAAGGCTTTACAATACAAAGAAAAAGTATATACTTATTAAAATCAAGCAGAGGCTGCTGTTCATCCAGATTTCGAGTCATAAGCATCTGAAGGAGGAAGTTTAATTGCGGCAGTCAAAGAGTTTTGTCCACCTTCTCCAATTAGAAAAAAGAATGCACAATGCAGTCCTCGAAATTCAAAAAATATCTTCACAAATTTAGGTGTGGCTGCTGTTCCTGATCGTGCAAATATTACGGATAGAAAAGCATCAATGGTTGCTGGATCAATAGCACAAGCCTTGGGTCAGGATATTGCAGCTATAACACTTTCCATGAGTTCTATACGACGTTGCAGAAAGCAAGTAAGAGACATAACATACAATGAAGACAAAGCTTCGTTGTCTGTTGAAGGACCGATCGTTCTTCACTGGGATGGAAAACTACTACCTGCTATTGATGGAACAAAGGTAACAGTATAACGAATTACAATAATAGTTTCTGTAAATGGAAGAGAAAAACTTATTGTTCTGCCAAAAATAACATGAGTAACAGGATAAGAACAGGCTCTGGCATGCATTTCATCAATTAATGACTGGAATCTTCGAGACGAAGATCAAGACCTTGTATTTGACACAACTGCATCAAATACAGGCATACAAAAAGCAACCTGTACCATAATTGAGAAAGTATTAGGAAGGGAGCTTGTTTGGATTGGGTGCCGTCATCATATTTTCGAAATTATGTTGTCATGTGCTCGCAATATTTTACTTGGGCCTACAAGTGGTCCAAAGAGGATTCTCTTTAAACGTTTTAAAGAACAATGGTAGTCACTTAGAAATGATTTTTTTTGGAAAGCGGATAGCAGTTTATTTGTCAATCCACTAATGTATAATCTTCGAGGAGAAATGGTCTCATATTTTCAGCAAGATTTGAAGTCTTGTCAGTTGCGCAACGATTATGAAGAATTGCTGCGACTCAGTCTCATCTTTTTTGGAGGCATTGATAAGACGGAAGTTACATCAAGCGCTCCAGGAGAGACTCATTATGCACTCTGGAAGGCAAAGGCTATATATGCCCTGAAAATATACTTGTTTAAGCATCAACTGAAACTAACGGAACATGAAAAGGCCACTGTTACAGAGTGCTCTCTTTTTATTGCTTTGGTCTAATCATGTTTTTGTAATGAAGCCCATTTTTAAATTAATGCTTCTTTAAATGACATTCTGCTTCTTAAAACTTGGCATAAGTACCCAAATCAGACAAAATCTAAAGAAGCAACCACAGCTCTTCACAGGCACCTTTGGCATCTTGGAAAACATCTTGTTGGTCTTGCATTTATCGATCATAGAATTAATGCTGAGACCAAACAGAAGATGGTCTCCAATCTCCAACGTAATGCAAACAGCAAAGTTGTTCGTTGATGGAATATTACAAAAAACATCGAAAATTTTGACTTGCATGAACTGGTAACTCAAAAAACTAAGCTAATCTTTAGTTTCCTAATGAAAGATGGATACGAGTTTGCAGAAGATATATTCCTGAAGACTAACCTAAGTTCTTGAGAAGAGAATACTTGCTTTCAAGAATTTCAATGTCGAGGGATTAATTTAATGGTTGTTAACAATCCAGCAAAAAAACTTATTGAGTTTATTAAATCATATAATGAATCTCTAACAAAAGATTAAGAACAGAAACAGTTGCTTCTCCGACTTGTCGCAAAACATGACAAGAGTTTTCTGTCATGCTCAAAAGGATCAATGTTTAATCAGCAATTTTATTTAAAATTTAAGCCTTAAAGAAATCATTTGCCATTTAACTATTTTCTTTTCACTTTAATATGAATATTTAAAAAATAAATGTCTTATAACATCAAGATCTGTTTCAAATAAACTAGTATTCGCAAAGACTGTTCATTTCTATCCCAAAAATTAATTTACCAGCAGACAAGTTAAGATCCATATAGCGATCAGTAAATATTGTTAGATTTTCATGAAATTGAGTATATAACCTACTGTTCAATGTGTTAATACAATCAGGCATGTGAAGATAAAAACTTAAAACTTTGATGGGGAGGGGACCACTCTAATATATATGCACTATTATTCGTCCCCTCCGAGCGAGGTTTTGCTCTCCTATGAGATTTAAATAGAAACCACACAGGAACAACCTTGAGTACAAAGGTGACTAATTTATTCATTCCCATGCTATTAAATGCGAGACGGATATCTCAGTCAATTGATTCTTATTAAACTTTAACTCCTTAATAAAGTTGGAATCAATTTACATACATAAAAAATCAGTGCCCCAACATTAAGCTCAACTTTACTTCAGTTCCCCCTCAAATCTGTTCTTGTTAACCTCTTTTCTGTGCTCTTTCAATTTGGTGTCGGATATCGGAGACTGAGATAAAATACTTCCATATATAATTGTTTTCCTCCTCATTAATAGTGTTTACTATATGAACTTTTTCCAATTTCCATATAATATCTATTTTAAAATTTCTTGTAACTTATAATTAATCTTATTTTTTAGAATTTTTTGTGTTCGTTCATGCTTTAATTTTTCGTTTACTTTCGTTATTTTATTTATTTCGAGCGAGCAAGTTGGAAACGTAGTAAAATAAAAAAAACAATAAATCGGAACTTTTAATATAATTCGTTGCCGAATAGCCTCTCCAACACAAACATATTTCTAAGTAAAATTCATTTCTCTATTACCAGCTCTTCCTCTCCTATCAGTTATCCCTCTACTTCGAAACTTGATGGAAAATGCTTTCCTTTGTTACAGGTTTAATTTGGTTTTCACTTCAAAACAATATTTAGAAAATGAATTCGTTTCATTTATTTTGTTGCCAAATGAGTGTGTATATATTAAAGGACTCATTTGAATAAATACAAAGGGCAAAATTTCAAACAATATCTAATTTATATTGGCGAGTTTGCTTATAACTAGACCTTTTAATTCATGCCATAATTCACCTTTTATGTCGCGTGCGAGTCTAGTCGCAGGCGCCTTTACATCTACCTATTTTGGTCAGTCGATTTCCCTTTTGCTTATTATTATTTTGTAATGAAATTGTAACTCTTAAACCGATTCCAACAAAATTTGCAACACTTATGTTGTTTTACATACTCTTTTGAATGATATAATTGCTAATTTCCTCCTATGTTAAACTAGAGTCTGTATATTTCTTCATAAGTTTTAAGGGCCTGACGTCTCATCAGAACCTTCAAAGAAACGAAAAAAAACAAGGCCGGAAATGGGTAAAATATAAATTCTTCTAACTATCGATTTCTTAAAAAATTCGACTTTTTTTTAATAATAGCCGGTCAGAGCTACGGAATATTACTCAAATAAATCAATTGGAACATCCATGCATTTAATTTATTAGCGAAATCTTTGGGAAAAACGGTAAAATAGACAAAGAATGCGTCCCGAAAGGGAATAATGGCCGCCAATAGCAATGTAAACAAATGTGACTAAGCAAAAAGTAAAAAGCCGCTCATAGCGGTGTCAAAATACTTTCATATATTAGTTTATAAATCCATGTATTTATTTTACTAGCCCAAAGCAGGGGGGAAACTATTAGGTACCCAACTAAATACAAATACCGCAAACGTGACTAGGCAAAAAAAGGAAAGAACCTATAATAAATTAATCGCCGCTCATAGCGATTGGCAAATAATTTTGAACATTAGTCTAAAAATTCCTGAAATTATTTTAACATCAGAAATCTACCGAAAAATGATTAAATACCCAAATAAATAAAAAAAATCACCAACATGATTAAAAAAAATATATCAACTAACCTTATAAAATTCAAATAGACATAAAAAAACAAAAACAAAATGGCTGATGATCAGTTTTTCCCTTAAGCTCATTTATATAGGAACTACTACAGGTGCATATAATTAAAGCTATTTTAATTGTGTTTAACATAGATGCAGGCTTCGATATTTCTAGTTAGTTTAGGTTTAGTTATTGTACTTTTCTCCAATTTTGGTCTATTCCTCTCATGTTTCAATGTTATGGCGTCACATAAAAGCCTATTTAGATAGGAATTTCGCGAATTTCACACGATTAAATCTATTTTAATTAGATTTTCGATGCGGCTTCGATACGGGAGTGAGTTTCGGTATAGTTCTTCAATATTTGGCCACCTTAGGCTTAGTTCTTTGAGTTTCAAACGCTATGTCGTCACTTCCTAACATTTTCCTATAGGGAATGCTCTAATTTCCAACAATTGAAGCAAATTTAATTGTGTTTTAGATGCGGACTTCGATATTTTTAGCTAGGTTAGGTAGATTCTTTTCTAGGTTTCCGTCAAATCAGTTGAGTTTATCTTCATTTCGCCAAATTCGGTCTATTTCAAGGAATATTTAAGATCATGACGTCACATCAGATCCTATTTCCATATGAATTTCTCTAATTTCACACGACTAAAGGCATTTTAATTGGTTTTTCGATGCCGGATTCGATATTTCCTTTTGAGGTTGTTGATATTTGTTTCTTCTATGTTTTGCCAATTAAATTCTATGCCTCTCTTGTTTCAATGTTTTGACGTCACATTTTAGCCAATTTATAAATTCACACGATTGAAGCTAAGTTTTGGCTTTTCGATGCGGGCTTTGATATTTTTAGCTAGGTTAGGTTGATTTCTTTTATTGCGAGAAAAAAAAACCGGGGCTAGAAAAGGGCAAGCTATAAAATTCTTCTATCTACTGATTACTCAAAAAAATCATGTTTTTTAGTCGCGAGCGATTCTACATCTCACAATGTCGGTTGTTCAGTGCCCGTTTGGCTGATTTTTTTTGCAATAACATTGTAACTATTCGGCCGATTCTAACAAAATTTGAAGCTCAAAGGTCTTATAACATTCTCTTTCGATTAATATAATTGTCAATGTACTCCCAAGATAACCCGGGAATTATTATGATTTTGACAATAACATTATAACTATTCAGCCAATTATATAAAAATTCAAATCTTTAAATCGTTTTGCATTCTGTTTCGAATGGTATAATTACAAAAGTCCTCCCAAAGTTAGCCCTGGAATTATTTTGTTTTTGCAATTACATCCTAACTATTCAGCTGCTCGTAACAAAAGTTAAAAACTTATGTTGTTTTACATTCTCTTTCAAATCATATTGCCAAAGTCCTCTCAAGGTTATTCCGGGAATTAATTCTTTTGGCAATAGCATCATAACTATTCGTTCGATTCTAACGAAATTTGAAAGCTTTATTTTGTTTTGCATTTAATTTCGAAGGATTGAATCGCCAATGAATTCTCAAGATTAGTCAGGGAATTATGGAAAGTTTTAAAGGGCGTAAGGTCATAAATCAGAATAATTGAGAGAACGCGACTTTGTGGTCGGCAAACCTTGTTATTATCTCACTTTTGTCAACAAATCTAAAGGTTTACATGGCAGCAAATATGACGAGCATTTTCCCCTTTTGTAATTTTATTAACCTTCATTATAATTTGTATCTGAATGTGCGTAGATTTTCTGCTCGTTTACGGGTCCTTTGTATTCTCTTAGATATTATTAATTTATTACAAACTTAAAACGAACTTAAATAATCTACTCCTTTAAGGAAAGAGAGGAGAAAAAAGGGAAAATAAAAACGTGTCGCTTCAAACATAACAAGCAATGGTGGAGATGACGCGTCTCGTGGAGACGAGGGGTAATTAAGGTGGTATTTAGTAATGTATTAACGTGAAAATTCCGGCTGAATTAAGTGTCTTTAAACTCTATTCTAATTAGAGATAAATTCCCTTCGAAAATTACGACCAGAATGGCAGAAAAATGCAGAGTTCCCCATTAATCACCATTTTTTCTACTTTCTTTAAAAGATCCGCTTGGTGCGATAATTTCACTCTTTTTTATGCACTTGAAAAGCTAACATGTTTTGGTGTGTTTATCACTGGGTTCAAGTAGAATGATCAGGGCAAATAAATAAATAACTAGGGTTGATTTTGCCATTGACCCACGAGTTTGATACAGACCATAAAATAAACCAATCAATAACTCGTCTGTTGTTGAATCCCTAACAAGAGGTTTGTTTGTTATGAGGATCGATACTTAGATTAATTTAGGATTTGTCATATTTAGGGTTTTATTTGCCTTATTCCGTGAGTGAATCTTTTCTCCGTTCCAAAAAACATGAAAAGAATCTTCAAATTTTCTTCCTCTTTAATTTACTTTTAATTTGCCTTTTAACATTTGGACTATTAGCAGGAACTTCCATCACTTTTTCTATTTATTGATTAATTATTTATTTTTCCTCATTTTGCACTACGAATTATATGTAATTTCCTCTTTACACTAGACTGCATTAGGGATTGTGGCAATTTACTGGTCACACGAGGCGGGAGAGAGGTCTCCGTAAATATGTCGCAACCGAGAGGATAAGTCTGGTTTGGGTTAGCCAGTATAAAGCGTAAGACTGAGTATGCACCGATGTCATTGTGTCGAGATTGCTGTGGCCATCCGTTTTTAATATTAAAAATGTCTATATGAACAAATATAAATGATGAAATTGGCTCTAAAGTGTAAATGAAAAAGCAACAAATCTCGATTACTCAATTACCACTACTACTCCTGAAAATGACCCCCAGTGCTTGGTATTACTAAACTCTTTTTTACCCTAATGCTCCAATAATTGGCGTCGCCTTTCTCTTACTCAAAGCTCTACTTTCTTGGCAACCTTCGTATCCACGTCCTTACAATTCCCCGCTAATCATCACCGACGCATCTTTTTCGGCATTCTAAAACTCCATCGACTGTCCGCAGACAAAAGCGTGCCCGCAAAGCGTCACAACTAAAGTATCTGTTCAAAATGTCATCGAAAAGCCAAGATAAAGCGTTATCAAGAGATCTGAAGTTCTGTATCAATGTAATAAAGTGACAAAAAAACGTCTTACAACACCTATATAAGACTTGTATCATTGAAACTTCACTACAGAATCACTGGAAAACATATTATGAACATGCTGCCGTCTTCAATGAACCTTCATATTAAAAACTATCAGTATAACAATTAGAAAGAAAAAATATAAGGCAATGTGAAATGAAGCCAGGTGGGAAAGAAACCATACACATTAGAGATCAGAACAAAAAAGTATTCAGTGGGTCAAAGTTTTTCAATATTTCTTGGGATAAAATTATTTAAATATTTGACTTTTTGTAAATTTCTTGTTGATTTTTAGTAGTTCGATGCCTTCTTTTGTGAAATGAAGAGTTGGAGATGCATTTCACACTGCTTGTTTGGTACTAACTGTGAAGTTTGGATTGGGTCTATCAACTTATAGGGCTGCATCTCTTCATCAAGGCCAGAGATGTTCTTATGTTAGGGCAGAATGTAAACCCCAATCATACAACCATGTTTTTAAAGGTTTTATAGCCATATTTCAAGAAATTGCCTCTTAAAACACGATAAATAAAGTTATATTTTAGCAACAAATTGCTCCATCCTCCCCCGCCCCCTCAAAGAACCTATAATTTATATAGATTTTACCTTTTTCCAGACTTCCATTTTAATATATGTATAACTTTTCTAACATGTTTGACCCCCTTAATTTGTTTCGTTTTCTGCCTCCAAAAGTTTCTTCGTAAAACTTTTGTCTGCACTATATAAAATAATAACTTTCAACCCTTGTATCTGTTGTTTGAAAAAATAAAGGAAGGACCACAAAACTGTGTGAATCAACCCAATAGAGTTGTCACAACAGAGACCAAACTTATATCCAATAGAACACTTATGAAGAGTACTTTGAAGCCAAGAAAAAGTACTATAGAACTATGCAGGGTGAGTGATAAAAGATAACGTCCGTCATTTGTGAAAGTTTTGTGAAACTATTATGGCTCTAATTAAAAAAAAGGTACAACTAAATATTAAATATTTCAAAATAAATAAATATATAAAATATATACTTAATTCATTTACCACAAATGTATAAATACATTATATAAATCATATACTAGGGTGCTTAATTCTTTTGGGCAAAGGTGCATGCATGTACAGGAAAGCATCGTTTTGAGTCAGTTATATCAACTATTTTATGGATAACCAAAAACATAAGGTTTTTCCATCCACAGGCCTGATAGAAACTAAGAAACTTTGTTTGTAAGACTCCACGATTTAAGTGTGGCTAAACCAATAGCTATCCTTATTTGCCATAAAAGTAATTATCAAAGAGAGCATTCAGTATACGAAATGGTCTGCCTCATTATTAAATTTATAGCTAATTTGCTAATCCAAAATTAAATCATGATCTGTCGACGATATGTATTTTAAGTTTGTTTTTCATTTGGCTTCACGGTACAATCCCTTTCGAAATACATATGTTCACCAAGGGATTTATATGAGCTCTCGCTAGCTTAGTGTAGGCGGGTTCAGTTTTGCAGCGTCAAAGCACCGGTTCCAACCCAACGAGTTTGGTCACAAATCTTAAGGCATCATGAGTTGGTTATCCCCAGCAGAGCAACTCCTAATCGCAACCAAGTAGTTAAGTTGTTCCACACTTAACATTGCCAAAGCTATTGACCTCAACGCTCTCATTTTACATCACACTGTCACAGCATAAAATACGTATTCTCTTCCTAACACTGGAGTACTACTTGTATCACCTATGGTGCCTTGTGATTTACAAACTATAAGATAGAGTACTAGTCTCCCCTAGAGAGATCCTCATATCATGATAGTACAGAAAATGAACCAGGAAGGGTACGATTATCGCTGCTTGGTATCAAAAGAAGATATTAACCCAAATCTGTGAACGATGCTTGGCTTTTGCTGCCGTCGAGCGTG
Source organism: Ceratothoa steindachneri (assembly GCA_963969495.1). NCBI lineage: Eukaryota > Metazoa > Arthropoda > Malacostraca > Isopoda > Cymothoidae > Ceratothoa > Ceratothoa steindachneri. The sequence continues at coordinate 49,441,101 of OZ018335.1, read as the reverse complement.
CTTGAAATTGTCATCCTAATATTTAAGTTCTTTTCAAGTTACCGTCAAGGGATCCCATCACGAAGATAGAGGCAGATGGCACAGGTCCTAGGGGTTTTATATGAACGAAATGGATTCGTTTTACTCAGACAGGAATACTTCATATCCTTTACCAAGTTCTCATCTGTAACATGGGCATTTAATGTTTTTTGAAAGCTCAATATTGAGTTCAAATATATATTTAATCTGCTTTACCGAGTAGTAATATGGAAGAGGAAAAATTCGTGTTCTTATAGAAACAAAATTATGGAAAATGAATATTTTCCCTTCTCAAAAGTCAGTAACTTAGTACTGTGGGCTTACGTATTACATAGTAGGCGTTAAGGTAGTTAATTAGCTTTAGGTTCAGTTAATTTTTATTTACACCTATGTTTAGTTTTATGGCAGAAGTAACTCCACCCTTCAGCTGACTCTCTTCAATTTTCACCTGGGCTTGAGACCGGCCATGGCAGTGTTAAGATTGAAAAGGGAGTTTCCATGTTCTTTAGCGAAGGAATTATCTTTTCTTTAGAGAGTGATAGTCGAATAGGAAAAATTCGTGTTCTTTCAAGAATCTTTCTCTCAAAAGTAAATTTGGAGTTCGTCAACTAGCATCAAACTGGAACTGCCAAATTTTATTTTTTTAGGAGGGATAATTAAACTGATAATGGGAAATGTAATCTTTATTAGCAAGCGCTAATTTGGATCATAAGATTTTGAGTTCCATTAAGAGCGGTAATCTCTAGCAGGAATTATTTTACAAAAGCCACCTATCTGGCAGATGGCATCAAGGGCATAAATCGTTCGAATTCAAATAGCCTATTAGTAGATAAATTTACTATACATAGTGCTGACCAAAAGTCGTGTGCTTTCACTTAATCATATTTATGACCTTTCTACCTTCAAAAACTTTCAATAATTCCAGTAATAACCTAGAGAGGACCTAGGTACTTATATTTTTCGAAGGAAAATGTAAAACAACATAAGTGTTTCAAATTCCATTAGCATCAGCCGAATGGTAAGGATGTGATTGCCAAAACAATATAATTCCCGGTCTAATCTTGGGAGGACTTTGAAGATTATATAATTGCAAAGAGAATGTAAAACAACCTACATAACGGTTTTAAATTTCGTTAGAATCGACAGAACAGTTACAATATTCTACCAAAAACAAACTAAGCAAAACCCGGACCGACTGACATAGTGAGATGTATGTAGAGTCATCCACGACTAGACTCGCACATGACTAAAAACAGTTAACAAATACACAAAAGAAACCAAAAATTTTTACACAATACAGTCGGATGAAGAGAGGTCCGCTTCTCCCTGCGCTGGAGCATTAAACCTGTTCAAATATCAAAATTTCATATTTGCATAACTTTCTGTACAGCTTTCCATGGATTTTTACCTAGAAAGCGATAAATCACGACTTTTTTTTACCTACAATTTTGAGAAGTACTGTATTACCGCATGTACTTTTAAGTTTTCTGCCTTGAAATCAGCTCAAAACACCAATTCTAGGATCCCTTACATCATGTATTACCCCATAAATTTTTCTCTAAATAATATAGAGCAAAAAGATATGCACCAAAGTAAGATAATTTAAGAATTTTTCTAACTAATTCTATTATGATATTCCTGAAACAAAGTAAAAGCACATTGGGACATACAAAGATATCAGAAATATCACAATATTCGTGTTCTTATAATCAAAGCCGACAAGGTGCCCTATTCATAACACAAATTTCAGATTAGTATTTTGTTTCAGGACTAATTCATCAAGTAGAGAAAGCTGTACTTAAGAATTAATATCATAGAGATATTTTACACAGTTAGTTGTTGGTTTCTTGAAGCTGTCAATATGGCGTCTGTTGAACTCCACAGCTTGAAGTTGATAGACCTTTGTTTGGCATTTGTTGTTATGACATATCTTAAATCGATTATTATGTTTACATCAGGTTCAGCAATGGCATTCACCGTTTTTCTGTAGTTCTCATTTTGTGGACAATACGTGATAGGTTCGAGAAACCACTCGGATCCAATTCAGTGTGCCTTACAGAAAATGTGATTCTGGGCTATGACTGTGTGGAATAGAGATAGTTTCTTGTTCAGAAGCTCTTTAGCTTCTTAGTGACAAACTTGTATAAATAGGCAACAATGTTGTTCTTAAATATTTCACTGAATATACGGCTGAATAGGGCAAATAGCACAACTTCCTGCGCCCGGTACAATATATGTGTTTCCATCATATTAAGTACTTTATTAATAACTTCTGGTTCAGGTTTATTGTACTCAACATTTCCTTAATTATACTTATATAATTCAGGGGAGCATAAGCTTATCAATGGTAATTCTAGTTTTATTAATAACATCAACCAATATCATTCCATGAATTTTTCAACGAACAAAATTATTTTCTCCACCTCCATTATTTCTTTTTTATGTTTACTTGCTTCATTGTTTTTCTATATTCCGTTATCCAATTTACATAATACTCTTGCAATTTTATTATATTTTTTGCTTCATCAAGTTGGGTTCTTTGTTTTTGGAAAATCAGTTAAGGTCCCAATTCCTCTATTGTGACCAACGGGAGAGCAAGATCAAGACTCTTCTATCCTAGCTCAGATTGGGTAATATAATTCCTATACTGTTAGAAAGGGGTAAGGTTTGTTATTGAAGTCTCTATTGCTTTTAGCATTTATCATATTCCTTATTTAAAATATTATTTCTCTTTATTGCTTACATTCGTATTCTTTCTACTAGCAATTTTTTGAAACAAGGTCTGCTGACCAAAGTCGCGTGTTCTCGCTTATTCTGATTTATGACCTTACAACATTATTAACACATTCAAAAGAAAATTTTAAACAACATAAATATTTCAAATTTCATTAGAACTGGTAGAATAATTACATTGATATTATAAAACCAAAATAATTCCAAGGCTACCATTGAGAGGACCTTGGCAATTATATCTTCGAAAGATAAGGTAAAACAACATAAGGGTTTCAAATTTCGTTAGGATCTCCCGAAAATTTACAATGTTATTACCATAAAAACAAAAGGGAAAACGGTGACCGAGGGACTGACCAACCAATCAAGCGATATAGTAAGATATAGAGTCGCACGCGACTAAAAATTATGCATACACTGAATGATGTATTTCAGATTGTGTTCAGACAGAATATCAACGAGGCCACTTTTATCAATGAAAATAAAACTAGCTCTAAATTACAAATAGGATGTTACTCTAGTACTTCAAGTTGAATTAAGAGTGAATAAGAAAGGTATGTTACTGTCGTAGAATGCCGAGTTAATATATATTTATTTGTTTGATTAACTTTTAATAAACCAAATAACTTTAAATTGAGGCGTAAGTTCGTGCCTTGGCGATCGCCTGAGCATCGGGCTCTAAGAGTGCTAAACTTAATTTTTATTCTAGTGAATGAATAAACTGTTTTTTTTTCTTGCCTTATCAAATATTGCCACTTCAACTTGTTCGGGGATAATTAAAACAGTTCATTTACTAAATAAAAATAGACTTTAATAAACATAACCCACCTAACTAATTACCATTAAAACACACAGATCTAACACACGTATAAAAAGAAAATGAGATTACAGGGCTAGCTCTCGAGGCTCGAGTAGAGATAAAATTTTATGGGGGAACAATTTTTAAGTTAATAGCGTTCACTTTGGCCAGACATCCGCTAAACTAATTTTGATGCACGGGGACATAATTAACAGAATTATTCTTTACTTACATACGGTAATGGGGATTAATACCAGTTTCCAGTTAGAATATCTTCGGGGGTTTTTGTTCCCGAGAGGCGTAGCTTGAGTATGTTTGCAGTTTGCTGTCTAAGATGGCGCTACTCTGGCCTAAAGAGGGATGAGTCACGTCACACGGAATTTCGAGTTGGCGTAAGAAAATCAAAACAAAGACGCCGATGAGTCGGGTTGGTTCTCGTTCGTTTATGACCTTGAAAAGTTTTCTAATCTTGAGATATGTTTATATTCTTTTCTAGCGATTTGGGTCTCGCTTATATAATTTCGATTTTGGATGAGAAATCTATCTAGTTTGGAGTTGTCAAACTCAGATAGAATAAGATTTGGAGTCCTCAATCTGTGTTGGTTGATACTCACTAATCTTGGGGCTCGAAAGGCGCCGAGCTTCTTTGGTACAATCTGGTATTGTACAAGGACTGCAAATTCTCCTTAACTTGCAATAACTTTGTACCGGTGATTTTTGAGTCTTCTTGTCGAATTCGAAAAATCTTCTGACAACCGGTGACTTTCTTCGGTGGAAACGAACAAAAAGCCTGGTTTACATGGGGCAACCGGTTATATACCCAACTTACTCCCGCTGAGGTGGGTGGGGAGGTGGATGGGGGAGGAATGCCTCGCAAGGTGGGACCTCGGGTTGGTCTGCCGCACTTTTGCGTCTTGTGGCTCGGAGCGGGGGTAATACGAGATCGGCAGTTTGCACTTTTGACTGGGTTGTTTATAAGTACACCCTCGAAGTGCCTGCCTTTTAAAGTGAGGTCAGGAATCAGTCTCGTATCACTTACCATTTTTCCCGTTCTCCTATGTTACCGGAGAACCTCGAAGGGGTAAAGCTAAACCCAGATGTCTTTAGTTATTTTTTTCCTTGGAATCGATACATATATATATATATATATATATATATATTCATATATATACTAATTTCTTATTATACCTCTACAGTTACCATTGTGAGAGACATAATTGCGACAAATACATTGTAATATGACAATATTCAATGATTTGTATGCTTAAGATTCTTAACTGGTATGCCGACCAATTTTTTTCAAAATATGTCCTTTCAGGTGATGTAGGTGGTTAGAACTATATGGAAAAATCATCATTTGCTAGAAGTTTCTGCTTTTTTTTGTTGGAATCGATGTGATGTTATTTAATGAAACAATTTTTTGCATCATATAAACCATAGGTACACATAAACATCAAATTCATCGATTTGTGAAAGACTGACATGATTTAATCTCATATTTAAACATTCATTCTTCTTTACTCCAAAATTATTAATGGTACTTAGGTCCAAATCGGAACAAATGCAAATCTCAATCCTAAACTTCAAATTCAATTAATATCATCCAGTAACAGTCAGGCACCATAACACTCAATACAGTCCCTGATTGACCAATCTCCAAAGAAAATTTCTACCTAAGACAAATGAATATCATCCAGTAAAAGTCCCGCACCCTAACAGTCAATACACTCCGTGTTTTGCTAATCTCAAAAGAAATTCTTACCTACGACAAAATTTAGGAGAACAATTATACACAGAAAATATTGAAAGTAGAGTGCGAATAAAAAGAGGTACAGAAACTTACCACCATTTTTTGTTTATCACCCTTTGAAAATTTTTAGATAATACAATGTACTGAGGTTGGCTGGAAAGTAACATTACTTATTTGAAGTGATCATACATAAATAAATGAATTTATTTCAAGTAATGATAAATAATCAATTATTTGCTGGGAGACTAACCTAAAAAATAATGATTAATTTATAGTAAATCTGACCAAAAAAGATATTAAATAAATCTGGGTACTAAGAAATACACTTGAGTGAAAAGTTATCATATGGAACCCAACTCTCATTCGCAGAGTTAGTTAGACCTGACACATGTTTTTGACTAACTTTGGCCCTCTCAAACAAAAATGAACCAAAGATTTTCTATATCATATCAACTGTTACGCTATAGGATACCCGCGCTTTGTATTAATCACCATGAAAATACCAGATCTAACAAATTTCTGCCTATTTTATAGACGTATTAATAATTAATTGGGTTGAGAAATAAGTTCTTGCGGTTTTATCAAATTTATTCATTATCATTAACAATTTTAGGAAAACTTCATTTTTAATTGCTAACAATATGCAATTTAATCAATAATGTATTCTTCGTTGTCATTTACGACTTATTCCCAACGTTCAATTAGGTTTTCAAAGCCTCTGCAATAAAAATCTCTGGATTTTGATTCGAAGAATTCGTCTAACCAGGTTCTTAATTCCACGTCAGTATTGAACGAAACGCCGCGTAAATTGTTGGAGAGCGATCGGAACAGATGGATTTCCGATGGAGCCAAGTCTGGCGAATATGGAGGATGCCGCAGGATTTCAAAATTAAGCGTTTAGGTGGCGTATTTTTTTTATATTGGCAATGTGAGGACGAACATTGTCGTGTTGTAGAAGAACTCCATAACGTCGATGAGGTCGCTTTTCACGAATAGCTTTGGTGAGTCAATACATTTGTTGAACGTAGAGTTCTGCATTGACAATCTCGTTGTTCGCAAGGAGCTCATAAAGAATAATGCCTTTACAATCCCATCACAGACACAGCATCGTCTTTCGTAGATGAAGTCCTTGCTTTAATCGCGGAAGTAGCTTTTTCTTGGCGCTAAGCCATTATTTTCGATATATCATGTTGACATAAACACACCACTTTTCGTCATTAGTGATGATGAGGTGGAGAAATCTATCCTTTATCTACGATTAGTCTTGTGACGAGCAAGCAAACCTGCGACATTCGTGGAGCGTTGAAGTTTGTTGCTTTCGCTTAAAGTGTGCGGAACCCATGCACCGATTTTTTTAACTTTCCCCATCGAATGAAGGTGATACACTACAGTTTTCTTATCACACACCAATTGTACATCTATTTCTTTAGTCGATTGACTAGGATTTTCATGAAGAACGTCGTTCAATCGATTTTCATCCAACTTAATGGGGCGACCAGAACGTTCTTCGTCATTAAGATTGAAATGACCGTTTTTAAAACGTAAAAACCACCATTGAGCTGTCCTTTCTGATAAAACATTTTCTCCGTACACAGCACAAATATAGCGACGATCTTTGGCTGCGTTTGCATTGTTCCCGTCTCGATTGAAATTGAATGAAAACAAGTGTCGAAAAGGCGCCGTCCTTTCAACTTGACATTCCATTTTGAGGGTACAGAACAAAAATTAAATTAACACAACCTTTAAATAAACCGCAATGACTTATTACTCCACTTCAAGAAGTAGCCTAAGCAAAAGCCTAATAGTCTACGCTGTTAAGAGACGTAGCCTATCCTTTGCCAATTTTGCTCTCATTATTTATTATTGTTTCTTAATATGTGCACAAATCACGTCAACAAAACTCAAATCAACACAACATTAAAAAAAACGCAAAAACTTATTCCTCAACCTAATACATGCACTGAAAAATATTAAAATATTGCTTGACTTTAATGTTTAGACATTTTTCTTTTGTTCATACAGAGGATTTTGTAAGTGAAGGTCAAGTTGTGTCAAGCTAATTAATCCAAAAATTTACGCTTATAGCTTTTCTAGATTGTTGAATAAGTGGACAATTTCGCTTTTTATTCCAACCTAAGTCAGCCAACATATTTTCATCGAAATTGACCGTGATACCTTTCTTCCATGACGAACAATTTCGGCGTACTTCTTTTCTCGTGGATTTCCAAGAAGATTCTGGACAAGGTTGTTGAATGATAACCAAGCATTTTTTAGGAATTATAACATGGTTCCGATTAAATGTTCATATTTGATAAACTACCTAATATGTAAAACATCAAACCTCCCCTCCCTGAGAATTTGGGATTGAAGGGGCTAAATACATTTCATAAAGTGTTACTAGAAAATATCACCTTCAGTTTGAACTGCTTTAAAAAAGTGCGCATGAGATCCGGTTTGATGTACTAAAGTGGGAATATAATTTTTTCCACTCACCATGTGGATCATGTAGAATGTTAGAGATCATTAGGTTCCAGGTCATAACTTGGAGTCAAATTCCGCTTCTCTTCAGCTCTGCTGTCCCCCATGCTTTGAGAGCAGGGATATTTCGTGTTTTAGATGTTCCAACTGCTCACTGACTCTCTTTCGTCTTCATATTATTCACGATGACTAAAGAAATACTCACCAAATATATTGTCATTGTGGTAGGTGACAGACCTCAAGCTCCGCTCTGAGATCTCGATGAACAGTGGCCATTCAGTTTGCTAGTAGCTCGAAATTCCCATTTTTTTCCAGTAAACCTTGTATGTTAAGCTAATACAGAAAGCTATTCTCAATTCTAAAAGTACGGCGGAAATGAATTTACCATGCTTCTTTTTTACCATTTATTTCATCATTCAATCTTAATGCTAGGCGTTCCGAAGCCTTTTTCGTTAGTCCAAAAATCTCGTGCCGAATATTCAACTAATGCTAGTCGAATCCCTGACGAGCTGATCATCGTCAATTTAATAATTTGCATATTTTTGATAACTGAGTTCATCATAATGATTCTGATCTAAAAGAGTGGATAGTTGAACGAAATGGCACTAGGCTTTCATCTGAAATATGCCACTCTACATATAACTAAGTGTACACTAGGATCTTCGAGTTTACATTTCGTTTCTTGTCATATCCTGTCTCTTTCACTAAACAATGTTAAGACGAGTCTGTTCAAGATCTTTTGGCTCTCGCCAACTTTCACGTGTTCCATTAGTCCACACCCGAAAAACCTTAAACACACTGCTTTTATATCTTGTGAGAGGCCGAGAGTTTTCTTGATCACCAATTTTTACTTAAAAATATTCAAAATATACTTGGTTGACAAATGATCTTATATTTTCCCTTTGACAGAGAATGGCAAAATAGATTTAAATATAACAAAAGGACTTCAGGATCTTTAGGTACTTACGAAGAGAGGACGATCTGATGAAAGGAAATAAGTATGTGAATAAAAAATATTCGAATAGTAAAAAGCATGGAATAAAAAAATAAGGAGCGGAAAAAGGCTCCAAACGCAATGTCTTACCTGTAATTTAGACGAAGAGGTAGGAAAGGTCAATTGAGTGACCTTCGCTCAGCTCCCAACAGCGGCAGGCGAGGGGTAGAAAAAGGAACGGGGTTCCTAATCGAGTACGTGGAAGGATTTATCTACGGAATCGAGAGCAATTAGCTGTTATTATAATAAGAAGGCTGCGGGACTTTGGGGCTATGAAACGGAGAGTAACAAAATTATCTTTAATAATTACAATAGATATAGAATATATACAAATGGAAAAGATTGCAAACGGATAATTAATTTTTACAGGGATTAAATTATAGAATTACCGGGAGTGATTAGATAAGCTCAAACGTGAGCTCACAAGCTGCTTCTGTTGATCCAATATACGAACATACACTTTACAGGTAGACTGGTCAAGAAAGCACAATTTACTAGCTAGGGCCTAGCTTGTGGGTAAAGGCTTTATGATACGACTCGGGGGATTTGGGATTGAAGGAGTAAATCGTAATCAATGGAGTTTAACTTCGAGAAGTGAATTCGAGGGAGTACTTGCGCCAGACGAGGTTAAAACCGCAAAAAGGATAGCCAATTGACTGAGGCCTAAATTGATTTGGTGAGAATTCTTGATTTCGAGCTCGAGAAGGAGGAACGGAGCTGAATCGAGAAAACGACAAGTCTTGTGGAGAAAGGCGGGCTTATACTGCCTTTTCCCGGGTGTGTCTAGCATTACATATGGGCCGGCCGGACGTGATAATGCCTCAGGCCAAGGAGGAAGAAGTTCTTAACCAAATACTCGACCGGGGGAAAGGGATGAACTCCAGTGGGGGTTCTTGATAACGCTCAGAAAGGTAAGGAAGCGTCTTTTTGTGGCCGCGCGCTTGGGATTCTTGCTCCTGCCTTATCTGTGGAGGTGGCTCAATTCTCTAACGGTTCTCAAAACTTTGCTCTGCGTTGCCCGAGCTCGTGCCCAGCCTCATAGTTTCTTGGCCCCATGGCAGTATTAACCTCTATTCCAGACAGAGAAGATACGAGGTTTTACGTTTGCTAAGAGTTCCTTTTCTACAAGTCGTAGACAAATTTTAATAAAATTGATAAATACAATAGCTAATTTAGCGCTTTTCCTTTCAAATATTAGTTAATAACAATAAAGAAATAATAAAAGCAATCTGCTGCCAGTCCTATTGACGACAAGTAAGAAAATTATGCTAATTCACAAAGTAATTTGTACAGAAATAATGCCTGTAGTAGTTTGGAAATAAGTGAAAAACGTAACACAGCATGAACTATGTTCAAAATTGTTACTCTATGAATCATTCTTTAACAGAATGAATATGTGTATAGTATAACACTAAAAATATGGATTAAAAAAATAAAATGATAAATGATTTGTGTTATATTCCAGAGCAAAAGAAAAGTAAAGGAGAAATTAGCTATTTAGTAGCTATTTAATCGGTTTTTTTTTTTGAGAAAAGGCAAGTCCAAAGCAAGTAAAGGAGAAATCAGCTATTTAGCTATCTAATAATTTTTTGGAGAAGAAGGAAGTCCGAAAATTTTTAAATCTGTTCAACATAAATAAATTAAAATATTGATTACAGATTTATATATATATATATATATATATATATATATATATATATATATATATATATAAATATATATATATATATATATGCATATATAAATAGGTATAGAGATAGATAGAGACAGATGGCAGTAGAGAGAGCGCGTTAGGGATAGAGAGATTTATAAAGAGAGATAAAGACAAAAGCGATAAAGATTGTGAGAGCCTAAGAAACAAGAAAGATAGATAAAGTTAGAGACAAATTTAAAGAAATAGAGCTAGAGAAGGGGATTATGGAAGAATTTAAGAGTGAGAGTTAGAGAGAGTCACAGAGAGTGCTATAGACTTCATACGAAAAGAGAGATAGAGAAAGAGACAGTAAAAAATCATAATAGAGAGCCAGAGGTAGACAAAATATTAGAGAGAGATTTAGAGATTAAAAAATAGTTAGAGAAAAATTAGAGAAATTGAAAGTTACAGAGAATTTAAAATATACTCGCAGTTAGAGAGAGAACCTTAAAATTTATAGATATAGAGAATTAGAGGTTTATATTTAGAGAGGATTTAGAAACTTAGAGTTTTAAATAAACATTCAGATAGAAAGTAAGAAAGTTAAAGATAAGGCGAAAGAGAATTAAAGAGAGAAGGGGAGGGAGGGATAAGTAGGGAGATGATGTAGAGAGAGGAAAGATAGAGTAGGAAGAATGGGAGGAGGGAGAATAATGAAACACGGTAAAGGAGGAAGAGAAGTGGTAATAAGGATGGGAGTAAGGAGATATGAAGTATAGGAGGTTGTCGCGGATAAACAGAGAGAGGTTATGCGTAGAATTTGAGATGGGTTAGAGGAAAGAAAAAGAGAAAGAGAGGGGCAAAGTGAGAGAAAGAAAGAATTGGGAAGAAGATGAAAATAGGATAGGTAGAATAAATAGAGGGAGAGAGAGGAGGGACAAAAAAGTTTCCGTGAGAAAGAAAGAAAAAGAGATCTTGAGAATCAAACAAAGACACACAGAAAAAGAGAATGAGAGAGAGAGAGAGTGAGAGTTGTTCCTTCCCTTTTCTTTTTATTTGTTTAAAAAGGTACTATTATCATTATATACATACTAGTTAATATGAGTTTTATACTTTATCCGTTTAAATTTGCTTTAAGTGACCAAACTCCGTAAAATAGTTCAAAGTCAAATTTATTCTCGAATAGGTAAGCTTTTTAATTTTTAGTCTCTTTTGTCTTGAAATATGTACATAGTAAGAGGTCTTTTATTCTTACTCTCGTACATTTTTTTAATTAATTGTTACCTCTTTCATAACAACATGTTTCATATCCTTTCGAAAGTAATCCTGAATATTTTGTCAAATTCTAACTATTTGTGATTTTCGGAATATTTCTCGTGAAAGTCTCTAAGGCTATTCATATCGTTCCTATTTCTACCCTTCAGAGCAAAATATATTTTATATACATATATTCATTTTATTTTCATACAATTCTTTTTCCCTCGGCTTATGCACATCATCTTTCATTTATCTATCTCATCCCGGATTCTTTCATTTGGGAGATGAAGGATTCGTTACTCATTGTACTTTTTTAATATTTTCACTTTAATCACGATTGGAAACTAAAATTTCAATGTTTTATATTAATTTCTTCGTATTTTGTTAATTAAAAGGATTTGGAATTATTTCCATCAATATTATTTTATAGTTATGACATAATCACTATAGAGAATGATTTGTGCAGTTCATTCGACTTCATTTTGAAATGTATTTGCAATACGTACAATTTTGTTATTTGTCCAATTGGGGACAAGTTTGAAAAAAAAATTCATTGTCAAAAGCATTTTACCATAATCTTCATGATTTGGCCAACTTTATTCACGTTTTCGCAATTTCATTGTTTTCTATCTGTACTCATTGTACACTTCCATTTCAACGTTCTCTACCACTATTTGCCGTCAACTATTTAGTTTTATTTGATATGCGAAGGTATTTACAGTAAGATAAAAGGCACGTTGCATGTACATATATACGCACTCAGCTGATGTATGACTTTCTCCATATTTGAAAACCTTTTTCAATTATGACAAAGGTCAATGCTAACCAGAATAAAAAATCATCTGGCTCCTTGCTCTTCCGCATTGCGGATATTTAATTTGGGGATAAAGATATTGAGCAAAATTAAATTATTGTGGATATTCATGTATTTGATAGATAAAAATTATAAAAACTTTATTAGAATTTGGTATCTTCAATATTTTTGTGTCAAAAATATCTGTCAATCGTTTTGATTCATTCCCTACATAATGCCCTAATGGAAAACTATGTGAGATCTAAATGAAAAAATATATATTCAAGTATAATAATGTACCAAACTGTCTATGCTAAAACTTTTGCTTTTAGTTGTAAAAGAGAGTGATGCAATTAGTATAATCATCTGCAATACAAAGGATTAAATCGACCAACGTAACAGGCAAACTATTGGGAAGATTCGGATTGAGTTTAACATGGTAAATATGGTTGCCAAAGGTTTTACCCTGAACTCATTTTGCAGGGTGAGGAGTATATATTATTTTCGTTGCATCATATTAGCAATTAAAGAGAATTATCGAACTCCAATTATATAGAATTATCGATCCCCACGAAATGTCAAAACTGACAAATAAATATGAGTTTTTCAAACTTATGTAGGATTATATTTGAAACCAATTATTCTCGTGTTAAAGGAAAGAGATGAAATCATTATACAATGGATAATTATTAAAATTGGTTAAGAATTAACTATCTTTTGGGGAAATGCTTCACTTCCTACATATAACGTTTAAAATCAAGACAACTTGCCCTGAATCCTTTAGACTCTCTTTCACACCATTGCTGAAGGGATCTTCCCGTTAGGTTAAGACACGTATGCCCGTCAAGATGAGCGGCAGGCGTGCTTCGAAATATACCGTAACCTAGCCCTAGCCCGAATAAATTCAGCGACAGTGAAATCGTTCGGGCGGCGCTTATAGCGCATGTAGGCATAACGCTTCTGTTTGAGGGCCGTCTCACACTCGGCCGATCACCATGGGAGTGGTCGGCGTTTAAAACAGCCAGAAGTCCTAGGAATAGTAGTCAGGCCCACGTCGATGATGATGCCGAAGAAAAACTCAACGGCCTCATCTACCGACCTAAACTCCTCGTCTGAGATAGAGAATTCATTTATTTCCTGAAATGCAGGCCAAAGCACCCGCACCAAGCACCACCAAGGTGGGCTCTCAGGCGGCAGTTGCACTGAAAATGATATTTGAATGTGAAAGTGATCACTACCATGGAGGAAATCGCACACCCCCCAACAACATCAGGCTGTGCATCCGAAGAGCACAAGGATAGATCTAGGCAAGAAAATAAAGCGGTTCTCGGAGAGTGATGCGTAAACTCATCCACGTTTAGGACACCCATCTCAAACTCTTCGATAATATCGGCAAGGACCTGTCCCCTAGGATTTATTGAGTAATATCCCCAGAGAGGATGCCTGCCGTTCAGATCTCCAAGCAAGAGAAAGGGCCTCGGCAACCGTGCCACGACGCGGCGGAGGACCCCCGCGTAGAAGCCAGCTGACGGTCGAATGTACGCAGAAATGATAGTATACCTCCTATCAAGGTGAAGCTGCACAGCCACTGCCTGAAATAAGGTATCTAAAGAGAAAGGAAGAACGGAGACATCATGCCGGGTTTAAACCGCGCATCCCCCAACCCGGCCATCCCGTGTTGGTGGGATTGCAAGACCTTTATACCCCGGAAGGGAGGGCAGGGGCCACGCGCTTAGCATGGTATCCTGCAAAAAGATAGCTGAAAGGGAACGGGACGAAACGAGCCTCCGCAGCTCCTCCCAGTTGGCCCGGAGTCCACGGCAATTCCATTGAAGGAATATGCCCTCCAGGCCTAGCTCGGAGGAGACACGGGGGCCCTCCTCGAACAGAAGAACATCACGGGAATGGCTGTCCGCTACCCGGAGGCAGAACCCCGGGCGCTGTTGACCGGACAAAGCGCTGAAGGTGCTGTCGCCTTAGAGGACTTATTGGGAGAGGTTTGGCTTGCCATGCAAGTCTTTTCCTCCCTCCACCTCAAAACCTTAGGCGTACGTTGCGGCTTCGGAGGCGGGGGCCCTCTTTTTGAGAACCTGCCGTCTCCGAGCTACTCGCTCCACCTCTAGGCGTGGGCGAAGGAGCCGTGCCTCTTTTGTTGCTGTCCTTCTATCGGGGGACAGCTTTGGGAACCCCGGAATATGGCCTAGCGACCAACTTCAGGGGTTTCGCATCCTGTGAGTCTAACGACTCGGTGGATGCGCGTAGCTGTTTAGCATTACGGAAAACGGTCACGCTGGGGGAAGAGATGGGAGCCCTGGTTTTAGCAGGGGCTGGGTGTGAACCCCTTTTTGCTGCCAGTTTTACCCCGGGAGCGCCCGGGTTGTGCAGAGCCCGCAGAAGGGCTTCGAATGGGCACAGAAACATCCTTACTCGTTGGCCTGGATAGGCCAGGAGCAGAGGGTGCCTTTCTAACTATTGAGGCATATGACTTCCGCCACAGAGCCGGGCGCGCCAGGACCAAGTCCTTAGCCTCGCGGAATGAGAGTCGATCCTGGGTCTGAACGGCCAGGATTTCTTTCTTAATGAGATAAGCACCACATTGCTTCGAAGAAGGGGCGTGCTGCTCTCCGAAATTGACGCCCTTTGCCACACGTGATTTAGAATTATCGTTGGAGGCCTTGAAGCAATTTACACAGACTTCCGGTGACCCCGACTTTGCACGTCTACAAGAACTAGTCATATGGCCGAAGCGGTGGCAGTAATAGCACCGCCGCGGCAGTGGCACGAATGCCTTCACGCGGTAGCGGTACCAACCGGCACGCACCAACTCGGGGAGCTTGTCACCCTCAAACGTGACGAAGAGTGTAGGGGTGGGTCTCGAAGCCCCCCTATGTTTTCTCAACACACGTTCGACCTTGACCGCCCCATGTTTGGCCAGCTCTAAGGTGCTGTCCTCTATGGAGTAGTAAAAGAGTTCCCTCGCATTTGCAACTTTCACAAAGTTTATGGTAGAGTGCGGCCTCACACTCACTGAAGTGCAATGAAGTATCCGAAGAGCACTTTTGTTGGCCGCCTCGGCGGGATTCGCCTCATTCGCCAGAAGGCTCCCGTCCGAGAAGCGGGTCACCTTGGGCTCTCTACCAATTACACTAGCTAATCCTCTCTTCTGGTGTATAACGTGGCCCTTGGCCAACATGCTGCCATCAGTGGAGCCAATGACGACGAAGCGTTTGGAGCCAGCGGGCTCGAAAACGCCAGGTAACCTCTAAATCAAGGGCCCCGATGTTTTTGAGGCTCCGTCCATCGCACTTTTGGTCTTTTTCATATTCGAGGGCTCTGTACCTGATAGGGCAGAGGGACTGGATGTGCCGATCTTGGCTTGGTCACTTGCCAAAGTTGCATCAGACCCATCCGTTCCCGCAGCCCCCGCCAATGGAGATGAGCCCCAATTCTTCTTTGTCTTTTTTGTTAGTCTTTTTCTGTTTTGGAGAGGAGAGCGGGGAATGAACCTGATTCTCACCTCCGCCGGCAGAAGCCCCAAGGCCAGATGGAGCAGCCTCAGCCAGGTCTTTCTCCGAGATACAGAAGGCCCTGGTGGTCGCAGGTGCACCGTCGAGGGGGAGATCCCTCCCCTCCTTGTACTCCCTCAAAAACCACAGCCGTTTGAAGAGGACCTTGCATAGGGGCGGATTCGGTTTCAGTGTTTGGCGCCGAGCCCGGATTCCCCTTTATGGAAGGCCTTTTTGTCTGAGGCTGGGTTTCCTCAAGGACCATCTCTATCACAGGAGGGGCCTCCAGTTGGCCATCCCCTACCAGGACATCGCAGGTCTCCTTGGCAGTGTCGCCAGTCTTGTGTGGGGAGGAACAGGCCTTGACCTCGGCAGGTTTTCAAATTCTTGCCAGCAGGCCTTTTGAGGGAAGCAACCGAAGAAGCCTGGCTTCTCTCTCCCCCCTAAGGGGGTTTGCCCTACCGAGCCACTTACACGTGGGGAGGTCGGCAATGGGCTGCGTAAGGGCTTTCTTGTCAGTCGCCTTAGAAAGAAAAGGAGGGACTGCCGCTGGAAATAGGGAGGTGCCCGATTGCACCTCCAGAAAAGGGGGTGAGGTGGAGTCCCCTTCAACCGTAGGCGTAGGAGAGGAGTAAGCCTTCCCTCCGGTTAAAGAAATACGGAGGGTCCCAAGCGCAAGCACAGGGAGGGGGACCTGCATTTTTTCGGTGGAGCTGCCCGAGGGCTGCTCCATCGATGGAACAGGGAAAGTTGAGGGTTGGGTTATTTTTGGTTGTTAATCTATGGGCATGGTGACCTTATTTGTTTCACAAAAGGCAATCGCTCATTACCTCTTGGAGTTGCCCGCACTGCAAGAGGTGCTTTTAGGCCTGGCTGAGCCAGGCGCCGCCATTTGGGACCACCCCTCCCGCTTGGTGGCCTGGCAGTCTATCGGCATGGCGGCTCCACCTTAGACGCGGCGTAAAAAGCTAGATTGTGAAGAGGTGAGGAAAAGGGATGTGAGGAAGAAATGTGGGTGGGATAAAGCAGGTTGTTAAAAAAGCCCTATCCAGAACCTGAGCTCAGGGGTTAGGGAACGTTGTCCTTTCCCCCCTCAGCCCCGATCCACGACTGTTGGCTTGAGAAGATGTTCAGCATCTACCCTCTGAAATTAGAGGCTGACCAGAGAATTTTGTGAGAGAGGTTGTATAAATAGCGACGAAGTAGGGGAGAAATACAGGCTATCGGAAGGAAGGAAGAGAGGCTCAGCTGTGGCCCAACGGAGTGCTGGATCCCGTCAGTGCGGCGGCCAGGATGGAAAATCGCCGCGCTCCTTACGAGGATTTCAGGAGAGTAGGGTGGGGAATGAACCCGCTTCTCTTCCCCACCGGAAGGAGCCCCAAGGCCAGATGGAGCGGCCTTAGCCAGGTCCTTCTCCAAGATGGAGAAGGTCCTGGCAGTCGCCGCGGTACCAGTCGAAGTCGATTACTCCCCTCCTTGTAGGGCCTTGAAAACCCTAGCCGTTTGAGGATAATATTGCTTAAGGGCGGATTTGGGTTCGTTGCTTGGCGTCGAGCCCGGATTCGCCCCTATGGAAGGCCCTACCGTCTGAGGCTGGGTTTCCTCAAGGACTATGTCTATCACAGGATGGGCTTCCAGTTGGCCATCCCCTCATAGGACATCACAGGTCCCGTTGGCAGAGTCACCAGTCGTGTGTGGGAAGGAACAGGCCCTGACCCCGGCAAGGTTCAATATTCTTGCCAGCAGGTCTTTTGAGGGAAGCGACCGACGGGGTTTGGCTTTCCTCTCCCCCTACCGAGCTGCTTCAATAAGGGGAGGTCGGCAATCGGCTGCCTGCAGGCTTTCTTAGCAGTTCTCTCAGAAAGATAACCAGGGACTGCCGCTGGAAATAATGGAGGTGCCTGAAAGCACCTCCAGAGAAGGGGTAAGGAGGAGCCTCCTTCAACCGTAAGCCTAGGAGAGGAGAGAAGGCTCCTCTTCGGTTAAAGAAATACGGAGGGTTCCCTGCGCAAGCACAAGGGTTAGGACCTCCATTTTTTTGTTGGAGCTGCCCAAAAATGGCTCCGTCGTTGCTACAGGGTGAATTAAAGAAAGGGGGGGGGGGGGTAGACTGATAATTGGGCATGGTAACCCTCTTTTTTGCGGGATGCAACAGCTCATCACCCCTCGCAGTAGCTCGCTCGGCAAGAGGTGCTCACAGTCTTGGCAGAGCCAGGTGCCCCCATTAGGGACAACCCCTCCCGCTTGGTGGCCTGGCAGTCCATCAGCATGGCGGCTCCACCTTGAACTCGGCGTAAAATTGATAGAGTCTGAAGAGGAAAGGAAAAAGGATTTGAGGAAGGTATGGGTGGGGATGAACCAGCTTGTTAAAAACCAAGCACCCCAGACCGGAGCTCAGGGGTTAGGGAACATTGTCCCCTTCCCCCTCAGCCCCGATCCAGGACGGTTGGCTGAAAAGAAGGTCAGCATCTACCCTGTGAAATTAGAGGCTGACCGCAGAAGATGTAAGAGATGTTGTATGAAAAGTGACAAGGTAGGGGATAAATTAAGGCTGTCTGAAAGAAGGAGAAGAGGCTAAGCTGGGATCGGGCGGGGTGCTGAATCCCTTCAGCACGGCGGCCAGGATGTCAAATCGCCGCGCCCTTTACGGTGGGATCATGACAAAAAAAAGTAAAAGAAAAATTGCAAGGCTCGCTATTGGCGACAAAGGAATTCTAGAGTGGTGGATCTTGACATGGATTCGATATTCTTGAAATGAAAAGTTATCAAGGCATTTTAATAATATCACAGATGAGGTTAAAGTTTGTTTAGGTTAGCCCATTTTAAAATAACCTAACCTCAAAACATTGAAGTCGAGTGTTTGGCCTAGTAGATACTAGTTATTCCCGCAGTCCCTAGTTATATGGAAGTAGTCGAACGCAGAGGGCAATGAACACTTTTGACAATAATAAAAAAAGTGGTGAGAGATGGATTAATAATCTAAAGGGAAGAATTTCGATCATACAGAAATCTGAATGATAATCGAAATTACCAGCCCCGAACTTTTCACCACCCATTGCACATCGTTAATTTACAAACAGACGATCATACACATCATATTGGATGGTAATTAATTTCTTCCTATGTAATTTCCACTCACTTACATTTTTAATATATTAGTATACCGTTCACATTTTTTAAGTGAAGATGACTTTTGCTGATTTTCTGTATTTAGAAATTTATATTGGTTTTGTTATTCATAAAATGGGTACTTTTAGAGGAGGGGGGCGCTTTTCTTGACATAGAAACATGTGTTCCCTATTCTTAACATGAGGCAAAGATAATTTCGATAACACTAAACCAAATAAAAGATAAAAGGGCTGTAATTAAGGGTGAATCGATTTTATTTTACTTTCCTTACACCCTGATATCAAATCATTTCTACCCTGCATGCACATAAGTCGAGGTAGTGAAAAAACATTTTAGGTGTAGTCTTAATCATATACAATGTAATTATTTTTCCTTAATACACGTGTGCCTTACCACCACATCTGCCTCTTTTCCTTTACACGACCCAAGTTGGGAGCTAAACCGCTATTAGGATACTTTTATAGGAAATTTTCTCAAAGGCAATCAGTAGATGACTTGATTAATCGCTGGCATATATTTTATCGATTTGAAAGTACATAAATACACGTTGTTACTCCTCAGCGAATTTTTATAATATATTTACATATTCGTTCTTGCAAAATCTGATTACAATCGATAGTTTTAGCCACTTATAAAATGATTTTGAACAACGTTCCAGGGAGATCATACCAGGCAGCAGATATTTTACTAACACCATCATCACTAGTAACTACTTTCTCACAAGATGCTGCAGGTGCATTGCATTCTAATGCTTAAAACTATTCCTCCCTGCAAAATAAGTTGTAAAAACCAAGTATGAACCATTCAATAAAACTATACTGGAGAGTGATCAGGCGCTATATGTCATAACATCTTTACCAGTAAGCTATTGTGGCCAGCACTACAAGTAGAACAATCCACGATATTTCTAAATGCAGAATCTATCATCTCCTTTGAAACGCTCATCTCTCTCTCTCTTTTTATTCACCTGCGAAAGAGTAAGCTATTATTAGACCTCAAAATAATGCATCATAATAAAAGGTAAATGACAGTTATCCTTTAGTGAAAAAGTTAAAACATTTACTTTCAATGCTTATAACAGGAGGAGGATAGATCATGCATTATGAGTCCAAATATTTTCCTAAAATGTTATATAAAACACTGGTTCGGTGTTCATTAAAACTAAACTAAAGTATAACAAATATGTATATTACTTGAATACCTTTATAAGACATCTTAACTACTCTTTGACGAACACTATTTAAAGATGTAGAAATACCTCGCACAAAAGTTCGAGACTAAGAAAATGTGTGAAAAAAGCAGAAAATTAGAAATACTATTCTTTTTGAGAATCAATAAAGATGGAAGCTAATAATTAGAGAGGATATAACTAAAAGTAAAGAACAGGTTATTTCAAAGGTCCCTGCAAACCACAGACATTTACTCTAAGAGGTCACCATGAGTCTATTGATATAAATTAAGATTCTTCTCTGATTAGCGGGAATGAGGATCGCTCATCTAGCATAAGCAATGGAATCAGAAGGTCGCTAACCATCGTTATAGTTAGAGCATGCTATTGATCCTTACAGTGCAGTGCAGTTTGATTACCCACGAAAATTTAACACTCCAAAGATTCTTTTCATATGTTCAAATCTAAAATATTATAACATGTTCTTTGTCTATGTAAAATAATAGGAAATCCAGGAACGACTTAGGAAGAGACCACAATTGTTCTAAAATGATCACTTATTATCTATGTTTAATGTGGTCAGGTATTGCCAACCTTCTAATCCTTATTGATTTTACTATTGTTGAATTGAATTTTCTCTTTATCAACGTTCTTTCGTAATCTATCTCTCTTTAATTTAACAGAAAAATATCCCCATTGCTTTTAATTGGAACTACTATTCTCTGTTTTACCCCTTTCCAAACGTATTGGAGAAACAATTAAAGAAACAGAAAGACAAAGAGACAGACAAGATTGGAAAGAATTCAAATAAATAGCTCGAAATTAGCCCTATGAAAAGCTTTTGCTATTAAAGGTCGGGAAAATCACCATGGATTTGGCAAAATGTGGAAACGCTGTTAATTAAGTCACCTAAAAGTCACGCACAGGAAATAAAGGGGCAAAGAAATCTAACATTGCTGAAAGGAGAAAAGCAAACAGTTTAAGTCTTCGTTTGCGCAATTTCCTCAATGTTCTTTATCCAATTGAAGGACAAACTTTAAACAGCTTTAGATACTTACTTAGTTCAAAAGATTGACGCAACTTCCCATAATTTCAATACTTGCTTCAAATCTCCTTTTCCCAAACTTTGCGACACACGTCTCAATCATGGTTCGATACCTTTTTGTAAATATAGAGGGAATTACTTGGATCACCTAAGCCACTCCATGTAATTTGGGGGACGCTTATCTTTCATACAACGGAGGAAATTTTCAATAGTCTCGATCTTAGTGCTGATGATTAATACAGCCTCGGTTTATGTCATTATAATTTACAAGTAATGTGTTTTGATAAGGCCTCATCATATCTCGCACTCTGTATGAAAACTTTATTCATTCCTTATTAACAAAGCCTACTTTCTTGTATAAATAATTAAAGAATATAAACCTAACCATAAAATTCAATCTAAAATTAGGTTAAGTTGTGTATTATTTACCTCTGTCTCATTCTTTGAGTTGTTTATTATTATATGAAAAATAGGATTCATTTATCTTAGATAGAAAATAAATGGATAGACTTCTTGAAAATGGTATTTATAGCTGGCCAATCTTCATGGAGTCCATTAATTTTCCAAATCATTTAAGGCGGGATAGTCTGTATATGGTAGTAATATCATTATTTACTCGTGTTCTGATCCTTCAGAGTATCCTCAAGGACAAAGCATAGTTAAACTTAAGCTTCCAAGGGATATAAATTACATTCTATTAAATTCTAAATACAGAGCAAACGAAAGTATTACACTTTTCTCTATTTCCTTTTACTGGCATGAAACATCATCCTGATGGAGAAATAGATCTATATATGCATACCAAGGGCGGAGTTGACCATTTAGTCATGATAATCTAAATGGGAACCAGCATGACAGTGTTACAACACGATGTGGTATTGTCTTATTAAATCCCACTAGAGCATCAGTGTGTACTATTGGAACTCAATATGTGCTCCACTTTTAGGCATGAAAAGAAATTTACTCAAGTTTTAAAACTACATTTTAAGAGTATATAAACCCTTATTCACCGTGTTGACCAATGCGAAAGGTCAACGTGAAATAGCCAAGGCAAACCTTAACTCTAGTGTATCTTTAACTCTGTGGGACTTATGTATTCTGTGATGCTAAGCAGAGTGAAGTTACATTTGGTCAGATGCCTATGTAAGTCATATGCCGCATGTAATTCTGTTAGACTAACCTGAGGAAAAGTTGTAAAGATGGATAATTAGACGTCTTGGTTTTAACTGATTTACTTCTTGGAGAAGTGATGATAGATGTATCGGCTTTAGGCCCCTCCCACCCAGCCCCTGGTAGGAAGTAGGGAAGTGCATGCCAGGTCGACTCTTTCAGCCGACCCGGCGCCCTTTTGTGCAATGGTTGGAGGAAGGATGTAAATTTTACTCAATATTTTCTTCGCGCTGTTTTTTACGAAAAAAACGTTGAGCTGTTGAATCTTAGCCTCTCGATATTGGGCTCTTTGAGTCCTACAGTTGATTCTTCTGCTGTCCGTGATTCGAGACATGTCTCAGTTCTGAAATTCTAGAAGTCTTATCTTTGATATAGAAATGGTGATGATAATAATGAGAGGATAGATAAGCACCTCCTTTCCGAGGTCCTGAGAGATTTTAAGTTTTATTCCCTGCGCTTAATCCTCTTAATTAATATAGGAGTTTCAGCACAAGAGATACTTTATTATCATGTCGGCTAGGTAATTTGCATAGCCTCTTGAGTTTATCTTTAGTCCTATTATATAACTTTCCGAGTAATATCTGTATATCTATCTTTGAATTTCGATTTCCGCTACTTCTCCTCTCTAGATAGGGATGAGATAAATTTTCCTCTCTTCGTCCTTATTTTCCCTTTCCTCTCCAGCTGATATGTGTTTTCAATCTATACAGCTGTTGTCTTTCTATAAGCTCTTTTATTCGTTAATTGACATGCTACTAGTTGGCTGATGTCATGAGCGAATTGAATATTCAGGCACCTTGCTTTAAAAGTGTTTGCAGGTAATTAGAGTACAGCGTAAGGCTGAGACAGCCTCTCTAGGAAGCCCTGATTCCAATTCAAACTCGGATCTTTTGTATTCATTGATCACCATGAGCGTTTTCATACATGTCGCATGTTAGTAAAGAATTCTGTCCAGATTATTATTCTACTTGAGGTTCAAGATCTTGTTTTGCATATTTCTGAACAAGCCTTTATCGAAGGTTTTTTCCTAATTCTGTGAGGACTACATCGATGGATTTTTCTCTACTTTGGCTTTGGTGATCTTCTCTGTGATGATTTAAATTGTTATTGTGGTGTCTTTTCCTTTATAGAATCCAAATTGGCATTCATATTAGAGATGTTTTTCGGTGAAGATTTTTTCAAAGACTTTTTCGGTAATATTCATGAGTGTTATTAACCTGTTGCTGGTAACGAGATCCGGTAGTTTGCCTGGTTTTAAGATGAAGTTCTTTTTGGCTAATTTATGTTGTCTGGAAAATATCAATCTTCATACACGTCTTGAAGATTTTCTTAATCAATTTAAAGCTGTTGTTCGGTGCCTTGTTGAGTGTCGATCTGTTGATTCTCTAAGGACATGGTGATATTTGTTTGAACGAACTTATTGCTCTCTTCAATCTTTTGGATGATATTAGCGTCCCCTAGCGACTGTTTTTCTCACCTTTGTTGTTATAAGACTGGTTTCAGGGATATATTTCGTTGGTTATTTCGAAGACTTTCGTGCAACCTTTTCTTCTATGGCATGAATGAAGTTTGCATTTACTTCCGGTGTTATGAAAAACTGACTTTCTGTGAGGTCTGAAATTTAATATTTTTGAAAACACCAATAACAAATAGTAAGCGATACACTTATCTTAATTCAAGTATCGTAAAATTTTTTGTCTATTTTGGCCTTCAGAAATCGAAACACCTCTTACTATGTCCAGCGAGATTTAGCTAGACAGATTGCTAAATCGAGTCTAGCATGATTGGACTGTTATATTATCTCCCATGGTTTGAATCTCTCGTTAATTATGAGTCTTGTTTTATTACGCTCAGGAGAAAAGAGATATTTAAACTATAAAATAATAATGATGTAATAATATGCAGAATATTATCTTGCATCTTTCTCTGTCCGTCTCTCTTAATCTGTCTCTTTTTACATATTTGGACCACTAAATATCATCCATATACTTTGCCTAAGTTTCTTTCTGATTAAGTAAAGATAAACTATCTTGGTGATTGCTAAAATAAATAAGCTATCTCTACCTTGGGATAGTGAAGAGAATAAATCTTTAAAATGACATGAAAAATATACCTTAACTGTAAACTAACTGAGCAGAGATTTAAAGAAAAGTGGTAAAATAAAACTATTATGAACAGAAGTTGTGGTGGTTAGGTTAAGTAAGATTAGCATTTTCATTTTATAGACGTAAAATTTACTTAGTGTATATTATATTTCTCATCTTTTCTGATTCATCCTAAAGATAACTTACCTTTATTAAACTAAATAAATTTAATTTTCAAAACTCTAAGTAAGTATAGAATCTCCAAACAAACTATACTCAAATAAACAATCTCCTCCCCGATAAATAATGTTCAAATAATAAGAATACAAATAAAACAATACTATCATAGTAAAAATCTTTTACAGGAAGCAGTGTATGGATTAGTTAGATTTAATTTGATTAGATATTGCATAACAAGGTTTTGAACTAAATTTCCAAACCAAGTAAAGCAAAACAGTTTCTGCACATGAATGCTTATTTGTAAAAATTCAAAATTTCCTTTCTCCTGTTACCCATTTTTTAAATTTGAGCCTCGAGCTTCTACGATAAGACTCAATATTTTGGGTATGGCATCCATTCATCGGATCTACAAACTTCACTGGGTTTGTTCTGTAAACAAATCCAATAGCTTGTAAATATTTCTCGGCTCTCTATTCGTTGGTTTGTATGATAAACCCATCTCATACAACGGCTTCCACAATGGGTAAACGCGTAGCTACATCTCATTTTCCACGATCTCCCTGCAGAGGAATAAGTTGTAGCAGCTTACTAATATCCTCAGAAATATTTTATAAATCTCTTGATATAGCTTTTTCTTTAGTATTTTAATTCCATAAATAAATACATGGATTCACCATATCTGCAATGACAAATTTGACGTAATACAAAAGGAACATGTCTGTGATGACAATATTTACTTGTATTTTGAGCTTTTTTTTCCCTGACATTTCCTGCATAACCACTCTTTCGTTTTACATTTTTCCTACAATTAATTCTTTGGTGGCTAATAATTCAATCAACCGCACGTTGTAAAAGTCCATGTAATTTTATCCGGTTAAACACAACTAAATAATCCTTGCACACCAAAGAGATAATCAGAATTTGACAAGTATCCGACCCATGGAGAGAATATAATTCCTAGGTTTAAAAACAGCTCACCACAGTTGCACGAGAAGAGTGAGCATTCAAGAATGTCGATATCTTCCTTACTTTATAACATATTATATAACCCTTAGCTATAATCTGTTCTAACCAATCACTCTCAACTATATGGTATTAACTGGTTGTTTTAACTAGGCAATTAGAATCACGAGCCAAGATCAACTCCAGTTTGTCCACCCAAGCAACCTTCAATTATAACTTTTCCACCCCAAGCACATCTGGGAGGAATATTATACAATTGATCCGATAAACCATCTATAAGATAACCTACTAATTGAAAAAACATATGAATCCTATTATTAGAATACTTCCCTGGTCACACTATTTCCGATTAAAATAGTCATTATTTATTTTAAAAATTAAAATGAATTATTGAATATTAATTATTTAGTTAAATTAATTAATTATTTTCAATATTAATTCATGATCGACGCTATAAGTGATATAGCCAAGGTGATTCTCGATGCTTCGAGCAAAGCTTTCCATTGGACACTGTTTAAATGGATTTTCTGCCACTGATAACTTTTTGATTATTGTCAAGTGTCGCTGCACAACGATGGTAGAGGAAAATAAAAAATTCAGAATACCCTTAAAGGAGCTAAGTTGCACCTCCCTGATGATGCAATGGTTTATGGCTACTCCATCCTGAGGAATTGATATATTCTTACCTAGCAACCACTACGTTTTTTGTGGCTCTCGTTAAAATAGTTTTAAAAATATTTAACAAAAAATAATAAAGACCTCATTCACGGCTACTTTTGAATAGATACAAAATATTACAACGACCGATACAGTTTTACCCTATGACGTCAGATATTATTGACCAACTCTACCGAGTAAAGATGATCACTCCCAAACTGACCGAATAATGATAATTCCTCCCAACAGAAAATGAGGGATTTAACTTTGTTTATCTCACTCTCTTCTTCTTTTCTAACTTCTGTGGTAGCATTACGTATAGGAAACCAAATTGCAAGAATCTTAGAATGGGTTGAATTGGAGGAGATGAGTCCCACGATGTTTCGTGATCTTTACTTGTTTGTATGTTAGATGTAAATGAATTTAGACTAGGCATTATACACTTTCCTGCGTTTCAAAACTGTTTTCAAATGTTATAGGTTTTTTCAACTGGTTTATAATCATTTTCGCCTGCTAAATAAAAGAATATAATTAGTTTCTTTGGTCAGGTCTGGTTTCTAAGATATGCTCCATTTATTTTAGAACGTATATTTCAAAATATCACTATCATCCATATGTTGTTTCATCTAGTGATGAGTTACCATACCTAGGAATGTATGCTGCCACCGAAGACAACATTCTATTGTATCGGGACCGCAAGAAAGAATTTAAGAAAATTTTAAAGTTTAATGAAACCTCTTTACTGTTCTACTTTAACAACATTAACTGCCACTAAACTTAATGGGCTTAAAGGATGATGCTATGAAATGGAAACATTTCATTGACTCATCTAATAGAAATTTCAAGGCAGTTCTTCTTAATAATGCCAGAATTTTTTCATCGATCCCTGTGGGACACTCAGAGGCAATAAAAGAAATCTCCACCAGCATGGACAGTCTATTTTCTGCTCTCAACTACCAGAAAAACAAATGGCTGATCTGTGGAGATCTTAAAGTTGTTGGACTCAACCTAGGCCTTTTATGTGGGTACACAATATATTCATGATTTAAGTGCTTGTGGTACAGTCTGGTGAACTACCAGGATTATCTCAGACAAGACTAGAATTCAAGACAAGGATTAGAACCCAGTTCACAAAACGTCCTGTCCCATCCTCTAGTTAAACCGAGCAAGATATTGCTTTCACCCCTGTACATCAAACTCAGTTTGATAAGGAACTTTGACAGAAGTTTCCATGAGTCAGCATGGAAAAAATTGGAGTCAAGTGTATTTGATGGTCCTCCAATAAGGGACCTCATCAAGGCCACCAGTTTGGATGAAATACTGAATCCTGGTCTGCCTGGTTGTCCCCTAAGTCAGATATTGCAAACCTATTTGGCAACTACTGAATTCCTCAGTATATGAAGGTGGTTGATAAATTAATGGAGAATTTCCGCAAAGTTAGTGCGCGCATGTCAGTGAGATTGCATTTCTTCCCCTCTCAGCTGGACAATTTTTTCAATAATTTTAGAGATTTAAGTTAAAAACAGGGTTGGCGTTTCACCATGATATCCATGTGATGAAGGAGGGCTACCAAACTTTTTAGGAAGTCAACTTTCTGGCTAACTACTGCTACGAACTGTAAATGAATTTAGTGTCAGCTATTCATAATCAAAAGTCCCTGAAGAGACCATTCATCCAAGAGTAGCTTTTTTGTATGTTGTACTCTTCTTGGTATCAATTAAAACATTCTATAAACGTTCTGTATATAAATTAGTTCAAAATTTACTACGATGTATATATTCGTTTACAAATACATCTGAAGATAGGAATTTCTTGCATGTGCTTATATTTCAAAAACACATCAGATTAAATGAATTGAGCATAATTTGGGGATTCACCACAAGAAACTGGACTAAAACCAGATATTATGTGTTAGACCTTGAAAACAGTGCATACCTGTGTTATGGTTTAATATCCAAATTAAAAAGTCAATATCATCGTAGGGAAATGTGACATATTTGCCTTAGCTGTTACGAAGTCTTTCTTTGCTTTCAGGATGTTTGTAGCTCTATATTCTTTAATCTTCATTCGCTAGAATGCCATAAACTTTGAGTAAATTTTCCTCGCTAATACACATAATGTCTGAATACTCTTAAGTTGAAACCCATTTTATCTGCGTTTATTGTCGAATGGATAGTTTATTGTTAGAAATCCAATATCTTGCTCCAGTTAGTAAATAATGGCGAGCAAAATATTATGATTTTTGTATTTTTCTCTCATCAAGATGAAACAAAACTAAATTATATTTTGACATTTTCACCAAAAAGTTATCGAATTAATGTAGAGAAGTGAACAATTATGGGAACTGAATATAAGCGGTAATTACAGAGCCCTGAAAGAATTCTTGTGATTAAAAGTTCTTGTGTATACGCAGCTTTTCAGAACAAACCATCGTTATGAAAGCATGATCAATTTAAGTGAGGTTCGCATTGTCATATTTTTATGTATTTACTTCACAAAGCCTTCAACAATTCAATGTATTTTATTTTATTCGTACCTATATATTTTTCATTCAGTATCAAGGCAGGAAAACTGAAACCAGCTGCCTTGTCTTCGTCCTTACTTTTATGCGTGCTCTTTTCTCTTCTTAGAGACCAAAATTATGATAGCTTTCAGCTTTCTTAAATTTACCCGTCTTTCTCACAGTCCCTTGAATTCTAAGACCAAAGATTGAACAGAATAATAGCTAGTTCCACGCCTGAGAAGCTTGAAAACACATCCGATCAGTATTCATCCTGCAGAAGCACAATTCTCAAGAAAAAAAATCTCCCTTGTTGATTTCTCTGCCCGCCTTTTTCCAGTCATGGATGAGATTCCGAAAATTTGATAACTAATTGTATATCAAAATCAGAATGACAATTACTGGTAAAATAAAGTTGTTTCTTTTAGAGGGAAAGGAACAGCAAGAGCAGTACTAATTTCTGACTGCCTTTTAGGTAACAAGGCACACTTCTTCGGAGGCAATGAAATTGAGGGGAGGACAACATTTCGCTTTAAGTGAGGGAGAATATCAAAACCTCTTCGTAGATGGTTCTGGTGAGGGTAGAAAAGGTTTGCCAAAGTTGGTAGAAAATGGAATAATATTAAAAATAATAAAAGAATAAATTTTAGTTTTCAAAATACGATCAATTGAAGTCAAATCCCGTATGCCAGCAACAATATCATTGACTTAAATAATTCATATAAAACTGAGGACTCTAAAAATTATATTAAGTTAAAACATATCTTTTAACATTAACAGAATTAAAACGAGTGAGCTTCATGTTTTTTTAAGGTTTGGAAAATTAATTTAGATAACCCGGCCTCATCTAACCTTTTTACTGAAATTGGATTAATTCTCGAAGTCCTTAGTCTTATAGAAATAGATTAAGTGGATAATATCATCGGTTGCAAAAGTGTTTCATACGTAATAGAGATTATGTTAAATATTAAATATTTTACTTATATTTTTTTAGTTATTTTATTCCATTTTTCCACGAACCTTTTAAAGACCACTTGTATGTGCGAAGGAAGAGGTAGTGGAGGAGACAAGTGTTATGATTGGCTATGTGTGTGAGAAAGTGTATTAATTAAATCGCTTGTGCAAACGCTTCACACAGAGTATGCCCACTTACCAAAGGATCCTTAAGAAAGTTGAATATTTTTTATCGCTGAAAATAAACCCGGTACTTGATCATTGATTTCTGGCTCTGAAGAGATTTGAAATGCCGCAATCATTGTCCATTCGAGTCAGAGAAGGACAAAAGAGGAGGAATTGCTAAAGATAGAGCTGTTGACATGTTTATCTTTAGTAGTGAATCAGCTTTCTTTATACAAATTTTATCTACTTCAATTTACAGCGAAGTTAATCCCCAGCGGATGTCGTAAGATTAAAAATGGAGTTCCAAAGAGGCAAACGACAACGAGTAGCGTTGAATGGACAAGCTTCTAAGTGGGCGCCCGTAACCAGCGCTGTTCCCCAAGGTTCTGTCCCTTGACCATTACTGTTTATCATCTATGTTAATGATATGGATGGGGACGTAGTTGCGAAGATTTCTAAATTTGCCGACGATACCAAACTTGGTAAGAGCGTTGCAAAGGAAGGAAATACTGCCCTGTTGCAGAAAGATCTTCTGAAGATTGAGGAGTGGTCGGACACGTGGCAAAAGCCTTTTAACGGGAACAAATGCAAAGTGATGCATATTGGCCACCGAAACCCTCACTCACGCTATCTCCTTAAGGGCACTGCTCTCGAAAGCACTGATACCGGGAAAGAATCACTAGTGAACTCAAGTTCTCATTCTCCGCGTGCTCATTCCCCGCAATTCCTACATGTCCAAGAACCCAGCAGAAGATAATCTCGACATCCGCCCGGCTCGCCAAAACGGTGGCTTCATGGATATAACGGAACAGGGGATGCAAAGATTCCAATGCCCCAAGAGCGCTTAGGGCGCTCTGTGACTCGCTATGGATCACAATCCGGTCTCCGAACCGGACAGGTCGAGTAATCTCCCGTACCGAGTAATGTACTGAAGACAGACTAGCGCCTGGCAGAGCCTCGCTGACTTCAAACAGAGGGAATATGGCGTGGAAGCCGAATAATGTACTGGCGAATAATGCACTGTACACGGCGTAGAGCGAGTGGCATGTCCCCAGCATCGACCAAAAGAATTTCAATGGAAGAAGTGGGGAAGGCACCGGTCGCAAGGCGAAGGCTGGTGTGGTGGATCGAATCCACCTTCCGCAATAAACGCTCGGTTGTGGAGCTTCAAATGAACAAAGGATCGATAATAAAGTAAGGCAATAGGCCTATCAGGGTCCTAGTGCTGAAGGGCACAAAACGGAGAATATCCATGGCACGAGTACAAGAGACCCTAAGGCTGCTAATATGGACGTCCCAGGTGACGCGTTAAATACAAGACCAAGGTAACGGCGCAGATCAACCACTTCCAGGCGTACCCCATTAGGAAACAAGTCTGGATCTGGGTGGAGCCGTGGATGGCAGCAAAAATGCACTAACTTAGTCTTGGCAAAGAAAAACTGAAACCTGTGTGCTTTAGCATAGCGAGAGACGCGGTTAAATGCCTGCCAAGAAGAGCGGCGAGCGTACTTCAAAATATCCGGAACTTAGCCCTAGCCCTCGGAAATTCACCCACAGTGAAATGGTTCGAGCGGCGCTTATAGCGCATGTAGGCATAACGCTTCTGTTTGAGGGCCGTCTCACACTCGGCCGAGCAGCACGGAAGTGGTCGGCGTGCAAAACGGCTAGACGTTCTGGGAATAGTAGTCAGGCCCACAGCGTGACTACAGGGATATATTCAGCCTTATGAGAGCAGAACAAGAAATCACGGCTTTAAAATTGAGCTGAAGCGTTACAACCGCGATCTGTGTGGGAAATTTTTCACGTACAGTATCTGCGGTAGCTGGAATCCCCTCCTGGTCGAGGTTGTCAACAGCCATTCTGTTGACCAGTTCAAGTCAAGACTAAACAAAGTCTTGAAAAGTGACCGTTCAGGGAGGACGTAAGGCAATTGAGCGGAGATGTGCCCGCTTGACAGCTAGTCCAAAGGTACCCTCATTAATTGGACCATAAGGTTTTCTAGGGTACTTATTTTATTTGTAGCTCCACCTCCCTCGAGTTGACAGATGCTGCACATACCTGCAGTCTAGATTGTACGTTAATCAGTAACAACAAGGAGTAACAACAAGGAAAGAAGGTACCCTAGGAGACCTTACGGTCCATTCAAAGAGGGTACCATTGGACTTGCAATCGAGCGGGCACAAGGCTGCTCAATTGTTTTGCGTACCTAAACGGCCACTTTTCAAGACCTTGTCTAGTCTTGCCTTAAACTGGTCAACAGATTCACTGTTGACAACTTCCACTGGAAGTGCGTTCCACTTACCGCAGATACTGTAGGTGAAAAAATTTCCACACAGATTGCGGTTGTAACGCTTCAGTTCAAGTTTGAAGCCGTGATTGCGCGTTCTGTTCTCACTCAGTGTGAAAATATCCCGGTAGTCAACATTGTCGAACCCTCGAAGTATTTTGAAAACTTCGATGAGCTGACCACGCAGTCTACGGGTTTCCAGCGAGAACAGATCTAATTCCCTTAGTCTATCCTCATAACTTTTATGTCGGACAGAGGGAATCAGCTTGGTTGCCCTGGCTTGTACGCGTTCCAATCTCGCGATGTCATTTCGCAATGAAGGACTCCAAAATTGTACGGCATACTCCAGGTGCGGTCGGACAAGTGAGTTGTACAGGCACAGTACAATCTCCTGGTTCCGATAACCAAACTGGCGCTTAATATAGCATAGCATCCTTTGGGCCTTTTTCTCCGCCTCAATGCACTGTTTCGAGAACTTGAGGTCACTAGTGATTGTTACACCCAGATCGTTGGTAAAAAACCCTACTAATTTATTTTTTATATTTACCCAGGTTTTGCTACCATTTTAGTAATTTACATTTTAATTTATATCGGAGGTAATTTGTGTGATAACTTCTGGTTTTCAGATTGAATTCATTACACCTCACTCTTTCGTTGCATTTTTAGGAAATATTCTTTTTATTATATCAGCTCTTCTCTGTTCTAATGGGTTTTCCTTCGAGTTCTCTTATTTTTTGACGGCTATAATTTTTTAAAGTCATTTCAATTATCGGGATTTTGTGGAAATAATAATTTTGGAAAATTATCATGGATTAAGGGCGTATCTCATGTTCAAATATGGGGTTCAAATCGTAATGTTTCTGCCAAGTAAGATATAAATTCTATTAAGTACAGAGTGGCCCGAAAGTCTTGGCTGTCCGTACCAAAAAGTTTTAAAAACAATCGAGGAGTAATATAATAATACCAAACACATATACTCTTCTCAACCTCCTGAAATAAAAAATTAAAACAATATTTAAAATATTTAAAGGTGGTGACAAGGTTTTTCTAATGAATAATGTAATTATTCAGTGTTTCAAATGTCGTCCTTGAATTGGAGAAATAAGATTATTCCTCCGAACCGTGGAGTGTATAGCAATAAATAACCACATTCAAACTGCATCAAGCACGCCTGGGGGACGCTTTTCATCCAACTAATATAACAGCCCTAAAAAGAACTGTATCAATTAGCTATGATCCAATGTGAAAGTGGCGTTTCATTGCTTTAATAACCACATACCATCACTGGAAACATTGCAGTTTAACTTACTAGAGACAACAATTTCTTTTTTTAATTCCACTGCTGAGGAGACTTTGTGACTTTTAAACAATGGAATTTTCTTACCCCGGAGGGACTTTGGATTACCCGATATCATTAATTAATCCCCCTATTTAGCTTAACGAAGCTGATATTATTTCACAAATGGTCTATATCATAATATCGTGTCGTGCAATATTCTATCACTAAAAACGTAATTTGAAAATCAATATTTCTTCATAAACCAGGCAATGACTTGCCATTCCTCGCTACGGAGGGAGCTTGCGCTTCGCTAGTAAAGTTAAAATT
This sequence comes from Ceratothoa steindachneri, assembly GCA_963969495.1. Lineage (NCBI taxonomy): Eukaryota > Metazoa > Arthropoda > Malacostraca > Isopoda > Cymothoidae > Ceratothoa > Ceratothoa steindachneri. Next base: position 49,407,235 of record OZ018335.1, on the reverse strand, counting down.
TAAAATCTAAAAAAGCATCAATTGTTAAATTTTTCTAAATTTTTTGAACTTCGCCAATTATAATAAAATTCAAAGGAACTCTAAACTAAATTTTTCTGGCTTACAAAATATCACGTTGCTAAAATATTGTTATAGAGAAGATATATAAAAATAAATTTTCTGAACTTCGCCATTTGTAATTCTTTCGGTTTTAAAAAATTCCCAAAATTTCGATACTTATATTTATTTCTCAAATTCACCATTTTGTTTTTTGATATTTATTATAAAAGAATTATTAGAAATAATTTTGCTAAAAAAATATAAGTCATAACCATCCTAAGATAAAATATTATTCGAAATAGTCAAAAAATACCTTCTTAAATTATAAAGTTAGTGATGATTATTTATCCTCTCTCAAATTCGGATTTTATGTGAAAGTTTTTCTATTTATAATAATTAAGGGTTAAAATATTATGTGAAAAAGTTAAAATATGTGGGTTTTTAATGAGAAAGAGATATTTGTTCCCGTACTATTTTACCTATCTAAGGGATTTTGCAATCTGTCTAGCGTTTCTTGAGTTTACTCAGATAAAATTCAATTTTTTTCTCTACTAAATAAAGTGCAAATTTCTTCTATGTAGTAATAAATCTTGCATTATTTTTGCGAAGCACAAAGTTTCTTCTTTTAACGATGGCTATGAGTAAATTCATATTTATATAATCTTACTTTATGTTCATATTTTATTCAATTTGACACCAATTAATCTACTATGATATACACGAAATTTGTGTTTTTGTGCAAATCTTTAGAGAAAGAATATAAATAATTCTATAACACTATTCGGCGACAGTGCAACATAACAAAACGCTAGATAAATCAACTTTAAAGACAATAATAAAATTGACTTCTCTCACAAACCAATTGGTTGAAAACAAATAAATTGACACAAAACTCGTTTCGAGGCAGCATCCTTATCTTTTACTTGTGAACTACAATTCATTACAAGTATTCTATATTTTTATTTGGTTTGGTTTTAGCCACTAATCTTGCAACTACTCCCTCACAGGGAAAAGCCAACTAAACATAGGATTAAATTGAATATCACCATCTATCATAATTGGGAATGGATTTAATTAAGGTTTACTCAAGTACTTATATTTATATCAATAACATTGAATGGCACAAGATATCTTCCTCATTCAATTAGATGGTCTGGTGATATATTTTGATTATTGAACCTCTTAGCACTTTCAACTTTATGCTTATGTTCTTTGATCATATGATTAAAGTTAATACCATTTTGATCAATATAACACATAGTTGAAGGAAGAAATATGATACACAAAAAAGCAAATATCCATGGCACGAGTACAAGAGACCCTAAGGCTGCTAATATGGACGTCCCAGGTGACGCGTTAAATACAAGACCAAGGTAACGGCGCAGATCAACCACTTTCAGGCGTACCCCATTAGGAAACAAGTCTGGATCTGGGTGGAGCCGTGGATGGCAGCAAAAATGCACTAACTTAGTCTTGGCAAAGAAAAACTGAAACCTGTGTGCTTTAGCATAGCGAGAGACGCGGTTAAATGCCTGCCAAGAAGAGCGGCGAGCATACTTCAAAATATCCGGAACTTAGCCCTAGCCCTCGGAAATTCACCCACAGTGAAATGGTTCGAGCGGCGCTTATAGCGCATGTAGGCATAACGCTTCTGTTTGAGGGCCGTCTCACACTCGGCCGAGCAGCACGGAAGTGGTCGGCGTGCAAAACGGCTAGACGTTCTGGGAATAGTAGTCAGGCCCACAGCGTGACTACAGGGATATATTCAGCCTTATGAGAGCAGAACAAGAAATCACGGCTTTAAAATTGAGCTGAAGCGTTACAACCGCGATCTGTGTGGGAAATTTTTCACGTACAGTATCTGCGGTAGCTGGAATCCCCTCCTGGTCGAGGTTGTCAACAGCCATTCTGTTGACCAGTTCAAGTCAAGACTAAACAAAGTCTTGAAAAGTGACCGTTCAGGGAGGACGTAAGGCAATTGAGCGGAGATGTGCCCGCTTGACAGCTAGTCCAAAGGTACCCTCATTAATTGGACCATAAGGTTTTCTAGGGTACTTATTTTATTTGTAGCTCCACCTCCCTCGAGTTGACAGATGCTGCACATACCTGCAGTCTAGATTGTACGTTAATCAGTAACAACAAGGAGTAACAACAAGGAAAGAAGGTACCCTAGGAGACCTTACGGTCCATTCAAAGAGGGTACCATTGGACTTGCAATCGAGCGGGCACAAGGCTGCTCAATTGTTTTGCGTACCTAAACGGCCACTTTTCAAGACCTTGTCTAGTCTTGCCTTAAACTGGTCAACAGATTCACTGTTGACAACTTCCACTGGAAGTGCGTTCCACTTACCGCAGATACTGTAGGTGAAAAAATTTCCACACAGATTGCGGTTGTAACGCTTCAGTTCAAGTTTGAAGCCGTGATTGCGCGTTCTGTTCTCACTCAGTGTGAAAATATCCCGGTAGTCAACATTGTCGAACCCTCGAAGTATTTTGAAAACTTCGATGAGCTGACCACGCAGTCTACGGGTTTCCAGCGAGAACAGATCTAATTCCCTTAGTCTATCCTCATAACTTTTATGTCGGATAGAGGGAATCAGCTTGGTTGCCCTGGCTTGTACGCGTTCCAATCTCGCGATGTCATTTCGCAATGAAGGACTCCAAAATTGTACGGCATACTCCAGGTGCGGTCGGACAAGTGAGTTGTACAGGCACAGTACAATCTCCTGGTTCCGATAACCAAACTGGCGCTTAATATAGCATAGCATCCTTTGGGCCTTTTTCTCCGCCTCAATGCACTGTTTCGAGAACTTGAGGTCACTAGTGATTGTTACACCCAGATCGTTGGTAAAAAACCCTACTAATTTATTTTTTATATTTACCCAGGTTTTGCTACCATTTTAGTAATTTACATTTTAATTTATATCGGAGGTAATTTGTGTGATAACTTCTGGTTTTCAGATTGAATTCATTACACCTCACTCTTTCGTTGCATTTTTAGGAAATATTCTTTTTATTATATCAGCTCTTCTCTGTTCTAATGGGTTTTCCTTCGACTTCTCTTATTTTTTGACGGCTATAATTTTTTAAAGTCATTTCAATTATCGGGATTTTGTGGAAATAATAATTTTGGAAAATTATCATGGATTAAGGGCGTATCTCATGTTCAAATATGGCGGTTCAAATCGTAATGTTTCTGCCAAGTAAGATATAAATTCTATTAAGTACAGAGTGGCCCGAAAGTCTTGTCACCCCGTACCAAAAAGTTTTAAAAACAATCGAGGAGTAATATAATAATACCAAACACATATACTCTTCTCAACCTCCTGAAATAAAAAATTAAAACAATATTTAAAATATTTAAAGGTGGTGACAAGGTTTTTCTAATGAATAATGTAATTATTCAGTGTTTCAAATGTCGTCCTTGAATTGGAGAAATAAGATTATTCCTCCGAACCGTGGAGTGTATAGCAATAAATAACCACATTCAAACTGCATCAAGCACGCCTGGGGGACGCTTTTCATCCAACCAATATAACAGCCCTAAAAAGAACTGTATCAATTAGCTATGATCCAATGTGAAAGTGGCGTTTCATTGCTTTAATAACCACATACCATCACTGGAAACATTGCAGTTTAACTTACTAGAGACAACAATTTCTTTTTTTAATTCCACTGCTGAGGAGACTTTGTGACTTTTAAACAATGGAATTTTCTTACCCCGGAGGGACTTTGGATTACCCGATATCATTAATTAATCCCCCTATTTAGCTTAACGAAGCTGATATTATTTCACAAATGGTCTATATCATAATATCGTGTCGTGCAATATTCTATCACTAAAAACGTAATTTGAAAATCAATATTTCTTCATAAACCAGGCAATGACTTGCCATTCCTCGCTACGGAGGGAGCTTGTGCTTCGCTAGTAAAGTTAAAATTTAAAATCTAAAAAAGCATCAATTGTTAAATTTTTCTAAATTTTTTGAACTTCGCCAATTATAATAAAATTCAAAGGAACTCTAAACTAAATTTTTCTGGCTTACAAAATATCACGTTGCTAAAATATTGTTATAGAGAAGATATATAAAAATAAATTTTCTGAACTTCGCCATTTGTAATTCTTTCGGTTTTAAAAAATTCCCAAAATTTCGATACTTATATTTATTTCTCAAATTCACCATTTTGTTTTTTGATATTTATTATAAAAGAATTATTAGAAATAATTTTGCTAAAAAAATATAAGTCATAACCATCCTAAGATAAAATATTATTCGAAATAGTCAAAAAATACCTTCTTAAATTATAAAGTTAGTGATGATTATTTATCCTCTCTCAAATTCGGATTTTATGTGAAAGTTTTTCTATTTATAATAATTAAGGGTTAAAATATTATGTGAAAAAGTTAAAATATGTGGGTTTTTAATGAGAAAGAGATATTTGTTCCCGTACTATTTTACCTATCTAAGGGATTTTGCAATCTGTCTAGCGTTTCTTGAGTTTACTCAGATAAAATTCAATTTTTTTCTCTACTAAATAAAGTGCAAATTTCTTCTATGTAGTAATAAATCTTGCATTATTTTTGCGAAGCACAAAGTTTCTTCTTTTAACGATGGCTATGAGTAAATTCATATTTATATAATCTTACTTTATGTTCATATTTTATTCAATTTGACACCAATTAATCTACTATGATATACACGAAATTTGTGTTTTTGTGCAAATCTTTAGAGAAAGAATATAAATAATTCTATAACACTATTCGGCGACAGTGCAACATAACAAAACGCTAGATAAATCAACTTTAAAGACAATAATAAAATTGACTTCTCTCACAAACCAATTGGTTGAAAACAAATAAATTGACACAAAACTCGTTTCGAGGCAGCATCCTTATCTTTTACTTGTGAACTACAATTCATTACAAGTATTCTATATTTTTATTTGGTTTGGTTTTAGCCACTAATCTTGCAACTACTCCCTCACAGGGAAAAGCCAACTAAACATAGGATTAAATTGAATATCACCATCTATCATAATTGGGAATGGATTTAATTAAGGTTTACTCAAGTACTTATATTTATATCAATAACATTGAATGGCACAAGATATCTTCCTCATTCAATTAGATGGTCTGGTGATATATTTTGATTATTGAACCTCTTAGCACTTTCAACTTTATGCTTATGTTCTTTGATCATATGATTAAAGTTAATACCATTTTGATCAATATAACACATAGTTGAAGGAAGAAATATGATACACAAAAAAGCAAATATTGTGCGACTAATTTATTAAACAAAATCTGGTTTGGCCCACATAAAACTTTGATTATATGTACATCACCTTTTCCTTAATTCATAATCTACATCACCTGAAACGGATTGTATTAAGTATAAAATATCATTTGGAGATTATAAGGCAAATTTTAATTCTTAATTATAATGAATAAACTACATTATAATCAAATGATTTATGTACATTAGACAAATAGACGAGGATTGATTTAAGCTCTTCATTATCAGAATTGTACCTTTATAGACTCAATTTAGTGAGAAATTATCTTTCGTATTTAATTTATCAAAGAAGTTTGAGAGGCGGGAACGAGAGATACGAGTTGAATTTGTTTAGAAGAACCATGTTTGGAATAGTTAAAAAAAGATGGTTAAAGGTATGTTGATTAAATTTGTCTAAATTTGCGAATGACTCTCTGAACTGATTGTCTTCGGATGTTCATTCGCTCGTATATTTCTCGACGCCTCCGTGTTATCACCATAGTAATTGCTTTTAGCCATTGTAAGGAGAGGCAGCTAAATATCTAATTATTACAACAAATTTGAGTTTGCATCCTGTTCTTGAAAGTTCTGTTGAATAATGTCCAGATAAAATTAATGGAATGATTTATTGAACAATAAATTTAGAAGGTAAATATCTACTTCACAAATCGCAGTCGTATATCCATTGCGCTGCTAGATTTTTTTTTAAGGGGCTATCTGGCGACTGCCTACTTTGGCATTAAACGCCGCAATCACACAGCGAAGCTCTAGGCTACTTTAAAATAAGAATATGAAAACAAAACAACGATAAAAAGGGAAGATGACAACAATTAGGAAGCCGGCTCTGGCGTTTGGGGGAGGTCCCCCTCCCCAAGGCGCAGAAGCGTGCGACCTACGAAGAAAACAACAATAACAAAAAAAAATAAAACAAAACAAAACCTAGTTCAATAATAGGGAGGAAGCCGGCCACCCTCGAAAAGTATACAAGTCCACCAGTGAATGTTCACGCACTCGTCCCAAATACAAGGGACAGGCGTTAGCGATCCCGCCATCCGAGTACCAGGACCGGTAACATGCACAAAGATCGCCCAGACTGTGACATTCAACAAGAATGTGCCAGACAGTCTAAGAGACAACGCAATCTTCACAGTAGGACACTGGCGAGCGATCCATCAAATGGCGGGGCGCCCCGCGAGTGTGCCCAATTCGGAGACGACAGAAAGCAACCTGAAGCCTTCGTGACATTGGGGGGTAGGTCCATAGGAACAATCGTGGCGCAATGGCACGCAACTTTAAATTCCCTTCGACCGTCTTCCATCCTCTTTGCAAAGCAGCCCAAAGAGCTATCCGTATTCCTGCCATGTAGTCGATGTGAGGAAGAGCCAAACGCTGGTCCGCTCGCAGAGTCCTCGCGGACTCTTTAGCACCATCATCGGCGTGCTCATTCCCCGCAATTCCTACATGTCCAAGAACCTAGCAGAAGATAATCTCGACATCCGCCCGGCTCGCCAAAACGGTGGCTTCACGGATATAATGGAGCAGGGGATGCGGAGATTCCAATGCCCTAAGAGCGCTTAGGGCGCTTTATGACTCGCTATGGATCATAATCCGGTCTCCGAACCGGACAGGTCAAGTAATCTCCCGTACCGAGTAATGAACTGCCACCAACTCGGTTGTGAAGACAGAGTAGTGCCTGGCAGTCCCCGCTGACTTCAAACAGATGGAATACAGCGTGGAAGCCGAATAATGTACTGGCGAATAATGCACTGTACACGACGTAGAGCGAGTGGCATGTCCCCAGCATCGACCAAAAGGCTCTCAATGGAAGAAGTGGGGAAGGCACTGGTAGCAAGGCAAAGGCCGGTGTGGTGGATCGAATCCACCTTCCGCAATAAACGCTCGGCTGTGGAGCTTCAAATGAACAAAAAATCGATAATAAAGTAAGGCAATAGGCCTATCAGGGTCCTAGTGCTGAAGGGCACAAAACGGAGAATATCCATGGCGCGAGTACAAGAGACCCTAAGGCTGCTAATATGAACCTCCCAGGTGACGCGTTAAATACAAGACCAAGGTAACGGCGCAGATCAACCACTTTCAGGTGTACCCCATTAAGAAACAAGTCTGGATCTGGGTGGAGCCGTGGATGGCAGCAAAAATGCACCACCTTAGTCTTGGCCAAGAAAAACTGAAACCTGTGTGCTTTGGCATAGCGAGAGACGCGGTTAAATGCCCGACAAGAAGAGCGGTGAGCGTACTTTAAAATATCCGGAACTTAACCCTAGCCCGCCGAAATTCACCCACAGTGAAATGGTTCGAGCGGCGCTTATAGCGCATGTAGGCATAACGCTTCTGTTTGAGGGCCGTTTCACACTCGGCCGAGCAGCACGGGAGTGGTCGGCGTGCAAAACGGCTAGACGTTCTGGGAATAGTAGTTAGGCCCACGGCGATGAGGTTACCGGAGAAGAACTCAACGGCCTCTTTTACCGACATAAACTCCTCGACAGAGTTAGAAAATTCATTCATTTTTCTGAAATGCAGGACACCGCACTTGCGCCAAGCACTAGAAAGGTGGGATCTCAGGCGGCAGTTGCCCTGAAAATGATATTCTAATGTGAAATGCATCACTACCTTGGCGGTTATTGACCACCCCCCAATGAAAATCCGGCTGTGTATCGAAAGAGCCCAAAGATAGATCAAGGCACGAAAATGAAGCATTCCTCGGGCAGTGATGCGTAAACTCATTCACATTTAGGACACCTATTTCAAGCTCTTCAAACAGATCGGCAAGGACTTGTCCCCTGTAATTTATTGAGTAATATCCCAGAGAGGATGTCTGCCATTCAGATCTCCAAGCAAGAGAATGGGCCTTGGCAACCATGACACGACGTGGCGGAAATCCCCCGCGTCGGATTCAGCTGACGGGGGAATGTACGCAAAAATAATAGTATACCCCGTATCCAGGTGAAGCTGCACAGCCACTGGCTGAAAGGATGTATCTAAAGTGAAAACAAGAACGGAGACATCATGCTGGGTGTAACCGCGCATCCCCCAGCCCGGCCTCCATCTCGCGGTGGTGGGGTCGCAAAACCCTTATACATTGGGAGGGTGCGCAGGGATCACGCGCCTAGCATGGTCTTTTGAAGAAAAATAGCTAACTGGGAACGGGATAAGACGAGCCTCCACAGCTCTTCGCAGTTGTCCCGGAGTCCACGGCAATTATATTGAAGGAATATGCCCTCCAAGCCAAGCACGGAGGAGACTAGGGGGCCCTCTTCGAACAGAAGACCCTCGCTGCGATAGCAGTAAGCTTCCCGGATGTAGAAATACGGGCGTTGTCGCCTTCGAGAACTTATTGAGGGAGGTTGGGCTCGTCATGTGAGCCTTTTCCTCCCTCCGCCTCGAAACCCTAGGCAGGCGTTGCGGCTTCAGAGGCGCCACCGTCTCGAGCCACTCAGCCTACCACTAGGCGTGGGTAAAGGAGCCGAAGCTCCTTTGTTGCTCTCCTCCTTTCGGAAGACAGCTTTAGGAACACCGAAAGAAGGCCTGGCGACCAACTTTCATGGGTGTTGCCCTCTGTGAGCATAACGACTCGGTGCAGGCGCGTGGCCGTCTCGCCCCACGGGAAAGGGTCACCTGGTGAAAGAGGGGAGCCCTGGTTTAAGCCAGGGCTAGGTGTGAACTCTTTGTGCCACCAGCTTTACCAGGGTAGCGCCCGGGTTTAGTAGAACTGGCCAAAGGTCTCTGAAACTACCGTTCTCGTTAGCCTGGATGGGCCAGGAGCAGAGGGTGTCTTTCCAACCATTGAGGCATAAGACGTCCCAGGCAGAGCTGGGTCCCCCCGGACCAAGTCCTTAGCCTTGAGGAATGAGAGTCGATCCTGGACCTAAACGCCCAGGATTTCTTTCTTAAGGAGTTATGCACCACGTAGCTTCGAAGAATCCGGGTGCGGCTCTCTGCAATTGACACACTTGGCCCCAACGATTTGGACTTATCGTGTGTGGCCTTGGAGCAATTTACTTATACTTTGGGTGACCCGACTGTGCACGTCTACAAGAACCATTTATACGACCGAAGCGGTGACAGTAGTAGCACTACAGCGGCAGTGGCACAAATGACTTCATGCGGTAGCGGTACAAACCAGCACGCACTGACTCAGGGAGCTTGTCACAGTCGAACGTGAGGAAGAGTGTAAGGGAGGGTCTCGAGGCCCCTAATTGTTTTCTCATCACACGTTCCACCTTGACCGCCCCATGGTCGGCCAAGTCTAAGTTAATGTCCTCTATGGCGTTGTCAACGAGTTCCTTAGCATAAACTACTCCTTTCACAAAGTTCATGGTAGAATGCAGCGTCACACTCACCGGGGTGCCATCAAGTGTCCGAAGAGCACCAATCTTGGCCACCTTGGAGGGATCTGCTGCATTTGCCAGAAGGCTCTCGTCCGAGAAACGGATCACCTTCGGCTCTTTACCAATTACACTAGCTAATCCTCTCCTCTGATGGATCATGTTGCCCTTGACTCTCATGCTGCCATCAGTGGAGCGAATAACGAGGAAGCGTTTAAAGTCATAGGACTCGAAAACGACTGGAACCTCTGCATGAGAGGCCCCGATGTCATCGAGGCCCCACCCTGCGCCCTTTTGGTCTTAGTCAAGGGCTCTGCACCCTTAGGGGCAGAGGGGCCGGATGTGCCGAGCTTGGCTTGGTTGGTTACCGAAGCAGCAGACCCATCTGTTCCCGCAGGCCCCACGGATGGTGAGGTCCTATTGGCAGCAGCGTCATTTGTTATGTCTGGGGAGGCACAGGCCTTGACCCCCGCTAGGTTAAAAATTCTAGCCAGCAGGTCTTTTGAGGGAAGCGACCGAAGGGCCCTGTCTTCCCTCTCGCCCCTAAGGGGGTTTGCCCTACCGAGCCGCTTCAGTGGAGAGCGGTCGGCTATGGGCTGATTGTGGCTCTCTTGACAGTCCCCTTGGAAAGAAGTTGGGGAACTCCGGCTGGAAACAAGGAGATGCCTAAAAACACCTCCAGAGAAGGGGGGGAGGGGGAGTACACTTCCCTCGTAAGCGAAAAAGAGGAGTAAGCTTCCTCTCCAGTTAGATTAATTTTGAGGGTCCCTTGCGCAACCACAGGGTGGTAGGGACTTCCATTATTTTCTGGGGTGCTTCCTGAGGGCGGATCCGTCGATGAACAAGGGGAAATTGAGGTAAGACTGTTGATTTTTTCATCATTGGGCATGGTGACCCTCTTTTTATTATAAGATGCAATTGCTCATCACCCATCGCAGTAGTCCGCTCTGAAAGGGGTGCCTACGGGCCTGGCAGAGCCAGGTGCCGCCATTTAAGGCTACCCTTTCCGGCTGGTGTCATGGCAGCCCTTCAGCATCGCGGCTCCCCCTTGGGCACGGCGTAAAAATTAAATATTGGGTGAAGAGAAAAGGAAAAAGGATGTGTGGAAGATATGGGTGGGGATAAAGCAAGTTGTTAAAAAACACCATCCAAAACCGGAGCTCAGGGGTTAGGGAACATTGTCCATTTCCCCCCTTAGTCCTGATCCGAAACGGTTGGCTGAGAAAAAGTTCAGCATCTAGTCTGTGAAATTAGAGGATGACCAGACAATGTTGTTGGAGAAGTTGTAGAGCAGGTGAGGGATTAGGGGAGAAATACAGGTTGTCTAAAAGGAGGAGAAGAGGGTAAGCTGGGGTCACACGGGGTGCTGAGTCGCGTCAGCAAGGGGTTCTGAGCCCCGTCAGCACGGCGGCCAGGATGCCAAATCGCCGCGCCCCTTAGGGGGTTGCGATGCTGGAGGCGATTCATCAAACTGGTCTCGGTTTGACCACAGGACCCTTCAGTAAGTATCCTAATGAGACCGTGTCTGCGATTTGTAGAGAAAATTGTTAATTATAACGTAACACAGATCAAACTGAGTGCTGCCAAGACATTATTATTTCCGCAGCCACTAATTCGTAGTAAGCATGACGCCACGGCTGCCTAAAGCTTGTGTGATGTTAAGATTATTTTCTGCTGGGTTCTTAGACATCTATATATTGCGGGAGATTAGCGTGACGATGAGTGTTCCAAGGAGAATTTAAGGACTTGGCGAGCAGACAAGTGCTTGTCCCTTATCCAACATGATTACTTGGCAGGAATGAGGTCAACCTTACGGGCTGCCTTGAAAAAAAAAAAAAAGCAGCCAACGAAAACCTAAGGTTACGAGCCATTGCGATGCAACTGTCTTTGTGGCCCTACCCCAGTGCTCTAGGGCAGCAGGTTGTCTTCTGTAGTATTCCAAATCGGGCACACTTACTGTACTTACCGTCATTAAATGATTCGCTCCACTTCGCCTTACTGCGACGACTGCGTGGTCCCCCAGACCGTCTGGTATATTAATGTTGAGAGTCTCAGTCTGGAGTATCTTCTCCAAGATATCTATCCCAGTACCGGGACGAGCGCTTGTCCTTTGTGCACTGGACCGGTTTCTTTATTCTTAATTGTGTTATAATATAATTTTTGGAAGAAGAATGTCTCCCCTATCGCTATAATTGTCGTGTTGGTTGTATGAACGGAGGCCCGACAAAAGCGGACCATCCTCTGACGCTAGAGCATGCCACACCTATTATTTCCGGCTTTAAAATGTATTCCCTTTACCTTTTTACGTATCCAAAACATGACTATGATGTTTAATTCAGCTTCAATTTATTTAAATTCGATTGACCAGAGTTCGCGTAAACCTTTTGGTGGTGGATAAAAATAATGAACATTGTACCACCTAATGGCGCCTGGCAAACGCATTTGAGTTTGAACCCTAAGGTAATTATTTTTCGAAACGGGGGAGCTTGAACCAAATGTACTGCTGTTTAAAATTTAGGGTTGCTTCCTCACTCCCCTCTATTTAGAATAAACTTGTAGTGTACACAATTTGAAAGCCCAGCATTAAGCTTGAATTCCAATCCCTTTGCCAGAGGTTGATAAGCGCTTCAATGTTCAATGTCGTTTTTTATAATTACAGCCAACTTTTTATAGTGAAATAATTAAATTTCTACGTTATTGGACATCAAATTCGTGTTCCTAACACCTAAAAACTCAAGTAAAATACATTTTAAAGTTGGAAATAATTGGTGGGGATGTTCTTAAAATTCACCTTCTTCGCTTGGAATTTTTTATTATAGTCTAATACTTAACCTAAATGTTTGTTTTTTCGGCAAAAGATGACCTCACTGGTGCTCACTAGTTTATATAACACTCTCAATTAAAAAATATTTAAATGTCGATGCATCGTGGAATGAGTTAAATGTAATTTTTCTAGCCATTGCTTAACAACTACAATTGAATTTTCTCCTATTTATTTTTAAAAGATCTACATCTAATTCAGGTGCTCGAGTTGAACGGGGTTCGACTTTAAATCGTACATTTCTTGAGTAAAATTTCTGTAACTATCTTTTGCACTAACATTGGCACTGGCACTAATTGTCCTTTACCGTAGTTTCGACAAACTTTGTGCTATTACCCTATCATTGTTTCCTTTTATAAAATTCCAAAGCATAAGGCTGTTTTTTGTACTCTTATCCCACCAATATTATACAGCATTTATTGGTAAGCGCATTTAATTAAACAATAATTATATATAATAAATCGCAAAGAAATTGAAGACTTAGGTATATCTAATCGACAGACACCTAAGATTGGAACATTTTTTTTTATCACACTAAGATGCATAAAAAAAACCCGCTTACGATTATTTTTTATTCATAAAATAATTAAAATCATGGACAATGGGCGCCTTACTTATAGAATGAGCTAATATATAAATATATATATATATAGATATATAGGATCATTAAATTAAACGTTGAAATTCGGTATGTTTATATTATATTTTCAACGACAACTTTGCTCCCCTTTTGGTCAAATTTACATAAAAGTATCAGGTTAAGTTGAAGTAGGACTGATGGATTATGAGTACAGTAAAGAAAAGTCTCTTTTACTATTTACAACTTATCAGTTCTTTAGATATTTGTAGTTGGAATTTTCGTATGAGTGGTAGAATAATATTAATAAACAGTTCGCTAATTGTTTTCAAACCGATTCTGATGCTGTTAGGAATTTGCCACTCTAATGATATAAAATTAGAAATTAACACCTGATTCGTTTTTTCAATTAGATTTGTAGTACTAACCTAATCAAGATGATACTCTCTTTTTTCTGTAATAGCAATTTCTACAACCTTTATTTTTATCGAATATTTTTTAGAACTGTAATAAATATGCAATGACTGTTCAGTCTATTTGCTCCACCATTCACGAATCCATCATAATGTAAATATTCTTTATTTTATAATAGTTATATATCTAGATTTAAATTGTCTTCTTCTTTCATTTGCTGTTCTTTCGAAAAACGATGATATTTCATTTGTCTTAATATCGTTGAGATTAATCTCCTTTAAGTCTCAATAATTTGCCTAAAATAGGTAAATTACAGTTCGCAGACATTCCATAAGCCAGAAGATTTATAGCTCACAATGCCATCGCTTTTTCTTGCTTTTCCTTTAACAAGGAGCTTTTTCACTTTTGGGAGGAAAAATATGGTGTGTGCAGTGGCTTTGTCTTCATCAAGATGTCAGTTCAAGAAGATCACTGCGGTGGATGAAGTTGAGGAGTAAATGCTGTTATTTTCTTTAACGTCATCATTAGCTTAATACAAATTAAGTAAGCATCCCTTATCCCATTTATACGATCCATGTATAATGAGATTTGTGGATAAATTGTAAGCCCAAGATATTTGCGGCTCATTTAATATCTAAACAAACCAACAATGGTTCCAGACCGTAAGCCAGGCCCGTCAATTCATCTGACATAATAACATTGTCTCTCAAAGATACACCACAAACGTGATTTGTATATTTTTGGTAACGAGTGCATTTTTTTGGCACCTTGTGTAGCCCTCACCGAGAGTTAAGCGCTTAAGAATTCAGCCCGAGTGCAATTTACGCAGGTCAATTCACCATAAGAACAGTTCAACACAGGACAATTCATACCGTATTTCTGCATATGTTAGGGAAAACGATTTGTAATTTTTAACAAAATATAATAAAACTTTCCTACTGTTTAAAATCAATTATTGAATATATCCAACCCACCATAATCATCGACTATTTTCTGGATAGTTAAATATGTTGTATTATATTTCGAATTTTTAGCCTGACCTTTGTGTCCAAGCAATCCATTAAAAAAGAAGAATTTTTCATCGCACTTATTTGTGAATTTGTTCTTCCTTTTCTTTATTTTATTATTCTTTACTCTACTATAATAGGAGAATTCAGTCTTTCTTTGAATTAAAAGTGATGCATCAGAGCACATTCATCTTCTCAAGAGAACTTAAGCATTTAAACCTGGCGAAAACATATCATTGTTATTTCTTAATTTTTTGGAGAGGATATTCTTCCGTTTTCATGCCCTTGAATGGGTTTTCTTGTAACCAATGTAGTGTTTTTGTCCCTTCAAATATTTTAATTTTTTCAAACGTTTAAAGTTCCCTGACCTACAAAAGTAGATTGGATATCAATGAATTGGTTTTATTAAACAATAGGATTCGCTAATGTTTTAAAAGGGAGTCCTGTTTCATTGAAGCTTTTCAAATTGACTTCTTTCTACCATCTTCTTATATGTTTGTTTCCTCAACATTGATTTAAACTCTCCTCAGAGTGGGTGTTTGTTTGATTAGATGTACCGATCATTAGGTTTTATATCTTACTTGAAATTCAGATATTGTCGGCAATGTTGTGAGAAGTGTGGAAATAAAATAATTATAATAAATCATGCGTAATTTCGAGTCAATATTTTAAGTAAAATATGTAACACTATAACTATGGGCACTTTTGAAAGTTATTAAAAGCAAAATATCCACTCTAGTTAAAAGCTCTTTTTTTCCCTAGAAATAATAATAGAAATCTCTGTGATATCAAAAATAATAATCCATACAGAAACTTTGTAACTGTTAGATAGGGCAGTTACTCATAAATGCTTTTTCTAAATCCTTTTGACTATATAAAAGAAGAAAAATAGAAAGTGTTAATTAACTAATTCGTTTTTGTTCATTATCTCTCAAAATCTGCTTAAATTCATCAGTGATTTTAAACTCGACAAATCAGATTTTAATTGAAAATAAATAGCCAAATACTACAATCAACAAGATTTTTCACATCAAATCAAATGAAGCTTCCACATTAGCAAGAGTTCACTGTTCCTTAAAAATAAAAATAAAAATTAAATACGAGGCTTTATCAGTCTAAATATTCTTTCGTTAGCTGGAACTGCAGAATAGAAACATGAACAAACTCTTCTATACATTTGGGCTTTTATGTCTGTATTGAAGTAATACACTCTAAAAGAGTATGAGAAAAGTTTGTGATAAAAATTATTCGTGAATGAACGTGTACCTGGGAGTGCTGGTGCATCAAACAAGAATGAAAGACAAGAGGGGAGACTGGTTTTGAGAGTTGAATTAATTGGGGCTTTTGTCTGATGGCAGTAGACAGAAATAGGAAGCTTCTATTGGGTCATCAGTCTGCCTTTGCCTCAATTCCAAGGCATATTTGTTCAATAGAGTCAATCAATGATGGCTGTTGTCCGTTGGTCACAGGAGAATGGATGAATGAAATGTAGACATAATCATTATCTTGGTCGTCACTTTTGGCGTATTGGAACTATTATCAAGCCTCAGAAACACACATCGATATGACTTAGAATTGGCATGGAAAGTAAAAAATGTTACCGACATTCATTAAACAAAGATTCATTTAAAAATATAAAGAAATTGTTAATACTAGAATTAATTATATTCCTGTTCATCAATTATTGATTAAAAGACTAAAAACGTAACGAGTACAGGAAACATGATTTTGCGTATATTTATTATGCAATACATTTCTAATGAAGGAAAGATCATGCATTTCTTCTTGTTCTTCTTGGTCACACCAAATTTACAGCTTTCCTTAAGTTAGTATTCCAACGCTTTCTTTTGGATGTGCTTTCGTTGTTTTGCACCTTTTTTCTAAATATTTACAAATCTTTTCATTGAAGTGAGTGCTGCATATTTAGATGAAAATTTGTACTAATTATCATCACAGCTTAATTTTAAATTACTTTACTAGAACTTCTATATTTAGGAAATATATTTTATTTAAAATAAAGGTAGAAAAATTTAGTTGTCTCAAAGTCAAGGTGATGAAAATGTATCGTATTTTCCTGCTTAAATATTTGAAAAAATCGATAATATATCACCTCAAGCCCAAATAAGCTTTTGCCACATTGAATTATTGTAGGCGAAGAGGGTGGCCATTAAGTAAACGTGTTGAAACTTTTCTCACAAGTCCGATGCAGAAATTGTTGATTGCTAAAGGTTACACTCATAAAAAAATAAATCACTGTGGCAGAAAAACAGTTAGAACTTCGAAATATATCTATATTTTACTACAGGAAGCTATGAAAGAAGAATAAGCAACCGTTCTCCATCGGGATCTAGGAAAGAGGTGTTAAGATTTGTTTGAGGGAAGATTTCTAGCATAGTCTCACATGAAAAGAACAAAGGTTCCCAAAGTAATGGTAGATAAATGGAAACATAGAGGTGAAAAGAAATTTAAATGGACTGAAGAGGCTTAATAAGAGAAAAAATAATTTAATATAACAAGGAAAACTAGTAACTGCTCAAATATTGAGAGGTTAGTTAAAAAATCTGGGCTATTATTCATATCGAAATATAAATCTTATGGAAAAATATATTTTGATAAGTTCATCTTTATTGATCAAGCGATTATTCAGTGACGTGCGAAACATTAATGCTATTTTAGTAAAACAAAATGTTCACACTTTTTACACTATTTGCGTCCAACAAGCAACCAAACATCTTGAAACAGTCTATAAATAATCCCCTCAGGAAAGCAATTGGCAACACAAATACTGACATATAAAGACCATATAGAACTTATCTGATTCATACGACATCGCAATTCTCACTATTAAAGCTGTTTTTCCCAATGTGAGGCGTGTGAAAATATTGGTGTTGATTCCATTGTTTTTTATTCATAATTTTGCTAATTAGCTACTTGGCAATTGACATGTATATCGAGATATAAATGTCAACAAACATTTGCTTGTCATTAACATTTGTTATAAGTTATGCTTTTACACGCTATTTTTTATTTTATTTTGTGTCTGAGGAGCTACTGTATATTGGCAAATCGTTGCTATAATGTGGCTATGTGACGAGGTTGAAAGGAAATAACCTAACACTGCTTCATTAGCAAGGGAGCTGTTGATTCAATTTTAGTCTCGTGCGAATATAGTTGCAGGTTACTCTATATCTCACTATCTTGGTTGGTCCCTGTTTTGCTTTTTTATGTTTTAGTAATAACATTGTAACTATCCAGCCGATTCTAAAGAAATTTGTAACCCTTAATTTGGTTTCCATTTTATTTCTAAAAATATCATTTCCAAATTCCTCCTAAGGTTAGCTCAGGAATTATTTTGTTTTGGTATTAAAATCAGATATATTTGGCCGATTCTAACAAAATCTGAAATCCCCATGTTGTTATACATTCTCTTTCGAATGATATGATTTCCAGAGTACTCCCGAGGTTAGCCCGTAAACTATTTGGCAATGACCTTATAACTATTTGGCTGATTATAACGAAATTTTAAACCCTTATGTTGTTTTACAATATCTTTCAAATGATATAATTGGCAAGGACATCCCAAGGATAACCCTGGAATCACATATTTTTTTTTCGCAATAAATCATAACTATTTGGCCGATTCTAACGAAATTTAAAGCTTTTTGTTGTTTAAAATTCTCTTCCGAATTATATAATGGCAAAATAACTTAATTAAATGGTGCAGTTTCTTATTGTTTTCTTGTATATGAGTTCAGGTATATAAGTTCTATTATATTTTCCCCTACGTAAGGTATTACTTTTAGATAAAAATTCAACGAAACGAGGACGTTCAATTCAACCATCTCTCTGACCTAAATGGAGTAATAAAAGAGTGAAAAAGATGAAAATGACTGAAAATAAATAGAGAGCAGAAAAATAGTTGTATACTTTTCGTGTTATGAAAAAAGTTCTTGAAAAGGTCTTTAAGAATAAAAACGAAAGCGCTCGGAATTGTTTTTCACTTTTACTTTGTGGATGTATCTGGATTTTTGTGTTATATATCTGGGAGTGTTTTAAATGCCTAGATGTCTGTAAAAACAAATAGTCTTCGTTTAGGAGGGGAAACGGGAATGGTAACATAAAGAACGTAAACCTAATACTAAACATACGAGGAGTGGTCAATAAGTTTGGCATTTCGGATATAAGGAAACGAGATATGAGAAAAGTGTTATTATTTTTCAATATAACTACCCTCGACTTCAATGCACTTGTGCCACTTGTCTCTGAGGCTTCGAATTCCCGACAACCAGAAATCTCCTGACTGCTGTTTAATCTACTCCTGGACGGTGAGCTGGACATCTTCATAGTCCCCAAACCGGTGTCCACGCAGTGCAGCCTTAAGCTGGCGGAATAAAAATTAGTCGTTATGGGCCAGATATGGACTGTAGAGGGAAAGGTTGAGCTCTTCGAATCCGCACTCGCGCAGGGTAGCTTGAGCAACTCTAGCCTTGTGGACTTTGACAACGTGGAAGTCGATCATGGAGCGTGAGGTTTCTAGGGACCCAAGGGGCAAAGACCTTGGTCATGGCCAAATTGTCGCGGATGATGTTGATAACACTTCCATGTGATATTCCAAGTTCTTGCTCGATTTCTTTGACCTTTGAGATTTTACTATATTCCATGCATTTTACACTCTTCTAACTAGGCCACCTCTACGAATAGCTCTCACTACCTTCCTGGAGGAGATGCTTGCCTTTGTTTGCAATAACTATGTGAACTCCTTAAATCAGAGGAGAGTAGTAATAATCCAGTACAACCACACGAGTGTGCGCATATCAAAACAAGGAAAAAACTCCATTTTATTAGAATAACAATTTTTCTCTAAATTACTATGTGTAAATGCATTATCCCTTATTTAGAAATGACCTTTGTGAGTGGTGTGTAGCACAGGCGCAAATTCCTAAAAAAAAATACAGAATTAGGTTTGGGAAGGTGCATAACTTTATTAGAGTCCAAGTTCTCTTTTACAAATATGACAAATCATACACTTTTCTTAGGATTTATACTAATAGAATAATAGCAAAGAGACTAGTTCCTGAAATATATCTCATCATCTCCCTAACATATTTTTTTAACTAATAACATGAACTGTTATATATATATACACACACAAAAGAAAATGGAAGCCTTCTTCCAACGGAGAAGCGGCAAACAAAATCTTCCATCCTCATCAGATAATGAAAGAGATTTAGGCGTGGGTTGGTCTATTTAAAAAGGGATTAAATTAGTTCAATAATTATGGCGGTTATTCACTCGTGGCTTTATTCACTCGAGGCTTCTCTAGTGTAAATAAATATAATACTCTTATAATATTAAGTGTTACTATTTTTTAAAAAAATATTTAGTTGAACGATATTTTTGCTTGTTATTTCTCTCTTCTACTATTAATTTATTTTCTATTTTATTGTAAATATATAAGGAAATTTCGTATTCCACAGAGGTTTATCGGTAGTATACGAATTTCTGTTCGAAAAAATAGTTTCTTTACAGTATAATCTTTGAATTTTACATTGTTCCGCCTCATAATTTCCTGACTTTATTCTGCATAACTGATAAAAACGCCTATATCATCTGATTACAGGATAGCATTCAAAAATAACGACATCCTAATGAACCATTTTCGTTGAAATTTTATATAATGCATGAGTGATATTTAAAAAAGTTAGAGATGAGTGAGTGTGCTGTCTTTACTCTTTAAACTTAGAAGAATTGAACTTGGATATGAATAAACGAATAGATGTGTAGGAATCTAATGTGTCTTGTAAGTTTGATTGCTGCGAATAGGGAGTCAAGTAAGAGCTTAAGTGGTTTATATTTATCTTGCAGAAAAATGTACGGCTAAATCTTAATGCCTATATTTTACTTTTAAACCAGGAAGGAATAATTTTGCATTGGCATTAAATTACCTAGGAAGGAATTTGATTATTAATCCATTTAATTCGATTTACTTTACTACCTTTTATGTTCTCTGAGAAATCTGAATAAAAGCGGTTCTACATATACAGAAATATCGAATAATTATTTCGAAATACATCCAATTAAGTTTGGTGGTGCAGGATTAATATTTCGAATTGATGAACAGGACTTTTCCTCTAAGCTTAAGTAATATAGAGAACAAGCCCCAAATGAGCCCTAATGGCTCTTTTGTCTTGTCGATATAAGTCCTATTAGATGGAGATAATTGGATTTTTTTTTTCTCAAGAGCTCATCTGGTGACTGCCTACTTGGGCATTAGTCCCCGTATTAAAACTGGCCTAGTTCTAGGCTACTTTAAAATAAAATTAAAGAGACGAAAAACACTCCAAAAACGGTGAAAGAAAGCAAGCTCCTGCGTCGGGGGAGGTCTCCATGGCGCAGGAGCGTGCAACCTAAAAGGGAAAAAACAAAACAACAAAAAATGCAAAAAACAAACAAACCCTGCTTAAATAATAGGGAGAAGGTGGGCCTCCCCCCAAAATTCAACAAGTCCACCAGTCAATGTGCACGCACTCGTCCCGAGTACAAAGGACAGGCGGTAGCGACCCCGCCCATTCCGGTGCCGGGACAGGTAATGTGCGCGGAGATCACCTAGACTGGGAAATTCGACAAGAATGTGCCGAACAGTGCGGGGGACTATGCAGTCGTCGCAATAGGGCGCAGGCGAGCGCTCCATCAAATAGCGATGCATCACACGAGTGTGTACGATTTGGAGACGAAAGAAAGCGCCTTGAAGCCGTCGCGGCATTGGGGGATAGGTCCATGGCAACAGTCGCGGCACAATGGCACGCAACCTTAAGTTCCCTTCGACCGTCTCCCATCTTCTTTGCCAAGCAGTCCGAAGAGCTGCCCGTATTCCTGCCATGTAGAGGGTGTGAGTAAGAGCGAAACGCTGGTCCGGTCGCAGAGTCCTCGCGGACTCTTTGGCGCCCTCATGGGCGCGCTCATTCCCCGCAATTCCTACATGTCCAGTAACCAAACAGAAGATAATTTTGAAATCTGCCCTGCTCGCTACTGACCTTCATAATGTCCAGATTAATTAGTAACGATAATTTTACTAATATTACTTCCTAATAATATTACTGATATATTTTTAAAAGACTATTTTACTGATACAACTCAAATACTATTACAGAACATTCGTTTTTCTATTTTACTAATGCGACCTAATAATGCCATTACTGATAATATTGATCTTCTTCCTGTGTAATTTATTAATACTTACCACTAACAAATATTATTTTTGCCATAATAAGTTTGTTAATAATGTTTACTACTATAATTGCTAAAATAATTCTTATCGTATTACGGGTTTTTGTAATATTTACTTATTCTACTACTGCTAATTATCAGTGGTACTAGTTGAAAGTAGCACAGTACCACTTCGCAGACAGCTCTTCGATCTGTCTCTTATGGCAAGAAGAAATATTTAGCACAATATTTTTGACCTACGAAGAAAGAAATTCTAAGAGCTTTTCCTTCCCAATCTAAGTTTGTTTTTATACACAAGCAAAGTTAACAGTCCTATGTAGAGTGCTCTCAATTATTTCAATAATTTAAAAAAAGTTAATTAATAGACTTATTTTTAATTAACAAACATATGATCTGACCTTACGAACTTCAAAACTTTCCAAAACCTATTGAAAAGTAAAATGGTTTCCATCTAACCGACCAGCATAGACACTTATAGAGGGACGTGCACGTGACTAAAAACAACCAGCTTTGTAATTATTTTTTTAATTCCCAAACATTCGATTATCATATTTATATTTTCTGAACTCTTAAAAAGAACTTCGAGAAATGTTTCAAATATATGAAAACCCAGGCTAGGTGAAGGGGGGGGGATGAGATCAAACCCTAAAGAAAGTCGTAAAAGAAATTAAATAAAAGCTTCAAATGAACTTTGGTGAATTACAAACAAAAATTCAAAATATCCCCAAAATTTTAATTTCCTAAAAATATAGAGTTTTAGATAAATTACGTAGGGATAAGTGTTGTACAAATTTGTTATGGATAAAACAAAAGTTATCAGGGAACGTATCTAATGGCTTTGAGAATCAAGGTAAAAATGGTCTATTAAAATAATCTAAAGTTTGATGAAGGTTATTTCGTGAACAAAATGAAACAAATTTGATTTAGATGAAGGACGTTTTCTGAAACCTTTTTGGCAATCTTTTATTAAATTATTGGTTATTTTGTGAACAAAATCAAACAAATTAGATTAAGATGAGGGACGTTTTCGGAAACGAAACGGCAATCTTTTATTAAATTATGTTTATCTAAATCAGTGGTTCCAAACATTTTTTTAATCATGGTTCCCCTTTGATTGATGATTATTTGGTGGCCCACTCATAGCCATTTACTTCTCCAAATCTAATTTTAGAATTTAGAGATAAAATCTTTTTCCTAAGAAATTTCAAAGTTTAATGTTTTAAATATCAACCAGCTAAATTATATAAACCTTTATTTCAGTATAGAGATTATTACCTTATAACATTCATTATTTGAGAGATTTGATAATATATTGTTATTTAATATCAGTTTCGAATGCTAGCAATGGCAGACGAAGATCTCCCTTTTTTACAATATCAAGCCAGTTACTAGCTTTTGACAGCAAAGGCAAATCAGCTAAAGCATGTTCAGCAAGGTAGGTTGTTGATAAAGCAATAGCATACATTATTTTATTCCAAAGCAATGAATATTTCATTGTTTTTCAACATATTATGTTTAATTCTTTGCAATCGAACTTTATCTACTTCATCACTGTAATTCAATAAGAGACTCCTAGATGGTAATATTTATATTGGTGGCATCAATTACAAAAAGAATTATTACCCAGGCCAGTTTATTCATTTCAGTAGGTATTTATAGTGCTATTTCATATCTATCTGCAGTTTTATCAAAGTTTCAAAGTAAACAGAAAGTTCATAGTCAAGCAGCTCATTGCTAATTTAGGCTAGATATTGAAACTGTTCTTTGCTAAACGATTAACCGTGTATCTTAACAAAATCGGTGCGATACTTGATTTACAATTTGTGTTCCGCAAAGGTTTGAGAACTTGCGATGCACTTCTAACACTGACCCATGCACTTCGGTCCTCTTTGGACCGTGGGCATGAGTCGCGTGTAGTATCTATTGATTCAGCTCAGCCTTCGAAATTGGTAATCATAAGGCTCTAATTTATACATTGCAAATTTATGGTATTGGTGGAAGCCTCTTAATAATTTTAAGAATTTTTTGACAAATAGATCCCAACGTGTTTCTATTGATGGGATTTATTCTGCTTATGTCTCTGTCGTCTCAAGCGTTCCACAAGAGAGCGTTCTTGGTCCCTTATTTTTTATAATTTTCACCTCTGACTTGGGCATTAACTTTGAAAATAAACTGATATCGTATACTGAAGACACAACTTTGTAGTCTTCAATTTGGTCTCCATGTAACAGAGGAGAAGTTGCAGCATCTCTAAATAAGTATTTAGCCAAGATTACCTCTTGGTGTTAACTTTTTGGCATGAAGCTTAATGCTGATAAGACGCATTCTATTACCATTAGTAGATCCCGTATACTGTATCCAACTCATCTCAGTTTGTATATATCAGGTAAACTCATTAAGGAAGTAAATGATTTACGTCTTTTTGGAGTAATCCTTGACTCGAAGCTAACCTTTGAGAAGCACATTCATTTCTTGTCCTCCTCAATTTCACAGAAGACTGGATTACTTCGTAGGTTTTACAGAGATTTTGCTAATGACTCTAGTTATTAAGTCTTTTTATGCCTCCATTCTCCCTCATTTTAAGTATTGTGCTCCGGTTTGGATGTCTGCTGCTAATTGCCATCTCAAGTTGTTGGACAGAGCGTTGAACTCAATTAAGTTTATATCACCAACTTCGTACCTTGATTTGGATCATCGGCGTCTGGTTGGTGCCCTTAGCATTTTTCTTAAGGTATATAATACAATTCAGCATCTGTGTTCCGCAGCTCTGCCTGATTCTTTTAATCCAGTTCGCGTGACAAGGTTTGCAATTAATCTTAATGACTTGGCTATGAATTTTATGAATGTTAGTACGGCACAGTTTTCACGGTGTTTCATACCATTGTTAATTAAAACGTGTAATGCTTTACCCAGCGAGCTTGTACACTCAGGGGAAATTTCTTCATTTACTTCCTGTTTGAATGCATTCTTGAAACAGTAGCTTTTTCTCAACTTCTAATATTTTTTATTCATCTGGTTTTACTATTAGCCCTTCACTTTTACCCTGCCTATCTTTGCCTCTCTTCAGTATCATTTTGATATTCTGTGTGAAATCAATTTAGTAGTTATTTTTGCACCCTAGAGGGAGGCTTTGGTAGCTCTCATAATAATAATAATAATATTGAACAGTTTGTGTTTGGCAAGAAAAGCAGTAACTGACTATTTGCATAATTACATTTTTCACCCTGTGCTTCTTATAGATTAAAAGGCTTTTAAAGTTTCATCTATTTTCGTTCGTTAGAAATATCAAGCAAAATGTGGTCTTTAAGAGCATTTGATTTGATATAGTTGATAGCTTTTATAACAAGATTAAGGGAGTCGTGGAATTGGCCGGTCAAATGTTTAGCAAGTAAATCTTGTTGCTGGATCACACAGTATATACAATTACTTCAGGCACAACATTTTTTTTAAATAGGCTAAAAAAAATTTGCGCTTCCACTAAGAGATGGAGCACCAGCGGTAGCACAAACCACGACAGTTCCAAGGGAGATATTAGTTTCTTCGAAATAGGTAACATCTTTGAAAAGTGTTTCGCCTCTAGTATATGTTTTAAGACTTTTGGTAAAAGCATTTCTTATCTGAGATGATCTTGACCGAAAAAGCTGACATATGTCAAATAAATAGCTTCATTATTCCCTAGAGTAGATCTCCCAAGCTGAATGGCATACTACTCTATTGAAGGTGAGAGACTAACCGTTTTTTAAAATCCACATCCATTTCATCAATGTGTTCTGATACTGATAAATCACTAAGTAGGTTGACATTAATTGAGGCTAGATATTGAAACAACAATGAACACGGCAGGCAAAATTATGTACAGTATCTTATATGTCATGGGGCTTTACAGCTTTTGCTATTATTTGGAAATTTCTTAAAATCATGAGCTTGCGTTTTTCATGCTGGAAAATCGGGAGGCAGATTTAAAAAATACTCAAACGGTTTATTCTTTTTTTCAATGTGCTTCGTATATAAATAGTTGTAAAGGTTAGATAGTTTGATTATTTCGATTGGCGTGAATGCCAAACATATAAAACACATTGACTTGGTGACATTTGGGGGGAGGATGGAATATATCTGGAGACAGATATTCCAAAGACTACTGTCGGCATTTCTTCTTCAATGAATCCATGCGTTTATATGTTGAGTAGGCCTCTTCGTGGGTGTTGTACCTACCAAGTGTGATTTGACATAGACTTTCTGAACCACTCTTGGGGTAGCCAAATGGATTTCTTGAATGGCTTGGCGGCTACTTGTTTGCTTCTACTGTCAATGCTACTTTTCATTGTAGGATGGGTAAATGGTGATTAGAGATTTCCTCACAAGTAAAAGGAATCTTTGAGCTGGGTTCAATATTCTTTATTCGGCTGAAACTAAAAAATCGCCTTCAGATGTTTTTCCTTGATACTTAAATTCATCCTTAGACGCAGCTCTGCGCTTGTTTTACATGAACGGCTTGCATATATTCGGTATTTTTACATTTACCTCGAATATTTTTTATGTTTTTAATTAGTTCCCATATTAAATTTTTTCACTCGAGTTACCTTGATTTGTAGGAATATTTGAAAATTCAATGCAGATATTTTAATCTTGCCGATACAAAAACTTCCTCCTATTAAATATTTTCTTATAAACCTATAGTACTGTGTAACATAATTTGGTCTTTGGGTAGCAACTTTATTTTTTATTTGCTTGTGTCTATAATACATCAAAAAACACTTATTGAATTAAAACTTTGCTTTTGTGTCCATGATAATGATATGTATATGAAATTGACCTTTTCCATCTGAACGGAAGTAGCGAATTTAAACTTTGATTTGCAAAAGTAGAAACAGAAAGACATGATAGGAAAATAGCATTTATTTCTTTTAGAATTAAATACATGAGACAATTTAAATATTAGAAATTAATAGTTTTCCCTAATTTATGCTTATATTGTGAATTATTTTCACAATTAGCCTCCAAATATATTCAACATCAAATTTTCATTATACAATCCTTGTTCGCCGCGTTCAAACTCCAGTAGATCTTGGTGAAAGCGCTCGCCATGCTCCTCAGAGTACGCTCCCATGTTCTCCATAAATTTATCATGATAAGCGTCAAGAATATTGACTATCAGGGACAACCAGACATCCATCTTGCCTTAGTTTCTCAAAAAGTGAGCTTCTTGGGAAACTCATTTTACTCACTGATCTTTTTTATTTGTGGACTGACCAAGACCCTGGCTTGCAATTTTACTGCCGATAGCTAAGTAACCAAATCTTGGAGGTACTTGAAAGCTGCCTACTCCTTATTTATAATTCTAAAGAATTGATTCATGAGGTCCAATTTTAAGTGTAGAGGAGGAAAACTGTACTTTTCAGGGGGCCAACAATTGCTCACATTTGACGTTGTTTCTCTCCACATTAACCATATCCGTTATGGCCAATCAGGCTGATGGTAGTGTGCCACGGTATCCCCGCTATCCCAAAGGCAAAGATAACAAGGAAACTTGGTAAAGCCATTCTGGAGACCCAACAAGAAGACTACTATTTTGAAGATAATACTACTGTATTAATGTTTCTATAACTTTTTAAAAACAGTATATCATGTTTATACCATAACTGATTAAAAAAACATACCCCTTGAAACTTTTTATAAACTTTTAATATTTGCATAAAATAATGTTATTTGACATAAATGTCGTTCCACGAGTAGCAAAGTTTGGGGATTAAAATTGAAATTTTTATTTAATAGCGTCACAAACAGTTGGAAACTAACAATTGTAACCCAACGACAACACAATAGTGAAATTTTGTTGCATGGTCGTCATTCACAATTTCCCTTATATCAGTGTCCAAAAACATAACCTTTTTTCTTAAATTAAACTTGATTTATATTAAATATATTGAAAATATAAGATTGCTATTATTGTCCATAGACTTTTAGTCCAATTTTATATTCACTAACCAAAAATTATTAAATTCCTGTTTTTCGTTCTTTTTTTAAGTTGATTTAAAGTTTCTTTAAATAGGGAAAATAAAAAGTTACTTGGTTACTTAAAATCTATTTTTTTTAGGAAAATTAGAGACATTTGAATTGTTTTAAGTGTGCTGTTTATACTAGATAACGTTAGAAGAGGTTTATATTTTACTTTGATGGTATTTGCTCGTTTAATTTTAATTAATTACATTCTAGGTCTGGCATTGCATTTCAGGAAGCGATGATTTTGCCATTAGCTAAAACTCGCATGAGCGATCCTCAATTTTTAAGCGATCTTAGCATTAGACTTTGAGGCGTATGTTTTTAAACCTCGTAGTTTAGAATACTTACTTGCATCTTTGCCTGTTTTTTCAGATCCCACCTGCTTAGGATACAAAAATTAGCTCTTTTAAAATACTACCATCCTATGGACAAACTTCTGTGTTATGACAAGATTTCCTTCTTTGACTTCAGATTCGTTTCCATCGGATGTTTTTGGAGTTCAACTGTGAACTCATTATTAAAAATTGACCCGTAAAATGCTCATTTTTTAGATACCTTTGAGTAATATTCGATTCTACATTATGGTTATAACACTACACATTCTATACCCAAAAAGTTATGAAACAAAACTAGTCAAAAAGTTAATTAATGAGGTACAATTAATGAGAACTTATATTTGTTAAAAATAATTAACTTGTGATCATAGGGAATATAATTAAATTTCACAGTTATGTGCTTATTATGGTATCAAATAATAAGAATAAGTATACCATTAGTTTATGTTAGTTACCAAAATGATATGTATTCTTTTTGCACGTTTTCTACTTTTTATTACAATTACGTTAAAATACAACGGATAGTCTATAATACATTGGCTGCCCACCCCTGCATTTCAAATTCACACACCCATGCTGAATTCGCCATCACCTGCACATGTAGTTTGGAAGTTTCTAAGAATATTCGTATTTATTGTAAAGCTGGAGAAATCTTTTCGATTCATATGAAATGAATCACGAGAATGCTTTATCTTTTAAGCAGTTGACATCTTTACTTTTATGTAGCTCACTATCATTTTATTCGCTTTTCTACATCACCCTCTTTAGTAGTCTTAATATCTTTGCCATTTGTACAATGTGTATTAGAACGTCATTATTAAAATTTGTAATGCCGCATTTGATGTTTAGAGATAACAAAAATATTTGGTAATTTTTTCACTTCTACTCGATTGATTACTTTAAAAAAATCAATCGAACTATAGAGCTTTCACATCCACTGGTTGAAGGAACCAAGCTTGTAATTAGTAGGATAAGTAAAATTCATAGTTTTTTATTGAATTTAATAAGGGAGAAACGCCAAGAAAGATCACGGCCAGTTCTAATATTTTCCCATGATCATCTAAATACGAGATTTGCTTATCGGTAGGGCAAAACAGAGGAAGGTGGATGGCTGTTTGTGGGCGTATTAAGACAAGTTATGACAAGTCAGGACCTGCACGCTCTTGCTCCGTCCATTTAAAAAGCAGTAGCTGATTGCAGCTCGTCATTCACAAATTTTTCAACAATGGAGAACGTTGAGCACCGCGCAGTGATCAAATGTTTGACCAAGAAAGGCAAGAATGCAAAAGAGATCCATGAACGCATAGTTGCAGTGTACACCGACCCAGCGCTTTCCTATGCAACCATTGCTCGCTGGAATAGGGAGTTTCGCCATGGTCATGAGTCCCTTGAAGATGCTTTCCATCCAGAACACCCGTCAGACGTGACCAACGAGAACAATGTGGCCTGTGTGGAGAAGATGATCCTCGAAAATCGACGGGTGACGGTTGAAGAAATCGAGCGAGAACTTGGAATATCACAGGGAAGTGTTGTTAACATCATTCACGACAATTTTGCCATGACCAAGGTCTTTGCTCGTTGGGGCCCTAAAAATTCACGCCCATGATCGACTTCAACGTCCTCAAAGTTCGGAGGCCAGAGTTGCACAAGCTACCCTGCGTGAGTGCTGATTCAAAGAGCTCAACCATCCTCCCTACAGTCCAGATCTGGCCCCTAGCACCTACTTTTTATTCCCCAGCTCAAGACTGCACTGCGTAGACGCCAGTTTGAGGACGATGAAGATTTCCAGCTCGCCGTCCAGGAATGGATTGAGCAGCAGTTGGGATATTTCTGGTTGCCGGAAATTCGAAGCCTCAGGGACAAGTGGCGCAAGTGCATTGAAGTCGAGGGTAGTTATATTTAAAAATAATAAAACACTTTTCCTCACATCTCGTTTCCTTATATCTGAATTGCAAAACTTATTAACCACCCCTCGTATATGCTATTTCTGGTGTAACTCTTTTTGGAGAAATTTGATCATAAATACACGAAAATCATAGGGGACATCTATTTCCGACTACGTTATTTTTATTGTCTCTGGACGACAACGTTTCTATACATATCCCTTTAAAACATACAATTGAGCTAGGACTTGCATCCTGTAATTCATAAAGGGTGCCTCTCAAGAAAAATTCAAGGACGTGATACTTAGACGGAAGATAAAGCAAATCATGCTCAAACAATCGGTCAAGATATGTAGAGACACCATTTATTCTTCCTGTATTGGTTAAAGATATATCGAAAAAAAAGGTCTGTATTTTTTAATATGCCTTTTATTTCTTCTGCTTGATCAGCAGCTAAGTTTGTTCTTTTTCTTTAGATGAAACAATTTTAGATACAGCTAGTAATATTTCCCTGTCGCAAGAAGTAATAACTACACTGGCCTGCGTTTAAAAAGTTTTCTTTTCAAATGTCATAGGTTTTCCGACTGATTTAGAATGATTTATATTTTCCATGACATATAAAACTGCAAGTAAATTTTCCTTCCCAGTGTAAGACCAAGGCGTTGTAATGCGCAAAAAATTTATTGTACTTTAATTTTTGGTTGCCTCTGTTGACTAATTTTTTCGCGTCGGAGTTTTAAATGAATTCCGATTAATAATTTCACTTGTTAGTTTTATAGTTAAAAGATTCTGCTATAGGTAATAAACAATAAATTGCATTTATATGGCTGAATTTTCAACTGTCTAATGCTTTAGATAGTCATGGAGTGAAAATATCTAGATAAATTCTGGTACCCTAAGTACTTAGTTTACTCACTCACATTGTATCACTTGAGCTTGGTTGTGTATCTTCAGCTAGATTATTAGAATGATGGCTGCCATCCTCATTTTCAGTATCACTGCTTGACAATGATGAACATGGCCTTTCGATTCATTTCAATGTAAGTTTTGTTCCTTCTCTGTTTCCTTCTCTATGGGTTCATGTTTTTGCTTCACCCGCTTTAAATTTATACGATGCTATAGTAAATATTGCTTATCTTTCATGTGCTAAAAGTTATTTAACGTATTCAATTTATCAGGATAAAATTAATCATCAAGGAACTTCGCTCGTTTTTTAATAACCACATTTGATTATCTACTCAAATTTTCCCGTTAATCCCTCCGATCTTTAGGAAGTAAATTAACTTTTTTAATAAAATGATGAGTTTGATTGTTTTGTGTGAATTCGTTCCTTTTGCGCCGAGCTAGAACTTCTTTTACATCTATTATAAAATATGGCTTGATGAATAATTTAAATACACTTAAAGTAAAGAAAATAACACTGAGTGATTGCCAATTTGAAGGTACTTTCTCTCCTACAATAAGGCTTGTTATGTTTCCGATGAGACTGCATTCGTAATCTTTCCATAAACAGCGCAGAGATTTTGAAGTGAACTTTACTGATGATGCCAATATATCATCACGTGAAATAACAATAATAGCTATTTACTAAATGAAAGTGTATACAACAAAATAACCGTGAGCGAACTTAGAAAACTACCTAACTCGATATAACACTAGACCTAAAATGACCAATGGGTATTGAGGGACATCTCTTATATATATGCATATATATACCAGGCAATGGCTTCGCCACTCACCCCTACGCAGAGATCTTGCACTTCGCAACTTAGATTAAAATTTAAAATCTAAAAAAAGAAGCCATGGTTAAATTTTTAGAAATTTTCTAAACTTCGCCAATTATAATAATTTTAAAAAGGAACTCTAAACTAAATTTCCCCACTTTCCAAATATTACGTTGCTAAAATATAGAGTTATATAAGATATATAAATATAAATTTTCTGAACTTCACCATTCATAATTCTTTGGGTTTTAAAAAATTCACAAAATTTCGATAATTATGTTTATTTCTGAACTTAACTATTTTGTTTTTTTATATTATAAAAGAATTTTTAAAAATAACTTTGATAAAATAGCATAAGTCATAACCAAACTAAGATGAAACTATTATTCCATTACTCAAAACATCCCCTTCTTAAATTATAGAGTTAGTGATGATATATATATAAATATATATATATATATTATTTATATATATATTAGAAAAACTTTCTTTAAGCGAAAGATAATTTAATCTTAAGAATGAATCCAAGGCGCAGAAAGAAAGTAGTTTCCATTATACTGATTCTTTAATGACAACGTTTCAGGCTCCATGCCTATCATCAGTTATGACAAAGAGAGATAACTATCAATTTTTGTTTTTTTAATTCTAACATATTTCATAATGGTAAAGAGAGAAATTCAAATTATATAAACAAAACATTATTTAAATAGCGGAGGATAATGGGAAGAAAAAAAGGCAGAGTATGTTACCTACCGGGTTGAATCGTGACAAAAACTCAACTGAATAAGTTAAGAAATGGAGGCATCAAGAAAGCGTGGTATCTTACCTGGGCGGGTTTCACCGGAGGGAAACCCCTAAGTGCTAGCACGCCACCAGAATGAAAGTTAAGAATTTGCAATTGTATTAAAACATATGAGCATCTGCTGGAAGGTGTGTTGATTTCACTAAGTAATGACTAGATTATAGTAATACAATTAGAATAGTTAATTCAGAATATAATATGTGAATACATTGTTATTGGTGTGTAGAGGGTTAATATTCGTATAGATTTTGACTGAGGTGCTCCGCTAGTTTACTCTTGAATACAGTTAAGGATGGTGACAGGATAACTGCATCTGGCAATCACTCTTACTAAGAAATATCGCTTGCGTATTTCTGTGTTACTGTCGGGCAGGAATATTATGTGCGAGTTACCGCGGGTCCTAGAAGAGTCTGGAGGGAGAACAACTTTGAAGATTTCTTAGGAGATAAGTCTTTGAAAATCTCCCAGATTTGATCATGTCAGCTCTGGGCAGCCTGCCATACACAGATAAGAGACTCAAAGCATTAAGACGGGAGGCATAGTCAATATGGCATGTCCAAAAATTTCCTTAGTCCATCGTCGCTGCACTATCTCAAGCATGCCAGTAGCATCCACATACCCACTGTGCCTAACAACTGAGCTAAGTTCAAACACAATACCCATATGGGAGGTAAGAAGAGATTTCATAAACTCAGGCTCTCGGTTAACTGTGCTTTTAAGTAAGTTTGACGCAATGCTTGCTGCTTTATTTGCAAAAGAGCATATGTGGAGATAAAATTTTAGACAAATATCCACTTGAACCCCCAAATCAGATGCAGATTGTACAAACGATAAAGGATTACTTCTAATGTAATAGTCAGAGTATGAGCCAAGATTAAGAGCATATCCCGGGCAGAACCTAAAAACACGAGTCTGATCTGAGTTGAGCCTAAGACCCCATGACTCCGTACGAAAAACCAGTAAGTCTACATCTCTGCTTGGAAGCAATATCTAACAGTGTAAGAGAAGGTATAAATATATTAATCTTTTGAGATATTTTCAGATCATCAGCGAAAATTTTGTATTTACCTGTCAAACCATGAGAAACAAAGTTAAGATAAATAAGAAATAGAGTAGGCCAAGGACAGACCCCTGGTTAACTCCACTAGTTACAAGAAAAGAATCACTCTCGAAACCCCACACCATAACCGTCATTACTCTTTTTTACACTCAGAAATCAATATGTCCAAGAGAGGTCATGATTGACAAGGTCAAATGCCTTACTAAAGTCAAACAATATGAGATCAATCATGTGCTTTAGGCAAGCCAGCAGATGACGTCATCGAATGTTGCAAAGAGCTGATCATCAACCGAGTAGGCTTTGCGGAAGGCAAACTGGTTAGAATCTAATGGGTTGTTATCCACCAGTTAATATGAAAAATTGTTCACAATAATACGCTCAAGACACTTACAGGACACTAAAGTAAGAAATATCGGTCTGTTATTTAGGGGGAAAGTAAGCACACCTTTCTTAAAGATGGGGACTACTAAGGAAGACTTTCCAGACTGAGGGGAGTTCTCCAGTTTAGACTGAATTATGGAAGAGCCAGAAAAGGGGATATGAAAGGGATGAGGAGCTGTCTGTGAGCAAACAGGGGTGGATTCCATTAGGCCTCATACTGCTAGACGAGAGATCACGCAGACCATTGACAACAACAGACAGATATATAACTGAATTACTCAGGTTACCTTCAAAACTCTGGTGCTCCACTGGATTTTAAGGGGTACTGGTAGAATATACATCAGAGAATGCCTTGATAAACAGATCAGCCATTTCTTTGGAGGTTGTTTAAGGGGTTCTATAGACGGTTGATCCACTTTCTTGTTGTGGATATAAGCATGAAACAGCTTAGGCTTAGCCTTTAGGTTAGAAATTAGGTGGGATTCATAAGGTTCCTGTGACTGATAGGAATAATTTCTGAACTCAAAATTTACATCCAGAAAGGAGGACAAGGCATATTTGGCAAAATCTGAGTTCCTGCCCCATGAATGTCGCATCGCCCTATAATAAACCCAGGCATTAAGACGATTCCTATCTAGATCAGCTGGTGGTTTAGATTTCGAAGGAACCATATGGCGGCCCCAGGTCACTTTATTAAGGACGTACATAGAAATCATTGTTTGTAGTATTTCTAAAATCTACTATAAGCAGCCTTTACAGCCCTGCTTGAGAACTCATAATCAAATTCAAACTCTAGAAGTGCATTATTTATACCTTGATAATTACCCATATGCCATAGTATAATTGTCTTGGTAGTCTGGGCTAGAGTGAGACCAAGAAAGATATAGGTAAAGGATACAGGTAGGTAATCACAGTTGGATGAGGGAGGATGAAGTGGTACATGAGCGATACTCTCGTGTTCAGTAGTGAAGACCAAGTCAAGAGTGTTGTCTGCTCTTATGTTAGTAGGCTCAGTCACCCATTTTTGAAAAGCCAGAGACCTAAAGCAGTTAAGGAAGGATGCGCCATCGGCAGTGGAGGTAATGGGCACGTCACCAGACCAGTCGATACTTGCCAGATTGAAAACTCTCATAAGGATTAATTCTTTACCAGGAGAAAAGTCCACTAGGAATGATTTAAACTCATCATCATAAATATGGGAGTTAGATGGAGGGCGATAAGCTGCTATGATGTGAACTCTATAGGAGGGCAGGTAGACTCCTACCAAATTACTCACTGATAGGTAAAGCGCAATTTATGCCATGATATTATGTATGTAAAGGCAGGTACCATGCTTAGCAGTGAACTCTGAAGTATCTTTATGCACTATGCTATAGTTAGGAATGGCAACAAAGGAATCAGGGACAAAAGAAAGTAGCTATGTTTCACTAAGAGCTAAAATATCAATCTTATTTTGTGACATAAGGTGAGAAACTAAAGCTTACTTATTACTAATACTATTTACATTAATTTCTAAAATATTTACTGAACTAAAGGGGCAAAGTCGGGCACAGCACCAGCAGATGGCAGGCCGTGCTACACACCGCCACCAAAGTCTCGAGAGGCTGGGTCAGCAGTGCTAGACTCAGCCCTTCGTTGAGCACCGGCAGCACCCAGAGTGCCCGCAGAATGCCTTCGTCTAGCATTCAACTCTTGTCTTTGGTTGTAGGTTAGGTCTTTATTAAAATATACGTGTTTGTGTTGTTCATTGGCCCTCAGCGTACTGGCTTGCTGGATCAATTCCTGTCTCTTGTCGATATCAGCAAATTAACCCTGTAAATACCCTGCTCACGATTGATGTAGTATATATCAGACAAGGGGACAATGGAATCAACAGCCAAAGTGGCAGACTGGTTTATTTTGGCCAGGGCTTCAGCATCATTGATGGCTTTGATGCTCCCAACAAACAATGAGTCCTTTCTTTTTCTCCTCTCCTCCATCTCAGTAATCTCCTTCCTAATCATTGCGTTAACAGATACTTAGAGAGCTAGAGTTGGTCTCACTGGATATTTCAGTGCCGGGTTAAGGGAAGCCTTCGCGCAAGCAGCATTCCGGTCACTGGCAGCCTGAAGATTATCGGTTTGGACACTGGCCATGGCATAGACTGCTCAGTGAGAGATCTCACAGAAAAACAGAGAGCTCTGCCTGTCTCATGCAATTGCTTAATAGCACCATAGTTATCATTTCATCCATCACCTGTACCGGGGCCACGTCCACGAAGCATAGAGAAGAAGCTGGGCAATTCACGGCAGCACGAAAGAGCAGCAGGTGGTCAGGTCACAGGTTCTCTTTTTTTCTTAAACTTCATTCTCTTATTTTCCAAAACAGGTTTTAACGGAATTGTTTTAATTCTATCAAAACTTTACGAGAAAAAAATATTTCGTTCCCTAAATTTACTTAAAACATAGTAATTACTGAGTTTTGAGCTTTTTAAAATCATTTGATATAAGATTATTTTAAACAAGTGCGGAGATGCAATTGTTTCGTTATTATGTACATTGTTCAAGGATTTTAAAGTTTTCAGAAACGACATCAATTTTACATAGCATGAGATCTTAAGGCTGATGTTTCTTTATAATTAAAAGGTTTGCCACCCCTATTACTAATACCTAACTGAGAACATCCCCTCGCCTCAAGAGAACGAACGGTGCTGCCTATATACGAGCCTCGATCACAGTGAGGCCGAATGAACTGATATACCAGGCAACTCCGCAAGTCTAGAGGGAGTTTGTCCTCTACATTAAATATTGAGCAATTAATAAATTATTGGTGAAAGTAATTTTAAATTGAATTGAGAAGTTTTGATAATTCTTTGCGGGAGGAACGGTTAAGAGAGCATAAGTATGGTAAAGATACATAAAGTGAGTCTTTAGGGACGATGCTAATGGGTAACCTTGGATCATATTGTTGGTTTAAGAATTTCTTAAGTATCTTGTCGTATAAATCACTGGGATGAGAGTTGTTTTTGAAGAATTTACAAAGAAAGTCAAATTTTTTATGGAGAAAAGAATAGGTTGAGGATAAGTGATAAGCACGGTGAAGAAGTATTTTTATAGAATTTACTTTAACGGTTGGATTTCAGTATACCTGGTTGTTCATTTTGTTGCCGGACTCATCTATCAATAAGTCCAGAAATGGAAGGATAAAATTTTTTTTTAATTCAACGGTGTATTGGATGTTGTTGTGCAGGTCGTTGATATACTTTAAAAGGCTGTTTGCTTGATCTTTGTTCTGAAATATGGCGAAGCAGTCATATACAAAACGGCGATGAAACAAGAAAACAAAATTTGAGTACAGTTATCAAAAATCATGTCCATGTTTGTCATGAAAATGTCAGCAGCGATGGGAACAATTGGGGAACACATATCAAAACTTTGAACATAGGCATGGCGCCTGAATCGTTGTCATTAAAGAATCAGTATAATTGAAACTACTTTCTTTCTGGTCCTTGGATTCATTCTTAATATTATATATATATATATATTTATTTATATATATATATATATATATATATATATATATATATATATATATATATATATATATATATATATATACCTATATTTTCATCGTAACAAGTTTTGTTAAAGCGACTGCTAATTTTGCTTATGTGATTCTTTTTTCACATCTTTCAATTTGTCTTATATTTGCCTTTATGTCTGAATTAAGTCCATGTATAAGTTCTCCAAAGTTCATTATAGCACTATTTCGAAATTATAGCGAGGTAATAGAAGATTCCTTAGGTAAAAAACACTTTATTTATCTACGCGTTTCGTTACGATTATTAACATCTCCAGAGATGCAAGAAAATACAAGAGAAAATTATATGAATTGTTTTATATATCATGAATAGACAGTAAAGGTACAGACGCACATAGATGTCACTCAAGTAAAGTGCACTGGCAAAATCTTTTACAGGGTGGGACAAGTCAAGAGCGTAGGAAGAAGATTAAATTTGCGGTCGTATCCAGATAGATAAATGACCTGGATACCTGAGATTAGTTCTGCTGTGCGTTTCTATTCCGATTCTTGTTGCTAGGTAGTATTATATTTGAATTGAATTGAATATTAATCTTTGGTTGGTTTTCTTGTATGTGAATTGCTTCTAGAAATAGTAATTGTCGCCAATTAGGTGTGGAGTCGACACTTTTAGTGTTCTCTTCTAACATTTTTCTGCTGAGAATTATTGCTTGGTTTTGGCTAGTATGGTTTTTTGGGAAGCCATTCGTTACGTGGTAGGTCATTCTTTGTGATATTTTTGTTTCAGTCATACCAATATATGGGTTCGGGAGGAGCTTTCAATCTCCGAGGTTGCATTTATACCCCTATATTACATGGGTTCTTTGCTTAGGTTCAGGTTTCGGCCAAAATTGTTTTTCATGATGAGGGTGGCGGTTCGCCTATTTTGATAGTATATAGTAAGCAATATATTTGGTTCAGTGTTCGTAGGTTGTATAAATCGGTTAATAATTTCCTTGATTATCCTTGCGTCTGTTCGGTACGCCGTGTTCATGGTATTTTCATAAAAGATATTTATGTTGTTTTCTCTGTTACTGTTTCCGTTGTTATTCTCTGCTGTGAGGTAGAATTGGTCCATTATCTTTTTGTTAGCTGCCTGTATTTCATTGTTGCTGAATCCATTATTGACAAGTACTTGTGTAGCTCTCTCTATCTCATTATGCGTATCTTTCCATGTATGTCAGTGAGTGAAGGCGCGGTTTATATAAGCGTTAATTCAACTTTTCTTGTATGGTTGTAGACATCCACTCTCTGCTTTCATGCAGAGGCCTGGATTGGTGGTTTTACCCTATACTTTAGTTGTGATTTTGTCATTATTTAGAGTTGTTAAGGTGTCATTAAATGGGATTTTGTTTTCCTGGCTTCTTTCAATTGTATAATTGAGGGACGAGCATTCTTTAAATACTTTTTGAAGTGTTTGTATTTCTTCTTCCGTTTCTACATTAATGTAAATATCATCTATGAATCGGCAGTAGATGTGGGGTTCGGGTAGTTTGGCAAAACTCTTTCTCCAACGGCTTCCATAGCAATTCCGTCTACTCGATGGTCCATATCCCGATAAGGACCATGGATTGGGCCTTCTGAGGTGCATACAGATTAGCCATCGTTGTCACTCTGAAATTCGTAAGAATTTTATAATTTTGTATTAATTCGTCGACTATTACTAGAACTACGAGCGTTTCAATTTCCTTTTTTAAATAAAAGAATATCACTAAACGATTTTTTACTCCTTAAAACTAAGAGGACTAATCCAGATAACTCTTTATTTTGGATTATGAACTCTTAAGGATATTTGTACTGATAAAACGAAAAGCTTTTAAGGAAAAGAATCCTCCTGCTTCTCCCAACCTCCATTAATTTTCGAGGCAAAGAAGTTTTTCTTTAAGTCCAACAAATAATAGCCAATGAAGACAGAATTATCACAAACAGGTTCACAGCCGAGTGAAAATAAATATACCAAGAAGAAAATTGAGGGCGAGATTAATTTTCTCTTCAAAGTTGTATGATGGAAAAGAGTCTGAATATTAAAATTAAAAAAAATATTTGCTGGCAAATGTAAACGAAACCTAGTCCATGAGCACTGCCATCAAATTTTAAAGGTAGTTATTAATATAGTGCATAAATTGAATTAGCATATTTAAGACGAATAGAAAATAAGAAATATTGTAAGGACTGTACATATATGTGAAAGAGCTTGCTTTTCTGTTTGTTCTGCACAATAGGGTGGATCGAAAAAGAGTGGTTTGGGAAAAATTTGAAGTTCCTTTAACCACCCTGGTTTTTTGATGGACCCAACATCATGCACTATTCTGTTGAAATTACAGACTTCTAAATTGATATTTTCAGGTTCCTCAGCGAAATTGAAATTCTGTATAAAAATGGTCTTAAAGAAAAATAAAAGCCTTCAATTTGGTGTTCTTATGGTATGGTGAGAGCCACAAAACCATGCAACTGACTGCTATTTCTGTTTGGTAGACATATAAAGTAATTAATTGTTTATTGTCCACTGTAACTATATTTTGAAGTAGTATACTCTAATATTAATTTTGAAAAATATAAAATTAATTAAGTTAGAACAACTTTATTGTAATCACACATATGTACATACTTGTAACTATAAATTAAATTCTATGCATATAATTTCCATACTTTTAGCTAAAAAAAGGAAATGCGCTTCAGTTGGGCTATATGCTAACCTTAGATCTGCTATTCGGCCTATACCTCACTCAAAAGACATTCCAGTACCTGAAACACCTGCAGAAATTGTTTTGTCTAACTCTGATAAATCATAAATGGAATAATGTGAAACAGAAATTTAAATTTATGTTCCTGAAACTGTTGATACTACTATAAAACCTTTCTCACAACTTGATCTAGATGAGCTTGTAAAAGATCTAAACTTAACAAAGCAACAGTGTGAATTACTGTCCTCAAGACTGAAACAAAGAAATTTTGTAGCAGAAGATGTTCGAATTACTAAGTTTCGCATTCGATCAAACAATTTACAAGACAAATCTTCATTTGACAACAATTTATGCTACGGTAATAATATTCCACGAATCTTTGAAGAATTAGATAAACATTATGAATTTAGTCAATGGAGACTTTTCATTGAAGGTTTCTTATATTGTAGTAAAGCCGTGCTTCTGAATAGGGAAATATACTACCATCGATACCAGTAGCTCACTCTGTTGTTTTCAAAGATACTTATGAGAATTTAGATTTTATTTTAAAAGCATTAAATACA
The DNA here is from genome assembly GCA_963969495.1 of Ceratothoa steindachneri. Classification (NCBI taxonomy): domain Eukaryota; kingdom Metazoa; phylum Arthropoda; class Malacostraca; order Isopoda; family Cymothoidae; genus Ceratothoa; species Ceratothoa steindachneri. The sequence goes on along the minus strand of OZ018335.1, from coordinate 49,366,541 downwards.
GTGAACATAAATGGTTGATCTTTGCTGACCTTCAGGTAGTAGCCATTTTAAATTGCTTGCAGTCAGGCTACACAAAATTCATGTGTTTTTTGTACCAGTGGGAAGGTAGAGATCGGGAAGAACATTAAATACGCTCAGAATGGCCTCTAAGAAAGGAGAAAAAAGTAGGTTGTCATAATGTCATACGTGAACCATTGGTTCCTAAGGAAAACATAATGTTGCCACCACTTCACATAAAATTAGGTTTAATGAAACAATTTGTGAAAGCCTTAAAGCATGACCAGCCATTCTCTTTATATTTAAAAACTAAATTTCTAAGATTAGTGATGCTGAAGTTAAAGAAGGAATTTTTGTTGGGCTTCAGATTCGACAACTTATGATAGATAGTGAGTTCGAGGTAAAAGTGAGCAAGCCAGAGTTTGAGGCCTGGCATAGTTTCAAATGTGTATGTAATTGTCTCTTTGGAAGGTATAAATCAGAAAATTACCACATTCTTGTTCAGAATTTGATTTGGTCATATAATGAGTTTGGGTGTAGTATGTCAATAAAGGTGCATTTTTTGCATTCCCATATGTCTTTCTTTCCATAGAATCCAACAGACGTCAGCGATGAGCATCGTGAAAGATTCCACCAAGATATTGCTACTATAGAAAATCGCTATAAATAAAAGTGGAATACTGCAATGCTTACTGACTTCTGCTGGACCCTCCACAGAGACAGACAAGATGTTGTAGATAAAAAGAAGCCTAAATATTCTAAAAATATATGACTATTATATTGATTTTAGCAATTTTGAAAAATCTGAAATCTTCATTATTTTTTCAAATATATTTTTATAATAACACACTCTGAAATGTATTAAAAGGACTTATTAATTTCTTGGGATAAATAAGCTTTTTGTTTCAACTTATCTTTATACTCTTTGTCAACTAAAGTAAAAATAATCCAAAAAATTTCATACCTCTAATACTAAGAAAACTAATATTAATAAGTTCTTTAAGTTCTTTAAGGAAGTAGTTTCTGCAGCAAAACTATGTCTTTGCATATTTTGTACTAAATACTTAAATGCTAGAGATTTAATTTTGAATTTTCCAGTTTAACTTTCTTAAAAAGGTTGATGGCCTTAAAAACATTAATGGTACAATTTAAAAGTTTAGTATAAGAAAACTAGGATTTAAAATCAATTAAATTATTATTTATATCATTTAAAATTATAGGATTGACAATTTTGTAATAGAAATAAAATCAACGGGTATACATCCTAGTTAGCTTCTTAGCCAAGCTTCTTTTTGTTGAATTAACGATTTAGGTCCTTTTTTATCAAAATTTCAAAAATATTTATGAGGTTTATTTTAATTTCTTTTGTCAGTATATCAGCTACATTTTCAAAGGAAGGAACATAATTATAATTTACAAAGATATTTTTTTTTAAATCTTTCCTTAATAAAAGAAAGTTCCTTTAATCTGTTTTAACAAATATATTTTTTTTACAAGCTGATCCTACCAGAAGCCAAACTAGAGCAACTTGGCTATCAGTCAAAATGTCAATGGCTTCTTGGTCATATCTTTCATATTTTAAATTGTTAAAGCAGCTTATAGCTAAATAAACAGCCATAAGCTCTAAAGATGGCAAAGTTTTTGGTTTAATAGGAGCTAGTTTTATTTTACTCATTAATACTTTTATTTTATTACTCAGAACAATATCGCTTACTAAGCTATATGCTGGACTTGAAACAATACAGAAACAATAACGTTTCATTGGATCTTTATCATTAAAAACAAATCTTTCAAATTAAAGTTCTTTTATGAAATTAAATTTGTACCTTAAAGTTTTCCATTTTTTTAACACTATAAGGTAATTTTGAATCCCATTCCAGGTTTAAATTAAGAATTTCTCCTAGTAAAATATTAAATTCATATAAGAGGGGTTAATTAAACTTAGATTGTAAAAAATCTGAGACATATTTGTTAAAACCTGTCTTTTAGTTTCGACTTCAGAATTCAAAATAGGAGGTTTAATTTGGAGTAAATGTAATTTTAAATTGTATATATATCCAAGGACTTTAGAATTTTCCTTTGATGCTAAAAGTCCATCAGGTAAATGATTTGAAAGTGAATTTGAATTAGATACCTTCTCCCTTACGATAAAATTGCCTTTGGTCAAAAGTTGATTAGTCTCCATAACCATCGGAACTAGGTTTTCTTTAGTATGAGAAGTGAACAAAAAGTTCTCTACATAAAATTTATCGATTATAGAAGTTTTCAAACTTTCTTCAGCATTATTTTCAATGTAATGCCTAAGTAGAAATTTAGAATAAATGGAGAACTTATGAAACCAAAAATGATGCCAGTGTACCTGTCCACAACAAACTTTCCATATTCATATAATAAAAATAAAAACTTGTTTTTATCAGAAGTTAATTTTAAGTTAATCATTAAGAAGGCCTTTTCTATGTCAGAAAGTACAACAATTTCATTTGTTCTAAAGTATTAGAAAGTATATCTATTGCAGCTTAAGCTGCCTTATTTAGAGAAGGCCTGTTTCCTCTCTTAAGTGAAGCATTAAACACTGGCCTAACTTTTGTGGCTACCATTTCCTCTTATATTACTAATGACCTATGAGGAATCCAAATATGATCTCTAGAGCAGTATTCACCTTCAATTGGCTCAATAAAAGATTTCCGGCTTTTCTGAGCTTACATGGATTTTCATATCCTTCACCACTTATTGGTAGATGTTCCACCAATTCATAAGCTGTTTGGTCTAAAGCAGATCTTAAATAAATAATATTTTCATTTAGAAGCTTCAGGAAAAGCAGGCATTATATTGTCAAAGGAGATCTTAAAATGAATAAACGAAAATGGATCATCTCTGTGATCTTTATAAATTTTTTCAGTTTAAGTTGAGGTAATTTAAGATTAAATTTATTTGTATCTATAAATTGATTAAAGGAAGCATTTAAAGTTACAGTTAAATTATCATATTTAGGATTATCACTTTTATTTAAAGATTTAAGTGCATTAATTTTCTTTAGGCAGTTCAATTGCTATTCAACAATGTCAGATTCAATTTGATCAGGATTTTCACCTTTCTCTATAGTTCTAAATATTAAGTCAATTTGAATAGTTTTCAAATCATTAAAGCCTTTTTCAATTTCAACAATGAAGTCTTGTATATAATCTAAAGTTAGGGCCTCAAGCTTTCCCAAAGCATTGACGGCCTTAGTTATTAAGGATTTTTTATTCTAACTTTAATGTTTAAATTCTGAAAAGAGTTCATGATTGAAATTTAAATTAATTTCTAATAGGCTTAATCAAATTATTAGAAGAGAAACAAAATTTTAGTTTAAATTTACAAGTTAAAGGGTAGTAATTATTAAATTAATTGTGTACAGTACTGATTACTGAAACACGTATAATAACTAGTTAATAATTGTTAAATTATAAAAGTGAAGGAAATAGTACGATTCACTCTACACTGCTCATCCCTGAGTTACTAACCTTGCTCAAGTTTCAAGTTATGCCTATGGAACAATGCAATAACTTAAATTAAGAACTTGAGAAAGTTATATATCTAACTTTTACCAATAATAGGTAAAAGCCTAATTAAAATTAAGAAAGAAAAAGAGTAAGTCACCAGGGAGTTAACCATGCAAAGTATTTGCCTGTAGGCCATTTTATAGTACTGCACTTCTCTAAGTTTTGTGGTTTCAAGAGAAAACGATCTAATTTTTCTAATTTAAGTATAGTTTTTAGTCTACACTTAATTAGATTTTAAAAGTTTAGTAATTTCACTTACACGTTAGAAAAATTAGTTTTGATATTATTTCTTCTTGAATGTTGGAGTTTCTATTTTTTTTTAGATCCAGAGACAACTCGAAGCTTTACGAGTCCAAAAACACGAATCCTTTTCTTGCGAGAATTCACAAAAAGTACTTTCTCTTAAGTCTTCTTCCTTTTTTCATTTACGCTCCTCTCGTTATATTCAGGGAGAGAGAGAGAGAGAGATAGCTTCTTACACTTTAATTCTATATATTTAAGGCATAATAATTTGATCATTTAGAGTTAAAATATAATTTACCATTACCGCAATCGTATGTAATATCTAAATTAGTTTTCTATCCTATGAAATTATTGTATTGACTTGCCTTCTATACAGTAATAATTATGCCAATTATTCAGAATTTATTGCGGTAATGGCTTAGAAGTTCTCCTTTAAAACATTTACAGAGTGTTCCCTAGTGCTTCGTTTGTACTATTATATAAATTGCTTAATTTATATATTCCCATAAGTAAATATTGTGTTTTGATAAGCCCGGTGTATTTAGAGGACTGAATAATTTTCTCCCCCTTCTATTTATCGGTTAGACAACGTTTCATCAAGCTTTTCTTTTACATTAATTTCAATGAAAAAATGTCAAGGGTGTAGTTGGTATTGGAATGAATAACCACATTCATATTGCATTGGACAGGCCTGTTGGACGTTCTTTAAGAAGGCCGAATAAGTGAATCTTTCCAGTAAACAGTCTTAAAAAACCCTAAAAAGAACTGTATTAATTTCTATTTAAAACTCCACTTTTGCGCCGCAGGAACCGGGATCGTTTTTAACCACCCGTGTTGGCACGCTACATCTCACAATATTAATGATAACTACAATGTAGGCTGTGGTGATAAGCAGATACATTTCAGGTAATAAGGGCTAGATTAGTTAATTCGTTAAGACAAGAAGTGAGCAAAACTAATAAATTGTTCCCTAAACTTTAATTCGAAATATTTCAATAGAATGATTCGACCAATTTACTTGACGATTATTTCTTTTGAATTTATATAAAAATATGCATTCATAGTTTCTGTATAAACATTAAACTAAGACACTATAGATTCTATTTACTTTTTGTTTTGGACCTAATTTTCGCTTCTTTCATTGGAGCTGCTGAAGCTTTATATTAAGAGAAAAAATACTCTCCTCTTTTTTTCTTCTTCACATCTCATTTTAATTTGGACGATAGCTTTATATCCTAGTCATCTCCTATTTTCTTTGATAAATTGGCCCTTCCAGTAATCGACTCCCTATTTTCTTTTTCGTAAGGAAGAAGCAATCGGTCTCTCTATTTGATTTTCGCTACATACGAGGAAAATTAACAAGACAGCTAAATAGACTGCCGTGTCAACATAGATTGGAGATTAATCAGAAAAAGATAGTTTGCAGTCGGGGAAATTAAATGTTAATATTACCATTTAACTTCAAGAATTCAGTTAAGGAATGTATGTATATTACATACATCACTATTTAACTACTAAATCAAACCATTATTCTCTCACTGTTGGACGGTGCCATATTCTTCGTACCAAGTGCTTCTATAGTCCTAGGTTTGGGTTCCCTACTTGAAGGCAGTCAAGTGTCTGACTTTCCTTTCTTATCGTTTTCCTCATTAGATGAGCAAGGTTTCTCGGCGGGATTTTCAGGTGGATGCCTTTGTTCTATTCCTAACCCTATCTCTATTAATTTTTTTTTCCAAAATCCAATCCACCTGTCCTCCCTAGTATTATGGCGATTTTGGGGATATTTTGCCTTGCATGGTGTCCCGGCCCCGCCATATTGACCATTTTTTCTGGTTCCTTTAGAGTTGCTTATGGACTTTTTGGCTTCTCAATCCTTTGTACATATTGTTTTTGTTCACTATACTTACTTTGTTGTTGGTTTTATCTTTGTTGCTTTACATATTAAATATTTTTGTCTTAAACCTTTACTGTTGCTTTTGTTTCTGATTCTTTCTGGAGATGTTGAGTTGAACCCTGGACCTGCTACTTATTTTCATAAGAAGAAATGCAGTGTCCTCTATTCTAATATTCGAAGTTTAAGATCTACTTTTCTAGTTCTTCAGGCACACGCAAAGAATTATGACATCCTTTTCCTTGCAAAAATCCTAGTGACAAGTAATAAATCTAATTCAGAATTCATTATTCCAGGGTTTTCTGCCCCTGATTTTATTTATCGTCGAAATAAGCCAGGTCAGTGTATAGTAGTATTTTCGAGGTCTGCCTACCAAGTTATCGCCAAAGAATTTAGAATGCAAGTGTCGTGAAGTTTTATGTTTTAGGATTTTATAGTAAATAATATAATATATATATATATATATATATATATATATATATATATATATATATATATGCGTTGTACTGTAACCCAGGACATGATGAATCAATTTAGGACTGTCTTTCAAACGGTATTGCCTTGGTTTAATCTACAGATAGGAAAGCTTGTTTTGTAATTAGTGGGGACTGTAATGAAAAGCATGAAGAATGGCTCAATTCTAATGTAACTGCTCAGTATGGTAGGTCAGCTTATGAATTTTGCACTGCTGCTGATTTTCTCCAGATGATTTAGGAACCCACCCATATTTTTAGGTAATAGACTATATCTTGTGTTCACGGATGCTCCAGCTGCTGTAGATGCAAACATCTGTCAAAATTTGGGGATATCAGATCATTGTTCCATTAGAATGGACATAGCTGTTAATCAGCATATCCCGAATGCTATGATCTAAAAATAGGTTTGGCTTAAATCTCTAGCTGATTGAGTTGGTTGTGAAGAGAGTTGTCGAGCCTCGAATATTTTGGATGCAATATCTGACCCACATCTAATGGCTAAGGTGAATGATATGTTATCTACTGTTTTACCAGGCATGTTTCCAGTAGATTTCTCAGGATTCATACAAACGATCAGCAATGGTTTAATGAATCCTACAGAAGAGCCTCCCATGATAAGCAAACAAAATGTAATGTATGGAGGCGTAATCAGACGCAAGAAAACATCGAGATATTTTTCAGTTTCGATGCACTGCCAACAGAGTTTACCATCGAACTGAAAGATTATATAATGATAATCTGAAAAGTAAGTTGGCAGAGATCAGACAGCCACATTTGTAGTGGACTAAATTAAAATTTACTATTTTTTACTCTAACACTTCTTCCATTCCACCACTATTTTGGCAAAATAGAAAGCTTGCAACTAGTGCAAAAGAAAAGGCAGAGTTACTCCATAGAGCTTTTGAAGCCAAGAAGTAGGTTGAAGAAGTTCCTCTATGTGAAAGTTGCCATCCTACGCCTCGTTTGACTGGGTTTGCTTTGCTTGCAAGGGATGTTAAAAAGATACTTGACATTCTTGACAGCTGGGGCGGAGTCGATCCTGACAACTTTTCTCTTCATTTTTTCTAAAAGATATCTACTGATTTAGCATCTAAGTTAAGTAGATTGTATAGATTTTTATTTAGACGAAGCATCTTTCCTGATAATCGTAAATTGCGCAATGTTGTGCCTATTCCTAAGGGCATCTTATCTGTCGATTGTAGTCAATACATGCCTATTTCAATACTTCCTATGCTCTCTAAAGTTGATGAGAAGCTAATATCTAGGCTCTTGTATAGATACCTGGAATCGAATGGCTTACTGGCTAAAAGTCAGTATGCATATTGGAGGCATTTGACTACGTGTGATGCCCTTTTAGATTTGACTTGTAGTATGCAAGGTAATCTTGACAAGAGTTTTGAATCTAGATTAGTTCAGATTGATTTTAGTGCTGCTTTTGATCGTGTTAACCATAAAGCACTTGTCTTTCAACGAAACTTTGAAATACTTGTAGGTGGCTACATCCTAGGACTACTTAACGACTTTTTTATCGATCGGCAGCAACGTGTTGTCGTAGATGGAGGTTTTACTGAACCTAGACGTGTTGTGTCTGGAGGTTCACAAGGTAGTGTTCTTGGGCCTTTGTTGTTTTTAGTATACACAAGTGATTTGTTACTAGGTCTTAAAAACAAGGTTATTCGGGAGGCAGATGATACTACACTTGTTGGATTAGTCAGTTCTCTAGCATTGAGAAACCAAGTTTCCATGCTTCTAAATCACGATTTAGAAAAAAAATAGGAAATGGTGTGATCTTTGGGGTATGAAGCTTAATTCAAGTAACAGTAAGACCCTCTTGGTTAGTAGATATCTTACCGTGGAGCTGCCTCATCCTCCACTCTGTGTTAGAGATACACTTCTTGATGAGTCGGAATTCCTAACGATCCTTGGCATTACCTATGATTCTCACTTGACTTTTGAGAAGCATCTTTTAGATGTATCTGCTAATGATACCCGAAAACTTTGTATTGTACGTAAGGCTTTATATATCTATAATAATAAAGATATTAATGCCACTTGTTTCAGGTCCTTTGTTCTCCCCCTTCTTGAGTATTGTTCTCAAGTTTGGATAACCCCACCTGCCAGAGATCTGTCTGGCAGATCTCTGGCAGATTCCTTTTTTCTCTTGCGGCTAGCTATGACTTGGATCATCAACGGATGATTTCATGTTTGTCGATAATCCATAAATACTACTTCAGTAGGGAAATGCTACTATCATTTTTAATTCCTGAGCCCTGGCTTCTGGCTAAAGCAAGAAGGTTTGCGGATGGACAACATCCACATGCACTATGCATTCCCCGCTGCCGCACTTCTTAGTCTTAGCGTTGCTTTTTGCCAAGTACGGTAAAGCAGTGGAATAATCTTCCTGCAGAAGTTATGCAGGAAAATCTTAATATCTTCAAACGAGGTTGCAATGCTAGATTAAGAGTGGGTGCTACTGCCTCATAATTTTAATATTGATTTCATTTTAATAATTTTAAACTTACTTATTTACACATTTCAATTTCTGTCTTCTAGCATTAATTATTTCTTAATTGACATATGTTAATTTTCTCAAATAATAAAATATGAGCACACTAGAAAAGTCGGTTTTCTACCTCTGTGAAATGGCATTTACCTTTGACTCATTTTCATATATACGCCCTTTAATTTCTTTTCAGGCTTTTAATTAGTCACAAAACATTTCGTAAAATAAGTTTAATTTTAGAAAATATTTCTGTGGATTTCCCTATGTCCAAGTGTAAGTAATGTTTAAAATTATCTTATAATGAAAAAGATAAGATGAATTATAAATAAAGGTTTTTATGGTATGAAAAAAGAATAAAGCATGTACATGGTAATAGACATTCATAACAACAGCATAATTCACTTACTGCAAACTTTGAAAAATCAATTCACAAATTTAAAGGGAAATCTCTATTATATATTATATGTTTCTTATTTTTAGAGATTATGGAATTTTAAAATTTAATTTTCACGTAATGGGAGATTTTACTTCTTACAGAAAATTAAAAAATGAAGATGAATTGCGAATGTGATCAAAATGCCGGAAGAACTAAGTTGAGATTCCGTGATAGTCTTCTTGAGACATGAATGGAGTCTCGATAAAATGATTTAAATTAAAACAAAATTCAGCCATAATTTAGAATGCTTTCCTAACTGGCGTGGCCTCTGAAGGTACATTTCGCGGATATCTTCTAGTGCTGGTCAAAGAAATTGGCATTTTAATGCTGCTCTTTGATATGAGAAGAGATTTAGGCACTGGTTATGTTTATTAATAAAGATTTTGAATGCATAACTGATATCATTTAGACGGTGTGTAAAACAATGGTTCTATATTTAATAATGCCACACCAATAATGCGTCTAGGTCACATAGTTTAGGAGAAAATTTGAATTGAGTAAGTGGGGAAGATAGCATGAAAAGAAAATCTGTTAAAACTAGACTGTGTAATTGAGTATAAGCGATAAGAATTGAGTGGTTTCCAAACTCTATTTAACCTCCACATATTCGGCTTAAGAGGCCTGTACTCAAATTGACGTAGTGAATTGTATGTGTAAAAGGTAATAATACCGGGACAGGGTAGCCCTGTGCAAACATTAGCCTTTTCTTATTTCCATAGGTTTGTCTACATTTTCCTATGATATTGAGCGGAGAAGCAGCATTTCATAACTATTTGAACATAGTATGTTGTAAAGCATTGCTGCATGAACCTTTAAAAGTTCTGCCTTGAACTCAGCCAAAAGCACCAGTTTCGTGGCCCCTCAATCATGTTTTGCGCTATGGTATTTTATCTAAACATGAAGAGCAAAAAACAAGTATCTTATTAAGTGTTTTAAATCTTCTCTCTTACTTATGATTATGATAGTATTGGAGCAAAATGTAATACAAAGTTGAATTTCTCACACACAAAGCAAACAGCAAGTCTTAGTCCTGACACACATTTGAGAAAAACATTTTGTCACAAGTTTTTTGATCAAGAATTGAAAGCAATACATGATGATTAATTTCTTAATTATATTTGTTTCTTGATGTTATAAAATTGGCGTCTGTTGAATACCACAGCTTGAATAAGATAGTTCCTTTGCTTGATATCTGTTATTAGGACATTTGAAAAGTCGCTTATCATCTTGAAACCATATTCAGCAATGTAATTCAGCGCTTTTACATTCTTAACATAGTCTAACGACGCATTTCTGTAGTTCTCTTTCTGTGGCTAAGATTTGACAGATCTTTAAACCACAATGATTCTCTGCCCAGTACGTTCAGCAGGAAATGTGACATTTCTGCATTTTTTCTAGCAGTTTATCATGTCCTCAAAGATAAACTACTGTTTCAGGAGATAATGTCAAAAACAAGGGTATCAATATTAACTGAAATTTCCGTCTCCACGAAATCCATTGCAGTCTCAGCCTGAGCTGTGCCAGAACAATTGTTGATTGCAGGTACTCCCAATAACTTTCCTTCAGTGTATGAATGTCGATCAGACATGAGCACAGCTAATGTATCTAAGGTACTCTCAAGTTTGCTGCCTAAGACATCTGCGAGCAAATTAATCCATTGTTTGGCGGTGTGCATTAGGCGGTTTTGGCTAAACTTCGACATGTAAATCAGCCTGATATTTTAGCTGGACAGCATTTTTTTGGGACGTATTGTTGAGTTGTTTGACATTAAGAAGTTATCCAGATCAACCCCTCTAGCTTTCAATGTAACAAATACCAAGGAAGCAACTTGATTTCCTGATAAACGACGACGATTAGCTGTATTGCTGAAGGTAACACATATCATGGCCTCCCTTGAAAACGTCTAATTCACACTAGTGACCGTTTCTTAATGGTGAGAACATCAAGTGCGGTAATGCATGTCCTCTGTGTTAGCTTCGTTGTGAGTTTTGTCATCCTATGTAATGTCAAGCACAAATGCTTCTCTTCTTCTACTCTTCACAAAAGCAAGATATTTTTCCGGAAGTGATATGAAGAGCTTCATTGAGTTGTCCTTGGTTATTGTCTTGAACCTAGCTATCAGCTAGAATGGGATAATAGATTCATCGATTTTATATAAAAGAACTTGAATGTCTGGATTTCTTCATTTTTTAGTAAATTCTGAAGATTATGAAAATTTGTAATCGCTCCTTTGTTAGTTGGAAGCTGTGAACGGCTGATATAAGATGAAGGTCATGCAACGACGAATGCTTCAGTGATAGATCTGGCAGATTTTCCTGTTGACACTTGCCTTTGGACAGAACGTATAGGTTCTGAGATATCAACTGTAAGCCCAAATAGTTTTATCAACTCCTTATTGAATAAATAGCATTGTGAAGTTAAACTTATAAATGTTTTACTTGATTATGATTAAGTTTTAGTTATTTCCTAAAAAATGAAGGTTAATTAATTTCAATAATCTTATTTATTTATATTTGGATTAATTAAAATTTATTCATTATTTTTAATTACTATTTATCTTTATTCTTAATTAATGTTCATTAATCTTTTTGTTATTAGTATTAGTATTATTTAATATTTATTCATTATTATTAATTATTTATTTTTATTAAACGTCATTAATTTTATCATTTCTTTTGATACCTAATCTTATTTACATATATCAAAATTTATATAGCAAAACATAATTCAAAGGATCACAGAACTGGTGCTTTTTGGTACTGAATTTAAAATCACATTCGGCATTGCTTCCCAACATCTACAAGCCTATAAAGATAAATGTATATTCATAAACAGGGTAAAAGTGGAGTTTTTTAGGTTTCATTTTCACTTCATTCTATGTCATTCACGCATTGCCATTCAGTACATTTTAGTATACTGAGGACTTCATGATTTTATTTGTTTTATCATCGGCGGTTAATGATTTGGGTTTAGTTCGAAATGAGCAAGAGGATGTTTATTATTATTTAGTATTTATTGATCATTTTTTTTGTTATTAATATTGGTAGTATTTTATATTTGTTCATTATTACTAAATATTTATTATTATTGAAGGTCATTAATGTTTTAAAAATTCACTTTGTCCTCTCAGATATTGATAGAATTTGCACCAGCATACCCATAAGCTTAATATTTTTAACACCTAAGCACAGGTGTAAAATTATTAAACTATAGTGAATAATTTTGACTCTACTAAAAAGTTTTCTAATTTAAAGATTCAAATAGGAACTGCCGACAAGTTTGTAAATTAGACGTACATTATTAACTTTGACAAACTTGTAATTATATGATTTAATGAACCTACGTTGTTAAAATAAATTTCCCCCAGTTAAGTAATGAAAAGGATAATCCACAACCAAAACTAAATGACCCATGGCGAATATCCCAAACGCTACGAGACTTTGGTGTGTTTTCACGAAAAATAAAAAAAATTAATTCATCTTTGAATTAAACTACTAATGATGTCATATCAAAGATGACCAACGTTATATATAAACCATCTATAAACTAACTGATTAACGATTTTATCTAAATCAGGAAGAAAATGCCCACAAAAAGGGATAGGTTATCTTAAAAGATGTCTTATTTTTACTAAACATAACATAACGTTATTTAAAAAGTCTAAGAAACTATATACCGGGTTTTCCAAAAGAATGTATACACACTTTAAATAATTAAAAAATAGGTATTTATTAAAATACATTTTATTTTCAAAATTTAATAGAATCTACAAACATTATTTTATTGTTTTTTTAAATAATTGTAAAGTAGGTGTTTATTTAAATGATGTTTTCTTTGCAGATTTAATGATGGCAGTCAGACTAAACGTTGAAGAAAGGAAGTTCATGCTAAAATGCTACTGGAACCACCAAAAGGAACCACCAACGCGCTTTACCATTAGTAGAATTAGAGATAAGTTTGAAGCCGTTGGAACTGTTTAGAACGTCCACGAGAGGCATTCCGGAAGACCACGAATATAGTCATGCCCCACAAAGAAAGAAAGAGTATTGGAAACGTATTACCGAACTCCAAGAAAATCTTTGCCGCAAACCAGTCGTGAGGTAGGCGTTTTAAAATCGTCAATCCATCACATTATGATACGTTGTCTTAATGAAGATGATCGAAACCGAAGAGTGCAGTATTGCGAGTGGCACTTGCAACGATGTGTCAAGAATGCACACTTCCCAACAAAGATTGTGTGGAGTGATGAGGCCACATTTATATTAAATGGTTCGTCTAACCGCCACAATTGCAACTATTAGGATCCAAGAAAACGCATGTTATGGTCAAACACCATGTTAATCTACCAGAAGTTACAGTTTGGTGTGGCTTATCAACAAGAGGATAAATTCGACAATTTGTTTTTGATGTTACTCTGACTGGTCCTGTTTACTTGAACTTGCTGAAACAGTCTGCCATGCGAAGAATTAAGGATAACTTTTAAAATGAGGAGCTTTATTTTCAGCAAGATGGGTCACCCCTAGACTACCATTACGATGACAGATCCTTCTTTGATGAGAACTTGCCAAACAGATGGATTGGACGAAGGATTTTCGTTGATACCTAAATGACAAAGTCTACGCTATGAAATATGCAACAGTCACTGAATTGGAAGCAGCTATTAAAAGTGAATGCAGGAAAATATCAAACAAATTGTTTCGTGATGTTTGCGATTCCATTGCTTCGCGTTGTCAGCAGTGTCTGGACCAGGACGGACTTCAGTTTGAGAACAGGCGTTGACAAAACAATAAAATAATGTTTGTGGATTCTATTAAGTTTTGAAAATGAAATGTATTTTAATAAACACCTAATTTACAATTATTTAAATTGTGAATACATTTTGGGGGATACCCTGTATATATATATATATATATATATATATATATATATATATATATATATATATATATATGCATGTGTTATTAAAGTCAACAGCTGCGGCAGCGTTATTGATTTTGACTTGCAATTTCTTGATTCTCCTTACAAGTCTCTTAACAGGACTTTCGATGAGAGAGAAAATAGCAACAAAGGACATACTTTAATTCTACACGTCTTTCGACCGCAGTTGGTCATCTTCAGGGAAATATGGTAGTAAGTCTTATAATTTTGACAAGATGGTAAGGTATATATTCATTTTTCTCTGTCGATAAGCGTATAAAAATTGACCAATTATGACACAGGAAAATTTTAAAGGGAAAACTATATGTTACAAAAACGGATATAACGGGGAGGGTGAGATTTTTAATGTGAGAGTATGCAGGTGAGGGGATAAAAAGGGTGTGTGGATAGACAGAGGAAAGTAGACCAGTGGTGAAAAGAGAAAGAAGTGTGGTAGGGTGCAAAGTGATGCTAGAGCCTGGTGATCAGGCTTATCGCTTTCAATTTTTTTATGTTTTGTAGTCCCGTTGTTATTTATCCTTTTGCTTATACACATATATATACATGTATATATAATATATTTAATTTGGCGTTCAAGCCATTTGTCTTCATATTGCTAATGTATTTGGTTATGCTATGCGCGTTTGCTGTTGTTTTGGTAAGTCGTTAATTATAACTTACTATGTTTGTTTTAGTGTCTTTGTTTCTTCTTAAATTTGTATTGTGTGTATTTTGTGTATTATGTTTCTTCTTTGTATTCTTGTTCGGTGATTTTCATCTTCTTGTGTGGGTTTCCTTCTTTGGTAGTTTTGTCTTAGTTTTTGGATTTTGTCGATATCAGGGAATTTTTGTCAAAATCGGTTGGTTTCATGGTTGGTATTTTAGTCTTGATTTGGGATAAAATCAACTCATCTTGCGTAGAATGGCACTTCTGCTCCGCCAGCTAAAATCCCAGCGGAGATTGGAAATCTGGCGCGACATACTGCTCTTCTATTCTGGTCAATCCTTTGTACGATTTTCTCGTCCAACACTCGATTGACCTTTTCCAGCATATTCCTTGTCCATTCTTCGATGACAACTTTAATGGAGGTTAACCCCTCCTCCCGGTGCAGTTCTTCCTGAGTTCTTCTTTCCATTCTGCCTGTACCTGTAATTAGGTACGCGCATTTGTTCTGCACCACTTGTATTCCTACCTTCTGTGTCTTTGAGACACAAGAGAGGGCGGAGGCGGGGTATAGCAACGTTGATCTTACTAGTGCAGTATAGATCTTCTTGTTGTTGCTTTGACGAAGATTTCTGAACCTATACAGAGTCTTGACTGCTGCATTGGCCTTGAAGATAGGTTCTTGGACGTGCTTTGTGTGCCAGGTTGAGGTGATCTTCATGCCGAGTACATTGCATTCATTGGTGTAGGGATATCGTCTATCCTCCACCCTGACGTCATCAAGTAGTCTCCTGCCAATGGGGACTACTTTGAACTTATCCTGGTTGGTTCGGATTTTCCACCGAGCCTCGTAGGTTTTAAGGTTTTCAATTTCTGCTGCTATCATTCGAGCTTGCAAAGGCGCATTCCTCCATGGACAAGTGATTATCTGGGTGGAACCATCGGAAAATTGTAAGTTGAGGTAAGTCAGGCTTACAGTGACTGGGACATCCGCGGTGTAAATCAAGTAGAGAGTGGGAGATAGGCACTACCCCTGTGGGAGGCCCGCATTGAGCGGAAAATTTGGCCAGTCCGTGCACCCTAAACTGATGTAAGCCGCTCTCTCCATGACATAGTCACAGAGAGTTTTCTCTAAGTTTTCACTTAGTACCAGTCGTAAGAGCTTGTACTGCAAATCCCCGTTGCCACACCTTATCGAACGCCTTTGATACATCCCGACAAACAATGTCCACGTAACTCTTTTCGGTTTTGCATGGGCTAGCTTTTCAGTGATGACGTTAATCGCTATTTCCGTACTTTGCTTACTTCTAAACCCGAATTGGTGTGGGTTGTAGAGCGAGTTTTCCTCCAGGTGAGACACCAGTCTTTTGTTGAGGATCTTCTCGAAGAGCTTCCCACCAAATTCGAGAAGTGAAATTGGCTGGTAGCTCTCCTTCAACTTGGGGTTCTTTCCGTGCTTAGGCAAGAAAATCATTTTCACCGTTTTATAAGCGTCTGGAAAGTACCCCGTATTGAGACAGGCGTTAAATATTATTTTCATTCCTTCAAAGACACAGGCTGGTGCCTTTTCAAAGTTAAGCTTTGTAAGCCCCGACTGTCCTGGGGCTTTTTGTTAAAATGAGCGAAGCGCGCCGAGTAGTTCTTCTTCTGTAATCTCGGCGTCTCCGTCACGCTGTCTATTCACCTGGTGATGAGGGTGCGTCTTGTCTATTTCTTCCTTAAGCTCATCGATGATTTTACTTCTTCAGTTATACTGAAGATCTTTTCCCAATAACTTCGGAATATCTCTTCAACTTTTTCTACTTCTTTTTCGATGTCTCCGTTTTCTTTCCGTAGCTCGATCTTATGCTTCTTTCCAGTTGATCCTTTAAGAATTCGGATCTTCTTCCAAAATTCTTTGGGAGTTGCTTCGTGATCGAGGCTTTCGATCGCGTCTACCCAACTTCTGTTCTGTTGTTCGAGGATCAACTGGTTCAATTATTCTTTGATTTCTTTACTTCTTTGCATAGAGGGAACTGATGCATTCACGATGTTATATTCATACATTATCTTAAGTTCACGGTATAATTCCTTCATATATTCGGTCCACTCGTAGGTCGAGATGTTCTTATATTCGGAACGAGGGATACAAGCCCTATCTGCGTCAATGATTTGGTTATTGAGGTCATCGAGTGCCTCCTCAATCTCCTCGAGAATTGCCTTGTCCAGGTTGGGCGGATCGTTGGCCTCGAGAAGTTGTGCGTACCGTGCCCAGTCTGCTCGCCTGTAGTTCTTCCTGACTACTGCTGGGACTTGTATAGGGTTCCTATCGATAGTAAGTAGGATCCCTATATGATCACTACATGTCACCTGGACTGGTTCCATGTAGTAATTGAACGGTAGCCGACGATTCACCAGACAGATGTCTGGCTTTGTGGTACATCGTTCTTTGACATAGGTGGGAAAGTCGGAGCCTATCCGCTGGGCAATATTTCTGTTCAGCAACAAGTCCAGGCTTCTCCATATACCGTTGAAGGTCCTGTAACCGGATTCTCGGCACCTGGCGTTTAGATCCCCCATTAGTATGGTGGGGGCTCTTCTGCCAAATAGGCCAGTGATAGTGTGAATAGGCAACATATCTCTCCTAGGCAGGTGATATCCGGTTGCAATGACCAACTTCCCTAAGTCGAGCTCGACCTCAATCGCCAGGTAGGATTCTTCTAAGTTCCTTATCTGCTTGTATTTGATCCCTTTCTTTATTGCAATAGCGGCGCCATCGTACCGCTCTTGCGAAAAGTTGGTGATCAACACATCGTAGTTCCAGATTTTCATTTCTGTATTACGCGTGTCGATCCCGTGTTCTGAAATCAGTATGATGTCTGCATCAATTTCTCTGAATACATTTCCGTAAAGAATTCCTTTCGTCGTCCAGCCGTTGGTGTTGATTTTCATTCTTTTCAGTGCGTTACGTAACATGGTGAGTTGCTTTACCTATGTTTTTTCTTACCCTTTTTAAGTCTCTGGGCTGGTTGGGCGATTTTATTCGGCCCATGGTTTTCCTGTTTCGGAGAGGGGCTCGTGGTCTTTGACCGGCTATTGGTGGCTCGTGTGCGAGTTCAGGGGCCCTCTTCACTGTCAGATGAGGAGGATCCATCCTCACTTCCAGCCTTTTTCTCTTCTTCTTCTTTTTCTGTTTCTTCCGATGATGGGGCTTCAATCATCTCCTCCAAGCCGGATTTGATGTTGTTGTTTTTGATGAAAGAGTCTTTGAAAGCCTTGGAGCCCTCGGGATCTTCAGGCATGACTAAGGTCGAAAAGTTGTTGGCCTTCAGGAGTGCGTTGAGCACTTGGTTCACTGCATTCGCCACATTTGCATGGGTTATGCAGATCAGTATTTTTGCACTCAGATCTCCGGTTACGTTGAAATGTGCAGGTGCCGGTCCAGTCTTCACCTCTGCAGTCTTCTTAGCGGCGCTCACTTAAGTTGTCTCCCTTGCTTTTCTTGCCTCTTACTCCTTCCTCCTACTGATTTCGCGGTACTTGGGGCAATTAAGGGCCATCGTCCGATGCTTCCATTTGCAATTCAGACACTTCTTCGAGGTGCCTTCGCACTTGTCGAATCTGTGCCCTTCTCTGGCGCACTCACTACACCACAGCTTGTTTTTTTTCGGGCAGGTGGAAGATGTATGTTCTTCAAGTTTGTAGCATACAAAGCACACTTGTATGCTACTGAATTTTTCTTGTTGGATATTTTACCCCGGTATTCTCATTTTGAAGACGCGAATACCATTTTGGGTGGCCTTCCTTGCCATGTCTGTGGTCGAGAACGTTATCTTAAACACGTGGGTGTGTTCGCGGAATTAAATTATCTCGCGAACTTGTGCCCATGGGTTGCTTCTGGTAATTTCCTCTTTCAGTTCATCCGTCTTATGTTCACCTACCCAGCTCTCCACTTTGCGGAAGATGACGCTTCTATTTGCTGCCACTTGTGGGGGGGTTTTGGCTTCTAGTCCGGTGTTCTTCAGGACTCTCGCTCCCTCTTCTGATAGGAACTGGTCTACCTCCTTCGTATCGGCACACACGGAGATGAATCCGGATGAAACTTCGATGAGTTTCACCAGTGCCACCTTTAGCTCGATGTACAGGGTTTCACATAAGTTCTTCTTGGTTGGGGTCTTCATTCCAGCGATGGTCCTTAAGGGCACCCTCTTAGTAAGGGCGTCCATGGTCTTCGTGTTCCTCTTCTGATTTCTTTTTTTCCTGTTACTAAAGTGTGATTAATATGTTTTTTTATGTGTGAAAAGAAAGTTAGGGTGTGGTAAAGGAGGTTAAGGATGGTGTGAGTAGGGCTGGTAATGGGTTCAAATAAATTTGAGAAAAACGCCCCCCTCCATTTCTCCTGTTGCTCTCCCGCTCGTATGCTGCCAGTATGATGGATGATAGAGTGATGGGGTGGGTCTTGGGTGGGTACCTCAGAGGGTTGAGCTTGGTAGACTTAATGCATAGCGGCCGAATCAACGACCGCTAAGTTTTTGCCACCCCCTCACGGGTACATACGCCATAACTGCATCTAACTACATAGAGACGGGCGTACTTCCCTCTATGATTCTGGCGGGTCCCACGGATGATGAGGATTTCTCCTCCGTCCGGGACTCGCAGTTATGCCCCAGTATCGAGACAATTTCTAACTTATGCTTCTGCTGTGGGCAAGGCCTTAAACCAGTGTTCACATAAGCCCTTAATTATGCCAAACCAAGTGGCCGGCATAGTTAAGACGAAATCAATGAATTGCAGACATCCGAGCGGGTTCACACGCAGAGCGATAGACGGGAGAAGTGAGGTGCTTAAGCCCTAATTGATTTACGAGGCTTCGACGTAAAAATGGCTCTCTCTTTTGAAGGATGAAACTGGGTTCACCTTAAGACTTCCAGAATAAGCTCGTTTCTGTAGGCAGCGCTCAAAATTTGATCAGACACTAAAACAAGTAAAAGTCCTGTATCCGTAGGTGCTTCAGCAGAACGCAGTAAAACAAATTTTCGGACGTCTACATACCAGTATATCTAGATTTTAGGTAAAGGAGGTAAAGGCAAAGGAGGGTCGGGGAACGGCACATGAAAAACTTTTAGAAGGGAAAAATATGCGTTACAAAAGCGTATATAACGGAGAGGGTGAGATTTTATATCTACATTTTAGGTAAGGGACGCAAGGATAAATGGAAGACGGGAAACTATGCGCTACAAACGGAATTAAGTGTCAGTGCGGGCTTCATCTAATGGCGCTCAACTAGGGGACGTCGAGGTGTTGTGAGTACGGTTTCTGGCTGGAGCTGCACGTTGATTGCCGGTTTCCTTGGGAACAAATGGAAATGAGAATAAAAGGTTGGTATCCCCCATCCCTTTGCTTTCGGATAACAGTATTATTTTTTTCGTGTCTAGAGTAAATAATTTCAAAGTCATCATCAGCTATGTTATTTTGAAAGAAAAGTAACTTCTTTATTATCGGTAGTTTTCAAAGTTTATAATAAAACTAAATCCAAAAATATATAGAGCGTAAAGAATAAAATAAAGATTAGAGTTAAATGATTGCGGAAATTCTTACGAAATAAATAAAAGGCATCTTCTAATCAATTTGATTTTGTAAATATAATGATTTCCGCTTGGGCAGTAATAAATAATGTTGTCTTCTAACTTCACTCCTATTGTAATTCCTCGCCAAATTCTCCGCTAAAATTTCTAGCTCTTTTGAACTTTAGATGAAGAAGCTTTATTTAACCAATAAAGCAATTGTTCGGGCAAATTTAACTTATAGAAGGGTGCATTGGTAATTAATACACATATATTCACCAAAATTAATTATTTTATGCTTGATGGATTGTGCTATGCATTATATTCAATGAAATCTACATCAGCTAAGGCCGCCACGTTACGCTAGAACTTGCTGCAGGCCATCTGTTTAAAGATATTAATTCGTTATGCAGCAGAATAGAGTAAATTAAAAGATGAAATTATATACATCAATGGAAATTACTAATAAGACTTAATTTGCTATTATTGGACGGAATAAAGGGCGCCGTGTTTTTTTGTCATTTATAAACATAAATTTAGCAAAATTAAATGTTAAAGAATTGGAGGATTTCTGTACTATTCATTTCATTCAACGAAGTTGCCGTCAGCTTCACCATGGCTTCCAGGCAAAGTTGGAATCAGCTGCAGGACTTTCGACGTTCCCCCTATTTAACTAGGTTCAAATTCTTAGGATATGGATTTAAGCTTCACTTTGCTTGTGCACGAAGAGTTTTTGGACTCTCTTTCTCAAACCTGCCCCGCAGATTAAAGTCTGAGTGTTAAAGGTATGGGGATTTAGGAGGCCAGATGTTGGGAGTGAAGTGCTCATGGGAATTAATTGTCTGACACCTAAGACTGGGTGATATTGCTTGTGTCGCATGGTGCAGAGTCCTGGTGTCATACATACGGACTTTCACCTGCCACCTCCTGAATCCATAGAATCACGAACTCCTCTTAACACGTGATTTTACACTGTTTAATGACTTTCAAGCCCTTCCGGAAGATAAACGAGGGTCGAACGGGTCCTTTCCGAGCTGCGTTACCTTCAAAATCGCAATGTTTGACGATAAACAACTGAGTTCAGAATGATAAGAAAAGAGAAATCCGACGTCAGGCAGCAATTATTGATTCGCTATATGTAGAAAGCAAATCATTTAATTATATCTTTTTGCATTTTACTGAGATAGTAAAGTTAGGGAGCTGGCTAAGTAAATCAGAGAGATACGAAAGGGAGGCGAAATCATCTAGTTTGTATAATAGCATTACTTATAGGTACCTATAGGGGTACCGATAGTGGTTCTTGCTTTAGGTGTAGATCTTGATGGGATCCGTGTGGCCATTTGCTTCAAAAGCCATACTATAAAACATTTTACTGAAAATCTTTTCTGAATATATGTAGTCTTTCACAATTTTTCTTTACACTTTCTATTTTATATTAGGGAATTAAAAGCGTCACAGCAAAGGATAGTTAAAATCGAATAATAAACAGAACTACAATAGCTTGGATTTACGACGTCACGGGCTGCCACCGGTTCACTTCAGGAGGAGGAGAGGTATTGCAGAGACCGAGAGTACTCCGTTTCTCTACAAAAAAACTGCCCTTAATCCCCTAAGGTTCACCCGAAATTGTCATAAGGATCTGTATATTGTTGGTATTATTATCTTGTAGGGGAACATTCATGACCAAGATAATGGCGTTAACTAATTAAAATATTGTCTATCATTTTCCATATTAATAGATACATATTGTTTTCAACATTCATTAAAAGATTTAGTACATTTTGTTATATTAATAGTGTTCTAAGTATTTACATTAACGTAATATTGTTACTAGTTGTCAAATTTTACAATTTTCCAAGAAGAAAATTCAGAATGCGAGATTTGTCACAAAAAAATTCGTTTTTTAACGCTGAGCATTTTTGTAGATCCTGAATCGAAGGAATCATGAATAAATGAGATATTATAAGACTCTAAAATTTTCAGAAATCTCAATACTTAATCGTTTTTGGATTAAAAGATTCCAGAATTTATATCCTTCATTGAAAATTCCCAATTAACATAAGAAAAGGAGAGAATCGCTAAAATTTCCGCAGGACCATTAAATGTTCCCAGAAAGAAGCGATCACAATTTTCCATGAAATTTAAATTGTTAAAACCTTTTACTTGTAAAATGATGTAGCATTTCTCTTAAAGACTTTAAACTATTACTGTTTGATGAATTTTGGACTCCACTATTAGAAATGTTTTGATAACAATATTGATAATCTTAAAGGAAGCCTAAATTTTGAAACAGACGAGAAAAGGGAATTAGTTCTTGCTTATTCATTGTCAGTAAATTTTTCAGGATTTTGTAACTGAAAGAGTGTGAATTTGGGGGTAATATATATATATATATATATATATATAAATATATATATATATATATATATATATATATATATATATATATTTATATATTACTAATGGCGACTGCCAAATTAATGTTAATTATTTTCTTTTCGAGTCTCTTGATAGTTCTACAAAATTCATTAAAACGTAGTAACGATCTAGGGACGAAACTAGGTCACAGAAGAAAACCAAATTTTAATTGGCCTCACATGTTTTAATAAATACCTGTATATCTATCAAAGGCGGATAGTTGTAACTTAAAGAATTAAATACAGAGCTTTGTATACGTGATTAGTTAGATGTTAACAAATATATAAACATAATTATAGTGTAAGGAATTTCTTAAATACAGAAAGGTACATTTGAAATGATATTATAGGGTGCTTAAAATGGTTAATCTATAATGAAAATAGGATTAAGATTGGCAGGGAGCTACTTATATTAGAAACCTTATAGATATATAAAAGAAAAATAAGCCCAATTAAATACGCAAAACATACATTTCACTTTGCCTTTCTAACGTCCTCCACGAATAATAATCCCTTTTTTATTAAGAAAAAACGAAAAGTATTTTCTATTTAACAATCAGTAGATTATTTCCATTTATGTTTAATCAAAAACCTATAGAATTCAAAGTAAATGGTCAGTTGATTATGTGATTGCGTGTTTGAGAGAAAAATGGTTTACCAAGTAATAAATTAATGTTCAAATCCATCATAGATATGTATGGATGTTGGGTTTTTGTTAATGGTTTTTTAAAATGCAGTTCTTTTGATTACCACTAAAGGCTTAGGCACTAAATCGATTCAGTCTCTTTACTAGACTATCATAATAATAGAAAGAAAAAATTGAAAACAACACAGTACAATTCAACAAAACCCCATGGGAAAAAGACGAAGAAAAAGGAAAAATGCCTAATCTGAATCCAGAGAAAGACCCACGGCCCTCCAGCGTCCGCATAAGAATGAATGGATGAGGTTTGTATAATGACCTAATCTAGGTATTGAGCTCAGAAATAAACTCAGCTCTAACAAGAAGATGCAGTGTAGTGCATAATATTGCTGTAAAACGCTTAACATGGCACAAACAGGTAAGAGACCAGAGTATTTGTGTCGAGGTATAGCCGATATATATGTATATATATATATATATATATATATATAATATATATATATATATATATATATATATATATATATATATATATATATATATATATATACGAGGGGGAGGGGTTAATAAGTTTTCAAATTCGAATATAAGGAAACGAGATATGAAGAAAAGTGTTTTATTATTTTCTCAATATACCTACACTCAACTTCAATGCACTTGCGCTACTTGTCCCTAAGGCTTCAAATTCCTGACAACCAGAAATCTCCCGAATGGTGTTCAATCCACTCCTGGACGGCGAGCTGGACATCTTCATCGTCCCCAAACTGGCGTCCATGTAGTGCAGCCTTGAACTGGCAGAATAAAAAGTAGTCGGTAGTGGCTAGATCTGGACTGTAGGGTGAATGATAGAGCTCCTCGAATCCGCACTCGCGCAGGGCAGCTTGGGCAACTCTGGCCTTTTGGACAGTGGCATTGTCGCGGAGCAGCAGAACACCGCGCATCAACTTGCCACGCCGTTTCTAAAGCATGCACTTCTTCACCCCACCCAGTTCCTCGGCGTAATATTGGCCTGTGATGATACCTCCACGAAGAGCATAATCCACCATCAACGCTCCCTCAGAATCCCAGAAGATCGTGTTCATGATCTTCCCGGCTGAAGGTTTGGTTCGGAACTTGATAAGGGTCTTAGAGCCCCTGTGCTTCCACGCCATGCTTTCGAGCTTGGTCTTGGGATCCCAGTGATGGACCCACGTTTCATCACTTGTCACTATGCGTGACTTGAATCCCACCGGGTCTTGGTTGTACAGGAGCAGCAGCGCCAACGAACATTGACGATGTTGTAGTCTATCGTGGGGCGGAGGTTTCGTGAGATTTCTAAGGACCCAACGGGCAGAGACCTTAGGCATGGCTAAATTGTCGTGTATGATGTCGATAGCACTTTCCTTTTATATTTCAAGTTCTCGCTCGATTTCTTCAACTTTTATTCGTCGATTTTCGAGGATCATCCTCTCCATACTGGCCACATTTTCCTCGTTGGTCACGTTTGATGGGCTTCCTGGACGGGGGTCATCTTCAAGGGACTCACGACCATGGCGTAAATCCCTATTCCAGCAAGCAATGGTTACATCGGAAGGGGCGGTGTCGCTGTACCCTGAAACCATGCGTTGATGGATCTCTTTTGTATTCTTGCCTTCTTTGGTCAAGAATTTGATGACTGCGCGTTGCTCAACCTTTTCCATTGCTCAAAAATTTGTGACTGACGATCTGCGATCAGCTACTGCTTCTTAAATAGACGAGGAAGGAGCGTGCGGCTGCAGGTCCTGACTTTTCATAAGTTGTCATAACTTGTCCTTATGGACCGCCCCTTGTATATATATATATATATATATATATATATATATATATATATAGTCATATGAGTTGCTGCTGACCAGTCTAATCTTTAATTTCACAATGAAGGTAAGGACACATAGGAGGCTGAGGTACATATGATTTATTTATGGAACAACAACGTTTCGGGCGTATCACCCATATTCAGGTTCTCAAACATAAATTAATCTAATACAGTTAAATAATATTAAAAATATTAAAAATAATTAGGTTATGACTATGTATAAATCAAAAATTAGAAAATAACTCAGGAATTTAAAAGTCAAGAGAGTCAAATTATCAATCTAATATAACACTATTGAAACGAAAAAAAAAAAACCCACAAAAAACAAAAGTAAATAATTACAGTATAATATTTGCTTACCGATAATTCAGGAAATTTAGAAGGCAAGAGAATCAAATTATTAATCCAAGGTAATCACTATTGACACGAAAAAATGAAGCAAAAACACAAAAGTAAAAAATTACAGTTTAATATTGCTTACCGATGAAGTTAAGGAGAAATCACAAAGTGAAGAAATTACAAAGGATGTGGCTTAAAGAAGGATAGGAATTTGATTGGTTGGTTGGTTGTTGAAGGAGGTAATTAAAATTAAGAAATAAGAAGAGGAACAGCGGTATTATCTATGTTGAGTGTAGGAGATTTTGTACGTATTAGTAGGGATTCCAAAATTCTTAGACTATATTCATTGTTATTGTGACCAATTATTTTGAAGTTATCTATGGAACATTCTGTCTTGCATTGTATACTATGATTTCTAATTACAGAAGCTTCCTTCTTAGACAATATTTTTCCAGTGCGATTGCTTATTCCCATGTTAGAACAAAACCTTTTTTTTCAATGAGCGAACCGTACTACCAATATAGGTTCCTTTCAAACAACAAGGACAAGTAAAAGCATAAACAACATGGCTGCTTATTTCTAGAGGAAGTTTGTCTTTTGACGAGAAGAAACTTCCTATGGAAAGTGGTTTAACAAAAGGTGATTTGGAAGTTGGTATGAAAGAAATATTTTTTGAGTAATTTGTTGCATTTTCTAGTGAATAATTTATTGTAAGGTCCCATTTCTGGTACTACGAAATTTTTTGCATTTTTGGGAACATTACATATATGAGAGAAGGAATGGAGAGTAAATTTTGGTAAGAAAATTATTGATTAGTTTGTCAACCAAAGTTGGGGAGTAACAATTATTTTTAAAATAAGACTTTAGAGTCTGGAATTCATTGTGCATTAGAGAATAATTGGAGGAGAGATGGTAACCTCTATATATTAGAGAATTAATTGCACTGAGTTTGTGTGACAAGTCACAATGGCTGAAAAAATTGCTTCCTAGGCCACTAAAGGTAGGCTTTCTGTATATTGAGGGAGTTAGTTTGTCGCTTTTTTCTATAATGACGTCTAGAAAAGGAAGTTGATAGTTACTCTCTAATTCAATGGTATATTTAATGTTGGGATGATAAGAGTTTATAAAATTTAACAAATGGTGGGCATGTTCTATATTATCAAAAATAGCAAAGGAGTGGTCAACATACCTAAGATAAAATATGGGTTTGAAATCTAAAGGGCAATGTTTCATAAAGTTATTTTCAAGATGAATCATAAAAATATTAGTTGCTATTGGAGCAATTGGTGATCCCATTCCTACTCCATCTATCTGTTGGTAAACCTTGTTATTGAATTATCGGTAAGCAATATTATACTGTAATTATTTACTTTTGTTTTTTATGGGTTTTTTCGTTTCAATAGTGTTATATTAGAATGATAATTTGATTCTCTTGAATTTTAAATTCTTGAGTTATTTTCTAATTTTTGATTTATACATAGTCATAACCTAATTATTTTAATATTTTTAATATTCTTTAACTGTATTAGATTAATTTATGTTTTAGAACCTGAAGATGGGTGATACGCCCGAAACGTTGTTTCATAAATAAATCTCATGTACATCAGCCTCCTATGTGTCCTTACATCCACTGTGAAATTATATATATATATATATATATATATATATATATATATATTTCTATTTATGAAGAGGATTTGATTAGGCGTTACCAGATCATGAGGGTAAAGCACGCACGCTCATCTTCTTAAAATGCATATGTGTATAATTTAATGGGAAAGACCTCCTCTTGCAGATATGTGGAAACGAGTCAAAAGGAACCGGAGCAAGTTCTCCTGTCCTCAAGATAACGAAACTGTAACTTTGGATGCTGAGTCCTTGGCAGAGTCTTTCTATATTGCTTTATACATTATTTTCTAACCGAAATTCTGCTCCTACAGTATTTTTGGAATATCGTGACGTCGCTGAAGGCTGCTGACTGAAGTTAAACTCTAGAGGCGGAGTTACTTTCTGCTCTAGCTTTTTGCAAAGATACCGCCTACGTTGGAACAATGTCTAGTATTCTCTGCTTTAATAACTATGTTAGTGAATACTTGCATTTTATGCAATTTTTTCCACAGGAACTGGATGTATCTCCACAAAATCAAGTCAAATGGCTATTGTGCAAGCTTTTCGACAATTGGCAATAGACCACTCTAACTTGGCCTGTTCCGACGCAATTTTTCTAACCTTTGTCATGTGAAAGTTGATCGAGAAATTGGAAAATGCAAGAGTCCCCTTTATCCTGGATCTGTGGTCAACTTTCTTATGCACAGAGCAGCTTCCTTATGTTCCACTCCACTTATAATTCTCTGCACAGGTGGAAAATTATATCAGTGAGGAATTTCTCCCTTACAACTTTTATCCAAAGTGTTTTTATATCTCGATATTTCATATACTTCCGAATTGAGTTAAGGTACGAGTATGATGGATACATTCCACACCAATAATCCGAGAAGATGCATCGCAAACTTCAAATCTGAGTATTTAGGGGATATTCGATTCCGCGTAAGACTAGTGCAGACCTCTCTGGACCAATAGGCTAGGTAGATGGCGTCCTGCATGGAAGCGTACTAATTGTCGGATTCTTTACCTTTAACATCAGGGATTCTATCTCGTTCTTCCAGTAGATGTTTTAGCTTCAAATTACGTAGACGGCGTTCCCATTTATTTTGTTCCGACCCTGATGACAAGCTTGCTGTGTCAACACCAAGAGCCCTAGAAATGCATCTCTAGTAAAGCCAAAGGCAAACAGATTTCTGTTTTCTTTGGTAAGGCTAAGATTGTACAATTTTGGTTCATCCGGTGTCCTACCCCGCCCACGTCTTGTTACTAAACTGCGTTCGCCTGAATGTAATAGATTCGTAGCATTGGCTTGGTATGGTTTGGGAAAAGTTTCCTTTTTGCGAGTCGCATATTCGCATTTTAGAGTCTCTGTTCCCAGTAAGGGGCACGGCGATTTGCCATCCTTGTCGCCGTGCTGACGGGACTCAGCACCCTGTCCGACCCAAGCTTATCCTCTTCTCCTTCCTTCAAAACACTTGTTTCGTTGCTTTTCATACAACCTCTCACACAACTTTCTCTGGTCAGCCGCAAATTTCACAGGGTAGATGCTGATCTTCTTCTCAACCAACCGTCCCGGATCGGGGCTGAGTGGGGAGGGAACAATATTCCCCAATCCCTGAGCTGAAGTCTGGGGTGGCTAGTTTTAAACAACCTCCTTCATCCCCACCATTACCTTCCTC
The DNA here is from genome assembly GCA_963969495.1 of Ceratothoa steindachneri. Lineage (NCBI taxonomy): Eukaryota > Metazoa > Arthropoda > Malacostraca > Isopoda > Cymothoidae > Ceratothoa > Ceratothoa steindachneri. Next base: position 49,337,812 of record OZ018335.1, on the reverse strand, counting down.
ACATCCCTTTTCCTTTGCTCTTCACAATCAGTTTTACGTCGTGTTCAAGGTGGAGCCGCCATGCCTATGGACGGCCAGGCCACCAGGCAGGAAGTGTGGTCCAAAAAGGCGGTATCTGGCTCTGCCAGGCCTGTAAGCAACTCTTGCAGTGCGGGCAACTGCGAGAGGTGATGAGCTATTGCGTCCCGTATAAAAAAGAGGGTCACCATGCCCATGTATGAAAAAAAAAACAAAATCTCTCACCATTCCCCCTTGTACATCAACGGAGCCACCCTCGGGCAGCTCCACCGAAAAAATGGAGGTCCCCTCCCCTGTGCCTGCGCAGGGGACCCTCCATATTTTTTTAACCGGAGAGGAGGCTCACACCTCTCCTACGCCTACGGGTGAAGGGGACTCCCCCTCACTCCCTTTTATGTAGGTGCTTTCGGGCACCTCCACTTTTCCAGCCGCAGTCCTCCCTAATATTTCTAAGGGGACTGCCAAGAAAGCCAGCAGGCAGCCCATTGTTGACCGCCCATCGTGTAAGCGGCTTGGTAGGGCAAACCCCTTAGGGGAGAGAGGTAGGCCAGGCCCCGTCGGTCGCTTCCCTCAGAAGACCTGCTATCAAGAATTGCAAATCTTGCCGGGGTCAAGGTCTGTGCCTCCCCAAACAAGACTAGCGACACTGCTAAGGAGACCGATGATGTCCTGGGAGGAGATGGCCAACTGGAGGCCCCTCCTGAGATAGACATGGTCCTTGAGGAACCCCAGCCTCAGATGGTATGGCCTTCCATGGGGGGGAATCCGGGCTCGGTGCTAAACCCCGAACCCGAATCCGCCCCTCTGCAAACGGCTAGGGTTTCTGATGCAGTACAAGGAGGAGAGGGATCTCCTTTGACCGGTGACGTGGCGACCACCAGGACCTTCTCCATTTAGGAGAAGGACCTGACTGAGGCCGGTACATCTGGCCTAGGGGTTTCTACCGGCGGAGGTGAGAAGCGGGTTCATTCCACGCCCTCCTTTCCAAAGAATAAGAAGACTCAGAGCTCCTCTCCGTCGGCGATGGCTGCGGGGAGAGATGGGTCTGCTGCCACTTTGGTAAGCGACCAAGCCAATATCAGCACATCCGGCCCATCTTCTCTTCCCCTGGGTGCGGAGCCCGTAACAAAGCCAAAGAATGAAAGGGCACAGAGAGGAGCCTCGATGACATCGGGGCCCCTGATTCAGAGGTTACCTGGCGTTTTCGAGCCTGCTGGATTCAAACGCTTCCTCGTTATTCGCTTCACTGATTCAAGGGCAAATGATCCATCAGAGGAGAGGATTAGCTAGTGCAATTGGTAGAGAGCCGAAGGTGATCCGTTTCTTGGACAGGAGCCTTCTAACGAATGGGCGAATCCTGCCGAGGCAGCCAAGATAAGTGCTCCTCGGACACTTCATGGCACCCCGGTTAGTGTGACGCCGCACTCTACCATAAACTTTGTGAAAGGAGTAGTTTATGCGAGGAAACTCGTTGAATAATCCATTTAAAACATCACCTTAGAGCTGGCTGACCATGTGAGAGGCAAAGTCGAACGTGTGATGAGAAAACAGGGAGGGGCCTCGAGACCCACCCCTACACTCTCCGTCACGTTCGACTAGGACAAGCTCACTGAGTTGGTGCGTAGCGGTTGGTACCGCTACCGCGTGAAGGCTTTTGTGCCAATGCCGTGGCGGTGCTATTACTGTGACTGCTTCGGCCATACGAATCGTTCTTGAAGAATGGGCAAAGTCTGGATCACCGAAGTTTGTGTAAATTGCTCCAAGGCCGCACACGATAAGTCCAAATCATGTGTGGCCAAGTGTGTCAATTGCGGAGAGCCGCACCCTGCTTCTTCGAAGCAATGTGGTGCATATCTCCTCGAGAAAGAAATCCTAGCCGTTTTGGCCCAGGATCGACTCTCATTCCGAAAGGCTAAGGACTTGGTCATGGCGCGCCCGGCTGTGCCTGGGACGTAATATGCTTCAATAGTTAGAAAGGTACCCTCTGCTCCTCCTGGCCCATCCAGGCCAACAAGAACGGTTGTTTCCAAACCCATTCGGAGCCCTTCTGTGGGCTCTACTTAACTTGGGCGCTCCCCTGGTAAAGCTGGCGGCAAAAAGGGTTCATAACCAGCCCCAGCTAAACCAGGGCTCGCCCCTCTTCCCACAGCGTGACCGTTTCCCGTGAGGCGAAACGGCCACGCGCCTCCACCGAGTCCTTAGACTCACAGGAGGCAACAACCCTGATTTTGGTCGCTATGCCATCTTCCGGGGTTCCTAAAGCTGTCTCCCGAAAGGAAGACAGCAACAAAGGAGCTACGGCTCCTTCGCCCACGCCTAGAGGTGGAGGGAGTAGCTCGGAAGAGGGTGGTTCCTTGAAAGCGACATCGCCTTCAGTGCTTCTTCCGGCCAACAGCGCCCGGGGCTCTGCCTCAGGGAAGCGTACGGCCATTTCCGTGAGGGTCGTCTCTCCGAGAATGGCCCACGCGTCTCTTTCGAGCTAGGCCTGGAAGGCATATTCCTTAGATGGAATTGCCGTGGACTTCAGGCCAACTAGGAGGGGCTGCAGTGGCTCGTCTCGTCCCGTTTTCCTTTAACTATATTTTTGCAGGAGACCATGCTAGGCGCGTGCCCGCTGTCCTCCTTCCCGTGGTATAAGGGTCTTGCGACCCCACCACCACGGGATCGCCTGGCTGGGGGATGCGCGGTTTACACCCGGCATGATGTCTCCGTTCTTCCTTTCTCTTTAGATACCTCCTTTTAGGCAGTGGCTGTGCAGCTGCACCTGGACAGGAGGTATACTATCATATTTGCGTACATTTTACCGTCAGCTGACTTCGACGCGAAGGACTTCCGCCGCGTCGTGGCACGGTTGCCGATGCCCTTTCTCTTGCTTAAAGATCTGAACGGCAGGCATCCTCTCTCGGGAGATTACTCAATAAATCCACGGGGACAGGTTCTTGCCAATCTGAATGAAGAGCTTGAGATAGGTGTCCTAAACATGGATAAATTTACGCATCACTGTCCACGAACTGCTTCATTTTTTTCCCTTGACCTATTTTTCTGCTCTTCGGATGCACAGCCTGATTTTGATTAGGCGTGGTCGATTTTCTCCATGGTAGTGATCACTTTCCCATTCAAATATCATTTTCAGGGCAACTGCCACCTGAGATAACACCTTGGTGGTGCTTGGCGCAGGAGCGGTGGCCTGCATTTCAGGAAAAGACTGAATTCTCTATCTCAGTCGAGGAGTTTAGGTCGGGAGATGAGGCCGTTGAGTTCTTCTCCGGCAACCTCATCGCCCTGGGCCTGACTACTATTCCTAAAACGTCTGGCCGTTTTGCACGCCGACTACTCCAATGTTCATCGGGCGAGTGTGAGACGGCCCTCAAACAGAAGCGTTATGCCTACATGCGCTATAAGCGCCGCCTGAAACATTTCACTGTCGCTAAATTTTGTCGGGTTAGGGGTAGGTTCCGATATATTTCGAAGCACGCCGGCCGCTCTTCTTGGCAGGCATACCTGTCTTCAATTAACGGGAAGACCCCTTCAGCAGAGGTGTGAAAGCGAGTCAAAAGGATTCGGGGCAAGTACTCGCAGGACCCCCTCCCGTTCTCCAGGAGAATGGGACCGCAATCTCGGACCTCGCGTCCGTGGCGGAATCCTTCGCGACCACTATTTCCGCATTCTCTAGGCGGGATGCTGCTCGGCCAGTATTCAATGCACGTCGTCATGTCGCGAAAGCCCGCCGGTTGGACTTTACCTCCAGAGGCAGAGAACCCTTCAACGACAAGTTCAGTGTGAGTGAGTTGCGCTCCGCTCTCGCCAGTCATACCCTAAGCTCCCTGGGTTTAGGGCCAGGAAACTCCTTCGAGAGCTAGATATAGCTCACAACCGGGGGCGCTCCTGATTCTGTCAAGGACGCCACCCTGGACGGTACCGCATTTGGCTATTTGTCGCTACGCCTTGGCGCCCAAAGCTTGTACAGCACCGAGAGTATTGCGTTCAAACTTTTTAGAGCACACCTTGTGTCACGCTGGAACCGTGCCAGTGTAAACGGATGGCTTCAAGTCCCAAGAGAGAGTCGGCCCCCACGCCATAACCCCTCTGTTTGAAGTCAGCGGGGCTCTGCCAGGCGTTGCGTCTGTCTTCACGGCCAAGCTGGTGGCAATACACTACACGGTACGGGAGATTACGCGGCGTGCCCATTTCGGAGACCAGATTGTGATCTATAGCGACTCACGAAGCGCCCTGAGTGCTCTCGGGGCATTGGAATCTCCGCATCCCCTGGTTCATATATCCGTGAGACTACGGTTTTGGCGAGCCAGGCAGATGTCGAGATTATCTTCCGCTGGGTTCCTGGACATGTAGGAGTTGTGGGAAATGATCGCGCCGATGAGGGTGCCAAAGCGTCCGCGAGGATTCTGCAACCGGACCAGCGTTTCGCTCTTCCTCACACTGACTACATGGCAGGAATACGGGCAGCTCTCCAGGCTGCTGGGCAAAGAAGATGGGAGACGTCTAAGGGAACTTAAAGTTGCGTCCCATTGCGCCGCGACTGTTCCCATGCATCTATCCCCCAATTGCGCGACGGCTTCAGGTCGTTTTCTGTCGTCTCCAAATCGGCACACTCATGTGACGCATCGCTATTTGATGGAGCGCTCGCGTGAGCCGTATTGTGACGACTGCGTCGTTTCCCAGACTTTTCGGCACATTCCTTTCGAATGTCCCAGTCTGGGTAATTTTCACGCACGTTACCTGTCCCGGTACCGGGATGGTCGGGGTCGCTACCGCCTGTCCCTTGTACTCGGGCCTGGTTTGTTAACTTTGATTTGTGGACTTGTTGACTTTTGGAGGAGGCCGGGCTTCTCCCATTTATTAAAGTAGTTTTTATTATTTTTGGGGGGGTATTTTCTCTGTAGGTTGCACGCTCCTGCACCGGGGTAAGGGGGACCTCCCACCGACGTCGGAGATTGCTTCCTAATTGTAAAGTTTTTTTCTAATTTTATCTTTGTTATGTTTTCACATTCTTATTTTAAGTTGCTAAGTTCTAGGCTGTCGTGTGTCCAGCGATTTATGCCCAAGAGGGAAGTCGCCAGATGGGCTGTAAAAAATAAAAAATAAAATAGAGTCTCTGGTACATGCGTAATTCACATTCTTCGTTCTTTGAGATTCAGTACTTGAAGTACCGATGGCTACTTCTTTATTATTTTGTACTTTCTTTGTTTGCTCAAAGTTTGATTTGTGTTTTACCCATCCTCACCTGAGAGTGAATTGAAGGAGGTGGAATTAAACTAGCCCACTGGTCTGCTTTTAGGAACTGGTGCATTGCGCTCGTCCCTTATTTGGAGCCTGTTTATTCATCAAGTGGAGATGCCGCTCGTTGTGTGAGTTTCGATCAATCGTAAAACGTTCTCAGGGCATCCCCGGCCGATAACTCCAAGAGATCCCAAACATAACCTAAACCTTTTCCCGTTTAAGGCAAGTAAAATCCTTCGTTAGCTTAGCGTAGAGTTTGGGGTGGCGGCAATCTGTTTTTTTCTAGATTTCCTTCTTAGATGGTACTACATTGACTATATGTGGCCAATAGCCGTTTATGGCTGGAGCTTTTCTATGATAAACAGATGACTCCAATTTCGTAAATGAGCTCGGCTTACCCGCCACCCTTTCCTTGTTTGAAGTTGGCTGGATTCTGAAAGGAGCTGCCCTTAACTTCACGGCCGAGCTGTTGTAACACACCGCTCGGTGCTAGAGAGACTGCGCCGTATTCAGTTGAGAGAACGGATCGTGAATTTTAGCTGTCTACAGTGTGCTTTGACTGATCCCTGAACTTTTGAAGCTCTTTAGCATTAAAAATATTTCGAAATTTATATAACAAATTCATCCTAAGCTCTTTTATGTCTGTATAATAAAAGGAAAGGTTTGAAGAACCAGAAGACCAGCACGAATAACCAGTGTTTATATTGAATTTTACCATTGACAACAACTCCTGTTTATGATTTTCCTAGCATTCTTCAAGCCAATTTACTATAAAAACACTGATTCATTTCGGTATCATTTTAATAATTAGTATTTTTTGTAACATGGTGTCAAAAGTCTTGATAACGTCGCATTGGATGGGTATTAATGGCTCGTTTTCTAAGACATGAGTATTAACTTCCACCCGTTGTGATTTTTTTCTCTTAGACAGATAATTGTGGATATCTTTTTAGCGCAAATCATGTTCTTACTCATATATCGGACTTACGTTTGTTTGTAAGCTAAGAATGGATGACATCTATCCTCTTTGAAATATATTTTGCTAAAATAACTTTCCTATCTTTCTACAACCTTTTTTCTAGATTCTCCAACGAATAATCAGTGAGGTGTGTCAATACTCCTATTAAATACATCAACACTCTGTTGGCCGCATGGATAATTGAGTTTTTACTAATCATGTTGTCACAAGCGGTATTATCATATACTTCCAATTGGGCTTTCTATTCTGGATCAAGGTACAGTATATGAATTTATTTCCTCGCTCTTCAAGCCTAAACAAATTTAGGGTATTTTCTTTGGCTTTCTCTCTATTGATTATGTTTGGCTTTATAATGGCTTAGTTTTCCAGTTGGCATCAGAAAAGAATTTAGATTTGAAGTATATGTAATGGAGCTTGCTTTTTATTTCCGCTATGATTTGTATATTCATTTTTTTTTCGAAATAGACCAAATTTATATAAAATGAAATAATTTCCCTCTTTCTAACAAAAGGTGGGGCTAAATTTTGAACAGATTCAAATCTTTACAAATAAGTGTTTGATTCAGAATAACAAATCCTATTAGGTTATTAGTTGAACTGTGCAGCATCAGAGATTTCGTTTTTCTTTCACTATACATAAAAAATATCAATTTCCTTTCTTAATCGCAGATTCTCTTCCTCTAGGGTCAGCAGAATTCAGTTATTCCAGTAGTCTATTCAATAGTTTATCTTATTTTCCTCTTTGTTTCTACAATGTATTCCCTTTTAAATAACAGAAAATATATGAGATAACTATCTACTTCATATTCACACTTCTGTATTTGTGATGGATTTTTTTAGTATTTTGTGTATTTATTTTGCCTCCTTTTAAAATTGGATGCATCATTTAATGACAAAAAGTCGGTAACACGAAAAAAGAACAGACAAAGTGAAAATAAAAAATTTGACTTGATGATTTTGTATATTTGCATTTCGCATTGGGAGTAATGCAAGACACATATTGGAATGGACAAAAATGGTTTAACAAAGCAATAAAATTTAATAACGTGTCAAAATGATGAAATCACCAAATAAAAAAAGATAAATTTATGTTGAAGAGGTTTAAAACAATGCATGAAGGATAAATCGACGCATGGCATGTGTGATTTTTTAATAACTGCCACATAAGATTTTTATATTAATTTAAGGGACCAACAAAAATACTATATCAAGGGAATATAGAAGATTTTCCGATTTAAAATGTTATCTTGGATGCGTTTCGCTCTCTCAAGAAAATCCTTAAAGGAATGCAAAAGATAGAATTTTATTGGTCTGTTATATATGTGGCTCTAAAGCAATCATAACATTGCAATACATATTCATTGCTATGGTTCTATTTGATAATAGAGGGTGGGATTCGTTTCTTACATTAATGATATTATAGGCAAAAGAAGTTCGGATTTACTGTAGTCTATTCTTAAATTATTAAATATATCTAATGGCCTAAATCACCTAATTTCACTCTCACATGAAACAAACCATGTTATTAAGTTAGCCTAAACTGGCTGACGCAACTGTCTGTTGAAATTAGTTGGAAAACGGACACTCAAATAATAGGAAACGACGGACTTGCTCAAATTTCTAGGGACTAAGTATCTCCTAGAACCTCATTTTCTTCCTCATTCCAAATCCTCAGTGCACTCAATTCGTGCCACTAGTGGCCTTCTGGTGGACTCATCCTCCTTTCATTTATGCTGGTTCCATTGCACTTTCAAATATCAAGCTGAAAGAAGTCTTTCCTGCAATTTCGAACTACAGAATGAAATCAGACAGCATTTGCGTGCCTTTTAAGGTCAATGGAGGGCGAGAAGCATTTGGCCATCACTATTGACTCCGCTACTGAACAAAGGTTCCTTGTAAAATGTGTAGCACGACTGTTTCCATCATTCTATTCCCTCTACAAGCCAAGTGAAATTAATTTATGGAACGGGAAAGAGAGATTTAGACCGGGAGCATTGCAAGTAAGGAAATTTGAGAACGATACTTGAATGGTGAATATATTAACTAACGAGAGAATAAGGGCTATATTAAATCTACAAACAAAACCCAAAGTAAAAAAACAAGAGGAATAAGAAAGAACAATCCGGCCCCATGGAGGAGTCCAGCCTCTCGAGTGAGAGCTCTTTAGTCCTTTTGAATCATGTCATCCACACTTTCACACTTTGTGTGAAAATCTATATAATGATGGTGTTTATATCTCAAAAGAGAATCATCTTTGTGTTATGGAACTGGAGTGATACCATATCGCCAAGTATAGGGAGTTCCTTTACCTAGAAAGTGCAGACAATTAAATATTACAGACTATAAGAACTTTACTCCCCTTTGAAAGAAAAGAGTAATATATTCTGTTCAGGCTCATTCTCTTAGTTAGTCAGTAAAAAGCACTAGACACAAAATCTCTGAATAGAAAGCGAAATATGGATACGAAAAAAGGGTTACCACTCCGTTCTTGAAAGCCTGTAGATTAAATAAGGCACTGAGCAGGCTTGAATTACCATAAAGTAATAGAACTATTAAATAACTGTGTACAACAATGAAAAACGACGAAAATAAGAATAAACATTTCTAGGAGAACATTTTTGCCTAAATCATAAATATAACATCCGTTTTTTCCTGCGACCTGCCCGTTTCTCGTAAATGACCATCTTACTTACGTTAAATACACGGATAGTTCCGGAGAGATTAAATGTCAAGAAGATTGGGCCGAAACTGACAACGGATTTGATATAATTTTGATGGGGTCTGTCTAAGGTATTTTAAAACTAACCTATGAGATTTTTTTTAATAATATGAACCCAAATCCGTAGTAACTCTTAGGTAACGCTTGATAATTTTGTAACTTACTTTAATGCATCCTATTTTTACTTTTTATTGAACACTAGAAGGACAAATGGCGTCAATTGACGCATTTTCATATTTGAAATGCTGATAATTGTAACAAAATTACTGTTTTTTTATTTCAAGATGTATGACTTTTCATGTTTCTATGGTATCTATACACAATAAAAAATATACGTAGATTGTGGCAATCGAAAAAAATTGGATCTCCTACTCTCTAAAAGTAAAGGGCGCATCAATATATAATTTCGAAAGTATTTGGAAACACCATTTAACTTTTTCCTGCGGGACATTGTATTCATTTGCTACGCTCACGTGATACTTTGTGAGTTTTTCATTTCATACTGTATATATATATATATATATATATATATATATATATATATATATATACTGTATATATATATATATATATATATATATATATATATATATATATATATATATATATATATATATATATATATATATATATATATATATATATATATATATATATATATATATATATATATATATATATATATATATATATATATATATATATATATATATATATATATATATATATATATATATATATATATATATATATATATATATATATATATATATATAGATGGATTAGATAAAATAAAAGAGATAGAAGCCACGAGAATATGTATATATACAATTATATAAGTTAATAAGTCACTAGTTAACATATATACACATACGGGAAATATAAGTAATGTAATAAGGACAAGACTGAAAAAATATAGATTAATTTCTAGTTAATCAGTTTTTAAATGGGATACTATAAATTAGTTATACAGAGGGAATATTTATATGTTGGAAAGTGGGTCGATTAAGGGGAGACAAAAGCAAAAGTCGTTTTACTTTAATGGGGTCACCTCGGCGAGCGGAAATAGAGACGGATAATGTTCGTGACTCTTGGCTGCATATCCTGACGGTGACAAGGATGAAAGAAGCGGAGGGGGAGGGGGGTACCAGAAGACTAGTTGACGATTCTTCTTGAAGACAGACCATGGCACCTCTGCCCCATAGAAATGCAACCTCAAAAAATCGATACTCTGACCAGGCTGGCGCCAAGTCTCACACGGGAAACTGGAGATCCTTGAGGGGTGGGTTCTAGATGAGACAGGAGGAATCCCGGCAAATCTTTCGAGGACGAAAACGATTCGAGGCTTGCTCTGAACAGCCTAATCCCCCACAAAAGAGATCCAACCTCGATGATATAAGGAAATACCAGGGACTTGGGCAAACATACATATGATCTGAACCGAAGGCAATGGGTTCTCAAAATCAATGTGGCTATATTGGAAAACCCAGGGTATTTATTTGACGGCTATTTTTTCAGGTTTCTCCTCGTTTGCAGACTGAGACGACTGGCTGACCACTTCTGGCGGCCAGATGGATTAACGTTTGTCGCCTGACCAAAGTCCTAATGGCCTTTTAGATGTGGGCAGAAACTTTTGACTAGCAGTTTCCTGACTATGGAGATTAGCGCTTGCTAGGCGAGTTAAAAGCTTTGAACATCATGAAAGATAGGCCAGATAGAGATGGTAGCGGTGTGATGTTGTATCTCAAGGATATTCTCAACTCGACAGATTGCAACATCGTATCCGACCATGAACTACTAACGGTTGACCTAGAGATAGATCCTGTCAGATACAGGAGACTGGTGATTCACTGATCCTCTGCCGAACTCTTAGAACAGGATAGGAGTCTGTCCAAGCTGTTGGGCGAGAGTGTGTATTACCATGTGTAACTTCAATACCCATGTTGACTCGGAAACCAGAGAACCCTGTGGCGAGAAATCACTCTTCCTGGAGTTCGCGAACAACGAGTTCCTGACTCAATGGGTGAGAGAGCCAACGAGAGGAGGCAATATCTTCGACTAGGTTTTCACCTCTGAGGATGATATGGTTGAAAACCTCTCTGTTAGCGAAGAGCTCGGTGGCAGTGACCACCACCTAATTAGATTTGTAGTCAAAGTCCCCAAGGCAGGGCTTGCAACTAGAAAATCAAGAAAACTTGATTTGAGAAGAGCAGTCTTTGCAGGTCTTCGTGCTGGATTGACTGATGCGAGGCTAGAAGTGTGCGATGCTGTTGAAGACTCGTGGAACAGTTTGAAAACCACATTCATGAGTCTTCAATCGCCTTTCTAAAATACCCCGTTGGTCTTATGTTCAGCAAAGTGGTTTAATCGAGAAATCGGCCTAACTGCTTAGGGAGAAGAGAAATGTGTACCGGCAATCTAAGATCTTAGATGACTCTAAAGAATACCGAAGACTAGCCAGGAGAGTAAAGTCCAGCATAAGGGCGGCTAAGAGGTCTGAGGAACTCCGAGTGGCGAGACTTTGTAAAGAGAATCCCAAGGAGTTCTTTGGATATGTAAACAGCCGTAAACCAATCCATCGAACGATTGGCCCTTTCAGGAATGCGGAGGGGACATTATAGCACTAAGATGCAGAAAATGCTAACCTCCTCAACGACTACTTCTCTTCAGCGTTTACTGAAAAGTGTGGCCCCATCCCCCAGCCAAGTGATTCCTACTGGGGGGAAAAGCTGGAGGATATGGACTTCACCAAAGGAGAAATATAAGAAGAGATCACTGACCTAATGACAAATAAGTTACCTGGCCCGGATGGGTTTCTACCTAAAAGGTTTAAAAAAGTGCGCTTTTAAGAGGCACAACACTTAAGCGCAATCTTCAACATGTCAATCTTGACCGAATGCGTTTCTATAGACTGGCGTGAAGCGGAGGTGGCTCCTATCTTCAAGAAAGGAGACCGTAGCCAACCGTCGAAATACCGAACTATCCGTCTGACTTTGATAGTCGCTAAACTCATGGAAAGTATCAAGGTGGACAAAATGACGTCTCATTTAGAGTCAAACCTGTTACTGAGGAGTTCCTAGCATGGCTTCCGAAGACAACAGTCATGCCTGACGAACCTTGTGGAATTCCTCCAATTCATTTCAGTGAACACGATCGGGACAAGGCGATGGTTGTGGTCTACATATTTAGACTTTCAGAAAGCCTTTGATAAGGTACCACACCGCCGCCTTCTCCGGAAAGTGCGAGTGCTGGGCCTAAACGGAAAAGTAGTCGGCTGGATAAAGAACTGGCTAAGTGGCAGACGGCAACGGGTGGTGCTGAATGGACAGGCTTCTGAGTGGGTTCTCGTTACTAGCAGGTGCCTCAAGGTTCTGTCCTAGGTCCACTAGTATTCATCATCTACGTCAACAACATTGACGGTGACATGGTGCCAAGGTTTGCCAAATTAGCCGACGGCCAAATGGTATGAACGTTGCAAAAGATAGAAATACTGCCCGCCTGCAGGAAGATCTTCGAAAGATTGGGTGTGGTCGGACACGTGGCAAATGCCTTTTAACGTGAACAAATGCAAAGTGAAGCATATCGGCTACCAAAATCCCCAATCACCCTTTATCCTTAATGGCACTGCTCTTGAATCCACCGACATTGAGAAGGACTTGGGTGTAACTATCACCAGTGACCTCAAGTTCTCGAAACAGTGTATTGAAGTGGAGAAGAAAGCCCTAAGGATGTTAGGGTAAGCGACAATTTGGATATCGGAACAAGGAGATAGTACTCTGTCTGTACATCTCCCTCGTTCGACCGCGCCTGGAGTATGCCGTACAATTTTAGAGTCCTTCGTTTCGAAAGGACCTCGTGAGATTGGAACGCGTCCAAACCATGGAAACCAAACTGATTCCCTCTATCAGGCATATGAGTTATAATGGTAGACTAAGAGAATTAGATATGTTCTCGCTGGAGACCCAGAAACTACGTGGTCAGCTTATCGAAGTGTTTAAAATACTTCAAGGCTTTAACAGACTGGACTAAGGGGATATTTTCCAGCTCAGCGACGGGAGAACAAGAAATCAAGGCTATAAACTTGAACTAAAGCGATACCACCGTGATCTGTGTGGGAAATTCTTCACATACAGTATCTGTGGTAGTTAGACCACACTTCCGAAGGAAGTTGTCAACAGTGAATCTGTGTGACCAGTTCAAGTAAAGACTAGATAAAGTCTTGCGAAATCACCGTTAAGATCTTCGCAATTGATATTCGATGTTACCAACGGACACCTTTGAAGATTGCGCAAATAATACCCTCCTTGTATAGACCGTAAGGTTTTCTAGGGTAACTATTTTCCTTGTCACTCCTTGTAATATGCCCAACTTAATTAACTGCACCTGTGAGGCGGCTGAGGGATATTCAAATTATTTTTTCTTTTTTTCTCTTTGGATTCTGAGATTACTCCAAAGGAGTTATACTTAGGAGACAGAGACAGGGAAGGAATTCAAGAAACAATTTAAGGGGGTATTCTTCTTGGCATTCCTTTCCTTCACACACTCTCTTTACTCTCATCGGTCCTTTTTCCCAGAGAATGCATGAGATGTGAGTGATGAACATGGGAAGAGGTTCCATCAAATTATGACGTCAATGTTAAACAGGTATAAAGGACTAGGAAGCCTTGCTATGCTGGCTGACTTCTACCAAAACCTGAATCGTGACACACTTGAGACGTGTTACAAATGAAGAAGAAAATATAAAATGTAGGTTAATATATATTATTATGCTAAAAACATGCTTTTTCACTATATATTCATGAATTAATAATAATGGAAACATTTAATCTGAATTTAGGAGCAAGATAAATTTATGGTTTCGCGGAACTCAGTATCAATTGCATAATTATTAAATCGGCAATTTCCAAGAAAATGTTACTTGATTGGAATTCTTTTTATTAAATTTGAATTCAGCCCTCTCATCTTTATAATAAAATGTACAAGAGAGCTATGTTTTTTATTAACACTGAAATTTCTCATAATTAATAATATTTTAAGACAGGCAATTTGTGAATGCATGTCCCCAGAACTAAAATTGCACCAGCAATGTGCCTCGCAGGATATGAAGAATTACAACAAATTTCTTCGCGTATGTACATATATAAATATATATATATATATATATATATATATATATATATATATATATATATATATATATATATATATATATATATATATATATATATATATATGAATGCAATGTTCCGCAGGAAAAAAATAAAAAGGGCTTTCCAAGTACTTTCGAACTTTATTAAGTTCCTTTTCAAGGATAAATACAAGAAATAATATTTAATTAGAGATATATATATGAAAGAAAAGTATGAAAGAACGCCTCAAAAACAAGAAATCACCGATGAGGAAGACGGAAGGGGAAAGGTAATGATTCACATTAAGAATTACAACAAGCAGATAGTAAGGTCAAACTGAGAAGACGGAAAGGATAACATGTTAAACGAAATGGAGATAGCCTAATGAGGAAGATTATAAGACACGATGAGCAAAAAGTGGCGAAAATACAATGTACATAAGAGCGCAGTGACATATATGAAAAAAATAAATAAATACTAAATAATTAAAATAAAATTGGCCACATAACTGAAGAATGTCTATAAAAAACTAAGAACAAAAGTCAGAACTAATTTCTTTAAGTATTAATCTTTTAATTATAGCATGTATTTTATATAAGCCAGGGGAAAGGTTTAAAATATCACATTGGCTTATAAAAGCACTTGGAAACACCTTTTCATTTTTTTCCTGCGGGACATTGCATTCATTTGCTACCCTTACGTGATACTTTGTGAGTTTTTTATTTTTACATATATATATATATATATATATATATATATATATATATATATATATATATATATATATATATATATTAAGCCGAGACAGCTGGCGACTGTTCAGCTATGGTAAAATTTATATCAAGAAAGATTGAACTTGTAGGTGCTATGAACCAGTGACCTGGGACAATGGGATTAACTGAGTAATGCCCAGTGGGCGGAGCTAAAATCATTGTGGTCCCGGTGACGAAAGGAGATCTTGCCTTCTATAGCATTAATACAGAAATTTGAGAATTCGAGAGAAGGAGATTTATTTACACTTATTAAAGAATTAATTGAGGTTCCTTTGGCAGGACGGAGCCCACTAATAACCTCCTGAGGCTTCTTCTGGTAACATTCTCTTTCCTGACTGGTAGTGAAATTTTCACGCACCGTAATTGCAATGCGAACCTCACCTTTGTCTTGCTAATTTTTGTCTTTTGGAAATAAACACATTTTAAACGTGATTCCTCTCAGTCCTTTATCGATCACAAGCCTCAGGTACACCTAGCGAAGCCGCTATATTATGTGTGTATCCTTTGGAGTCAGATACGAGATTAAAGCCACCCTTCACCTCACTAGTAGAACTTAAGGGACCTTTCAAAAATATCCGCGTCATTTTTAACCTTTAAAAGTGGTGAGGTCCTTGCTCTCATGGGGTTTCTCATCCTCGCCCATAAACCGAGATACCTCCTACATTTAACCTCCTCGTGCCATATATTGGGTGGTGACCGTGAGCCCACCGAACCTAAGGTCGCCCATAATGTAGTGACTATATATATCCTCCCTCAAAGTTTTTCATTCAAATTTACACCACTCAAAACCTTTAAAAGAACATTTTTCTTTAATCATATTACGTTTTAATTTACCGTTAAAAGGAAATTTTTTATGCAATTTTTATTAAATGCCTTCCAAAAAGTTAAAACAAACACTTCCAGACGAAAAAGAACAATTATTAAATAAAGTTAATAGAATTTAATACACCGAAAGTTCATAAAAGTCAGATCTATTCGTTACACTCCAAATGAATGCGTCATTCTAGATGAAATTTTATATTAACTCTTGATATTTGTCTTAAAATATTAGTTAAAATATGTCTGTGTTTATTTGCTGTCATTGCAAACTAGTTTGATATAAGATTAAGTAAAGAGAGAGGAAATAGGTTAATCAGGACAGAGTAGACAATCAAAATAGATGGCGGTAGAAGCATTGAGCTTAACTATAGTCTGAATGTGCCAAAGCTGGAAGCAACTTATGGTTCTATGGTTGGGGCGGTTAGTACCAATGATATATTCAAACTCTCACCCTACTGATTTCTCAGAACATGGAAATCGTTCTTAATTATTTGCATCGTAATTAGTAAAGAGAACGATGAAAATTGATATGAACGATTTCCCTACCTTTTCTAGCGAGGCATGATGCTCGGCCCCCAGGGAGCTTGAAGCGATGCTTGTTGTAACATTTTGCTTATACTAACGTCAACATTAGTTTCGAGTTTCTCTACTTTCCCCTATAGGTAATATGGTTGTATATATGGACACAAGACAGCAGAACCTGATCTGAGAAGAGTTTTAATAGATTCTTAGCATCGCCAAATATGTAGGTTCACACTGTGCCAGTTTCCTTTAAAAAGAACTGATCAGCTAGAACTGAAGCACAAATCCAAATTCTAACCGTCACATCCTTCTCAACGGTAAGTTAAGGATTTTCACTTGCTCAGTAGACCAAACTTTGCCGGCTGACTTGTTTATAGAATCTTATGTTTGCGGCAACATACGAAATGATATTTTCAGGGTTGATGGCGTCCTCTGCACAAAGTTGTGGGAAAAATTAAAAAAAATTTCACGCGACCTTCAAAATCATCTTCGATCAGTGCATGGAGCATGTGTGGATGGTAACTGCTCAGGTAGATATCGTGTAGAGTAATTATAATCAAATTTTGTGCGATGAGAATTTCTTAATCATCTCGTCATATGGCCTTGATTAGATTAATAGTTAAAAAAAATTCACCAGTCTCCTTATTTACGTAGGTAAAAGCAGACCTTGTCGGTCTTAGTATAAGTAAGATCTTCACATTAACCTTATTGTTTCAAGCCGTTAAATGAGACTGGTTACCGTACCGCCATTTATTGAACGATTAAATCTTTCTTTAAATTAGTAGGATCTCTCGCTCAGAAAGACGCCACAAGCTTGAAAGCACGTAAAGTTCCAATTGGTAGTCGGACATACTTTCGCGTTGCCGGCTTAGGAACCTTTCCGCGATCGTGCTAATAAGGCGAGACTATCCAGGCCTGCTGCTGCGTCGGACTCTGTACCCTTCCCCTTCGGGTGGAGGGGAAATCCCTATTCGACCTAACTATAAATCATCCGGCGCCAAAGTTGAAAGGTAGTATCCACCGCCTGCCAGCCCCGTAAGTATTCACTGACTGCCCGCTCCAGTCAGTACCTGCCGTCTGCACTTCCCCGACCGTACCCGCTCCTTGCGTCCCGTTGGACTCCGCACAATTCCTCGCAGAATATCCCAAGCTCCGGGTATTCATATTTAATTCGCGTGAGTTTACCCCGTACTCCTTGTTACCCGCTCCTCGAACACAACGCGCCCAGTCTCAACTCGGTGTTTTAAATCCGAAGACAAGATCTAAGTTCATCACGTTAGTAGTCATTGTCCAAACACTATTATTTGAACTTTGCGACAAGGCAAAGATTGCTTCGTCGGACCAAATCTCCGAGGTAACAGCAAAGCGCAACTCTCCTGTGCAAGTGTTCTTTCTATCTCCCACCCCTTTATCCCAGTGTAAGCCTCAATCGTCCGCTTCGTGTACGCTCAAGGTCATTCGAGTGACCCTTCGGTCAGTATTCTTCGTTTTTTTGTACGACGACCGCTTCCACCAGAGCCTCCCACCCTTGAACTCTCTGCGACTCGTGTACGTCTAATGTGTTATATAGCTTGTTTCAAAAACCTATTTTCAACCTTTGTAAAAGAATATTAATTTCCATAGTTTTGTATCCTTTTTTCTATTGTCCCGGGACCTACAAGATAACCTAAAATTCACTTAATTTTCCCTCTGTCTGTATTATATGTATCCCACGCACATAGCCGTCATCTAACTCGGCTGAGAAACGCAGAAAGAGTTGAACTCAACCCTAGTATACGAAATATATAGTAATATGTATTATAAATTAAACTGCCGTCAGATTTATTGAGGTTAATCTTGGTCAATCAATTGATTAAAATTTGGTCAATCTATTGGTTAACCTTGGTGAAAATGTTAATTATTGGCTAGTCTTGGTCCGGTTCTGAAATTTAAAAGTGGGGAAATAACAATTGCATACCTGCTTGCGACGTTTCTTTGTTCCCCTTCACATTTTTTTCCTATTTTTATTTACTGACGGAATTGAATTGTTGTACTTCAAGGCCTCTTATAGTGGCTTAAGTTGAAGGTATAGTAAAAATAGTATTATCCTTTATATTACTCTGCTAGGGGTGTTGTAACCCCCGTCTAAACCCAGTGAAATCTCAACCACAAAAACTCTCTCGTGAGTGTCCCTCCTTCTTTTCTTGTTTTTTGTTTTCGTTTTGTTTGTCAAAACCATTTGCACACCCGTTCGTGCGTAAAGAAATCCATAATTGCGCCATATTCATTATCGTGCGTTAATTTAATTCTTGTTGTTGTAGCATCGCTTAAAACCAGGATTATGTCGTCATTTGAAAATTTCGAGACCAACGGTGAGGTACTCAGACTCAGTGGCAAAGATATTTTAGCCTACATCCAAGAAGAAGAGAGAAGAAAAAGATCTGAAAAAAGAGAGAGAGAGAAATGGAATGAAAAGAATGAGAAAGAATTCGCTCTCACGAACAGTAAACGAGCAGACTTGGGAACGAGACGCTCTCCATAAACCTCTCAACTTCTAGATTAGATACACCGCAGTCTGCAAGTATAAAACACCCAGCTTTAAAGAAGGTCCTATCTCACCCAATTTAAAAAGATCTTCGAGGTGAACCATTTAGACATCGAGACGGACGGCATAGCACAATTATTGCCACTGCTGAGCTCTGAACTGAAGATTTTTTTCTCTCTCCCATCAGAGGCACCAATTGAGTAATCATCGTTAAATCCGAGCTGCTCGACGCTTATAACATGACCTCGGACTTCTACCGAGCTAAATTTAGGCACTTTCGTATTCAACCAAAACAGACCTTACGAGAGTTCAACTAGTACCTACAGCATTAGTTTAATTTTTAGATTGACGCGTCCAAGGTGCCCTATGAATACGACGACATGCTCGATTTCATCGTCAAGGACGAATTTCTTGCGTCCCCCCTTTCGAAATTCAGATCCTTATTAAAGGAGAGGAGGTGCCATGCCCTCAAGGAGTGCCTCGAGGAGGCAGACATCTACACGGCTAGCAACAACTGCTATCCGAAATAAGGGAAGAAATCACCCCCCCCCCCATCTCCTAAATCCAAAGCCAACAAGATAATGTTTGTTCCTAATAAAGGAGAATAAGTTCGCTGAGGTAACTGTGCCCGCCAAACTCAAACCTCTCTTTTCGTCGGGCCACCGTGATGTTAAGACCTTTTTGCGCAACCCCCCTGCTTCGTCGGCTCCTGAGTGGACCTTCCTGTGGTATTCCTGTGGAGTCCAGCATCACGTAAGGTCCCACATGACCTCAAAACTCGGACTTTAAAAGCACCCCTCCTTCTCATCAGGTAAACCAGTTCATTGCTACTCCTACGCTGACACCGTGGCAAAATGAAGCCCCCTTGTCTTCGAACCCACCGAATAATGTTGGCCACCAGGTAAACTTTTTTCTATAAAAGTCACTCTGGGGCCCTCAAATTTGGAACTAGAGCAGTGAATGTGCGCCGGATCTTCACCCTTGTTCGTAATAAAGGGTGCCCGTGCATTGAAATATCCGAGGAACTACTCTTTCCTGTGGCTCTAGACCATGATCGGTTTGCCTTAGTGCATGATTACCTGGTACACGCCAATAAATTCCCTATTGTACACTGCTACATTGAGTGCGCATATTTCACTAGTTATGCTGAAGTCGTTGCAGCCCCCATCATTTTTTTGGCATTCCTAACTGGTCATTCCCTCCGGGATTCTTCCGCTTACGTGGCTCAAACCTTTACTAGCCGTTTGCGCGCGTAGAAGAAAATTAAAGCCCCTACACCTCTGGAAGCCTCGTGTGTCCCCGAATTCCAGAGTGCGATGTGCCATGACTTTCGTAAAAGCCGGAGGGAATGTTAGTCTTTTCGTCTCTTGTGTTCCTAAGCCCAGAACAAAACCTACAATACCGTCAGGTCGAATAAGGTGATTTCCTTCCTCATCAAGGACGACAACTTCTATCGCGTGTGTACCAAGCTAAAGGGAACCGAGTTCCGCATACTAAGTATGTGTAGCCCGCTCCCAAGTCCTTCCAATCCTTCAAAATGCCTCACGATAGACTGGTTGCCTGTTGCTACAGCCACACGAAGACTGCTCAGAGGATTTTTAAATATTTTCATTAGCCTGGTGCAACCGACGAAATTCTGCGATATTGTCGTTCATGCGACATTTGCCAAAAAACGGCAATAAAAGGACGAGTCACACCGGCGCTATTGAAGAATGGATCACTAATCTCGGAACCATTCACCCGAGTAGGTATCAACCTGATCGGATAGATCCCCCAATCGTCTAGCGAAGGCCATAGTTACGTTATAACGCTGCTCGCTTTGGCCACCTGCTTCTCCAAATCTGTGCCTCTCAAGAAAATCCATAGCATCTTCTGCATCGAAGCCCTTATTTCCATCTTTTTCCGTGTAGGCCTACATGCCCAAATTTTCTCGAATCATGGTGATAAATTCACCTCTGTATTAAGGGAGACGTCTGTAAATTATTCGTAATCATGCGCATGTTTACTAAACCTTTGCACCCAAGTGCAAATGGAATGTGCTAGAGGCTGAATGGAAGCTTCAAGGCCATTCTCAGAAAGTTGTGTGCAGATCAGCCCACTGAATGGCAGCGCTTACTTCCAGTAGTCCCTGTTGCCTACCGTAAAATCCCCCATCGTGCATTAAGATTCGCTGCCATTGAACTTTTATATGGTTTGAAAATCAGAGGCCCTCTTACTATCATAATTGAACTTTATTCCAATCAAAAATTATATCAAAATATCCAGACTGTTTATTCGTATCTACTTGACTTAAGAAGGAGGATGGAAAAGTGCGCCTAAATTGCGTCTCAGAAGGCTGGCGTCTATTTGACAAATATAAGACATACTCCGATTGCAAGTCCAAAGAAAGGGCATTTAACCCCAGAGAAAAAGTTTTACTTCTCCTCCCCACGGAGAAGAACAAATTCTTGAGTCAGTGGAAGGGCCCCTAACATATAGTCGAGAAGCGTGGCCCCGTCGATTACATTATTGAAACCTCGTCAGGGAGAAAGCTTTTTTTATCGTAATATTCTCAAGATGTACTACCGGCGCGCAAGCATCAACCAGATAGATGCAATCGGAGAAGAATCCTCTATGGAATCTGGCTACCACGTCGACCCGTTTGAAAAATTCAAGTCACCTGCGTAGAGCAAGACAAGGAATAACCGTTGCATCTCTTGCCCGAGTTTAATAACTCCCCGCCTAAGGAAATTAATATATGCGACCAGCTCATTTCTACTAAATAGGATTAACTGTAAGCACTCATGACTCTTTTTGATGACGTTATCACCAAGATTCATGGATGTGCTACCCACTTTGAGCACAATATTTAACTAACCACCGTGGAACCCATCCGTTCCATCCATATACCTGCCTATAAATATCCGGGAAGCATTCAATAACGAAGTGGATTTACTTCTAAGGTTGAAGATCATCAAACCTTTTGAGTCGAGCTATTGTTCTCCGGTAGCCATGGTAAAGAATGCTAATGGTTCTTATCGGATGTGCAGCGATTTTAGGAAGCTAAATTTGGCTACCGTATTCGATGCCGAAACAATCCCTAGCATAGATCAGAACCTCCACCTTTTTGAGAAGGCCAAGTTCATCTCTGAGTTAAATTTATGCAGGGCCTACAATTAATCAGATTCCCCTGAAGGAGGAAGCTAAGAA
This sequence comes from Ceratothoa steindachneri, assembly GCA_963969495.1. NCBI lineage: Eukaryota > Metazoa > Arthropoda > Malacostraca > Isopoda > Cymothoidae > Ceratothoa > Ceratothoa steindachneri. Next base: position 49,315,903 of record OZ018335.1, on the reverse strand, counting down.
ATTTATTGCTTTACCCACTCAGAAATAGATTATGCAGTTTCGACGGTTCCATTTTGGTCTGATGACGGCTTGTAGCATTTATAACTGCATGACGGGATGATTTTATAAGTATTATCCAACGTCACCTTCTATTTTGATAATGTTTATGTGGCCACCCAAGATTAGGATTAACACTTGGCCACCATTCAAGCCCTTTTGTACCGACTCAGGCACACAATTTGTCAATTGGTACCAGTAAGTGCCAATTTGCTCTTGGCAGTATTGATTACCTCGGCTTCCATATTGAGAATAATCGGTAAACCCCGTAGCAAGAAAAGATCCGGGCCATTGTGGACATTCCTTTGTCCACTTACAAAAAGCAGTTGCGATCATTCACATGCTCTGCATCGTTCTATTGTCCCTTCATATCCAATTTCGCGACTATCTCCGCCTCCCTTTGCGAGTTATTAAAGAAGAAGGCCCCAAAACGCCTCGAGTGGAAGCCATTTTCGACTCATAGTTTTATCAACTCAAGGAGAAGTTAGCATCCGCCCCTATCCTCCGCTTATCTAACCCGGACGATCTGTTTTGCATTCGCACCGACGCCTCAACGCGAATAATCATGGTATAGGATGTGTCCTCTCCAGTATAAGAATAATGTCGAAATTTCCCCAACGCTTACGAAAACAGATAATTACTTGCGCGTGGGAAAAGAATTATGACGTAATAGAGAGAGAGGCACACGCTCTCATTTGTAAAATCCGTAAATTTTGGAATGTATTTAGTAGGCATAAATTTTTTTGTGGAAATTGACCACAAACCCCTACCATACCTACGTAACGTCAAGAGTAATAACGGCAAGATGATCTCTTGGAGCCTGTTCCGCCAGGAATTCCAATTCCTTATTCTGTATTTAAAAGGCACCGATAACTGAATGGCAAATAGTTTAAGTATCAGCCCGTTAGATACTTTTCCATACTGATTCAAGCCATTTCGTCATTTTTTATCCATGTATTCATTTTTGTTCAGGAAATAAATTTGTATATTCAGCCATATAATGAGGAAACATGTATCCTTCTATATATTTTTTTTGTTGTTTTTTTTCTGTGTGCAATGAATTTCTTTTCTATCTTTAATTTTTTTTTTAGTTTTATATAATCGTAGGATAAACTCAGTCTTGGGAAAGTGAGCTCCACTTCATAGGATCCTAGAAAAAATATCCTTCGGCAATCATGCAGTAGCATTATATAACCTTGTTAATATGTATGGTTCAACTCCCCCCCCATTAACTCCACCTTTTTGTACTTTGGCTCCATTTGTAAAAATTTCTCCTAGGTATTCTCAACTTTATCCACAATTGTCAGCGAATTTAAGTTATAATCCCACGACCATTAATCATTTTCCGATGTCACCTCTTCCCCGGAAGTTCCATCTGGAGATGGAGAAGTGTCAGAGATCAGAGAGAAAGAGAACAGACACCTGGTCGACCATTTTTTCTGTGCTAATAGGAGTGCAAAATCCTGAGACGCCGTGCTGGCCTGAAAGCCGGCCATCACAGAAAGCCGTGACAAGCTTGAGAGCCCTAATAGGTCCCATTGGGAGTCGAGTAAAGTTTCACCTCGCTGCCTTAGGAAATTTCCTGCCATTGTACTAAAACGGCAAGACTACCCTAGCCTGCCGATGCGCAGGACCCTGGAACCCAATCCTTCCGACGGAGGTGTGAAACCCCCATTCGATTCTAACATAAATCCTGCGGTGCCAGAGTTAGAAGGCAGTATCTGCTGCCTGTCTTCCCCGTCATTATCTCGCTGTCTGCCTGCTGCCGTCTGTCCCTGCCGCCTGCAGTTACCCGTTCGTACCTGCTACTTGCGTCCCGTTGGACTGCTTTGGACCAAATCTCGGAAGTAACAGCAACGCGAAACTCTCCTGTACAAGTGCTCTCTGTATCCCTGCCCCTTTATTCCAGTGTAAGCCTCAGTCATCGTCTTCCTGTTCGCTCAAGGTCGTTCGAGTGACCCCTCGGTCATTATTGTTCGTTTGTATGTACGACCCAGCCAAGTCCCCCCCTTTAAGTCGCTGAGACTCATGTAGCGCTAATGTGTTATATAGCTTATTTCAAAACCCCTTTTTAACCATTTAAATTAATATTAATTTGCATATTAGTAAAGTTATTTTTGTACCCGTTTTTCTATTGTGCCTGGACCTACAAGATAGCCGAATCTTAGGCTAAACTAAAATTCGGTTAATTTGTACTCTTTCTGTAGTATAAGTCTTCCACGCTCATAGCCTTCATTTATATTGGCTGAGAAATGCATGAAGGGCTGAACTCGACCCAATTCAACGGTACAAATGAAAAATAAATATCTACTCTGATTTAGGTCAGAAATTATTTTCAAAATTTCTAAGGAACTTCAATAGTTGTGTTACCCACCAATATTTAGCTATTTAACAAATATATTCCATTGTTTGGTGTGGATTGAGCTAAGGGGGAAATCTAAGGTTGCGAAATCGCAAGAAAACGTCAGTAAAAGGATATCGACCCGAGAAAAAAGCGTAATTGATTTTTAGTACGCGGGAGGTGCATGTCGGCAATGGCCTTTAGCTTTTCTTTTTGACGGCATATTTGATTTTCTCTAATGTAGTAACTGAGGTATTTAATAGTGCTGTAGGCGAAATGACACTTGCCAAGGCCTATAATGAGGCTGTGTTCACGAAGCCTATTGAGAAGCGAATGTAGGGTGATGAGATGCTAGTCCCATGGGCGGTTGGCCACGTAAACATTATCGAGGTGAAAGGAAATGTTACTCAGTCCATCTAGTATCATGCGCATCATTCGATTATAGTTACTACAGGCAGTAACTAAACCAAAAGGTAGGTGCTTATACTGCTTGAGGCTTTTTTCTGTGTATTTTCGGGCACTATCCTTAAGGGAGATTTGACATTTGGCCTTACATAATTCTATCTCTAAAATAACATTGGCCTCTTCCAATTGATGTAGTCTCTAGTCTATCAAAGGGATAGGCTCAGCGTCGAAAACTGTTACTCCATTCAGCTTTCAAAAGTCTAGGCACATGTGAAAAGACTGATCTGGCTTTCTTGCCATAAAAATGGGAGAGCAATAATTTGACGTGGAAGGTTCAATTATCCCCAATATGAGCAAGTTTTCCACTTCGGCATTAAAAGTAAGAGGCAAGTGAACGGGTATGGGGCATGGCTTAGATCTAATAGGCACCTGGGTGGTTAGTGCTATATAAAGCTCAAAATACAAAGAGTAACCAGGCAACCAAACTTCTCGATATTACATTGGGGAATTCATTAAACAAAAGAGCCAATTGCGTCTTCAAAGGCGTTCCAACTGGGGGTTTAAATAGACCTTCCGGGTAGAGTTTAAACGGGAACCGGGGATCAAAGGAAGAGGATAGTATTCGTTCGCCTCGACACATACAGTTTGGACTAAATTAAGAGGTTTAGATGGATAAGACGCTTTCATTACTGCCTCTTCGTCAAGGGCAATTATATTGTTAATGCAGACACGGCGGTGATTGCACTTAAGCATATTTACATAAAAAAATCTGTTGCCTGAGGGGGTCTGTATTGCGTAATCTACCAAACCGCGTGCTTCTAGGATTGAGAAAGGGCCTTTCCATTGGGACAAAAGCTTGCGTGTCTCCGTGCGTATGAGGAACAGTACCTTTTCACCTGGATTGTATCGCCTTTCTTTGGACTTAATGTCAAAATAGGTCCTATATTTTTCTAAATTTTGTACGCTATATCGGTACATATTTCCATACGGTTCGTAAGTCTAGCACGTAAGAATACGAAGACTTGGTCTCCTTATCCAGGTGGGGATTGGAAAAATGTTCATTTAATATGCTCATTGCTACACGTACATTTCGGCTATACAAGAGCGTGAAGGAAGAAAATCTCAAAATTATGTGCTGAATTTCTCTGCAGGAAAACATGACAACCGGCAGGTATTAACGCCATTGTGTGGCTGAACATGGCATAATGGCATAACCTTATAGAATGGTCTTAGGAGTCATTCAACTTTTCATGATGGTGAAGAAGGGCTTGATCATAAGGAGATTGGCGACGTACTCCATTAGCTCAGAGGTGAAGAGTCTACCTCTGTCGAACAAGATCTCCTTCGGGATGCCGACGCGGGAAAATATAGAAATCAGGCCCCCCACACAGGTCACGCTATCTATCTTTTTAACGGAGACTGCCTCGGGGAATCTTGTTGCAAAGTCAACAAGAGTAAGGTCGTACGAGTATCCTTTGCTAGACGGGGGTGAATCGGGCAAATTAGATCTATGACCATTCTAAAAAAAGGCTCCGAGACATTCTGAGTCTTCTTGAGGGGGCCAGGGGGTATTTTTCCTTTTGCTGTAGTCTTCTGAGAAATGTCACACGACCTGCAAAACTAGGCAATTTCTTTGAAGGCACCTGACCAGAAGAAATAACGGAAAAATCTCTAAGCTGTTTTATTGTGACTAAAATGACCAGCCATTAATCCATCGTGGGAGGGTTGGAGAACTTGGGGTACATGGTAACTGGGGATACACAACGAGTGAGTGGGTATTTTATCTTCAGCCGAACTGGAGCAATAAAGACCTCCGTCGCTAATGAGGTAGGGGACTTCCCTTTGAGAATGAGCAGATGCACGTTCGTCACTTCTCGCTTTTTTCCACAAGGACTGGCGAGAGGGGCAATACTTTTGAGCTCTTGCAAAAGTCTCGTTTTGAAGCGCTGCAAACTATGGGGCATAAGGGGGTTCTAATGACAAGGGGATAGCAGTGTCCTTTATCGATTGGTCACTTGCGATGACAGGCAGTGCGATAGGGTTAGGGAAGACCTTCGGGCTCTGGCCGATCAACACGGCAGAGAACTTAATGGGGGCTGCTATCACTTTAGACCAACCATGAAGCTTTTGCTTGGAAATAGCATAAGACCACGGGAAACTGATTTGCACGTGCCAAGTAGTCATGGACTAAAGGGAATTTAACGTGGTTGGCGCTCACTGGAGAGATAATATTTTTAGAGAAGATGAAGCAAGTACATCCGATATCTCATACGAGAGTTGACATTATACAACCATTAACACTTGCATTCTCAAACTCAAACCCAATGGGGCAGCTTTTCTTGAGCAGGAAATCAACTTGCGGTACCGGTGGACTGCTTGTTAGGGAAGTTGCTGGCGTTTCAGGTTGAGGGGATGGATTAGAGAGAGAGGCACTTATTTGGTGGATTTGAAGACTAGGAGCAGAGCGAAATTGTGAGATTTGGGGACACATGACCGGGAACACCACAGGATAAACAAATAATCGGCCTTCGAGGGTAATCTGACAAGGGGGATTATCTATCAGGGGCTTAATATCACAGTTAGGCACTTCGAAAATTTTCTCAAAGTGAGGTAAGTAGGCGCTGAAATCCCTGCCGTCCGTAGACACTGCGAACTTTACCGATGGGGTTTGGAGGGATTCATTTCTCGAGCTAACAAAAAAGGTATCCAAATGATTCCTGTTAAGCTCATGCTCATACTGAAGAATTCTTCCTTTTTTCCATGTCTCATTGTTCTTTTCTCAGATTTTCTTTATTCTTTTATCTTCTCTGTTCAGCTTCTCTTTCTTTGTTCTTTTGCTCCTCTCTTTTTCACTTCTCATTGTTCTTTTTTTACTGCCCTTTCATTTCTTTATTCCCCCTAAATAAGAGCATCTAGAACCTTGCCTGACAACCCAAGGATCTCTCCTTGTTGACAAAAACGCTAAAATGACGACATCTTGCTGGTGTATATGCCCGTCCAAGAAACTTAGAGAAAAGATTATGAAGCTCTGACAAGCATATTAATATCCTAATGGAGATTTTGTTACACAAAGATTGTACGCAATAAAGAATAGAAACTAATAAAAAATTCAAAACTTTATCTCTATGTAACCAATGATTATAGGCCCTGAATTCTGCACGTGGATTATTAGAAGGTTTTAGGGGAGATTGTCCCCTCAAAAAAATACCCAACGAAAATAAAATTAGGAAAAAACGGTTACCACAAAAAAGAAGGAAATAAAAAAAAGAATTGTTTCACTTTCTTTGGATATCTTCGAACGAACTTGGAAAACATGTTACTGAACAACTTAACTGAGGGGGGGAGCGGGGTAAATTGAAAATCAAAAGGTTTCTTTCAAACAAAACTAACCCTACTTTATCTGCCACCAGATAAATATGAGGATAATGATTAAAAATCTGGGTGTTACACTACAAAAATTACCCAACTATACCTGACCTCAGATAAAGATAATGATATATATATATATATATATATATATATATATATATATATATATATATATATATATACATATATATATATATATATATATATATATATATATATATATATATATATATATATATATATCGAGGATTGCGCGTGTATATTAGCTCGGCCCAGATAGTTGTACACAAGCATGGGCAAACTGCGGAACAAAGGCCGCTTGAGCTATGTTCTAGGGCGATTAAAGCAGAGTGCGATTAAGGCTCAGCGAGGGATGAAAGACAACGGCGCAGGTCTTCAAGATGATACTTGGCTGAGTTCTGACGAGGAAGACTCGAAGATGGGGTTTGATTACTTCGTGATAAGGAAGGAGATTTTTTATGCTCCAAGGAGACGTAATCTCAACTCGAGACGATTCTAGAGATCGGCAGGAGCTCTCAGTCTCGGAAGAATGGGGACTTTGAAGTCATGGGCCGCACAACTCTCCGGGAAGAAGGGTCTTAGATAGCTTTCCTCCGAATAAAGGCCAAAGCTTAAGGAAGGTAGATCTGCTGGCGATATCTTCGACGAGGTATGCATCGACACGGGTTACAGGGCTTCACAGGAAACAGACAGTCAGTCTGAACGGAGTGAATGGCGGACTTTCATTATCCTCTAGAAATGGTGAGCTTCGGGTTAAATAGGTGGGTGTCTGGTCCCATAGATAGCCTCCGGGCCTGGCGGCCCCTCGAGGATTCTCGACGCCAGTATATGCCACCTCACTTCATGAAACGATTCCTTCTAGACGGTGAAACTTACCTCGTGATATGTGGTAGAGTTAACGTGGCTGCCCTAGTGTGGGAATAGACTTGCCTGGGAAGCATTGGGTACAGACAAGAGGGCTGCCCACGGTGTTATCGCAGGGGGAAGGTGTATGGGCGAGCGAGTAGCGTCTCGTTCATTTCTTATGTTCTTATGTTCTTATATCTGTGACGGGTAACTCAGCGAGGGACTGATTTTTTCTCGAACTTTCTAAAATTCTCACGCTAGGCGCACGTGGTCTTGAGAGGAGAGAGGCGTATTTCTGAGGGGGCTTCCTCTCACTGTTGTCCTTCGAGGGCATTTCCTCACAGTTTCTCTCTTCAATACATTGAAAAGGGTGTCAAACTGTCCAAACAGCTGCCTTCACTCTATCCAAGGACGTAACTACCATCGTCTCGGTCTTGGCCCCTACTGGAGCTGTCTTCATGAATTAGAGTGATTAGGATGGCTTTATGACGTTTTTTAGCTTTGTGAAGTTGTAATTGAAGATCTAAGAGCCGAGGTCTTTGGGAAGGGATTGGCATCTTCTCAGTGAAAGACTGATGATGTTGTGAACCATGTGGTCTAACGATGCAGAAGTATATATAGTCTTCCCCAATATCTGGGTAGGCTGTTTGACGAAAGAACGTTGTTCATAAGCAATAATTCCAAACTTCGCACGAAGACTTCATAGAAAGGTACTGTCAGTGCGTTTATCGCACGTATGATGAAGGTTGGTATTGCAAGTGAAGTGCGTTGGTTGTACGAACAAAGCGACGACCACACCTTCGACTTGCTTCTTGTACGACCTGTGCCGGGTGATCTTGAACCGTCCTTGCCACCACACCTAAATTCTCCACGAAAAAAAAATATCCCAGCGATTTAAGAACGACAAAATAAAAACGCTCGGCAAAAATTCGTACAGCCGGTTGTGACCTAGGCTTAACATAATCTAAATTTAATGAATGAATATTATGTTATGGAAGTTAAAGTTCGATAATTTTAATGAGGTTAATTTGGAATTGACCTTTGTGGTTTTGGTTATAAATTTAACCGATAAAGAATGTTGCTAAAGCCTCTAAATTTAATGGATTTGGAAGAAGTTTCTTACAATTGTACTTACAGAAATTATGGTGCGCAAAAAAACTAAAAATACATTTCATGCGTTTTGTGGTGCATTCGGCAAACAGTTTGTGAATAAAATATTATTTAATATTCTCTTGTTGTCAATGCTAAATATAAGATTTTGCTTTTAGGACCTTTACTTTGAGAACTCCTTTTTTGAACCTATATATTCAAACGAGGGAACTTAATAATCAAATGGGCCAATTGGGAAGCGAACATTTTTTCTGCATGATTATCTACCGAATTTTAAAGAGGTTATCAAATCTTTACATTAGTTTTTTTTATTTTCAATGAGTTACCGTATTTATTGGACACCCTTTACTTATTATGCAGGGCTACTCAAAGATATCCTAGCTGCCTGTATTGGGGCAAGAAAACCTAATAACATTTCACATACTTACTACAGCATAGTATCCAATATTTCGTCCAAATCACTCTCTCAACTCCATTTCACTTGAGAGAAACAACCCTTTTATTTCACACAAGGGTCATAGTGCAAATGCTATAGTTGGTTCACCAAACAATAAATATCGCACTGGTTTGAGTAAAACAGTCACATCTGCCCCATTGCCACCAGGATAGAGGGAGGAGTTCACATATTCACATAAGGCCCAGCACAAATAGTATCCATTCAAGAGCACAAAGTCAAGGATTGGAGTATGTAAAGATAATGTTGGGCATCGTAACTTTACGGTGACGTAATGTTAATTGCCAGACATGTTGAGTTGTAATCTGAGATGTCGTGAGTCAGTGTGATTACCAGATGTTTTGCTCATAGAAACGTGACCTGAATCCCTGGAGTTCAAAAAAGGTATTTTAGTAGATACTACACGGAGGGGACAATGCATTTACAAAACAGTGCTTGCATTCCACATCTCTCGATATATGATGTCAACTGTATACCAAGCGAATCTCCTTAATTAGGTAATTACTGCCCCCGCACGACAGTACTATGGCTGACCAGGGAGGCTTAACGATCGTGCCTAGGGGCAATGGGTTATATTTCAACATGTTATGAGAGAAGCTACACTAGATTAATTTGCACTCATATTCAATGCAGTAGGTACCAGTCGGATGTCCATCAGGTTAGTAAAACGTTTTTCGTATTCTTTTGGACATGTGAACAGTAGAGACCGACCAGAATCCCTCTGTTAAGACTAAGAAACGCGACATAGCACCGCAGATGGGCTCGTTTATTAGTTAATTGGCCTAAGGGGGACAGGCAATATATAGCGTGCTCCGATGATTCAGGGGTTCAGTTGTTTTGGTTTGATGGTAGAGTTCATTGTGGCACAGACGCATAGAGTACATGCACCTACAGTGGTCAACAGGGCAGTGAGAAGGTTGGAACCAATTGCCTACTAGTTTGGGATGCATTTACGCAGTAAGAGTTGGATAGGTTGATTAGCCTATATACGTCACTGACAAATATCCTTAGGTTAAACTACTTGGTGAACATTTTGAACAAATCATCAAGTTCATCTAACACAAAAAGGAGGGATATTTCACTACGATAAATCTCAGTGTAATCCATAAGCAGAGGGAGAATGACAGTCTGGAATCTCTTACAAAACTTTTGTCTGAGGAAATAAATGCTTCCCTCCCTCAAGAGTGAGCCTTTGGTCGTTAACCACACCCTTCGGCAATTTAGACACCGTAGCTCTCCCACTTAACTTCCTTCCTTTTCGACCCTCGTCCCGATGAAAAAAGCTGAACGGCCAGCCGAGACCACAGAATGCGCTAATCAGCTCAGGTCGGTCCTGAAACACGAACATCGGTTAAGAACAGCAAGATTTCCCCAAAGAGCGGGTATTTAATTTCACCTCACCTGCAAACATGGAGGAGTGTCTCCCTCAAGCCAGAAGGTCCCTCAGGAGCAGAGGTAAGATGCCCTGAGAAAAACCGTTGAAGGAAGAACATTCATGCGCCTGTCCACCCCTCGGCCCCCCTGCTGCCCCTACCTCAGTGGGGTGCTGACGTATAAAAGAGAATATCTTTGGAAAAACGAGGTAGAATACGTGAGTCATCCAGGCTACGAAGTCCCCGGCAAGAGGCTGGGCTACCAACAGAAGGAACTAAGGAAAGCTCATCCGGAGCTAGTTCCCGGTGATCATACCGAAATTTAAGTTAACTTGATCAAATTAACTTACTTTCCTCAGAGAAATCCCCCTATCCTGGTGTAGCCCAAAGCAGCGAGATAGTCCTCGCCCTTGAGGAATAGTGGAACTAAGAAAAAGAAGCTCATCCTCGAGCCCGTTCCTTGTGGCTACACCGAATTTTAAGTTAATTTGGTTTAAGAATCAGGGTAAACTTACTCTCGTCAGGCAAACCACTCCTATCTTGGTGGATCCCCAAAGCACCGAGATATTCCTCGCCCTTTAGGAATACCCAAACTAAAAAGAAGCTCATCCTCGAGCCCGTTCCTGGTGGTTACACCGAACTTTAAGTTAACCTGATTTAAGAATCAAGTTCAACTTACTCTTGTCAGAGAAACTCCCATATCCTAGTGTAGTCCAAAGCACGGAAATAGTCACCCCCACTTGAGAAATACCAGAACTAAGAAGAAGCGCATCCTTGAGCTAGTTTCCAGTGGTCACACCGAACTTTAAGTTCATTTGATTTAAGAATCAAGTTCAACTTACTATCCTCAGAGAAACCCTCCTATCCCGGTGCATCACAAATCACAGAGATAGTCCTCGCGCTTGAGGAAAACCCACAAGTTAACTCCCTCCAGCAATACCCTTAGACAAAGAATTCCCACCTTGGTTCATCGCTAGCCAGAGCGAATTATTCCCCAAAGTAATCCGAAGAGAAGAATGAAACGTTCTCTCACTGTCCCATGGTGATATCGTGCCGAAGGCGTGTGACTCCTCCCATCTGCAACACGCGCCAAAGGGCCCTATGGTTTTAAAGCTATTTCGCTCGTACAAACAAAACCATTCTTGAGGTGACGAAACGAGTGAGGTAAAGGTCAGACTTAAACCAGATTCTAGTAGGAAGCTACAGAGGGAATTAAACCCCGCTATCCTTTTCAGTAAAGTCCGTTTGCATTTTTTTATATTAAAGTGAGCTGTGGGTCAACCATCACTATAATTTCCAGTCTGTCATTTTAAAAAGCCTCCCTTAAATTCATTGATTTCATTTCTGTGTATTTAATTTCTTAGATTTCGTTTGTTCAAGATTTTTTGCTTTTATTAAAGTTTGAGTTTTTCTAAAAAAAAATTTATTCCATCCTCGAAACGCTAAGTAAGGCACTAGGAACCCTCCAAGTTTAAAGAAGTAATAATCAGATAATAATAATAATAAATTATATAGCATTTTTAGAGATAAAACGTAATCCAGGCGGAGATTTGAAGTACGTAAACAACCCATACGTACAAACTCCAGCAATCACTCGGTCCTTCCTATACCACGACATTTACAAGGTATAAGAGTGCGATGTACTAAAGGTGCCGATAGTGTTTAACTGAGTTTACCAAGTTTTAGTTCAAAGATATATTTAAAGAATAAAAATAAAAATATTATTTTAATAAGTCCCTAGTTAACATATATATAATATATACATACGGAAAATATAGCTAATGGAAATAAAGGACCATTTTGACTGCATACAGGTTAATGAGCAATCCGGGAACGTTAATTACTCGTTAATTAGCTTTTAAATGGAATATTAGAAATGAGTTATACAGAGGAAATATTTAAATTTCGGAAAGTGGTTCGATTATCGTGAGATTAAAGTAAATGGTCGTTTTACCTTTAATGGGATCAGCTCGAGGAAGGGAGAAGGAGAGTAGACGTTGCCCTGGGTCGAATAACCTGATCGTGACAGGGATGAAGACGAGTTCACGATTATTCTTGAAGACGGACGGTGGCACCTCTGCTCCAGAGAAGAACAACCTCCAAATCGATACGCTGCAGTAGCTAGGCACGAAGTCTTACACGAAAAACTGGAGATCCCTGGGAGGGGGGGGGTGCTGATGAGACGAGAGGAATCCAGGCCAATCCTTCGGGGACGAAAACGATTTGAGGCTTGCTCTGAACATAGTAAGGCTTCACAAAAGAGATGGATCTGCCTGGTGAGACCCGATATCGAGGTAAAATCGAATACAGGCGAAATTGAGGAAACAGACACAACGACTGAACAAAAGGCGACCTGTTCTCATTTTTAACCAGAGATTCGAAAAACTCAGGGTATTTATATGACGGGCAATTTTGATGTTCAATTGCTGGAAGGCGTAGACGTCTGACAGAAGACTTTTAGCGCATAGAGGGATTAGCGTTTCTCGTCCGACCCAGGTCTTAATATATTCAACGATGTGAGCGGTAGACTTGGTAAACAACCTTCAAAATGCGGATATTAGCACTTTCTCAACTTAATTACCTGCGCCTGCGAAGAAGCTGGCAGATATTCCAATTTTTTCTTTCTTTCCCTCCTTCTTTCGATTCTCACGTTAGTACACGTAGAGTTAGATTTTTAGAACGGAGTGAGGGAAGAAATTTAAGGAGCAAATTACTGGGATAATCCTCCTTTACTTCCATTTCCTTACAAATAGTATTACCAGAATAATTCTGTTCATAGACAAATGTAAAAATAAATAGCGTTTATATACTCGTAGATTTGAGTAAATTGGATATTTGAGAAGGAAAACAAGAGGTAGTAATGGGTTACCCTTTATTTATTTTTTTTCAATTTCTTTATTTTTTAATATTTTCACCCAATAGTGACTTAATTTCAATAACAATAATGACCATGTCGAGGTGCTTTAGGATTGATGATACATATATATACCTATTCCCCTACACCAAACAACCACTTAACATAAATCCAAGGTTTCCTTTAACTTCCTCATTACTTAAATTCTCATTCTGGGCTCTATCTCCAACTCCGTTTGGTAACCACTTCATTCTTAATTGTTTAGTTAATATTTTTAAACACTTGAATTTTTCTTTTACTTTATACCTTTTATTGACTTTCACCATCTTAATCAGATTAGTATATATTTTAGTTTATACATTCAGTTTTTCAACTTTTTTTGGTCATTTTACTCACTGTTTTCTTAGTTTATTTGAGTTGATTTATTAATTTATATTTTTAATTGCCTTCTTGCCTTTTTAGTTTTTTCATAAAATTAGTTATTACTCTTTTGATTCATTTAGTACTTAGGTTATTTCTTTCGGGTTTTTTTAATTATCAATTTATTTGTTTATGTCTTTTTGTGTATCTTTTAATCAATTTAGTTGTATACTCTTAATATTTTTGATAGGAAAAATAGCACAACTTTCTTATTCCATTTGAACCTTTAGCTCAAATTCTTTTCTTTTTTACAACTTTAATGACATTATAATTAATTTTTTTACAATTTCAATCTTAGAACCTGAAGATGGGCATGTTGCCCGAAACGTTGTTTCCAAAACTGAAATAAATATATATAATTGAGCATCTTCTGCTCAAATTAATATATATATATATATATATTTATATATATATATATATATAAGGGGGTACACAAAAGAAAACGTAATTTCACCCTACAATTTTATTCATTTGTTTTTACACATCAACTATTTTGTCACTTTTAAAGTACTCTCTCTTTCCATCAATGCACCGGTCCAGGCGCATTTTTCAGTGTTCAATGCAGTCTCAGAACTCTTGCAAGTGATGTCGTGCAACAAATTTGTCGTTTGGTCGTTTTTTATCTTGACCTCTTTGACATTTCGAAACGTTTTCCCTTGAGGTCTTTTTCTATTCTGTAAAATAAGAAAACGCCAAAATGAGCGAGATCTTTTGAATAGGGAGTGTGGGCAATTGGGTTTATGCTATTTTAGTTAAAAAACAATCACAGTCAAGACATTGTGCGCAGATGCATTACCGTGATGAAACCAACACTCTGCCCTGCAAACGCCAAAGAACTTCTAAGAAATATGTCTGATTAAGAGTTTGGCTGGAACGAACAAATTCCTTCTGGAAAATCCTCCTTTTGCATGAATTAAATAAATCAGCGTCGTCTTGACATTGGATTTCATTTGACGTGCTTTTGGGCAGCGTGGTGAGTTCGAATACTTACATTGACTTGATTGCTGCTTTGTACCTTGTCAATAGTGATAAATAACCTTCATTAAAAGATATTGATTAACTTCAAACTGTTCTTTCAGTTCGTGACACACCTTTATTCTGAGTTTGATTACTTCCATTGACTTGATTGCTGCTTTGTTCCTTGTCAATAGTGATAAATAACCTTCGTAAAAAGATATTGATCAACTTTAAACTGTTTGTTCAGTTCGTGACACATATTCAACCTGAGTTTGAATGCTTAAATTGAATTGAGTGCTGCTTTGTTCCTTTTAGATAGTGATAAATAACCTTCGTTTAATGATATTGGTTAACTCAAACTTTTCGTTCAGTTCATGACACACATTCCTTCTGAGTTTGAATGATTCCATTGACTTGATTGCTGCTTTGTTTCTTCTCTCGAGTTATAAATAACCATCGTAAAAAGATATTGATTAACCTAAAACTGTTCTTTTAGTTCCTGACGCACATACATTCTGAGTTTGAATGCTTCTATTGACTTAATTGCTGCTTTGTTACTTGTTAATAGTGATAAATAACATTCGTAAAAAAATAGTGATCACTTCAAACTGTTCCTTCAGTTCGTTACACAAATTCGTTCTGAGTTTGAATCCTTACATGGACGTGATTGCTACTTTGTTTCTTGTCACTAGTTATAAATAACCTTCTTAAAAAGATAGTGATCTACTTCGAACTGTTCTTTTAGTTTCTGACGCACATTTATTCTAATCTTCGTTGAGCAAGCGGTGCACAAATTTTGCTGCAACTCGTTTCCTTCTGAATTTTTCGTTCAAAATTCTTGGCTTGAGCTCCAGGACAGAGTAGACAAATAGCCAAGTTCGTCAATTATTCGGTGATGGTCTTCAAGAATAAGTTCATTAATTGGCATGATGTTTTCGTCCGTTCTGGTGGTTGACAGTCGCCCCGAACGACGTTTATCTACAAGCGACAAGTGTCCATTCTTGAGGAGTGAGAACCGCACATGAACCTGTCTTGCTCATCGCAACATACTTGAAGGTTATTTTAAACCTAACAACTGTTTCAGCTGCCGTTTTTTTGCAGCAAAAAAACAAATTTAACGAAAGCACGCTGTACCTTGGCTTAAGCCATCGCAAAAATCGACACACAGGAGAGATCGCTTCAAAACAAGTGGTAGTACGTCTTCACTAGATGAGGCCAAACAGCAAACTAATGCCTGGGAGGTGAGATTCAGATGTTTTCACCGCACTACAAGGGGACGGTCTTGTAGATAATGATTCTGGTTACTTTTAGGTACACCCTCGTATATATCCAAATATATATATATATATATATATATATATATATATATATATATAGAGAGAGAGAGAGAGAGAGAGGGAGAGAGAGAGAGAAAGAGAGAAAGAGAGAGAGAGAGAAAGAGAGAAAGAGAGATACAGAAAGAGAGATAGAGTATATATATATATATATATATATATACTTGTAATTGATTTGTTCCTTGGGCATCTGATATGTAGTAGGAATATGAAGACCCAAGTGATCACACTCTGTCGAAGACAGAGTGTGTATCGTCATAGGTGATTTCAACACACAAGTTGACTGGGAAACCAGAGAACGCTGAGGCGAGAACGCACTACAACTGGAGTCCGCGAACAACGAGTTCCTCACTCAATGGGTGAGAGAGCCAACGAGAGG
This sequence comes from Ceratothoa steindachneri, assembly GCA_963969495.1. Classification (NCBI taxonomy): domain Eukaryota; kingdom Metazoa; phylum Arthropoda; class Malacostraca; order Isopoda; family Cymothoidae; genus Ceratothoa; species Ceratothoa steindachneri. The sequence continues at coordinate 49,300,004 of OZ018335.1, read as the reverse complement.
AAACAATATCCTCGACTTGGTTTTCACCTCTGAAGATGACATCGTTGAGGGCCTCTCTGTTGGCGAAGAGCTTGGTAGCAGTTACCACCGAATAATTAGATTTGTAGTCAAAGTTCCGAAGGCAGGGCCTGCAACTAGTAAATCGAAGAAACTCGATTTGAAAAGAGCAGACTTTGCAGGTCTTCGTACTGGACTTACTGACGCGAGACTAGAAGTGTGCGATGTTGTTGAAGACTCGTGCAACAGTTTCAAAACCACATTCATGAGTCTTCAATCGGGTTTCATCCCTCTGAAATGCCCCCGTCGGTCTTCTGTTCAACCAAAGTGGTTTAATTGAGAAATCGGCCAACTGCTTAGGAAGAAGAGAACTGTGTACCGGCAATCGAAGATCTCGGGTGACTTTGACGAATACCGGAGGCTAGCCAGGAGAGTGAAGTCCAGCATAAGGGTGGCTAAGCGGTCTGAGGAACTCCGAGTGGCGAGACTCTGTAAAAAGAATTCCAAGGAGTGTTTTGGATATGTGAACAGCCGTAAACCAATCCGTCGAACGATTGGCCCTTTGAGGAATGAGGAGGGGACATTAAAGCATTCAGATGCAGAAAATGCTAACCTCCTCAACGACTACTTCTCTTCAGTGTTTACTGAAGAGTGTGGTCCCATTCCCCAGCCGACGGATTCCTACTTGGGGGAAAAGCTGGAGGCAATGGACTTCACCGAAGGAAAAATAAAGAAAAAGATCGCTGACCTAAAGACGAATAAGTCCCATGGACCGGACGGGCTTCTACCTAAATTGTTGAAGGAAGTGTGCGATGAAGTATCACGACATCTGTGCGCTATCTTTAACATGTCAATCCGGACCAAAATGCGTTCCTAGAGACTGGCGTGGGGCGGAGGTGACTCCTATCTTAAAAAATGGAGACCGTAACCAACCGTCGAACTACCGACCTATCAGTCTGACTTCGATAGTCGGTAAACTCATGGAAAGCATCATGGTAGACAAAGTGACGTCGTATTTAGAGTCAACCTGCAACTGAGGAGTTCCCAGCACGGCTTCCGAAGGCAACTGTCATGCCTGACGAACCTTGTGGAATTCTTCGACTTCGTTTTCAGTGAGCACGATCGGGACAAGGCGGTGGATTTGGTCAACCTAGACTTTCCGAAAGCCTTTGATAAGGTACCACACCGCTGCCTTCTCCGGAAAGTGCGAGCGCTTTGCATAGACGGAAAGGTAGCTGGCTGGATCGAGAACTGGCTAAGTGGTGAATGGACAGTCTTCTGAGTGGGTGTCTGTTACTAGCGGGGTGCCTTATGGTTCTGTCCTGGGACCACTACTATTCATCATCTACGTCAACGACATGGACGGTGACATGGTTGCCAAGATTTCTAAATTTGCCGACGATACCAAGCTTGTTATGAACGTTGCAAAGGATGGAAATACTGCCCGCCTGCAGGAAGATCTTGGGAAGATTGGGGAGTGGTCGGACACGTGGCAAATGCCTTTAAACGTGGGGAAATGCAAAGTGATGCATATCGGCCACAGAAACCCCCAATCTCAGTATATCCTTAAGGGCACTGTTATGGAATCCACCGACACTGAGAAAAACTTGGGTGTAACAATCACTAGTGACCTCAAGTTCTCGAAACAGTGCATTGAGGTAGAGAAAAAGGCCCGAAGGATGCTAGGCTACATTAAGCGCCAGTTTGGTTATCGGAACCAGGAGATTGTACTGTGCCTGTACAACTCACTTGTCCGACCGCACCTGGAGTATGCCGTACAATTTTGGATTCCTTCATTGCGAAAGGACATCGCGAGATTGGAACGAGTACAAGCTAGGGCAACCAAACTGACTCCCTCTATCCGACATAAAAGTTATGAGGATAGACTAAGGGAGTTAGATCTGTTCTCGCTGGAAACCCGTAGACTGCGTGGTCAGCTCATCGAAGTCTTCAAAATACTTTGAGGGTTCGACAATGTTGACTACCGGGATATTTTCACACTGAGTGAGAACAGAACGCGCAATCACGGCTTCAAACTTGAACTGAAGCGTTACAACCACAATCTGTGTGGAAACTTTTTCACCTACAGTATCTGCGGTAAGTGGAACGCACTTCCAGTGGAAGTTGTCAACAGTGAATCTGTTGACCAGTTCAAGTCAAGACTAGACAAAGTTTTGAAAAGTGGCCGTTTAGGGACGCAAAACAATTGAGCAGCCATGTCCCCACTCGATTGCTATTCCAAAGGTACCCTCTTTGAATGGACCGTAAGGTCTCCTAGGGTACTTACTTTCCTTGTTGTTACTCCTTGTTGTTAATCATTATTGGCCGCACGTTTTAGACCTTCACTAGGACCGTCCTGAGCGATTGTAACGACTAATGAGAAGAAGAAGGAATATTAACGATAACAGTTAAATAGTTCGAAGCTTGCATAATATAATGGCTAAAAAAGCGGGTGAAGACAAGTTGAAAATTTTTTATAATTGATAATTGTTCAGATTAAGGTAAAACACAATCAACATTATAAAGAAGTAATTGATTATATCTAGTTACCTTTAATTATTCAAGTCGGTTTATCTTAAGACTTCAAACTTTCTATTATTTTTCAATATTACACTAGAGAGTATCAATTAATTCTATATATTGTTATTTGTGTTTTACTTTAATCTTAATAATCTCAATTTTATTATTTTTTTAACTTGTCTTTACCCACTGTTTTAGAGGCTGAAGACTATGAACACATTTATGAACTCCAAACTTGGGTTAAATTCTTGGTGGATACTGTAGTAGATGTGACCTAAGAACCACTGCAACCTTAGATATAACATAATCACCATGCTGCTGCTTAGCTGTATTTAATAACAAGCTTTAACCTTGCGAAACGATAGATAGGAAATAACAGAAGCATGATTCCCTGTATTCCCGAAGAAGCAAAGAATGATTCAATGATTTATTAAGGAGTTAATATACATATGAGATTTTACATATATGTTAATTAAATAGATAATAGTGGGGAAATCACATAAAATTAAGCGGAGAAGGGATAGTTATAGGTTGAAGAATAAGGTAAAAGTTACTGAGAATGTAAACATCAGATATTTACATTTATATATATTTATTATTTTATCATTTTACATATAAAGGGTCTTTCAACAAGGACACTTGAGCTTTGTCAGGCTATAGTGGCTATTTTGTTTAGGCAACATCTGGCAACCTCACTGTGAACTGTTCAGTAGTACTTGGCAAGGCAGGATAGGAGGTTATAGCGTTGAAAAGCGTTTGCAATTCATCAAAAGTTATTATCAAAATCAGTGCTTCGTTCGACAAACGTCCCGCGCATTACGTGATTTCTATCTTGGCCAAAGCGAGGAGGCCCATTTTTGATGAATGGATCTGTGAACAAGCAAAATTCTTGGATTTGGGACGAAAACAATCCACATGAGATACATCAACATCAATTGCATCCCAACAAAGTCAGTGTTTAGGTCAGATTTTTGTCTAACAGAATCATCGGTCCGTATTTTTTTGAGAACGAAGATGGGATTGCAATAACCGTCAACGAACGAGTGACCATATTGAAAGACCGTTTATATAAATTTATTTTCTAGTTATTCGTAACTTATTGTTTGTATTTAGGCACTTTATTATTCTACTCGTGTATCTGTGCCGTCAAAAATAACATCATTATTTGTGAATTAGATCTATTTTTCATTCATAAAATCTGTTTTTAAATAAACAAACATCCGATTACTATCTATAATAAATTAATATACATACGTATATCTATTTCGGTGTCTTTATCATATCTGTTTTCCCCAATTCTTTATTAATCTCAATATTCGATAAGACATGCAATGAATCAATTCTATTTGTATTGAGCAAATGAGACAAGAAACCGGAGTTTTTTAAAAGCAAGAGAGAGGGACATTAGAAGAATCCAGAATCAAAGGGAGCAGAGGGCAGCACAGTGAAGGCGATCCTTTACCGAGAAGAAGGAAATAACGCCAGGGGAAAAAAGTTTTGAATTCCTGGCTGGGACTCGACCCCGGGTCTGTTAATGGCCGTTCAGATGCTTTTACTGCTAAGCTACCAGGCACAGTAACTATATTTCGCCCAAAGCGTTACTCCATCAAACCCAGTATCTCCCTAAGCTAGGAACTTCCAAGGAATTTTTATACCACATTCTCTTACCCGCTCACAATTTAAAGGCTCACTGCCCATGTCACATATAAAGAAAGCAACTACAGGATCTGCGGGTGATTATACAACCACCACAGGGCTATGCCATTTTTATTTTCTGTCTTTCAAATAAAATTTGAAGACAGAAAGAAAGATGCAGAAACCTGGTGTAGCTGACTATAAATACATATAGTACAAGAAGAATAAGATTTGGACGCGAATGAGCAAATGAGACAAGAAACCGGAGTTTTTAAAGGCGAGAGAGAGGGACATTAGTAGAATCCAGAATCAAAGGGAGCAAAGCGCGGCACATTGAAGGCGATCCTTTACCGAGAAGACAGAAAAAAAGCCAGGGAAAAAAGTTTTAAATTCCTGGCCGGGAATCGAACCCGGGTCTGCTGATTGCCGGTCAGATTCTTTTACCGCTAAGCTACCAGGCACAGTAACTATATTTCACCCAAAGCGTTACTCCATCAAACCCAGTATCTCCCTAAGCTAGGAATAAGTACCACGGAAGGAAACTGAATAAAAGACGGATTGGAGTTAGTAATTTCGTCTATTCGATATTTTCAAACCCACAATGGTAAGAAAAAAATAAAACGCACAGTATTTATACTAAACACGTTTCCCTATGAGGTCAACTTTTTAATGCTATTAGCTAAGTCGGATTTTAGAAAACGTGATAAAATTGGATCTAGCAAAAACAGCCGTGGGCTAATGGTGAGATTACTCTCCTTTGTGTGAAAGATTAAAAATGATTCCAGGATATTTTTCCTTATAAAATCATTACTATGGGTTATTGTATCAGTTTTTGACTAGTTACTTCCATGTCCCATCTTGGAATGTGGACAGCTAAGGCATTATTCAGATATCCCTTAATTACTGCATTCTTGTGTTTTGGGGTTCTTATGAAAACATTTTTGGAAGTTTGGCCTACATAGAATAAATTACATCTAAACATGGAAACCGGTAAATTACATAATTATCATTATTGGAGCTATACTTTAGTAAGAGATTTTCAATGTAAGATTGTATTTAAAAGCTACCTTAATATTAAGTTGTTTGAGACTGGGCACTACAGACATAAAATTATCATGATAGGGTAAAATTAATAGATTTTTACAAGGTTCTATTGTCTCTAATTTACAATTATAAATATTTAGGGGGACTTTATTCATACATTTTTCTATAAAGTATTTGGAAAGCATAAATTGGTCGCAATATCTTCAATTTTTTGTGTATTCTTCATCTATATAGTCGGGACTACATATTCGAAGAGCCTGAAGATACATGGAAGAAAAAACAGCAGATTTTATATTTTTGGCATAGCTTGAATAAAAATAAACATAAGGTAAAATATTTGTCGGTTTCCTATAAACAGTAAATTTAAATCTATGTGATTCACTAATTATTAGGACATCCAAAAAAGGAAGGCTCTTATTTACTTCCTATACTACGGTTAATTTAATTGACGGAACCAATGAGTTGATAAGTAAAAGAAAACTATCAATGTCAAAACTGTTATTTAAAATTGCCAGGATGTCTTCAACATACCGGAACCAAACAAGTTGAGTAGACCAAAAAGGGGGGATGAACCTAGTTTTGAAAAATTCCATATATAAATTTGACAATAAGGGAGATAAGGTATTACCCATAGCCATACCAAACACTTGTTCATAGAATTTGCCGTGGAAACTAAATTTACATTTTTTAATACATAAATGGCAAATTCTATACCATTTTGAGGAGAAAATTAATCTCGCCCTAAATTTTCTTCTCGTTATATTTATTTTCACTCGGCAATGTTTATTGAGATTTCCCTCGACTCGACCTTTTTTCCTCACTAGATTAAATTTGTTCCTGTATAGTTTCCTTGATTGACGGAAATATACCGCTTTAGGAGGATGGCGCGAGTTATGAATGGGAGATTATGCTAACAAATGAGCATAATTTGAAGATTTTATGTATTTTAATGTGAATTTCGTGAAGTACCCAGGAGGGGGGATTCATTTAAAAATATGAAGGCGAAGAGAAGGGATCATGATTGTTTTAAGTCTTAACAAACAAGAAAATAAATATTGAATGCCAAATATTTATACATTATTTAAAACGATACAAATATACGAGAAGAGTTGGACGTACATTATATTCAGAGCACTAAAGAAATGGTATTAACAAGCATTATGTTGGTTGATACAAAGAAATGTAAGCAAGGGTCATTTTATAAATTTATTTTTAGCCCTTGGATTACCTTATCCATGCCCCAATCAGGAGTCACAAACTCCCTTATAGCCAATCTCAAATTTGATAATTATTTCTTATTATCACACTTTTGAAGTATAATTTATCACTATTTTCACTTATAAAAAGCTCATTACCAGTTAGGCTGTGAACCTGTTTGTGATAATTGTATCTTCATTGGCTGTTATTTGTTGGACTTAAAGAAAAAATATTTCACCTCGAAACTTAATGGAGGTTGGGAGAAGCAGGAGGACTCTTTTCCTTAACAGCTTTTTGTTTTATCAGTACAAATATCCTTAAAAGTTCATAATCCAAAATACAGAATTATCTGGATTAGTCCTCTTAATTTTAACGAGTAAGAAATCGTTTAGTGATATACTTTTATTTAAATAGGAAATTGAAACGCTCGTATCTATAGTAATAGTGAACGAATTAATACAAAATAATAAAATTCATACGAAGTTCAGAGTGACAAACGATGGCAAATCGGTATGCCCCAAGGCGAGGGTACACGTTGTAAGAGAAGGAAGATTCAGAACCGTTGTGCTGTGTTTTGATAGCACCTGTGCAGGAAACAGGGAAACCTCCTGGCCCAAGGAAGAGCCACCTGTTCTATGGCAGGAAAATGTGGGTATGGAAATCTTTCTGACATGTTCTATGTGTTTTATGACGGAGGGGGATATATTATCTGGGTAAAGAGATGAGGGAGAGCAAGAGATATCCATATTTTAATGTCCAACTATATCGTAGTGTACGCGGTTGAGCTGGGTATAAACAAAATTAACTCATCCCCTTGTTGGCAGCTGATCCCACTTTCTTGCCCTTTTTGAGTCTCCTCCTGCTCACCTGTAATCTAAGTGGCTATTCAATCGGGGAACTCCAACGCCTTATATAGGGTCTTTCAATAAGGTCGCTTGATTTTTAAATGTAAATAAAACAAGTTGTGTGTGATATATGCACTCAATTTATTTTGAATTTGAAAGGAAATTTTATGGCATTAAGTATGAAATATGAAGTCGATCAAATGTCTACCGAAGCTTCGCTTGATGGAACATATTCAGGAGGCCCAATTTTCGATTAATTTGTCAAATAAATCTGGCTGAATTTGATGGAAGCTGTTCGTTATGTTGATTTAGAGGACATCAACTCTTTGCAGTTTATTCGCATAGACCTGCGATTAAGGTAGCCCCAAAGAAAGTAGTCTAATGGCGTTAAATTGCATGATCTCAGTGGCCAGTTGACCTCGCAACCGCGTAAGATGACCCTGCCCTAAAATCGCTGGTGCGAAATGTCTATCTTGGCGTGCGCAGTGTGGCACGTAGTGCCGTCCTGTTGAAACCACATATAGTCAGCATCCATATCAGACATATAATCCAGTGAAGGCCACAAGAAGTTGCTTATCATCGATTTCTAGGTCTCGCCGTTGACGATTATGGCAATGCAATCATTGTTCTCAAAAAAATACGGACCGATGATTACGTTAGACGAAAATCCGCACCAAACACGGACTTTGTTGGGATGCAATTGGTGCTGATTATCTCTTATGGATTGTTTTCGTCCCAAATCCAAGAATTTTGCTTGTTAACAAATCCATTCATCCACAAATAGGCCTCGTCGCTGCGGCGAGGATAGAAATCACGTAATGCGTGGAACGTTTGTCGAACGGAACACTGATTTTGATAATAACATTTGATAATTTGCACACGCTATTCAACGTTATAACCTCACATCTTGACTTGCCAAGTACTACTGTGGCAAGGATGAAAATCACGTAATGCGTGGAACGTTTGTCGAACGGAACACTGATTTTGATAATAACATTTGATAATTTGCACACGCTATTCAACGTTATGAACTTACATCTTGATTTGCCCATTACTAGTGAACAGGTGACATTTAGGTTGTCAGATGTTAGTTTAACAACATGGCATTATCGCCTAACCAAGCTCGAGCTTCCTTGTTGAAACACCCTTTACATTAGTGGGTTGTATAATTTTAATTAAATTCTTCAAACTCGCAATGGAATTCTGGCGTGGTCTGTGTTAGAAAGATAATCCTAGATTGTAAAATGTTTGAATATCAAGAGAAGCATTCATTGGCTTATCTAAATCCTAGTTTCATGAAAGTTTAGTTTCTATATTTATTAACAATTTTGGAAACGTATAAAATTGTGTGGGTTTCTTGCAGCACACAAAAGAGATTTCTTTAGTAAGCTGAGATATGTTAGCTCCACCCATTTTGTAAAGCCTCTCTAAATCATGTATTGTATTTTTACATCACAAATTCTTTTTCTTTAGCTATCTGAGCTACTGTATATTAGCCCCACATATTTAATTCCCTAACCTCACTTTTCCTTTGAACCCCTTGTAGCTCGTTCATTCATCTCAAATAATTTCAATCTTTTGAACCTATGAGAATTTGTAAGGTGAAGAGTGGGCAACCATTCTGTAGCTCTCATTTCTAAGCTTGCGCGCCCTCTCATTTCCCAAACCCAGTTTTCTCCAATTCTGGCTCTAATGCCACCAGCTTGATCTGCAGCTCCATATCTTGTACACATTTTCACATCTTCTATTAAGGCTTTCTTTTTTTGTTTTTTCTTTTTGCTTTGGTCTTGCCTTGTCTTGTGTTTACTGTTGGTTTGTGTTAGTTTGTTTTCCTTTAATTTTGTAGGGGGTTTTGCCTTTATTTGTGTTTTGTTTGTTTTTGTCTTGGGTTTTGTGTTTGTTGTATTAGGCGTTTTTGGTTGTTGTTTTTATTTATATCTTAGTATTAGGCTTTAAGATGAGTACAGCAACTTATACCCTTCTAGGGAGTTGTCACATGCCACCTTTGTCTACGAATAAATTAATAATAAAGCCTAAAATCAAACCATTTCAAAATATCGTGTCTTTAAAAATTAGTTAATTTATTCTTTGGCAGGAAATTTTTACAAGATCGAGACCCCGCGAGATCCCCTCTAACTTTCCCTCAATGAATTATCATTATGTAACATTTTCTCAAGTTTTAGCAATTAAATAAAATAATTCATTACTTACAACAAGACACATTGCTTCAAAACTTTTGATTTTAGAGTTTCTAATTTATACAAATCCAACTTCGATATCGTGAATTAAATTGTGGAGTGCTATTAGACGTTCAATGCATTCATTCGTACCGAACCACCCCGTATTTTTTTCCTTTTAATAACTATGCTATCCCTTCCTTCTTATCGCATCCAAAATATATGTCTTTGACTCAGAACCATCTGAGGTTACTAATCACGCTGAGCAAACACAGGATTTTATTTCTGGTTATCATTGCCTTATACCAACAAAAAATTATAGGTAGAATTTTAATCATATATATTTTACATTTCTGCCTAAAATACGAGAAGATAATAGCGACCAATGCAAATCATATAGCAATTCTAGATAAAGTGGAAGGCTTATTTCCTAGCTCAGGAATATGATTATTTCCAGCATAATTTTACCTTTTTATGTGATAAATTTCCGGCTTTTCGTAAAATTAAATAGACAGGAAATTTCAGCTTGGGTCGCAATTATTTATTGTTGACCTGACTGTGAAAGGAAAATAATTATTTTAGGTTGAGCAAAAAGAGGAAAAACAATACGTAAATAAAAATTTAAAATATATTGTTGAAAGGAAGGTATTTATGGCTGTTATGAAGAAAGGTAACCATTGCCAAAATTGATAGTAAGTGGCTGTACCTCTGAGATTTTTATGAAACCATGTTTCAATTCGGGAGAATAAGAGAAACCAAAGAGGTACGGGGTTCTTTACTACTGACGTTTCGCTCCACAGGAGCTTCTTCAAAGTGACAAGAAACAATGACTCTGAGGAAGTTCCTGCGGAGCGAAACGTCAGTAGTAAAGAACCTTATACCACTTTGGTTTCTCTTATTCTCCCGAATTGAGACATGGTTTCATAAAAATCTCAGAGGTACAGCCACTTACTATCCTCTGGTCTGAATTCCTAAAATTACCGTAAGAATATTGTCATACGGATGTCAAGCTATTTCATTGAGAAATCTCAAAGAATGAGCAACAAGGAAAATACTTGACCCCATTCTTACTTATTAATGAAAACGGATTCACACATTCAAACATTCTTAAGAAAATTGCGTACATAGAACCGTCAAAGAGTTTGTGAATTTGTTTAAATACCCGGAAACCTCGTTTATGAAGTGAACCATTTGTATAACGAGATTGAGGATAAAGATGAAGGAAATGCCGACTGTTCTGGATACATAATTTACCGCTTCTTTGATGGATTTGAGCGTGATCAGCAGCGAAGGATAATTTATGCCTTCCCAAATCGTCACCAAGTTCCTCAAGGTTGATACATACGTTTACATTGAGGTGCTAAAAAAGTTAGTCATGCCTTGGCTCAGCCAAGTAGCCATGGGAAGCCTTTACTTCTTCGAGTAGGCTGTTAAGCAATGTTCCGTATCCCAAGTCTTGTGGCAGCCCAACTCTTCCGACTGACAAACCCTAGATGATTTCTGGTAGGCATGTTGTTGAGAAGGGTATCACAAAGCTGCACAAAACACTTTAGGGTCTCTGACGGCCGCCATTATGGAGATAATCCAGAGTATTCAACCAGTTCTGGTCCCAAAGCAGATAGACACCATTTTACCATTGCAAATTATTGGAAATTATATACATCCTTGTATTTTTGTTTTAATTTCATGAGATTTCTTTGCTTGGTTTGGTTTACTTCTTTTCTTTACCTGTGTACAATTTGTATCGTTATTTCTACATCCCTCATAAATAGGTTAAAAACAAACATCATTCTTTAACACAAATTAATTAAATGTAAAAAAAAAAAATTAGTGTACATTGAATGGTAGGCATTGTAAAAGATACGTGCATGTAAATTAGATATTATGTCATCATTGTTCAGAATTCACGGCATAAACTTCCGTTTCCTCGAACTCCTTAGGGCTGTATCTCTTAGGAGTCATCGGTAATCAGCCATCATAACTGCATCTCAGTGTTTCTAATACCTGGTTTCCTTCTTTTTCATGTCCCAATAGAATATCCACCTGCTCGTCTCTCATTGATCCCAGGTTCTTAGGAAACCGATCCATATGTGAGAATAAAAAAATGCATTTGAGTCTCATGTTGCATCCAAGGTTTATTGAAAGCAGTCACAATAATGGTGATAATTCTAAGTAGTTACTGTTTTTCTTCTTTCCAGAAAGTTCTTCATGATCGGACAAAAAGCCTTCCACTTCCCATTTTCACTTCGCTCATTGAGTTTCCAAATTCTGGATCTATGATAGGCTGACAGAGTTAACGACCGTCAAAGATGCTAAATTTCAACTTCTTGATAGTCAATCCTGGAAAAGCGTAGCGCAAGTAAGTGAAGCAGCCACGATCCTTGTCCAGTGCTTTTGTAAACGGTTTGATAAAGCCGAGGTTGATGTGCAGTAGCGTAAAGAGTATTCTTTATCTCACCACCAAAGGGTTGTTTATGACTTCCCTTGCTCCAATTCCCCTCATCCCAACAGGCCCTTCCTTCTTTGTGTAATGCTGATCTCGGTCATGACTCTCACATATGCCCAGAAAGCCCGCTTACTCAGTATACTCGGACTGCTCTCCCAATATAAAGTTAACCATCTTCTTCGTCAACACAAATCCACAACTCATGTTTCATTCTTCTTCTTCCCTGTACTCGAGTGAGCAAGTGGTACATAGTTGTAATTCAGCAGTAGAAGAGATTTCAGTGATCCGTTGCTGCCTTCAATGAACAGACACTTCTTCTTTTTCATATTTAGTCTCGTGCAAGTCTAGTAGCAGACGACTCTACATCTCAATATTTTTTTGTAATAACATTGTAATTATTCCGCTGATTTAAACTGAATTCGAAACCTTTATGTTGTTTTGCATTCTCTTTGAAATTATATAATTGCCAAAGTCCTGCCAAGATTAGCCCGGGAATTATTTTGTTTTGGCAATAACATTATAACTATTTGGCCGATTCTAACGATATTTGGAACTCTTATATTGTTAAGCATTCACTTTCGAATAATATAATTGCTAAATTCCTCCCAAGGTTAGCTTGGGAATTATTTGTTTTCGTAATAACATCATAACTATTTGGCCGATTCTAAGAAAATTTTAGTTTAGATCTTTATTTTGTTTTACATTATCTTTCGAATGATAAAGTTACCAAGGTCCTCTCAAGGTAATTCCGGGAATTATTGAAAGTTTCGAAGGGCATAAGGTCCTAAATCCGGATAAGTGAGAGCATGCGGTTTTTGATCAGCAGACCTTGTTTAAAACTGGATGAACCTTCGTCACTAACTTTAGGAACTTTTACACAAAAAGATAATTGGATTTCACCATGATGATCTACAGAACGAAGTGTTGATTGAAGATGAGGATACGTGAATCTGCTCCAGTTTTTTATCTATCCCGTCTACAATCTATAACAGAGAAGTATTTGTCAGTGCCATGTTTTTTTTGCTCCCTCCAGACCATGGAAATTCCGAAATTCAGACAACTCCCGTCCTTGAACAACAACGCAGATATTCACTGCATGTCGAACATAACAAGTATGGCGCCAAAGGTTTATCCTTGTCTCTAAAGTTTCCTTTCAAAATAAGCATGGTAAGCAAGGCTCTATGAAACTTCTGCCAGAATTCATATTAGGGACAACGGTGCATTTCCCGCAGATTTAGCACAATTCACCTGGCTTATTTTAGCAAGTTCCACTGACCGAATCTATTTCATTTCCTTGCAAGATAAAAATACCAGGTAGTCAAGAATTGTTGTATGTAAATTCTTCCTAATTCATTTATTTAAAGAAATAAGAAGAATTCTTATATTATTTAAATAGAAAATACCCGTACATGTAAAAAGGGCATTAAAAATAATCTGGCGATAAATCATAAAGTTGACCTGGTGAAGCAAATCAAATGGGATTTTTGGATTTATCACATCAAAATTTTCTTAAATCAGTTAAAACATCTTAGACAATATACCTGGCCTTGGCCAATGTATAATCAATCTATTGTCACAATTTTCAAATGAATTTTGTTTTAATTCGTTTCATTGAAAGTTTTGATCGATTCAAATATGTATGGCTGTAGGGATAAATAAATAAAAACCCGTTCCCTTATGTAAGTTCAGAGCTGTATCTCCGCAAATCATATCATCATCGCTATCGAACTCTACCCAATATGTAATTCTCTTCTAACCACAAAATTCAATAATCTTCTAATCCCTACCTACTACTTCCATCTTATCTATTTCTCCTCTCGCTCTCTCTCTCCCTCTCTCTCTCTATCTCTCTCCCTTTCCAAAGTATATATTTTCATTGATTTTGCCCTGTCCTGCATTGTTTAATCTAAATTTTAATTATTAAGTTTTGTGTTTAAATAATTATTTTCGCTAACAATTCTTAGAACTATCTCCTCTTTTGCCCGCTTCCTGATTATTTGGAAGAAGAAGATGTAATTAGAAGCCAGTTTTAAAGCCATTAGCCAAGACTTATTGTATTTTTTCTCTTATTATCATCATCTTTGACATCATTGGATCAAAAATCATCAAATTAGGTTTAGCAGAAACGTAGTTAGATGAGGGAAATACACCTATTGCTGTCACCACAAAGATTTATTCTTTTATCTACGTTGCTAGATTTAAGTGACGGGGATCAGAGTTGGCAAAATTACTGCCTCCCTTTCTTTCTCTCATTAAAACCAAAACTTCAATCTCTTTCTAAATTCTGCTTTCACCCTTGGTGATGAACACATTCGTATAATTGCCATCATTATTTTGCCCACAAGGATAAAGCTGATAGATACTCCGATGATCTCGTGAAATTTATGAGCATGGCTTTATTTGAGTTCACTGCAACCTTACCTATTCGGACATATTTTGACATCAACCTGAATATATATTTCTATCAATTTTTTATATATATTCAAATTTAACTCTCTCAATCTGTCACATCTCTTACCCGCGCAAATTTAAATAAACTTGACCAACTTGCCGCCTTATTCACAATTAATAACCTAAACATAACTGGCACATTGACAGTTATTTCTGTCTACATTCTCACTCAGGTTTTTTTCTCCTACACTCGGATATGAACCTCCAACACAGCCTACCAGTTGACATGTTAATTATTAGCTATCTTAAATTACCAAGGACTGATGACAAGAGAAATTTGGGTTCTCCTTGCTCCCCAAAATCTAGCATTTTAGCCTACATCACCGCACATACTCTCTTATCCCCTTCTCCACTCGCTCACATCTTGCTCAGTGAATTTTAGCCACTACTTTTTAAAGGTCTTTAGATAGATCTTTTAAAAAGTTCCTTTGATTTGGTTGTATTTTTCCGAAGGCTGAGTATTGTTCAAGGTATTTAGAGATTAGTGAAACAACACTTCAATATTTATCTTTGTGCGCGTGTCTATCTGGACCGTGAACGTTTCTTAGGTCAAATTGTTGAAGACTGAGCTTCTTTTGGGGGCATTTTAATCTCTAAGCGGGTTCTTAGTATTCTTATACTTTCTTTACCCGTCAAGGCTTAATATGGATTTTTGTGCAATTTTTTTAGGGTGAGAATTATTTAACAAATCCAGGATCCTGCATATAATTAGGGCATATTCTTTTTGTGTACATATTTCGCGTTGATGCAGGTCTTCAACCCCGTCGTGTGCCTGCGGTCAATTGAACGTTCTTTCTGGTGATCTAAATCCATCATTACGCAAAAGATGTCCTCTTTTGAGAATTTAAATTATAAGGAGAATCCATTGATTTAACGGGGACAGATCCTCTTTCATATATACGAGAAGAGGAAAGAAAGGAGAGAGCCGACAGAAGAGCTCAGGAAGAAGAAGAAAGAAAAGGAGGAAAAGAAGAAGGAGAGAGAGCCGAAAGAATGGAAATAGAAGAACGAGAGATAAAGAAAGAAAAGCACAAGAATTTCGAGAGAGAGAAGAAAGAAGAGCAAAGAGAGAGGAAAGAGAAAGAGAGAGAGAGAGAGACAGTCCGACAGCACAAACTGGACTTAAATCGCGCCCGCTTTGAGACTCTCTCTATTAATTCGCGTACGGAAGCCCCGTAGTCCGGATCAGTCAAGCTTTTCATGTTCAATGAAGGTGAGGACTTAGTACCTTACCTCACCAAATTCGACAAGATCTTCGAAGTCAATCATTGGGATATCGATGCAGACGGTGTCGCCAAACTTCTTCCACTCCTTAATTCCCAACTCCGGGACATTTGCATTTCCCCTCTGTCGAAAGCCACGATTGACTATACCACCCTCATACTTGAGGTGTTGGCCACATATATAATGACCCCTGACTTTTACCGATATAAATTTCGTTATACCCGAATTCACCTTGTAGCGGGCCGAAAATTTATATCTAATCCCAATCGATCCAACCCACTTCCTACACTGTCCGGACGTGAGAAATCGAGGGAGAATGAAACGGATTGTATATACAGTCCCTTTACTTACAAAAGAATACAGTTATATTTACAGCAATTTATATTTACAAGGGAAGTGTGCACCCTTCAAAATGAGGCCAAATTTCCCAATCCAAATAAGATACAAGAAGAGAATTTTATAACAGGCGAATACAAAAAATTTACTTATATATCTACACAAAACATAAAAAAAACACAACAACAACCGAACAAAAAGGGGCACGCGCTATCACTTGTGTGCTGGAGATGGGTGGTAGTAAGCTAACATAAAAGAAGGCCGGATTGTCAACCAAGGCGGGTATGGTGGTCCAGGTGTTTAGCGAGGTATGAAAGCCCTCCGTCTCAGGGCTGGGCGAAGCACTCGTCTAGAGAACCCTTCTTGCCGTAAGTCCACGCTTCCACTCTCTCTAAATGTAAATCCAAACAAGCGTCAAAATATAATCTTTTGATAAAAGATTATTTTAAACAAAGTACTATTTTGTTTTAATTATAGTGATATATCAAATCTAGCTACTATCTTTCCAGAATATGGCGCTTTAATAAAAGATTATTTTAAGCGAAGTGCAATCTTGTTTTAATTATAGTGATATATCAAAACTAGCTACTATCTTTCCAGAATATGGCGCCTGGAAAGAAAGAAAAAAATGGTAATCACTTTATACATAAAATAAACAAAAAAAAAACAAACCCATTCCCATTCACACACATTCTTACAGAGGGAGGGAGAGGGTACTGAGAAAAGGGGTGGGAGAATGGCCCTTTTACACTCATCACATTTGCTCCACCACAACCTGAATCTTACCTTTTGTCAATCTGGTTACACCCTACAGCACAAACTGGACTTAAATCGTGCCCGCTTTGAGACTCTCTCCATTAATTCGCGTAAGAAAGCCCCGTAGTCCGGATCAGTCAAGCTCCTCATGTTCAAGAAAGGTGAGGACTTGGCACCTTACCTCACCCACTTCGACAAGATCTTCGAAGTCAATCATTGGGATATCGATGCAGATGGTGTCGCCAAACTTCTCCTACTCCTTAATTCCCAACTCTGGGACATTTGCATTTCCCCTCTGTTGAAAGCCACGATTGACTATACCACCCTCATACTTGATGTATTGGCCACATATATAATGACCCCTGACTTTTACCGATATAAATTTCGTTATAACCGAATTCAACCGAATCTGACTTTTTGCCAATCTGGTTACACCCTACAGCGAAGTGTAAATTTTTGGTTGTACGCTTCAAAGATCTCCCATGATTATGAGTCCTTAGTCGATTTTGTTCTGATGGACCAGAGATTGGCATCGCTGCCTCTGGAAATCCACGCATTCGTGGGGGACCTTAGATGCTCAACCTCAAAGAATTTATTGAAGAGGCCGATGTCTACGTGGCAAGACAGAATTTGTACCCGCACCACAATAAAGAAGTCTCCCCCTTCTTTGGCCAAGTACAAAAGTAGTAATACACGGTTGTTCTTTCACTACACCCATAAGCTTGTCAAAGTATTGGGCCCCTATAAACCCAGAAGTTTTCCCCCTTCGGAACCCTGGGATAGTAAACCTCTCATTACTAATCGCCCTGCGTCGTTCTTCGCTAGAAGACCCATAGTATGTCTTACGTGCGGAGTGGAAGGACATGTCCCTAGAAAATGCCCCCAGAACTCCAGGCTCCGGAATAACTCCGTTTTCCAAGTCCACCATGTGAAGGCAGCTCCCACTCCCTCATGATCTCAACCCGAAACTCCCGCCCCTGTCTTGTCTTCCAGCTCCCCAGGACATCAGGTCAATTTTCTTTATGACACAAGCTCGCCAGGAGGTTTAAAATTTAAAAACAAAGCCGTAAATAGCTGCCGAGTCTCCACTCTCGTTCACAATAGCGGGTGCACTTGTATCGTAGTGTCTAATAAACTGCTTCCCCCCGCGGCCCATGACCTTATTATAGTTCAATCTTACAATATTAATAACCTTTGTTTGTATTCCGGCTTAACGTAGCCCCTTGATAGAATCCGATCCGAGTCAGGTCATTAACCAGTTATAATCCCTTGAACTTGTCCCTTTGACCGACAATCGAGTGTCATTTTTCATTCACTCCCACTTTTCTAAATATTTTATATTTCCACTTTATTATTTTATTCTTTAAATAACCTGAACCGTAATCATCCATAACTAAATCTTCAAGGCCAATCTGTACTTGCTTATTTTGATCTTTAATACGTACGTACTGCTGGGGGACGAGTTTCTCTCCCACTTTCCTCCGGCCAACTGGCCGGCCAAGCTTGCCAGTGTATATGTATAATATAGATATGTATATACATAATTGCTATACCAGGAGAAAATAAGACCAAATAAAATGGATCTTCCTCAGTTAGAACGCGCTAAATTAAAATTTGTCAAGTTGAAATACAAACTGGCCTTCAACCAAACACACATACATATATAATATATTATATATACATATATATATATATATATATATATATATATATATATATATATGATCCAGAATCCATGGGAAATAAGAAAATCTGATACACAAGCTAATTCGGAGGTATAGTTTAGGAGGATTAAAACCAAGATACGATCATGCATAGTGCAACGAATAAAGAAAAGAGAGGAAGCCAACAGAACAAAATATTATAAACTCTTTTGCCCGTTATACAAAAAGAAATAATAGGTGTCGTTCGAACCTATGGCATCGAGCGCTGTTACTTTTCAGGCCACCAGGCTAACACTCAGACACCATCTACTGTGTCAGGTCCTATGGGATTTCTCTTTCATATATGTATCGAATGTCCTGCCTAAAGCTTTCTGCAGAGTAAAACAACATAAAAGAAAATCTCCTACAGCCTCTTCATTCTCCATACGTTAGCTCGTATAATTAGCAGTAATTATTTAGTTTACAGAGGCATTTTGACTGGCTAATCCCTACAAAACCTATAGAAAACCTACAAAACCTATACAACTATCATAATAATAGTACTAATGTTTGTGCGACTTGTTGGGAAGGAGGAATGATGTGAAATCTGTTAATGAGTAAGTTCTAGTAAAATATAAAATTCAGTTACCTCCTTTATCTGACCAAATGGGGCTCATTACCTAATGAAGTAAATGTTTTTTTAAGATAGTAGAAATGAGGAAAGGGATTTACATGTTTGAACTGATCGTCAGTTTAACTATCATTACCTCATTAAAGAACCTTGCCACACATACAAAAGAGATAATATAAAAAATACAATGTTTAGATTTATTAAATATTTATTTTTATCTCACTGGTTTCCTCTTGTAAACAGAATGAAGAACCACATACACCAGTCCTTCGCCTGGATTATACCGCACTTTCCCCCTTTGTTATGATTGTTCGGATAAATTTCTCTACTTTTCCTCTATGCTGGTAAATCAAAATTCTGTAATAATTAGCTCTGCAGGAGGGGTCTAACTCTCCATATGGACATTCCGAAAGATTGAACTTGGTAAAGAAATTTCGTCTCGGGTTTCCTGCG
Source organism: Ceratothoa steindachneri (assembly GCA_963969495.1). NCBI lineage: Eukaryota > Metazoa > Arthropoda > Malacostraca > Isopoda > Cymothoidae > Ceratothoa > Ceratothoa steindachneri. The sequence continues at coordinate 49,280,649 of OZ018335.1, read as the reverse complement.
TCGGTCTATTACAGACTGTGGTAGATAAATTCTATAGAATGGAGACTAGTTTAGGATGTAACTGTTTTCCATCTTCATTCCTAAAATTCGATAATAGTTAGAAGACCTACACCTACAGTATGCTCGAGAATATGCATATTTGTTTCTCGGTGAGAACAGTTACTGCAAGAGGCTGCTTTAGAACTTATGCTATTCGCCTCTCTGCTTAGAATTTTTTTCTTATCTCCTTAACTCTGGTTTATGGGATGCAAATGTCATATCTTCTCGATCGTTTCACTGGATAGATTTTCTTCAAAATTTAATATCATGAGACTCACTAAAACGGGTAGGCTATTTTATGGTTCTTATTTCAAAAACAGACCAACCTTCTCTACGAAATGTGTCCAGGTTTATCAGGGTTATTTTTCGGCTAAATTTAATAATAATTATTTAATGCAAATTCTAATATTTTTACTTCTACTAACTTCTCCAATTTCTCTATAACAAGAAAAATCTTTTGTTCAAATGATCCCTGATTTATGCTTCTATATTTATTACCCGTAAATACGAGCCACTTTATCCTCTCAATTTGTTGACTTCTCCAACGTATCCTAGAAGATATTACGTATAAAGTGAAACTCATGGTAGACCTTCAAACAAGGCGGTAAATTCTTCTCTAAACTAGCGGATTAAATCACATCAAGATTAAACACAAAAAAATCAAGGCCTTTTTCTGTAGGAAACCCCAATACCTGGTGCAGCAAACCTGACACAAGCATACAGCTAGCTACATCTACCTAATATATCAGACACACAGACAATTCAACACCCATGACGTTTCAATCTCTTTCTTCGCACACAGATCACGTTTCTCATTCCTCCACGGAAAGTGTCAAAATGGCTTATTATCCGCTCTCCTCTAAAATGAAATAAGTAACTCTCCCCTGCCCTAGTTACAGTTTCCTCCTTCTCGCCTCTGCCACCCCTCATTGTATACCAATGCTGAACGCTCCACGCTTTCCAGAGTTTACCAGCAATTTATGTGCGTTTTGATATTTAATTCAACTTTCCAATGCGATCTGGAGAAAAATTTCGTCTATAAAAGGCCCTGGGTGGCACAATTAACAGAAGAACCCTATATACTCCTATTAACCTTTTTTTAGAGTGTAAACTGATCTTTTCATGTGAAATAAAGACGAGATTTGTGAACAAGAGTAAAATGATTATATAATTTTATCCTTTGGATTAAATAAATTATGATATTAACTATTATATTAGGTTAATGACGAAGATGTCTGAAGAAATCGTTCTAATATTCTCCTACAAGCAGATTTGAAAGTTTTACAACATCGAACCCACGGTTATTTATTATTTATTAAGCTACGTTTTCGTAAAAACTCACGTTTCTTGGTTCTCCAACACTCCCTTAAAGAACACAAGACACAGTAGAGCATTTAAAAGGCGCCGTCCTTCATTTCAGACCAGAGGTCTGGGGACGGAATAAGCTTTTCTTGCCAACTTCTTGCAACTCATGCGTTCAAAGTGATTCTGGGATCCTCCAGCGATTTTCATCCACGTAAAATCTTTGACCAAAACAAACAAAATCCTCGTCCACTTTTCAAGCTCCTTACTCTTCTCTCTTCTACTGGGCTACCCCAAACTACTCTTTCCCATCTCATCCTACGTCTGCTCTGCTTTTCTATAAAAGGTTAGTCAATATTGCTCTGGGATCCCACTTTTGTCTGTCACCGTGACACTATAACCACTCCTTAACTCACATCACAATTTCATTTTCCTAATCTCATCTGAATAGCTCGCCTTAATATGTACTGAACACTATGTTCAGTTCTCACCTCTCTTCCTATCACAACCTTTGGGTATCTTCAACATCCCCTTGTCTCTAGCCGAGCTGCTTTCTAAACTTAAACATTTTAATGTCTCTCCGATCTTAAAGAAACAAAATATTGACCGCCAAAACCATTCAATTTACCTTCCAATCTCTGAACGTCCTTTCCTATCTAATGCTTTTGAGAGGATAGAAGCGGGCCACACCACTTTACACATGTCCTACTCCAGCAGGTAGAAAAGCCTTTCAGTCAGGCTTTTAGGCACGTCACATCTCTAAATCGGAACTCTTACATGTGTCTGACTGATTTCACCACGAGGCCGAAGCTAAGTCTTTTAATTCTGAGCTTCTTGACATCTCAGCAGAATTTGACAAAATTGACAATTCTGTTCGTCCCCACCGCCTTTGTTTCTTTCTAGGTGTCTTTGAATCTAATATTTTGTTGAATTTATTTTTTTAACAATACAAATATTACTTTTTTATACATATACTCTATTCAGTAATCACTAGTTAGTAATAGTTTACATACTTTCATGGATATGAATTTGTATTATTTAATAACTATACAATTCTCACAGAGACGTTTTATTTTACTTTATCTTAGACGTAGAAGAACAAAAATTAAAAGATGATTTCAAAATGCTGATATTATCTTTTAATCTAATTTCTTATTTATATATATTTTAATTTTAAAATTGAATTATCAATCATATCTCGGAATTTCCCGGAATCCCGAGAAGAGTATATTATTCTCTTAATCCCACAATAAGCAAAAATCTAAGAAATGAGAAGCTTTATCTCGTACTCATTCTGTCAACATACATCGGAGGTGAGGTCTCGGAGAGCTGCTGTGTTCTACGGTGTGCCTCAGGACTCTCTCCTTGGCCTGCTCCTCTTTCGTATTTACCTTTTTCCTTTTGACCTTTTTCTATGTCGCCTAAGTATATCATTCAATTTATATGATGATGACCAGCAAATATTTGTCTACTTATTCCCATGCTCGTTCGCCGTGATCGTCATTAATCATTCATTTGCATAAGACACGATTAGTGAATGGCTATTGGATAACTTCCTCAAACTCACCTATGGTAAAACTAAGGTTCTTTTAGGAGGGCACCTCAGCAGGTGTCGATCTATTATAAATTGCAGCCCCTTTCTCAATCTATGTATCTCACCGATCGCCTTCTATGACAGCGTAAAAAATATGGGAGTTTCCTTTGCTAGTCAACTAGATTGTAAATCGCATTTTGCTAGTATTAGATAAGCATTTCTCTACATTTTCCATAACCTAAAACGTATCCGGTCCCACTTTAAACGAAACAGGATTAAGATAACCATCCATGCCCTAGTCACTTCTCATCTGATTGTAACGTGATTACAGTGGATTTTTTCCTAGAAGGCAGAAAACAAAGAGATGGGTTCCTACAATTAAAAAAAATCTCGAGTGATTACTGTAACTATATTTTCTCTGGAGCCCCCAACACTACAATTCATCTCATCCGACCTGTCTACAACTCTTCTGCTTGAATTCTTTTCCGTCAAGGATGGTTCTCTCGTGCTACACCGTTGCCCCGTGAACTGCTCTGCCTTAATATTAAATTTTTAATTACCTTTAAGTTCCTCTCTCTTACATTTAAAATTCTATAGCCCACAACATCCCCTTACCTCTCCCCTACACTGGCGTTGTCCAGGAAATAAATCCCTTCCTTCGGAAAGTGTCCCCCTGCTTTCAGTTCTCCGCTCTCTTCTCTGTTGCAGGGGTGATCGTGCTTTCTCTACATTTGCTCTAGAAACACACCTTATCTGTTACGCAATTTCCTAGTTCATGGGTGTTACCTTGCAGAGGCTTCAAGGGAAGAAGATGGCGTTAATGTGGAATGAAACTGACTCACGTTTTATGGCAATGTGTTAGAAAGCAAATTTAAAGTCCCTCTCTATGTGGAGATTGAGAGAATGAGACCCATCTCTTGATAAGTTTCTAATAATAATAAATAAAATAATGGGGTAACGCGTTTAACCTAAGATAACTTTAAATCAAGAAGAAGAATAAAAAAAAGATACAGCATACAAATAAAATAGTAAAGGTTAGCAGAGTGTTCCCTTGCTAGTGATCTAGGTAACCTAAAATATAATGTCAGAATAAGATATGGGAACGGATATGCAAATTCAGAAGACAAATGTGCCTCATTGTGGAATTTCAGATTGCTTGATATCCACATAATACGCTCTTTTAATTAGAACATATATATCTAGGACAGATTATTACAAGGTTTATAATAGATATATATCGTTCAAACCAGGTAATAAATTTTGCTAATAATCTATGTAAACATATATTTTATCCTCGTTCGACCCGGCGACATTGTAGAATGTATTTTTTAATTTTGTCGAATAAAATGTATTCAGACCGAAGTAAACATCAACTGAAAAAGATTATTTTTTAAAAATACAATACAGTATACTGTAGATTAGTTCTGAATTTGTTAAAAAATATTAAAAATCTACAGTATCCTGTACTTTATATTTTTTTATTCTAACTTATCTATTATATTTTATATGATAATATTGTTAAAGGACATTGATCAAAATTTCATTAATTAACTTTATTTATTACAAAGTGCTATTAACACAATAAAATGCAACAAAAATACAGTGAGCCAGCCATTTCAAGAAATTGGGCCTATTAAAAATTAAGGAAAAAAATACTAAGAATTAAAATGAAACCTTTCAAAAAGCAAATACAATGAAGCTTAAGAATGAAATTTAGCATAACAATTTCCTTTAGGTGTTAAACACAGAAAAACCTTGCAAGATTTACATCCAAAACTGGTTCTCTCTTTACATTCTTCTAATCTACATCTTTGGAAAGTCTTTATCGGTAAAGCTTCAGGCAAATGATTCGCTTTTCTATTTTCTTTAATAGGAAGTAGAATAGCTTTTTTCATTCTTTTCCCAAAGCGCTTTCCTTATTTGAATCTGATAAAGCAGAATATGCTTAATCATTAAACCTTTTGCTCATAAGAATTTCAGCTACTCTTAATTTAAAATCAAGTGAATGAAAGGTGTCTTTTACAGACAAAATTTCCTTTCTTTCATTTTTGTATTCAACCCAAAGGTTTGTGCAAGCTAAGTCTAATAAGTAAAATATCAATCTTACAGTCCATTTGTTAGTCTTAGCTTAAGTTTGGTACTAAGCAATTGACCTGTCACACAAATCTAATCCAGTCATACATTCATTATACATTTAAACAATGTTAGGCTGAGGTATTTCAATGTATTTTTTTTCCTTCTTATCCTATCTTTTACATTTATTTATTAGCTCAACTGCAAAACAAGTACTTACCAATATGATCGGATTTTTATCAGACCACTTAACAATCGCGATTTCAATATTTTTACCTACCATATCACATGCCCCTTGAACTTCTCTCTGCATTTCACAAGCTGATTTTCGTTTTCTTGTTGTTTCACATGAAATCTATTTTTCATTATTGTACCTGTAGCTTTCATTCCTTTTCAACTTGAAAATTTAACAAATGCATGAAAGTAAAAACCTATCAAAATAGAGCATTGAGCCTACAGGAAGACCTTCAGCAAATCTTAATACAACTACATTACCAATAGTTGAGACTACATTATTTACTTTTTTACACATATGTTCCTTGACTTGAAATTATTCAAAATTTCATACAAGACATTGAGGAGTTGTAAGAACCAAGTTTTTAATCTTTCTGGTTCAGGGTTTCTGGGTATATATTGTTTTAGCTTACTTACACCATGAAATGGTAGCATTTGCTCATCAATTGCCAACGCTTGGGTGTCACTCTCCATACTTTATCCTTGCTTCGCCCTTCCTCAGAAATATCATTATCATACAAAACTTTAATCCTAGCTCTAATTTTAAAATATCTTTCTCCTGTCATGTTGTGGACTATCTCTGGTACTCTGTACTTTTGTGACCAGTACATTTTAATCCAGGTATAATGAAAAAAGAAGATTACTAAAATTGTATGAATTGCCTCTATTAAGAAGTTTATATATATATTTATAAAACGACATATCATGTTTGCAAAACAATTAATAAAAGTTAAAAACAATGTATTACCTTATGTACAGACATAATTAGTGTAAGGAAAAAAAATCTTCATATCTCTTCCGGTGTTGTTTCAATACTTTTGCCACAATTATAAATACTTTGTTGATTTGTCGAAGTTGGAATTTTCTAAATCATTTCATCAGGAGTATTTACTCCTTAAAGTAATCAATTGATTTTCGCCCACTATCACTTGTGACATGAATTAGATAATGTTGTTGTCCATCAAATTTAAAATGCAATAGAAAAGAATAATAATACATCTACAAACAATCTTTCCAAATCATACAATATGTAAAATTAACAAATAAAGTTTGTCTTAAAAATTTCTTACTAAATTCTGAGCGGATGCTTGAATACAAGTAAAAATACTATATTTAAATTAATTAAAAAAAAAATAAAGTCTGCCCTATGCAGCTTATGTTTATCAGAGATAGAGAAAATAAGAGAAAATGAAAAAATTTCAAAGAGAATGTAATTTTAAACACAATATTAATAAAAATGTTTTTTTTTTATAAATTACTAGCACTGTACCTTCAAATTCCTTTTGGAAAGATTTTGTCTATTGTTTGACGAAAGTCTAATGGTGATGGATCCTTCATCTGAACTGGATCGCTGATAATTTCCTCTAATTCTAAATTTGATTCAGGAGAATCTTTAGCTGCATCCAATAACTGATAATATCATTTTCTGTAATAATAATAACTATTAGTAATATTAATAATAATTAGTTATATATTATTTTAATTATGTAGGAAAATAAGATGAAATTGAAATTAAATTGAATAGCATATTTTTTAACAATGCCTAAAAATAATACTAAAGTTCTCCTCCAAAATGAATTCGATAAGGGCGTAAGCCAATGAAACACTTTTAATGGGAATAGACCCAGTGTACAGAATGCTGTTATGATAATGTTTTAACCTTATTTATAAATACGAAGTTATATAATTAACATTCCTTAAAGTTCTAAATGTTATTAAACTTTCTCTATCTAACACTAATTAAGCCGAAAATACAATGAACTTACCAATATGCTGGTGACATCTTTTCGCCATTGTTATGATTCTTAGGCATTTCAAGCTAAAGTAAATACATGGTGCACGACACTTTTAAAAAATTGTGGTGCCAGACTTAAGATTAAAGGTACATCAAAGGACACTCTCACTCTCCATCAGCAAGGACGTGCAGAAGGCCTTTTGTAGAGGTATAATAAGAGTTTAGTATATACATATATATATATATATATATATATATATATATATATATATATATATATATATATATATATATATATATATATATATCGAGTCTAAGAAAATAATAACTAAAGACATCTGGGTTTAGCTTTGCTCCTTCGATGTTTTTCGGCAACATAGGAAAACGGGAAAAAGGGTAAATGATACGAGACTGATTCTTGACCTCAGCTCATAAAGGCAGGCCCTTCGAGGGTGAACTTATAAACAACCTAGTCAAAAGTGCAAACTGCCAATCTCGTATTATCCCCGCTTCGAGCCACAAGACGCAAAAGTGCGGCAGACCAACCCGAGGTCCCACCTTACGAGTCCCCCCCAAATCATTCACCTCCCCACCCACCTCAGCGGAAGTAATTTGTGTATATAACAAGATGACCCGTGTAAACCAGGCTTTTTGTTCGTTCCCAAGGAAGAGACAAGAAATTCACCGGTTAACAGAAGATTTTTCGAGTTCGACCAGAAGACTCAAAAATTACTGGTACAAAGTGATTGCAAGTTAAGGAGAATTTGCAGTCCTTGTACAATACCAGATTGTACCAAGGAAGCTCGGCGCCGTTCAAGCCCCAAGATTAGTATCAACCTACACAGATTGAGGACTCCAAATCTTATTCTATCTGAGTTTGACAACTCCAAACTAGATAGATTTCTCATCTAAAATCGAAATTATATAAGCAAGACCCAAATCGCTAAAAAATAATATAAACATATTTCAACCTTTTTAAGGTCATAAACGTACGAGAACCAACCCGCCTCATTAACATTTTGTTTTGATTCTCTTACGCCAACTCGAAGTTCCATGTGACGTCACTTATCCACCTTTAGGCCGGAGGAACGCCATCATGGGGAGCAAACTGCAAACTCCTCGAGCTACGCCTCTCAGGAACAAAAATCCCCGAAGATATTCAAACTGAAATCGGGTATTAATCTCCATTACCTTATGTAAGAAAAGAATAATCCTGTTATTTATGTCCCCGTGCATAAAAATTAGTTTATTGGATGTCTGACTAAGGACAAAGCTATTAACTTAAAAATTGTTTCCCCCGTAAAAATTTATCTCGAAGCGAGCTGCAAAAGATCACCCAGTAATCCCATTTTCTTTTTTTAAGTGTATTAGATCTGTATTTATTGTATGTTATTTAGTAAGATGGGTTATGTTTATTAAAGTCTATTTTTCCTTAGTAAATGCACCGTTTTAATCATCCTCGAACGAGTTGAAGTGGCAATATTTGATAAAGTCAACAAAGTAACCCAGTTTATTCATTCCCTAGAATAAAAATAAGATTAGCACTCTTAGAGCCCGATCCTCAAGCGATCACAGAGGCACGAACCTACGCCTCAATTTAAAGTTATTCGGTTTATTAAAAATCAATAGAACAAATAAATATATATATAGATATATATATTAGCTCAGCTAAACTACGACACTTTTGATAAGGTGTGGCCCGAGGGACTACGTGAAAACTCGCCAACAATACGGAGTCACCTCTTTGCACCAGAAGGCTCCTCTTGCACTGCCTCACTGAACAGAGATGCTACATAATATACAACAACACCCTCTCACAACCTTTCACACCACGCTCAGGCGTTCCCCAAGGGAGCGTACTAGTACATACACTATACATCATGAACACAAACGACACTCCACGCCCCCTTAAAAGATGCTGTCACACATACACTGTGTCTTACGGCGATGACGAGACCATTCTCGTCAGTGGCCGCGGACCAGAGGAAATTGCGCTCCACGCACAAATAATAGAAGACGAAAGGAAAAATTACGAGGATAAATTGATGATTGCCACGAACCCTCAGTAGACACAGATTACACTCTACGGCACAAGAGACCACTTCATGCCATGCACAACCTACAAATCTGCTTACACATAGCAGACAGAAACAATCTAAACCCAACAAGGCTCGAATATACACAACTTACCAAAATCTTCCATGTATTTTTTGCAAAGACCCTCAGGTTTAATATACATCGGAACATAATACTAGCAAGATCCTCACCTACAAATACATCGCTGCGCAGTTTTTACTCTGCGGGCAAAAAGCTACAGTTACACCTATATAAAACACTCGTGTAACCCTTTCTCACGTACGTCGTACTGTTACTCGTAGCCGCGAGTTTTACGTGGTAGCAGAAGGCTCAGCGCATTCAGAACTCTACTCTGAAGCGCGCTTGCCGCTCTTTTTCTGTACACGAGAATGGCCACACTACACGATAACAAAAAATTAGCACCCCTCAACACATACGCCCACACCAGACTCACAAAACAACTTGAGAACCTCGCCAGAGACCCATTATACACAACACTACATGTAAGAAGGTATGCGATGGCACCGCGATACCCCGCGGCCCATGACCACCCGCAACCCATACCGTTCTTTGCATAAACTAAAGGCATCATGAATAACGCGTTTCCGACCGAGCTGACACGCCCTCCTTCCTGACCAGCCTCTAATCGTCATCCAGTCACGATCATACCGAGTCCAACCCAATTACACCATGCATCAGTGTCTAGCCACCGACATACTAACTCCTCCTATCGCTTTTTAAGTTATTTCGGCAACCTTTTCTCTTCGATTGCCTGTTCGACTGTGTTACACAGTGATCCCTTTCTGTCCTTTCTATACACAAAATGAAAAATTCTATCTCTGAAATCTTCTTATTAAACTATTTGTGCCAGTAAAATTAATTAATGTACAGTATACTGTACGCGGGGTCTAATGAGGATATATTTAGCGACATGATTTAGCTACGCTTTCAGATCGAGAGCTAAAGTTGCCCAACACTTAATACAGAGAAAACCGGGGGAAAATAGATTTAGCACACAATAAGCCTTATTCACATATGCTACTCCGCTCCTGAGTTGGTTATTCATAATCTTATGTAATCTTCCAAGCATTTTAGACTTCTTTCTATGCCTTCGACCTGCATTTTCAGTTCCATATTTTATGATATCCAGGTAAGTGTATCTAAGTGATTTAACTAAAATATAGAATTGTAAAAGTTATGGATGATTTCCTTATTACATATGATTATTTCTCTCGCTTTTAGGCAAACGCGAGAATAAAATAACGAAGTTTTCGTCAAATAAAAAATTAATTGATGTCCAATGTATATTAATACGGCTGAAAACGCCGTTTCCTACCATGACTTTTAGAATGAAAAATTCTGACAAATATATCAATTAGATTTCATTAATCTAATTGCCGCATGTCAAAATCGCTTTGATTTAAGCAAACATAATTTTGAGCGCTCTTCCAATATTCGCTCTACTAACAAATTTATATTAAAATATGTACTCCAATATAAAATATACATTCTTATATGCGTTCTACGATAAAATTTCACTTACGAGAAGATTAAAATAAGGTAGTTTTTTAGTATTAGTAGCGGGAATTTCTAAAAAACTGTTGGCTATTTTAACTTTGATTGGCATAACTTAGAGACAGGGTCTCCTAGATGTGACTTAAATTCAGTATTGGAGACAGCAGGAAATTTTATATGGACAAAATTTTATATTGTTGATTATTGTTTCATTGGCCTTTGTAAAGTACTATTCTCAACATTCATATTGTGGAAAAACAAACGGGATTTTCAGGAATGTTACCAATAGGAAAAGTGATTCACAGAATGTTGTGCATAATTGTTATAAATGTTATGTGAAGTAAAAAGCGCAAATATATGGCTGGAGGTTGTGCAACTATAACTAGATGTTCAGTGAAATGATGTTAAACTATGAAATGTTCATCACATGAAAACTCCTTTTTTTATTTCGTGCATTTTAATAACATGATAAATTGCAAACTTTTTTTTCAAGTTAGATTCTGGACAGTTTTCACTTTTTATTGTTGTTTTTAAATAAAGATGAACGTCCACTTCGATCCATTGTTAGGTTTATCCAAGCATTATAGGAATCTTTGCATGGATTCTTTTTGTCTCAAATCCATATTAAATATGCTCACATTGAGATATGACGATATAATTCTACCCTCGTTCAAGTATACAATATGTGCTGAAAATTATGTTCAAAGCTTATTCAAAGAGTATATAAAATTGTGGAAACCTTTGGAGAGTCCAGAAAAATAGACGATTAGTTCACTAGAGGAAATAAAGACACGAATACTTAGTCAAAAGGATTTTAGCCTAGAATCAATAAACAGTAATGCAAAAGTCGAAAATAATAGAAAGCACAGTAAACAGATTTATGGCCGTTTAATTTTAGGCCTTTTTGTTATTTCCATGTTGACCATCGCCACAAGAATGCACTTTAGGCAATTCTCATTTTCAGGATCGGTAAGCAATTAAGATGAGTGACCTATGTATTCCAATTTTAACGTTTATGCATTTTTTCGTGCTCAATATATCATTAAATGCATTACATAGACACAAAAATACTAAAAACGCCCAAGTAATCAAGAGAAGAAAAACGAATGTAATTCACAAATCTCTTCTTGATGACTTTCGCCCTAGATTGGCTGATTTTTTAATGATATTCATGTTGTATATACTTAAACATATTTAGAAAAATATCACTTTCAAAAAATTAAAGTTTTAAAATAAGAAACTTTTAATTTCTCTGTAGATAAAATATTTTAACTCTGCAACTTATAGATTCATGAATAAGACAAGTACCCAAATGGTAAAGAAATGGAAACAAAGTACCTTTCGATGTGTGAACACTCATCTCTCATTAAAAGGGCCGTCTCTTTTTCCAGTTAGCTATTTGAAACTAGATATAAAACCTTTATTAAGAATGAAAATGTATTTTTTTCAGGTGATTTTACCAATACTCTCAACAAACTCTAACCTTATATCATTCTAATTTGACCTCACAATATAACAGAGATTTCGCTTTGCTTCAACGTTACTGATGGGGAATAATCTTCATTTCCATATCAGTTCACAGTATGAAAATTGAGCAAACCTTGATTCGTCTGAAAATAATATGTCCGGGCCCAAAATCCAAATAACTGTTGTTTATTGTTTCAGTGCACTTATTCCTTTTCTTAACATGAGTCCTAGTTCAAGATTTATACTAATGCCTTGAATTCGTCTTTTATTTTGTTAAATTTGTTTTTATCAAATATTACTAATCTTAACGCTCCTTATTTTCCTTATGATATAAATTATTCCGATACTAAGATGCCATTAGAGATTAAAAACACTTTGGTCAGCTTTGCTCATTAAAATTTCATGAAATCTATTTAAAACCAAAGGCAAATAAAAAATGAGATAATATGCATCTTTGAAGTACTCTCCAGTCATTGTTAATGTTAATGAGATTATTTCGCACATCTCAGATTATGAGCATATTTGCATTTCACCATATTATTTCAGATGCTCATAATAAATATGAAAATTTCCGCAATAATTCCGACTCTACTCTAATTATAGAAGTTCTTTCACCCCATGCATAAATTATTCAAATTTTATAGCCAAGATATTTGGTAATTCCAACTGGAGTTCTCTTCAGATCAGAGCATTTTTTTGATTAGTGAGAAAATAATCATTTGTGTAAACGAATTTCTCATATATATTTATAGCTTTGACAAAAAATTCGCAGTTGTTGTGGAATGCATCTCTCAGAGAGAACCTACACGTTTACGTAGGTTCTAGGTTAATAAATTGCTAAAGCATACAACAGTCAGGAAATCTAGACACGAGTCAATATCTAAACATAATCAATGTTTTTCAACTTCTTAGTAAAGCGAGATGTTTGCTCTTGGGATGTTATAATAACTAACATGGGCGTAGTTAATGTAATCATGATAAATATAAACTGTAGGTTGGATCTAAAAACGATGGGGGGAGGTACAAATATTTTATAAATTCAATTTTTAACCCTGTTTTTTTTTATGGACCCAACATCAAAACCTATCGTGTTGAAATTTCAGACATTTACATTAATATTTTCAGGTCCCTTAACGCAATTGAAATTTTGAAAAAAAAACCAAAATTGTCGAAAAATTATCACTATTTATCTTCAAACTTAAAGTTGTAACATCAACATTTATGTCATATACGGGGTATATCATTTCCATAGAACTTAAAAAATATATATTTCCATAAAACTTTACAATCAATACTTCTACTTCCATTTTATTGAATAAAAATAATCTATTAACTATTCGATAAGTTTTTCTTCCGTTTGTTTCCATGCAACCTGTATATTTTTATCATCATCACTCTGAAATAGAAGAAATTGAACAATTAACAGTCGAATATTTAAATTTTCACTATTATTCAATATCCAGTTATTCAATGCAATTAGACTTTTTTAGTGTTAGTACCTTTCATTACGAAGTCCTTCTTGATATTAAATGAGGGTATTTTTCTCCTTAACTCAATTCTACTCTTTATATAGCTGGCCCGTTTGTCTTCTCAACAAACTACTAGTGAAGCTTTTGTGACCAGTTTGATGCATATCTCAACCGTTTGTGTGTGACAAGGAAACTTCAAAATATCCAATTTAGGTTTTTGACGGATAGATTCCTTGAGTTCTTCATCAGAGAGCGTCTTCGTCAGGGACGCTTTGGTAACAACGGTCTACTGTCAATTAATTAGGTGGATGTACTAGAAAGTTTTAAAGTTTATGTCTGGGATGTTAAAAGTGCGTATTGATTTTCCTTTATAATCTTTTCATGATTTCATAATTCTTGTCCATGTGAGTTCCAGGATATGATTTCGTTCAGCTTGCAACATACAGAGAAGAATGTTTTCTGCATGTGCAAAATAAGCATTCCTTTGATCACTGCGGCAACTATATCTTTAATCTGTTTGTTCATCCCTTGCAGTGATTGCACTGTCTTAAAGAGGTTGAGTGCTTAATCTTGCGAAAAATAGTTAGCTTTGATTTCAAACCATCATAGTTCATGCTCCTTCATGATGAACAAGACAATGGATTTCATGGTGTCAGAAGGGCAGGAAGTTGAAACATATGATCTCAGTATACTATTTGTCGTTGTAAGCCATCGTGTATGCGACATTTTTGCAGGACGCATAGAAGCCATTTCAGCAGAACATTTAACTTGTGAGATAGATAGAAGGATATCAACAGATACTTTTGTTCGGTGCACAGATTTCCACTGTCAGCCGATGGCAAGTTAAGCTGAATTGTCTCGAATTCAACAACACTTAGAGTTTCACATTTATCCACTTACTTCCTAACGGTCCAACAAATCCACGAGGCCCCGTTGTTTTTCCATCCAAATTGTTGATGAGATGGCGCAATGGGAGCTCATTTGCTGGCAAATAAACTAATGCACTGGTATATTAAGTTTTTTTTCTAACATTCTGATCGCATCTCTTTTTGTTATTCTATTCACTGCCGTTGCATCACATCCCAGAGCAACAAGTTTATCAGTTGCGATGTTATTTGCTTCCAAATACAAGAATATTGGGTTGCATATAGCTTTTGCGGAACCTTCCTTCATTGTCAGATATCCAAGTTATTCTGAACCAGGTTCTTCTATTAGAGAGATGTGCTCTTCCATTACAGTAGGAAATATACATTTTGTTACAGGGCACAACCTAGGTGATTCTAGATGGTCTTTAGACGCTGAATATAAATTTGTCTTTAAAATCTGCATATCACGTCTAGTTTTGGGGTAATTTGAATTTTTCTTTTCAAGCCACTTCACACTTTTGCTCAATATTGTACCAATATGCAATTTTTGATATATTTAATATATATAATAATATATACTAATAAATAATATATATTTAATATAAATTAACATTTTTAATATATATAAAGTAGACTATATTGAAGCTTAAATATCAATGAATTCTAATTACTAGGGATGTTTTCGGATTTTTTCAGATTTTCAGATTAATACATACTTATTTGTGATAACTTTTCTGCTACTGATAATTGGTAACTGGTAAAGAAGATAACACGTTTATCAAAGTTTTGCTCTGATAAGAGCCTTATGATAAGGATCTCACATTGTGTATCCTTTGCTTGCTCAAGTTAGGATTTGGAATTTTCTGATGGCTTCAAAATCTAGACGCGGATGTGTAAACAGCACCAACATATCTTGTTATACTTGTAAGCAATTTACACCAGTCACACAACGGAGAAAAATAAAAACAGCAGTAGCTATCAAGCTAGCCTACAAATACTATTTTGGAAGCAAAGTAGGAAACCAGGATAAAGATTGGGCCACTCATATTTGCTGCACGCAGTGTAACACAATGTTGACAGCTTGGTTAAATGGGAAGAGGAAGGCAATACCATTTGATCTTCCTATGATAAGGTGTGAGCCCTAAAATCACTTTAATGATTGTTATTTCTGCCTAACAAATGCGGCTGGATTTTCAAAGAAAAACAAATCTAAAATTGTTTATCCTAATTGCCCATTAGCGTTGAAACTGGCCCTGCATGCTAAATCTATTCCAGTACTGGAGGCACTAATTGAATATTTTAGTTCAAAGGATGATTCTACATTGATATCTAGAGAAATTGAAGAAGATCAAACATATGTTCCAATTGATCAAGATGTAGAACCAAATTTATTTTTCCAACAAAGTTTAAACGACTTGGTACGAGATATAGATCTGTGTAAAGAAAAGGCTGAGTTACTTGCCTCCCGATTAAAGAAAGAAATCTTCTCTTTCCAGATGTCAGGGTATTTTTCTTTCAGGATCGTCCCTAAAAGTTATCAACTTTTATTCCCAAGAAAATACTGTATGTTACTCTAACAATATTAATCGCTTAATGCAGGTAATCAGGCGTGACTATAATCCTAATGAGTGGAAACGTTTCATTGACTCTAGTAAGGTAAGTCTTGAAGCTGTTCTGCTGCACATTAGTAATGGAAAAATTCCAATGCCTGTCGCCCACGCTACAGGTCTTCAAGAAACATATTCATCAATGGAACTAACTATTCGTGAAACTTATTGAGTACAAAGAGAAAAACTGGGGCATCTGTTGTGATTTGAATGTTGTATCACTTCTTCTTGGGTTACAGTTGGGATACACAAAGTACATGTGCTTTTTATGTTTATAGGTTAGCAGATAAAAGTAAAAATCACTATAAAAAGCGTGAAGGACCAGCCAGAGAAGAACCCATTGCTGGCAAACATAATTTTAAGCATGATGCTCGGGGAGATAAGAAAAAAGTTAATCTTCCACCTGTTCACATTAAATTAGGGTTAATGAAAATGTTTGAAAAGTGTATGGATCAAAGAAGTTAAGGCTTTTAATATTTGAAAAACAAATTCAAAGGATAATTAACTGATACAAAAATGGAAGCTGGAGTTTTCACTGGACCACAAATTCGTAGAGTTGTTTCTGATGATTCCTTCACTCTATGTCTCAATGAAAAGGAACGCAAAGCATGGTTATCCTTTGCGGAAGTCACTGAAAACTTTCTCGGCAATTTTAAATCTCAAAACTAACGAGAAATAGTAAACAATATGCGGGAAGCCTATGAAAAGGTGGGATTTAGAAATGTCACTTAAAATGCATTTTCTGCATTCTCATCTCGATTTCTTCCCTGAAAATCTGGAAGAGGATAGTGGTGAACATGGTGAACGTTTTCATCAACAATTTGGGTTATGGAGACGAGCTACCATGGAAATTTAATCCAAATAAGTTGGGGATTATTGCTGGTCTTGACAGAAACAAACTTTGATGTCTCACAAAAGAAAAACGAGAAGGCTACAGCAAAGTTTCTTTAAACGTCAAGTGCATAAGTAACATAATGAATACAATAAAATCTTCACAACTTCGGAGGGGGAGTGGGGATTTTGCCAGAGATGTACTTTGTCTGTCCTAAGCCAGAATAAAGGAGGAAGGTACCCACCACTTTTAAAATATTTCATAAACTAAAGAGATTTTCTAATTTATTAATCAGAATAGATAGCGAAGGGAGGGGGCATTACACAAAATTTAGACGTAATAGCAAATTTTTGTTTTCAAATTCGGATTCAGCGCCCTCAACCTAATTAGAAACTCCTATTCACATAACTGTAACAAACAAAAATATTAGATTTGTTGCCTAGTCATGAGTTCCTCCCATTGTATCAACAAAAAATGTGTTACCTTTTCCAGCATCAAAATAAATAAAATATAATAGCTTATCCGATCTAATTTCTTGCTGTTGTGTAGTAAGTTCTTTGACACGCTCTCTTATAACTTTTGGCTTGTCAACTAATACAGAAGTTTCTTTGCCCTCAATTGACAATAAGTATTTAAGGACGGAACTTATTAGTAAAACTACCACTCGATCAGACACACCAGTGCAGTCACATGCCAACGCAAATTCTGACAATTAAATTCGTTTTGATGGAGACTTGGATGTAAATATTTTGTTTACTTAGATTTCACGGATGAAGGAAGCTCATAGTCACTAACATCATCAGCAGATTCTGTTTCTGAGCTAGCTGAAAGAAGAATCACTTCGATATTATCTTTTGAAGTAGATGGTTGATTTAAGAGATAATACTCACGATTCTTCCTAACTGCACTCTGAATATTCTTCTTTGATTGAATTGGATCGATATTACCTATTGCCGTTTTCCTTGTTGTTCGTTGTCTCCCAGATGCGTTCGCTCCAATGGTGGCACCTTCTTTTCTTTGCTACAAGAACAGTTTTCAAAGCAATCGCATTTACAACACGAAATATCAAACAATTGCTCTGCATTCTTTGTAAAATCGTTACATTTCTGTTTGAATAATTATACAATTGTGCTGCTAATATTTCTCACTAAAGCCTGATATTTTGAATAATAATTTATAATTCTTTTACTAACTACCTTTATTGACAAACAAGGGATTGATTGATGCCGTTTTCCCAAGAGAAATTAACTTCTCCGCTACTTATGTTATAATTTGTTGAAATGGCGGTTCTTTTCTATTGCGGTTCTTTTCCTTATCTGGCTCAAACAAAAAATATTTTATAACATCTTTATAAGTTGAAACACTCGTTTACTATTGACGCAGGGTATGCAGAACAAAGAGCTTTCAATTTCATGAAGCGTTCTAGGTTAAAAGGCTATAATTAAATATTGTTTTAATTTTTTTTCTTGCATATTATTTAGCTCTAAAATATAATAAAGGGTGTATAAATATTTATTTTACACTAGAGATAACTGTTCTTAAATACAAATAGAAGAATCTGATCAAAACAATATGTAGACTCTAGACAGAGCCACAAATACACACACACACACACACACACACACATCCAATCTCAACGAGATTCTCCACACTACTAAAACATATTTTTCAAGTACGCCGCTATAATCTATCATTGAGGAACCTCTAAATATCAATAGATTACTTCCAAATTTCATTTACTCGTTATTAGAAATACAATAATTATTTGGTTGCAGGTATCAATTCCAAATTCGAATATAATTTTCCGATATAATCTACGATATTAAAAATTTAGTTGAAAATCGCATTATTTTCAATTTTCAATGGCGTTGGAAAACCCTTAAAAATGATTATATAAAAAAATCCTTATAGGAGGTTTAATTTGACAGATAACCCTATAAAAAAATCTTAGGGGAAAATAAATTACAGATAAAATGTTTTTCACTCTACCATTATAGAGGTAGAGGGAACACCTTGGATCTTTTTCCATTGACGCTGTTCTAACAGTCGTATTCGCTTGATTACTTTTGCTATTAATCGAATTTCATTCAGCCTCCCTAAATTACGTCTTCTTTTGTTATTTCTATCGATTAAGCGAGCTAATTTATTATTTTTATCTATTATTCGAGTGTTTGCATTGGAAATGTGGCCCTCCCGTCCCTATTTTAAACGTTTATCCCTTCTTATATATGTTTTTTTCTCATCCTGGTGATTTACGTGAGAGTGATTCATAATAGTAGTGTGTTTTTTTGTAGAGCATACAGTAGGTCAATAAATCTTTTAAATAACGTGCTAAAAGTGCAGAAATTGATCAGTTATTAATGTGTCACTTTTAATAAAAGTTATCAAGAAGTTAATAAAAATATAATGATCCCCTTACAAATAAAAAAAATCAATTACAAAACAAGTTACTCAAATGTATTAAATATAAGGCTAGTTAACAAATGGCCTCCATATTTCAATATGAATACTATACACGAATGACTAAAAATCAAAATCATTCAAAACTAAGCAAATAAAAATCTAATTCCGAGCTTTGTTTCCTGATTTAAAAAAAAAGTCCTTCACGATTCATGCAAATAACAAACTTAAAGATGGAAAAGTCAAAGTTGAAAGACGGATAATAATCAGATTCGATCCAATCTCTTTCAAAAGAAGTGGATTATAAACATACAGCAGCTTCGAAGATGAAAATTACGTCTGAGATCAATTTTCGTATTTTGGGCTCTTTGAACTCATTATTTTATGAACGCCTAGAGATTTTCAGTCGCGTAGGACTCTATATCTTGCTATGTCGGTCGGTCTGTCCCAGTTTCGCTTTCTTGTTTTGGTAATAACATTATAATTATTGAACAGATTCTTATGAAACTTGAAACCTTTACGTTGTTTTGCATTTTCTTTTGAATGATATAATTTCCAAGGTCCTTCTAAGTTAGCACGTGAATTATATTGTTTTGGAAATAACATCATAGATATTTGGCCTATTCTAACGAAATTTGAAACCCTTATGTTGTTTTACATTCACCTTCCAATGATATAATTGACAAAGTCATCCAAATGTAAACCGGAGAATTATTTGGCAATAACTTAACTATTTGGCTGATTCTAACAAAATTTGACTCTTATGTTGTTTTTAACATTCCCTTTCAAATGATAAAATTAAAAAAAGTCCTCCCAAGGTTAGCCAAAGAATTATTTGGCAATAACATCATAACTATTCGGCCGATTCTAACTAAATTGAACTCTTATGTTGTTTTTTACATTCTAATCGAATAATATAATTGACAAAGCCTTCTGAATGTTGGTTCTCGAATTTCTGAAAGTTTTGAAGGTCCTAAGGTCATAAATCAGAATAAGTGAGAGCAAGACGTGACTTTGGTCAGCAGACCTTGTTTGACTTTACAATAATATAACAAAAATATTTAGGGCAAATTCTATTTGTTACTTAGTCATGGATTGTAAGACCAATAAAAACAATATTTTATGCTTAGTTTAAGTAAAATAATCAAGCAAGTTAGAAATCGTATTTTACATTAGATTTTCCACATCAAAAGGATTCAAATTTAAATAAAAGGAAGTCTAATAAAAAAAACATCTTCTCATTCAGGACACTTTATTATCAATAAATAAAGCGCTTCAAAATATTTGAAGCGCCTAGAACGAAATAAAATTAAAATAATGCAGAAATATTCAAATCATGATCAAAACTTCATAGCATTCATATTTAATTTACCCTTAGATTATTCCGGCTTTGTGCAGGCCAGTTTTGCTAAGGATGATCTGGCGTTTTCATATACGATATTTCTGCTTTGGAAGTCTAAGGGCAAGCGAGAAAAGAAATATCAGTAGTTTGTTTACTCACTAGCTTTATGGTCACTATGAGGATTATGAGAAGGAGTGATTGAGTATGATGAATTTTAGTTCCGTGATGCCAAAACACGGATCGCTTGAATGACTGAGTGTTCAAGCGGAATTGTGAATAATATAAAATATATGAAGTCTTAGTAAAGTTTGTTTGAGAGTGATTGGAAGTATTTGGGTCTGTCCTTCCACCTAGATACTGATAACACTTAGATATACCGTGTGTCTTTTTCACAATCAATTATCAAGCTCCTTTCAGCCTACACCTTTATAAACGAATGGCTTTCTGCCAACTCTCTCAAACTTAACCACGATTAAACTGAAATTCTTTTTGTTGGTACCCCTTCGGTGGTGGAGAAATATAAAGCTCTCTTTCCCTTCCTTAACCTCGAGGAAACAAATGTCGCCTTCCCTAATAAAGTCAGTAACCTTGGTGTTATTTTCGACGAGAAACTCTACTTTAAACCGTACATCCATCGTATCTGTAAGTCTTTCCTCGGATTCCTCCAAAACTCCTCAGTGTTTGATCCCATTTTTATCAACGAAGTTTGAGAATGCTATTCATGCCTTCGTCCCTCAAGCTTAGACTACTGCAATTCTCTTCTTGTGAATCTCCCTTCTTTCTCACTTCTTCCCCTATAACTAGTTCAAAACTATGCTACCCGGCTCCTCCTTCACCGCCCAAGGTTGTCTTCTTCGATGCATCTGTTACAGGAGCTACACTCTTTACTTATTCGCTTCCGTCCCCACTATAAAATTCTTCTCATCACCTACAAGGCAATAAACCTTGAGGCTCCACCTTATTAATCGTCTGCCCTATAACGTCTTCAAACTCCTCGGGCACTATGGTCTAACTTCGCTACCCTGCTTAACACTCCTTATTCTGTCATCTGCTCGATTAGTGACCGTTTCTTGTCAGTTTGTGCTCCTAGACTCTGGAATGATCTTCCTAACAAATTCCGATCCTCTCCCTCCATTGCTACTTTTAAACGTTTCCTGAAGACTCATCTCTTCAAAATTTTCTCCTCTTCCCTCTAAACTTTTTCTACACTCGCTTCAGAACGTGCGCTCTGGGAGGGCTAACATCTCTGAAGGCCGCATCATAAATATCTATAATTATTATTATTATAGCGATTCCGTTGGTTTGCTTTATATCATCCTAAAATTGGGATTTTCTTCATCTTTCTAAATTTTATCGAAATAAATGGGCAGAATAATGGCAAATTGAAGTATATTTTGAATCTTTGAAATCTTTTGAAGGGAGTAGAACTGGAATCAGTGAAGAGGCGTCTTGAGGGAAGTAGGAATCATAGTTCGTTTGCTTTAAATATTAGACGGTGATATGGAATATTCT
The DNA here is from genome assembly GCA_963969495.1 of Ceratothoa steindachneri. NCBI lineage: Eukaryota > Metazoa > Arthropoda > Malacostraca > Isopoda > Cymothoidae > Ceratothoa > Ceratothoa steindachneri. The sequence continues at coordinate 49,258,646 of OZ018335.1, read as the reverse complement.
CAATAAGAGTTCTCATAAGTGAAAAACTACTTAGGTAGTATTTAGAAATGTAAACTTGAAATAACCAAAGCATCAACAGAGACATAATTAAAGTAGTTTAGATAAATATAGAGGACAAAATTTTTTCTCCCGGGAAATTTATCTTTTTTAAAAAAAAACGAAAAAATTAGTAGAAGCATCAGCACATGAACAATTCAAATCATTAGTTAGATACATTGCCGTTTATGCTAGATTAGGGACAGGTGATTGGGAATGAGATAGAGTAAAATAGATGGAAATAATTCCTTCAAAATTAAAGATTGGAAAACAATGTCAACGACCCCCCCTCCCCTTCAAACTTATCGACAGTGACTTGGTTTTCTGATTTATAAACATAGGCTTCCTGTAATTTTGTGATATTTAGTACCTCTGATGGCAAATCTTTTAATAGCAAAATCTCGCAAATAAGTGTACTGCTGCGCAGTTGAAATTAATTATATGTGTATGCATACGGCATTTCTCCCGAATATATATATATATATATATATATATATATATATATATATATATATATATATATATATATATATATAAATATATATATATATATATATATATATGTATATATATATATATATATATACATATATGCAAATTTGTTAAAGACCATTGTGTATTTCGCCTTAGTTAATATATACACGCAAGTAGATGGAGGGGCTATGTGGTCTACCTTAGGGCCGACCTTCGCCAACTACTATATGGGTCAATTTGAAGAAAGATTATTGGAAAACAGTGAAAATAAGCCACACATATTTTGCCTATAAGTAGACGACATCTAAATCAACGCATAAAACTAGGATCATCTGATAAACATTAAGAAGCAATTGAGCATGGGTAATAAAATCCCTTTTCTGGATATTGTGGTTCAAAACATCAAGAAAGTATATAGAAAATGTACGGACAGGGGAAGATGCCTCAATGCGGCGAGCATATTAATGCTGCTCTACGTGGAAACTTTCCCAAACAAAGAGATCTCAAGCGTAAAACAAACACTCGTGAACAACGGTTTCTCGAACAGCATGATTGAAAATAAACACCAGTCATTTTTAAGAATCGCCTCAAAGAGATGGATACAACGAAAAGTAATCAGGGCACAGTAAACAACATCAAACTCTACTACATACAGTAATCAGATGTCCACAGCCTATAAAATAGATGAAAAATACATCAAGGAGCTTATTATCTGTATCATCAAAGTTAAGAATCAAATGGATAAAATTCAACTGATTATATACTCTAAAACAACAAAAGTCAACAATCTCCTTATGAAAACACCAACGGCCAAAATTCCTCGAATTTCAAGTCAACCAACATAGTTTACGAGTTCATCTGCCAAAAGAAAGAATGCAAGCTTTATAATAACTCTAAATATATTGGCCTGACAACTATCACACTTTCGAGACGCTTATCTATGCATCTGCAAAGCAGAGGAACTAAAATTCGTATGGAAAGCGCGCATAACATCAACCTGTCGAGAGAGAATCTAGTTGACAACACCGTAATTAAAAGAAAAGAGGGAAATAAACTAGGCTGAACATCTTTGAAGCCATTTTAATAAACGAAGAAAGGCTGGCCATCAATAGTCAAACGTTACCTGGAATCGAATATTAAGTTTTTTTTAAAATTCCACTCACCGGATTGGATCGTTTCCTCTAACGTTACGTTGAACCAGGCGTAAATAAATATCTCCTAAAACCGTTTTCTTTCATTCAGTCTGATTCCGAGCCCACATTTCATCGGTAAAGGAGAAAAGAATATATCAAGACGTTCCGAAGATGATCGACTAAGATCGAAAGCTAAGCAATTTAGTTTGGTTTTTACCAAAACCATTCATTTATAAGAGCGATGAATACAGGACAAGTGATCCACCATCTAGAAGATGGAATAAAAAAGATAGTTAGAAGAAGAAAAAGTTTTCAAAGGAAATTAATTAAGTGAAATACACAATGGTTTTCAACAAAACCTGCATTCAAGCATTCATTAAACAAAATGGCTAATTAATTAATAGAACATATAAATCAGTGACTTCGTGTAATAAACTTCCACTTTGATGATATCTAATTTAATGGACTAAATATATCTCTATACTTTAAAGTACAAATATATTATGTCCTTATTAGAAATTTAGGAGCCTTTGATATGTAAACAAGTTTCTTGTATATTTCAAATGCTTCCCTAAATTATTTCCTTTGTTTTTTGCTTAAATATTTTATATTATTCATAACTGAACATTTCCTCACGATCTTTTCCAAGTCGTTGTAATCGATGTTGTAACCATTACAGTGTAAAAGTCATTTGTTATTAATTTGGCTTTAAGGGCCCAGTTAAAAAGAGATGATAAATAAATATCTCAAAATAATATGAAGTGAATTCAGAGGTTTTTTACTCATATGTATTAATTAAGTATTTTTAACTTTGTTAAAGCAAATCTCTTCTACTTTTTTACTAAGATAGCGACTAACTTAATATTTACCACATATGTAACTTAATTTCCAAAAGAATAAATCGAATTAATAAAAACAACATAAAGTAAGTTCATTCCCGTCTTTGTTACATGCAAATTATAAGAGCATTGGCAGTGACCAAAGATCAAGCGAATAAATCAAGAAAGGTTAAAAAGTATAAAAAAGTACCCAGTACAAGTAAGAGAACTCTATCAGCTTGGGTTGCTTTAGACTTGCGACATTGGATTCCTCTTTGCTTTCTATTCATTTGTTCCGAACAACGGCCTATCATCTAAGCTGGCAACTTAGGAAAAATTCCCAGACCGTTAAACTTCTCCCTTAGATCCTAAAATCAGAATATCTATAGATTTTTTTCAGTTTATAACAGTGAAACGAATGTGGTGGATATTTGTAGAGCGATTTATGCAACCTAGTTACAGCACGTAACTATGTGCTTGTTGGTTGGCCGAGTACGGTGTTTGTATATGTTTATTTCTGGGTATTAACACTATTCAAACTTTTGCCAGGAAAATCGTTTGCGACGTGGAGGCGATGATTTTCTTGGCTTGATATCCAGGAAATAGCTCTTGGGAAATGGTTTTATTCGATAGCATATATATGTTTCTCTTTGCTGTTGGTAGGAGGTTGTTTATGATTCATGCTCGCATGCTTTCAGGGTTGTCGTATTCCTTAGAGAAACAAATTCCTAATAAAACAAGAAAAACCCCATTAAGTTCTTAATTTATTTTACCTTCGCCTTTATAAGATCCTGCTCTTCGCTATTTACAACTCCCACAACAACACCATCTTAATATTTCTATTTCACAAAATCAAGAACATTTTCTAGCAATTTATCAACTTTTTATATTGTAATCTCTCTTTATATTTCCTTTTAGAGAATTTGTCTCTCTCACTTTCGGCTTGCCACCGATATTCTTTTGTTTTGCCTCCCCAATTTTCCTTAGGAATTTTATTCTTCATGATACTTCTCTACTTTTTCCGAAATCCCTGATGTAGTTGCTTTACTTGACTTCCCCATCAGTTAGGGTTTCGTGATTCTGTTAGTATGTGTGGATGAAGAATCTGCCTCTGATGCTGGCTCATTTCCTTAAAGTTGATTTCTTTAAAGTCGACATAGAGAGTTTTGTAAAAAACACATTTATCTTCTTCGGGGAGATGTCGTAAATGGCAAGTTAAGCCAGAGAGTGACCGTTATTTAGGAATGCGGTTCACTTGCAAACGCGTTAACAAATATTTTTTTTAGTATAGTCGATGTGCGCAGTCCCACTTTAGGGCAAAAGAATTGATTTTAATTTTTTTTCGACAGAATATATGAAGGAGATTTCTTAAAAGATAATTGTAAAGATATACGTAGTATAAATGCTTGGTAAGTGTAGAGCAAAAGATATACCTTGTAACGTCTGAATGCCTTAAACGAACGCAATTCCTTCTGGGGTTGATGTTAAAGATGTTAATTGAAATGAATGTTCATAATAAACTGAGGCTCATGAAAAGCTGAATCACAAAAGAGAAGTTCATAGCGTATTATTTGGCGCCAAGTTTAGAAATTAACGGAATGTATACAATGTCGTGTACAGAGACTAAGGATATATTATTAAGGTTTTGTGTTTTTTGGTTGAGGAACTAAGTCTCTTTTTTACAGTAATGTGATATGCAACATATTCACCTGACCTTTCAATTTTCTTTTCGGACCTTTTCTCCACACTTAACTGTTCGGCTCGTAGTATAAAGTTTCTACCCGCGGAAAATTTTCATGTTGTACTAGATTAGAACCAAAAGTTAAGGATATTATTTGCCGATGGTATTAGTAAAATTGACATATTACAAAAAAAGGCGATTATTTTGAACATTATTATATCACTTGAGGTTAATTATAAAATTACGAAATTGTAAATATCCTAACATTCACTCAGGTTTAGATATAAAATAATAGGAAATGGTATAAGTTAAAGATAAAATGTAAAGAAGTTGAGAATATGGATAAAGAATTATTTTCACAATTCTTACGTATTTCTGCAATGCCATATTTTAAATTAATATTTTATATTATATTTTTAAACCTATTTACTGTAATGATTTCGATGGCATTCCTAAGCAAACAATTTAAAATCAGAGCTACTTTATATGAAAAGAAACTTTGAGCTATCGGGGTGCCTAACTGATGCTGCTCTTTCAATGAAGGTAAATTGAGTTATCTTGGGCATTCTTTGTACGATCAATTTCTAAATTGAGGAATTATTTTGCGGCTCTATGTTGGATGCGTTGCAATATTACAGTGACATTTGCGTGATGAATATCTTTGTAACATGATCTCCTATATATTTTTTAAATATTCACATAACTGATATTTTGCCATGGATTTAAGTTTATTTTCAGCAATTTTTTAAATTTTACACAGTAAATTCGTATTAAAATCCTTGCAAGATAAATAAAATTAAAGGATCCGAGCACAAATCCATTAGGAATACCGCTAGTGAATGATGCCCATATGAAATATTTCCATTGACATCAACTACCTGCATACAATTTTGCCACTAGTCTTCAATTCAATCCATTTTATTAAGTATCTTATATGGAAGGGTGAACAAATCACTTTTAAAATCGTGATAACCGCTAGGAAGGAAAGATTTTAAATATTTATCACAGTCCTCATTACGCACCGGAACTAGGTATCATCAGCCTATTCAACGGTGGAATGATGTAAGACTACTAAATATGTGTGGTGACATATTTAAGGGGAATTAAATCATAAATAGATAGGAGAAATGAGAGAAAGAGACATTCTTTTTTCGTGTTGACAGGAAAGATCTACGTTTGTGTCCGCTCAGTAACTGTACCGGGTTCGATCCGAATCCTGGCATGAGTGGACACAAGCGTCAGCGCACGTAAAGATCTTGCTACCGATTAGGGAACACGCTGTGATCAACCCTGTATTGGAGTGGGTATATATTACACTTCACACCACACACATAGCCAATTACAACATTGATTTCTTTCCTCTCCCGTCTTTGCAGCACAACACACACAAATACTCTGTTTTAAGTAATCCTACCGATGGGTATCTATATCCACGTACCTCTGACGAGGAACAGGTCCCTCTTTCCCGGGGCGACTAAGGTTTCACTTGAACACTGTTTGGTGCCAAAACATAATACATCCTGGCACCCGTCCCCAAAAGCGGATCGGCTCCTGGTGCACTCGCGCTGACCAGCGATTGTCATACTGACTTTTATGTAGATTTTCATTATCTGGTCGGGGATCCTCCCCCTTTTATCAAAGAAGGATTGGCGTCGATTACTACTACTAGGCTAATATTTTGTAAAAAAAAAAGTTTTTAATGGAAAATAAAATAGAAAGGTTTATTCTCTTTTTTCTAATTAAATTTAACGACTTTCCTCTAATAAAAAGGTGATTATAAAATTCTTTATGACGTTTTTATTTTTGAGAACTTAAGTCCAAGGACAATATTTACCTAAGGCAACTCGCTATAATTTAGTGGGACAACAAACTCTATTTTCTAAACGTTAGGGTGCGTTGGGGTGGTTAGGGTGCGTTCTATCTATGTGGTCGTTAAGCTCGTCTATGATATTATTCTCAAACTCTATATTAAAATCTTCGTTTTCTCCTTCAGTTATATTAAAGCTTCTTTCCCAATAACGCCGGAATACTTCTTCTAATCTTCTTTATTATTTTTTGATGGTTCTGTCTTCTTTTAATATCTCCATTTTATTTTAAATCCCGGTTGATCATTTAGACGTCTGATTTTATTCCAGAAATCCTTGTGAGATACATAATGATCAAGACTCTCGATTGCATCGTCACGACGTCTCCACTGTTGTTCAAGGATCAACTGGTTGAGCTGTTCTATGATCACTTTACTTCATTATATTGATTCAATTGATGCATTTCTGATGTTAATTTCATACAGTAATTTCAGCTGACGGTATAGTTCCTTCCTGTAGTCAATCCACCTGTAGGTTGAGATGTACTCATACTGGGATTTAGGAATATAAGCTCTATCTGGGTTGCTAGAGTGTCTCGTCGATTTCTTCGAAAATTGCCTCATGTAAGTTTGGCGGATGGTAGGCCTCGAAGAAACGTGCATTCCAGCCCAGTCTGCTTTCTTGTAGTGTTTTCTTACTACAACTTGGACTTGTTTAGGGTTGTTGCTGATGGCGAGAAGGAACCCTATATGGTCTTTACATAGCAACTGGACTGGTTCGATGTAGTGATTGAACGGCAGTTGACGATTGGCCAGACATATTTTTCTGCTTTTTAGCAATTCTTCCTAAGACAAAAGTGGGAAACTCCGAGCCTATCCGCTGGACAATTTTTCTGTCCAGCATAGTGTCTAGGCACCTTTCGATTCTATTGACGGCCCTCTAGCCAGATTATCGACATCTGGCGTTCAGATCCTCTATTAATATATTGGACACTCTTCTGTCAAATAGGCCAGGGATAAAATGTGTCTGTATATATCCTCTCTGTGGCGGCTGCTACCCGTCGGCAAGGATCAGCTTTCTAATGTCGACTCGACCTCAATTGCCAGATAGGATTGTTATAGATTACTAATCTGCTTGTATTTGATCAATTTATTGATGACAATAGTGACACCGTTGTACCATTCGTGTGGATGATTTGTGATTAACACATCGTAATTACAGATTTTCATTTCAAAATTACGACTATCAATACCATGTTCTGAAATTAAGATGATATCTGCATCAAATTCTCTGAATACGTTTCCATAAAGAGTACTTTTGAGGCATTCTTAATGTACCATGCTTTTCACTTAACGGGGAGGAGTATGGGTTTTAGAAAGGTTTTCCGATGAGGGGGCTTCAATCGCAGCCTCTAGTTCAGATTTTACGTTCATGTTACTCCTAATGACTGAATCCTTGAATGCCTTGGAAAATTCGGGATCTGCAGGAATAATGACTGAAGGCAGGTTATTTGCCTTCGGTAACGTCTTTCAAACCTGGCAAAAGCAGCCAGGCTTCACCGCGTTGGAACGTTCGCATGATGCACATTAGGATGTTGGCGCTTAGGTCATTTGTGTAGTTTAATTCGCTTTTCTTCACGGTGCTAGCGTTAGAGTTTTGTCTTGTTTTCTTTTCTTCCTCCAAATGCTTTAATATTTCCTTCCACTTCTGGCAGTTAGGGCTATATTCTGTGCGAGAAGGGATAAATACCCTAGGGAAAAACGATTTTATTTCATTCGATTCGATTCTGATTCAACCATACTTCATCGGTAAAGGAGGAAAAGAATACCAAAAGGCATCCTATAGATGATCGCATAGATCGAAAGCTCAGCTATTAAAGTTTATGTTTACTCAAACGTAGTTACTTAAAAAATAGAAATAAACGTATGAAAAGTTATTTACCATCTACAAGATGGAAAAAAGAAGAGGGTAAGGTAAATACAAAATTTCCGAAGAAAATTCATCAAAGCAAAATATACTATGGGCTTTAACTAAATCTGCATATATATATATATATATATATATATATATATATATATATATATATATATATATATATATATATATATATATATATATATTTATATATAAATATATATATATATGTATATATATATATATATATATATATATATATATATATATATATATATATATAATAGTTTTTCTTCGGAAATAGTTATTTCTTACTTCGAAAATATCCGAGCGTGGGTGGGAATTGAACCGGGCACATTGAGGCAGTGAGCAACCGCTTTGATCTTATGAGAGATATATGCATATATATATATATATATATATATATATATATATATATATATATATATATATATCATAGATTTCACTTTAAATAGTATTGAATGTTCTCTATCTTTTTCGGTGAACACGTTACGCGTTCCAGACTTACTAACTGGAATTGTTTAACTAAGGAAGCAGCAGCACTCCGAGCGAACCTACGATCTTCCAATTAGCGATTGTTTCATTGCACGAAAGATCGAGACTACTCAACCATTGATCTGATAGCAACCCTTCTTCAACCATTGACCAAATTAAGTAGGATCGTTCGCTCACTCCACCTTTTGGAATTTTCCGCAGTGGAAATCTACGAGTAACTAATCCTGATGTTCGATTATCGTTGGCACGCCGAGTGATCGTCCGACAACCAAACGCTTCTGAGACGCGCTTGTTGTCATTCCTCTCGTATGTTAAATTTCTTCTTCTGAACCAGAGGGAGGTGGGGGATTGCGCTCCTTTCTGCTACCTTGAAGGAGTGACTAGCAGGACTGTGGGCAGTGAGTTGATAAACTAGTGCGAATCACTTTGCAAAAATTTTATGGAAAATGCAACACGTTCAAATATTTCTGATCTAAACTGCACCAGTGATGAATTTTTCACGTTCATCCCTGGTTTCTTTCTCTCAACCTTTCCCGTCTATTCTCTCTCTTATCAATTCTTGTATATTCTAAATATGCAGCTGTTGAATCACAAGGCATCTTTTATGAGAATAAATGATGTTTTGATAAACTCAAATGTAAACAAGGTGTATATCAAACGAAACAATATACTTTTATTAAATTTAACCATGAATAATATAATATATATATATATATATATATATATATATATATATATATATATATATATATATATATATATATATATATATATGTATATTTATATACATATTTTGTTAAAGATAAGGTTGTATTTTGCTTTTATCAATTTTATTTTGGAACATTCCAACTGGCGAATGCAGTTTTTTTTTGTAACTTATTGGAAATTAAAGATCAGTTGAGGAAGATCCATTTATATTTTTATAGATAATTTGAGTTTGGGCCGTGAGATTTTGCCTTTCTTAAGGCATCTTCAGACGGAAGTCTTCGTTATTGTTAAGGCTGCGTTGATATGGTGTTTACATAAGGTTTTGCCTCCTTTACCGGTGAGGTAGCTCATTGCTGGACGTGATCTGCTATGAGCAGAGTGAGCGAACGATCCTACTTAATTTGGTCAAAGGTAAAAAATGCGGATGAGGGTTGCTACCAGATCAATGGTTCAGTTATGGTCTAAAGGGTGGTTTGATTGAGATCAAAGGGGTTGCTCGCTGTCTCAATGTGCACTGTTTGAATCCCACCCCGCCCGGATTTTTTCGAGGTATGAAATAACTATTTCCGAAGAAAAATTATTCCGTTTTCTCGTTCCCGAGTGAAGTTGGATTTATATATATATATATGTGTATATATATATATATATATATATATATATATATATATATATATATATATATATATATATATATCGTATCAGGAAGAAGTAACCGGAAAGTCAATGTGCACCTAGTCCAAAGGTAATGTCTATTAACTTCCCAGAAAAATAGTTAGGAATCTTGATTATAATATGTAAGTGTTCTAAATACTGGCCGCTTTCTTTAATTCATTTAGAAATTTTGGCTACCACGATACACTACAGACCTTGACACAAATCTTCGTTGATTTCTGCTAAACAATTATCGTATTATACTGCTGAATGTTGCTAGTCTTTTTTAGCATATACAGAATTTTTGGCACACCAAAAAGAAAAGAATAGCTACAGCCTTAATATAAAGAGATCTCCGTGGATGCTCTATGGGACCATGCTATCTAATCCGTCTCGGAGGGAATTGCTAGGCGAGCCAATCGCGTGCATTAACTCTGTAATGCAGTGGTGCTCCGCCCACTTGTAACGAATTCTCACGAATATATGGCCAGTTTGGCACAGTTAGACGGAAATCACTTATAAACAAAGCCACATAGTTTGCGCTTGTCCCCTTTCTTTCAAAAAGAACGGACCCACCCGATCTGAAGCCCCGGCTCTGATCCTTACCTTGACATAGTTGGTGCTGAAATTCTTCTTGAAGATTAGGTTAGGATTTTCATTCCTCCAGGAGATATTTTTATTTATGGCGTGACAATTTTAGTTAAAGGGCGCTTCCTCACTCCAGATTTTTTTAAAGGTAAGGTCTTGTTCTTACCTAAGTTTTTCCTGATCTTATGATACTCTTCGTTATGTTCAAGATTCACGTGTGGAATGAATGACTTCAAGTAGGCATCATGCTGCATTATTATATTGACCTTTTATAGATGGTAATTTTTGCACAAGTCAAATATTGGACTATTTAAGACTGAAGGATCAAATCTTCCTTTAAATCAGCAAGATAACTCGCCGCTTCATCCAGTTGAGAAAATTTTTTTACCATGAAGACGTGCTCTCATATTACTTAAACTTGTTTGCTCACCATTGCAAAAGAGTCCTTTCCAAATTAACATCAGTGAGGTGTATTTTAAACACTGGTTTCAACAAATTGAATTAAACAAAATGCCTATCTTGGCTAGCCAGCCTAGGTATCAGGTGTTACGTAATCAATCGAATTCGCCATCTAAAATCCTCCAATTAAAATAACGCCCGTTTACTTCTACCGCACCAAGTATATAAACGCGAATCAAAAGATAATTTTACTATTACATTTTACACCTGATTTTGCTTACCATGAAATTTTATATATTAAGTCCATTTTCAATGGTGGGCAGGAGCCTTGTGCTAAAAGGCCACTTTTATGAAAGTTGGAACATGCAGGATTTTCTTTCAAGAATGATCGATTCCAGTCCTTTCTCTATGCGACTCGATACATTTATTTGAATATATAACACATAACAACTTTTTAATATTGATGCTGTCTTTAAAATACTATTTATTTTCTTTTTATATTGTGAGACGTATACAGGTCATATCCGCCTTCATTTGCGCAATGTGCCTATTCTTGATTTGACCGATTCCAGGCGCCTTATCTTAGATAAATTGATTCTGGTCCCTGTGCCAATTCTTGAAATGAGGTTTCTCGAGGTCCCTATTTTGAAATTAACCAATTTAGGTGATATATCGTGAATTAATCCAAATAAGCACGTGAATACAATCATATCAGGTTCTTAAAATAAATTTTTGAAGTCTTCACCCTTGAAACTTCGTTGACACCATCGCTGATCTACTTCCTTTATGATCCTCTGCTAAACGACAGTGTAATAACTGTTCTCATCAGATATTTTACTACATAAACTGCTAAATTGACATCCTGATTCAAACATCCTGAAATTAATTCGAAACTGAAATTTTACTTTATTTGAAGAAAAAGCGAGTTCTGAGGTTTCACTTTTATTGTAGTTAAAAAATAGGTATTTTAATTGCTTCAATTCAGTCCTTTGAACTACGTGGTTAGTAAACATCTACAACTATTGCATATTAGAATTGTAGAGCATTTATTGTAAAAAATTATAAGAGTAAATCATTGAGTAATCATGAAAAGGCTTTATGTGTGTTTCACCACTTGTAACATTTTTTTGTACATAGATGAAACTTTCAAGGGGATGTTTCATATGATTTGCAATCCTTGGCTATTCTTCTACACATTTCCTTTATCTGTCACATTCTAACATTTGTAAGAAATTCTATAGAAGGGGTTACTGTGCACAGGTTGTTACACTTGGTAACTGGGAGAGCTGCACCACTCCTCACATCACTGCAAATTTAGGAATCCCCGTCCTTTTTTCTCCCCGCACCCTCTCAGTATTCCTTTTAAAACGACTCTGCCTTCAACTTTCTGTCAAGGCTCTCTTTAGGACCTTACCAGCTACCTAATCTTTGGTAAGAAACAAGGCTTTTACAACTCAATAACACAATGCCAGTTAAGGTCCATAAGTTGCAAGACACCAGGTTTTGAGGAGATGGCACGGGACTCTCAAAAAGAGGATAAACCCAGTCCCTCACCTGGTACCTAACTGACATACAAGATCTTCTCCATTTGGAAGAAAGTACTGGCGCCTTTCGGTGGGTTTGGTAAGAAGCGTGTTCACTCTCAGCCATCCTCTTCAAAGAAGATTAGGGGCAAGATGAAGTAATCAAAGAGGAAAGGTGATTGCACTCCAACCCGGAGGCCAACTAAGACGGAGTGTTCTGTTACTCTTCCTTAAAGTGGCCAGGAAAACACATGCACGTCCGTCCTCTAGTTGCCATTGGGCTAGAATGCCGACACAAATATCAAACTCGCAAGTGCTGTGAGAGACCCACTTATTACGTTAATGCAGCTGATTAAGAGATTTACTGTTGTTTTTAGACCGCTGGATTCAAATTCTGTCTAGTTCTGAGCTACTTGGGTGGCAGGAATTTAGGCAAATGAAACAGGCTCCATTAAAGGAGATATTTAGCTAGATTGGACCTAAAAGAGCTAAAGATTACACTATTATAAAACGATAACCATCTGGCAAATTTTGCAGACCCTTACGAGGCAGACATATCTAGTGGCCTTCGGAAATTGATGGCTCGCCGATAAATGTGGCACCTCACTCTATTAGGATTTTCGAGAAAGGTGTGGTTTATGCGAGGAAACTCATGGATTACTCCTTACAAGACATCACTGAAGAGCTGGCTGACTATGAAACCGTCAAGTTCGAGTGACTAAGAAAATATACAGCGGGTCCCTAGATCCTCCAGGACCATACACTCTTCGACACGTACAATCAGGACAAACTCCTATAGTCAGTGAATGCCAGTTGGTATCGTTACTCCGAGAAGGCATTCATGCCAATGTCGCAAAATGCTAATAGTAACACCGTTTTGTCCATAAGAATCGCTTATTTAGACGTGCAAACTCGTGTTTAGCCGATATCTGTGTAAGTTGTTCCAGGCCGTACAAGATAAGTTCTTATCCTGTATGGCAAAGTTTGTCAATTTCAAAGAGCCGCACCCTGCTTAGACTGGCTATATTTTTTACTTTCGAAAAGAAAGAATCAGCCCGGCATGATCACTGATACCTGAGACATCTTTTTCCTCTATATTTTAAAAAATAACAAGGTTATACCAGGTGACTTGGCAAAGCGGGAGCCTACAAAACGGAGAACCCTATCTGCGAAGCCACACCAGCAGCCAAAGATTTCTAAGCAGAATAAGGAAAACCTCGTATAGTGAGCACAATAATGTCCATTATGCCTTCTGTAGGGGAATCGTCACTTTCCCTCCCCCTTCCCCCCGTTCACTCTTGGTGCAGTCACAAGGCGGTTACCGCAAAGGCATCCGCCCCAGGCATCGGTGGGCAAAAAGCGTGACCACAGCGTCGCTCGACTCGGTGCCATGAAAGACCTAAAGGTCAAAATGTAAGATCTCCCCCAGGAGAGTGAGATCCAGTTTCACGTCAAATAAGAAATTGGAGACGTGTTTCTATCAATCTCGAAGGCTAACGAGGAGCTGATGTTTGACTTCGTGGGAAAGACCGTTTGGAAAAAGAAATCTCCTGGGGACTTCCTCAAGCCTCCCCCCTTACCACTCCCCCAGTGGGGTGACGAGGTATAAATGAGGAACTCTAAGGAAAATCAAGGTAGTATACGTCAGTCTCTATGTGACGAAGTCTTCGGATCAAATCAAACTACCGAGACTGGAGAGGTAGTGTACTTGGCTCGACAGACCAAGAAGTACCCTGCAAGAGAGGCAGGGTTACCTACCTTAAGGGGCTAAAAAGAAGCTCATCCTCGAGCTGGTCCCTGGCTATCAAACCAAAGGATAAGTTAACTTTGTTAAGTGCAACTTACTCTCGCCAGAGAGACTCCTCATATCCTGGTGCACCTTGAACACCAGGGGTATTCCTTGTCCTTGAGAAATGAAGAAAAGAAGAAGGAAAAGGCTTCCCCTTGAGCCAGTTACTCGGTGACCACACTGAACCCATAAGCTAGTTTGGTGAGGAACCAAGTTTAACTTATTGTTCCCAGAGAGACTCCTTATATCCTGGTGCACCTTAAACACCAGGGGTATTCCTCGTCCTTGAGAAATTAAGAAAAGAAGAAGGAAAAGGCTCCCCGTTCGGCCCGTTACTCGGGGGCCACACCAAACTTTAAGTAACTTATTCTCGCCAGAGAACCCCCCCTCCTCAATCCTCGCACTTGAAAAAAACCCTCCCCGAGTTCAGTCCTCGTCCATGAGGAAATAATTAATGAAGGAGAAAAGCTCCTCCTCGAGCTTGTTACTCGGTGGTCACACCACCCTCCAAGTTAACGTGATTTAAGAACCAAGTTCTACTCACTCTCGCCAAAGAGACCACGATGCCTAGGTGTTGCATAAAGCACCGTATTTGTTCTCATCCTTGAAGAACCCCCTCCCTGGAAGAACGTGTGGACCCCCCAGCTGCCACCCTCGCCAAAACGACCGTGCAACCACGCCCATCTACATATGGATAGACGGCACGCGTCGTGAGTCAATAACATTTCTGAGGCCTTTAAACTCCAGATGAGTCCGTAAGCCTAATTCTTATATTACTGTTGTGTGGAGAGAAATTAACCAATTTTTGTGGGTAAACTAATTTAATTAATTCTTGTTTATGATAATATTATTGCTGTAGTAATGTTTAGATGTTGTGTATTCAATGGTTAAAGTTAAAATATAAGTTTTTGTTGTGAATTAGTGGGCGTTTCTCTTATATCCTTACGTGTTTCGGAACGACTCTGTTCGTTAAGATATTCTTATAATATCAATATATTAGACACTCTTAGCACTCTAAAAATAGAACAAAAAGAGGGGGCATTCTACGACACTCTCAAAGGCAAAAGCGCCTTCCCACCCTTGTTTGGTAGCGTACGCTTTTTCCAGTGTGAGACCTCACTTAAAAAATAGCCCTCGTTTCTCCTTCTAGGTAGGCTAAAAAGTGAAGATTTCTTCAACGTAATCGCTTTGGACCCATTGCCAACTGAGAGAAGATGCGGGAGCTCGTATCCACCCATTTCCCGTTATCTTTTTTGCAGGAGACTAAGCTGGGCACCTGCTCCCTGCCTACCCCTTCAAAAGATGTAATTGTTTTGCGAACTCCGCCGCCACGTGATGTGGGCTGGGTAGGAGGGTGTTCGATTCATGCCCACTTACGTGCTTGTACACGTACGCCAGGCACCTATTCTAGTAGCCTTCGGCTCTCACTCACACTGTGCCTATGCCACTAAGATACTCCAGTTCTACCCTAATCCCATTGAATTTAAGCCTTGCAAACTCTTTTTGAAGATAGTTTTAGCTCTCGGGTGGGTGGCGCCTCTGATTCTGCACAGCATGCCATTCGAGATGGTACAGTCTTTGAATATTTTTTGCCATGCCTTGGCTCCCAAAGCTACTACAGCCCAGAGAATATTTTGTTCGGACATTTAGGAACACTGGATCCATGCTAATTTACACAGATGGTTCCAAGTGCCCTAACGGCGTTGGCCGTCACACATTATCCCCTCTGGTTAAAAACAGCGAAGCTCTACCAAGTTTGGCGTCTGTCTCAGGCCGAGCAGGTTGCAACACTCCGCTCGGTGCGGGAGGTAACGGTTTGTGTCCTATTCAGAGAACGGATTGTGATCACTAGCTACTCACAATGCACCGCGAGTTCTCTCGATGCAGTGGTAAATCCGGACCCCATTATTCGTTGTATCCGTTATGCTACAGTTACGGAAGTCTAGAATAACCTCTGCAAGGCATGGACATTTAACGATTACGGGGAAGCAGTGGGCCGATGATTCCACCAATGAGTACGCGAGGACTATGCAACCATCCCAACATTTTACTCTTTCTGACATTGACTACATGGCAGGAAACATATCAGTCCTTCGAGCAGTCTAGAAAAATATATCGAAGACGACAAAACGGAGCTTAAAGTTGCGTGACATTGCGAGGCGTCTATTCCCTTGGCCTAACCACCAATGCCGAAACGTATTCACGTCGCTTTAGGTCGTCTCTGAATTATGCAAACTTGCTTGACGAACCTGCCATTTGACGGAAAAATCATCAGCACCTTGCTGCGAGTAAAGCATTTTCTCACAGACTGCTCGGCACAGTCTTTTGAATGTCCCTCTCTGGGTGATCTTCCCGCATGTTATCTGTGCAGGTACAGGACGAGCATGGTTCAACTCCTGAAAAGCTAGCGTACCATAACACTTACATTTTACTATAAACCAATTGTTTTCCAAAAGCTTAACACATACGCCCTTTATGATAACAAGCAAACTCATTCAAAACACTCAATATATACCTCTTATATTGATTTTCTATATTAATTAATCTAGTTTCTCCAAGATGATAAAATTTTCCCTTGAGCTAAACTGCGTTCATTTATCTTTCGCTTTCAATTATTTATCACCTTATCAAACATTTTATAATAATTAACGTTATATTCTACTGGCTTGGCTCTTCAACTACAACTTTTGTCTTTCACCTCAAACCAACTTCCTTCAATTAAGCTTCCTCTTTTTTTCAAGCCACTTCTTTTTCCTTAACCTTTCTTTCGTATGTTACACACTACTTCCAATTAGACTTGGTTCTACCAGAGTTAAAAAAAACTCGTTTTCTTAAAATAATTTCTAAATGTTCCTCGGTTTTATCAGGCACAATATACTGCTTCATCAAGCAGACAGAGTGAGGCCTCTGGAAGCTTGACTTCGTTATTATGATTGGCGAGTAATTTCAAAAAGTGATCTCTAAAAAATTCGACATGAATCCTTCAGGTCATATTACGACAGTAAAAGATTTTCACGTCTTCAGCTCGTATTTACCTACAACACTTCATTTCACTTAATCAATCTATTATAATCTTCTTTATCTCACCTGACGTCGATTTTAGCGGAATACTTTTACTATGTAAGAGTCTTTATTGTAAACTCTACAGTTTATTCCACTTTCTTGAATTGCACTTTCATTCAGCAAGTAATCACAGCGCTTTTCCTTACACATGTTTTGTTTCCTTTGTCGAGACATTCGGGTCCCTTGAGTTTATTCTCCAATGCCGTTGCTCCTGACATTTCTCAAATTTCAATTTCCTCTTCCTGGTTGGTCGTGCCATTTTTCCTTTTCAGTTTACTTCGATTCGTTCTTTACCCCCATTTATTTTACAAAGTGAAACACCAATTCTGAAATAATAAACCACACGGGAACAAAATCCTGTATATGAAAAAGGAGAAGATATTCTTGATGTCGATTTATCGATAGGAATAAAGTGTTACGACGTTAAAGCATCAAGGACTAGGTCGATGAAAAAAATATTATTGCTTTACCATTTGCCCTGGCAGTAAATCCCTAAATTATACGATATTTTTATTTCTTTAGATAAAATTTTATAACATGATAAGAAAAATAGGATAATTGTATTAGTTACCATTAAGTGCGACGAAAACAGGTAGATGCATAATCGTGCAATTCTTAAAGAAACTGCTAAATTTAAATGACCCTAAAATCTATGTAGTATCATGTATACACGGACATTGGAAATAATATTACACAAATGTAAGAAAAGAAGGTATATAAACATGGAATTACCCTAAGTCTGTGATGATATCGGGGATTCCAAAAGTCACCATACATGGCCTCTAAATCTTTTAATGGGTCCTAAGGTATCTGACTAATCTCTAGTTTCAAATAGTTAAATGTTGTGTAATTTAGGAATAGGAGAGGCCATCGTTCCAGAACATATGAATAAAGAAAGCCTGAAATGTATTTTCTGTTGTTGTAACTATTAGTTACGTATGTATTGCGACTTTAGAACACTCTGTGAAACCGAAGAAATCTTACATATTTTAAATAAATTATAATCCGTCATATAAATATTATTGATAAATTTCCATTCAAGTGTGAAAATGGGAGTTTCAATAAAACCGTCAAAACTCAGGTTTTAATGCTTTAATGGTAATGTGAGGTCCACATGAAGCAAAGAAGGGATATATAATTTTGGAAAAAAAGAGTTATATAAATATTATAATTCACTAATAGTTATTTTCACGCATATCTATCAAGTTTTACACTTTATAAGAGCGTCTATAGCACATATTCTAAGGATTTTTTCCTTTGAATTTAATTGAAAATTAGAAATGTTAAAATATAAATGATTGACATTATAGATCTGGTTTGTGAGGTAAGTGCTACAAGCAGTTTTATGTGAAAATTTTTACCAAAGTCAAAACCCATGTAGGCTTTTCCAAATTAGAGTTATCGTAGTAGCCGATTTAATCAGGGCGAAGCTATAATTGACAATAAAGGACTTGCTCAACGATGACGTGGTTATAAAAAGCGCCGAAGCAAATATATCTTCTTTTGTTTTCTTCTTTTATTTTGCTTAGTGTGGTCTTTTCTTGTTTCTTAGTTTAATATATCCTAACGAATATGATAACTGACTTCGGCAAATTTGCCTTTGCTTGCAGTTTTTAGATTAACTCCCTTTAAATAAATAATAATTTGGTACCGATATATTAATGTGGTCAACTGTCCATTTGAACGGTATAATGTGTGGTTTATCATAGTTTGAACAGTCTAAGGTCTGAGGTAATTAAGAAAAATGCTATCATGTCATAATGTTATTTATTTAAAAACAACGACATTATAATATTTGTTCTTTTATTATATATTTTGGGAAAGGTTAACCATTTTATTAAAAAACGAGTAAACCAAATATGCATAGCAATTTGTGAGTGTTATATAATCTTTAAAAGTTATAAACTGACCAGGTTCTTCTTTTCGTAAAAAAAAGATGCTCCACATGGTATTGGAAGGTAGTGCGTGCAATTCCTCTCATCTTTTTAAACTTCAATCTTCATATTTAGCCATGAACGTAGATACGTTCAGTATTAGCGCTCGAAGCAAAAAAGACGTATTTCCTGTGATGATTAACTGCAGCGTTCCTGAAGACGAGCGCATTCAAATTACCGTAGCTGGCTATTCTTCTGAATGCACAACTGATTAGTTTGCTCATTATTATTCAATAATAGGAACTAGTTTCATTATCAGACCTCTCCAAATATAACTAGGTACATTTTTTATTTTTCTTGCCACCACCATCCATAACACGTGATTCTTATTGTTGCCTACATACATGTCACTATCTTCATAAAGGTTTGCATGAACTCCAGTCGGTAGTATACCAAGATTATACATCTAACAATTAAATTTCTGCAGCCTTATTAATTATTATTTCTAGATTTTTAGTTAATAAACTAATTCTCCTATGAAAACCGAAACAAAATCATCGGTAGATTCACTTTGCCCAATAGACATACATTAAACAAGGAGGATGGTATTGACGAGTTCTGGACGAGTTCATTTATGAGGTTATTGAACTCCGCTAATTAATTATAAATAATTCGGAAGAGTTTAATAAACTTTTTTAAATGTTGATTGTTTCAGCTTCCATTTATTTACCTTGGTCATAATTGAATTAAACACTATCTTAAAAACCAGACAGGATCTATATAAATATTACATGCTAGATTAAATTTTAAAATTATACTCGTATCTTTTCTCGATTCCAGAGGTGAGTTATTCATTTAGCTACAGGGCTTTTTGGTAGTAAAGAACTGCTTGCTTAAATGTTAATTTGTGATAATGGTTAAATACCTAAAAATTTGGGAGCGTTTTAAGAAATAATATGATTAAAATATATTATATTTACTCGAACAACAGGGATCATCTGAAGAATTGTCACTCTTGAATTTACCAGAAAAATCGCCACTTGATGATATTTCACCAAAAACATTGTGTTCCACCTTCGTACCTTTTTAAATTAATAGCTTTCTAATGACTGTGCTTCAAAATATTTTAATATTACATTTTAAAATGATTTATATTAAAATTAAAACATTTTAGACATTAAGAGAGGAGCCTCCTTCGATTTGATAGACCACAACTAAAGAATGAAAAACCCCGTGTGGTTTATTTAAAGGATCATAAACCTGCCTAAGACAGGGGTGTCAAGTATTTAAGTGGTTTGATTGCATTTTCACTCATCAAACACTCGATTTTTCTCAACTTCCAACTTTTCACCTTAGAACAATTTGCTGTAAGGAAGTTTTGCTATAAAGAACTCTCTCAGTCTCAAATCTAAATTCCTCTCCGTCTTTTATCCTTCTATTTTTCTTATTCCTATTTAATGAGCTAAGATAACTTACCATTAATAAATAAATTAAATTAGATAGAATAAATTAATCATTGAAATAGATATCTAAAAAGTTTGACCAAATCCAAAACTCGAGAATGAAAATTTAAAAAAATTCGGAAAGTGAACCATCCCACCAAATTAATTTAAAATTCGGTATAAGTCAAAATTAGTGAGGTGCTTATATGTTATTAATAGAGTCACCATGAATCTAATAAATACAATTTGATCCAGGTTAAAAAACTGACTGGATTTCCATTAAACCTATATAAAAACCAAAAAAACAGCATTTATTACAAGTTTCTTCTTCCAAGCAACATGACTTTGGATCTTTCATTCTTTTGATGTTTTTAAAATATTAATAATATCTTAATCTAAGATTTAACTATACACAAGTCAATTATGCATAATGATGTTCATTAAATTAATTCTCTCACTCTTTATTTCCAACCATGTTCGAACTTTTATAAGCAAGAAGAAAAACAGTGGAGAAGCCTCCGAGAGGAACAAATTTTTACATGTAATTAAATATATTAACTCAGTATCGAGCTTTTAAATGAGAAAAAAGACGCAGTTGAAGAGTTTATGCATAAAAGAATATATAATTCTATACTAAAGAGACAGATTTTCCAAAACTGTTCCTATGTAAGAAATTATTTATTGATTTAGACAAAAAAAGCTCCATAAACTCAGTCTTCCATCTCGTACATATAACCCATTAATATAATTTTAATGTACATATAACTTTAATTAGAAGACAGGTTTCGGAAATGACTGCTTTGAGTCACTTCTGAAACTTGTCTCTTAATTAAAGAATTACATATTCTCATATACAAAAAATACACCTAAATGTCGTCTTCCTTCTCGATTTTTTTTCAAAAATCACCTGGCATTACGATTCAGATTAATTAAGCTGATAAATATTCTAATACCCAAGAATGTGAGAAAGTTTCTAATTTATTTAATTGTTCTCTTTTGTATTAATTTTTCATTTGAGTTCATTAAATCTCCCCCTTCCACTCAATTATGTTTTGTGTATTTTACTTTGTAATCGTTCGTCCCTCATAAGTTGTCGTTTTTTTCTTTCATACCAAAAAGTTCCACAATTTTATTTTCCCAATATGTCTTTCTTTTTCAAGAATAAAATATGATTCGTATCTTTCACACGTTAATTATTAATCTTATTAATCACCTTTTTTTCCCATTTGAGCTATGAACCTACTATAAAATTTTATCTTTTACCTCCCTGTTGGTGATGCCTACCTCGATTGTAGCATTTCTTAAATAAATGATTAATTAATAAAGGCTATGATAGATAATTGCTTGTTCGAATTATCAATCTGAATAAATTTTGCTTTGTTTTCTAGCTGTGAGAACATGACTGTTTATTTAAACAAGGAAAAGGCAATCTGCACTGTGACATGAGAACGACATCGTCTAAAGTTAGACCCATTCTTATTCTTTGAAAGAAAGATACGACCGAGACACCGATCTACAAGTAAGAGCCAATTTGCACTCTGAGGGATGACAAAGAGGCTTTTGTAGAAAGGAAACCATAGCAACCAAGCTAAGTTAAACTCTGATTATTGGAGTGTAGGTAACTTAAGCATTGACTAATCTAAAGGTAAGAAGATATAAGAATAAACAAGAAAATAAAAGGTAAAAATTAACTTGAGAGAATAAAGAATGTACTCGTACATAGATCAGGCATGTTATGTGAGTAAACTCAGGGCATCTAGGAGCTATGAAGCTGTTTAAATTAATTTAAAAATGCCCAAATTTATCGATAAAATTTTAAGAATCAAATAAAAATGAAAGATTTTGTAAAAAAGTAATTACAGGTACTTCTGCCTATCAACAATAATTCTCTGAATCGTCTCTTTGGCTAAAAATAATTTGTGGTCATTAATCTTGGTAGCAGTTTTTAAGTACCTTCTCCCTATCATACTTGATCAAGCATGGAATGAAACATTATGGGCAGGTATGTGTTTTAAGTGGATTATTCCCTATTAAACGAGGAAAAACAACAAGCATAAGATTATTCATTCTAGGTTAAATAAGTTGCCTTATGTTTTAAGTGATTTCCTATGCAAAAAAATTAAATGAATAAATACATCGAGTAATATAAAAAAGTAGATCCCACAGAATATATATTGAAGTAATAAGGAGATAAGTTCCAAATTGCACATGTATATTTTGATTAAAATAAATTGCTTGCAATATTCAATCCAAATTCGTCCAGAAGTTAAAACTCAACTTCACACTATATTTTAGTTTAACATCTACATAATTTGGGAGGGTAAGATTCTTAATTTCTTTTCCCTAAGGACATGATCTTAAGCTGTTTCAAATACACCAATCTAACCTACATCCCATAGCACTCCTTCCCCGTTCTTCTTCCGCCGTCTCTACACATTCTAGCCACACAAACATTACCTAACGTAAAAACACCTTAGTTTTTGTTAGCAATTCTGATTTCACTTAGACACCTGAATCATATCTTTTCCATACCTGACAATAATGATAATCATATATTTCTTTATTAAAATTTTACTATTGGAATTGTTCTGATTTTGGAAACATGCCTGTCGCTCTAATAAATCATACATATGATCAAGTGTATATAAAAATCTTTAAAATGCAATGCTTTAAAGAACCATCATTAAATTAATAACATTTGAAATTCAATAATTCAACAAATGAAAGTTTTTTTAATAAGCTGAGTTAAAAAACTTTGCTATTAATGATCACAAGATATTATATATTTAGCTTTAACATAAAGGTTAAAAAAGGATGCCTCTTCCATCACACAAAAAGAAAAGGATCTAGTAATAATTATAAGGACTTCCTATGTTAACATACATCGAAAATACTTTGAAAGCACAAGAAGCTAGACCAAATCATAGAAAATGCATGTAAACAGGTACAGCATCGAAAACTGGCATGGCTAAAAAACTTAACCCTTCTTCAAATAAAAATTTATTGTTGAGCAGGATTCCATAAAACCAACTTAAAATGTCTTTAAAAACATGCCACCCCTTGAGTAAGATAAGAACTATCAAAAAAGAGAGAAACTATGATAAAAACTAGCATACCCAGCATGAAGGCATTAAAATTATATCCAACTTAGTACAATAATTTTTCTCAATTTATAAGCTGTGGCGAAAATGGAGAAAACAAATTTTCCATTCTGAGTGTTAAGCAGGGATGACATTTAAAGGAACCAATTGAAAGATAGTTTTTTGGCTCTCTGAGGAAAAAGCTTATTTTATGTGTCACCTTCTCGTGTATGTGAGAAGAGGTCTTTGCAAGTGGTTTGAGGAAGACTGTGTTTCTCAAATATAGCCTTTTAACCACACACATATATATATATATATATATATATATATATATATATATATATATATATATATATATATATATATAAATGAATGCAATAAACCAAATTGAAAGAGAAAACGGAATAAACTTTTTTTTACAGTAATATTTAGTACGTTTTTTCGAAAAAATCGATGAAGGGAAGCGATTCGAACCATGGACACTGAGGCAGCGAGCACCGCTTTGATCACAGTTAAAAGTATGCCGTTAGTACACTATGCTACGGCATTCTTTTAACTGTGATCAAAGCGGTGCTTGCTGCCTCAGTGTCCATGGTTCGAATCGCTTCCCTGCATCAATAGTATCGAAAAAAGGTACTAAATATTACTGTAAGAAAAAGTTTATTCCGTTTTCTCTTTCAATGTTGTTCATTGCATTCATTTATATATATATATATATATATATATATATATATATAGGTATATATATATATATAGGTATATATATATATATATATATATATATATATATATATATATATATATATATATATATATATATATATATATACATATATATATATATATATATATATATATATATATATATATATATATATATATATATTAAAGAAATTTGACGTGAATATACAGTCCTTGATCTTTCTCTATTCGAATGTCCCTTTCTCTTGCCTATAATAAACTCCTGTCTATTGACTCAAGTGCTCATACATATCAAATTATTTTTTCTTTTGTATAATTTGGTTAGGTAACCTTTAGTAAAAGTCATCTGCATTCTTTTCTGTCTTCAAAGGCTTTTGAAAAGCAAAAATTAAATTTGGCTAAGGCTTGTGGTGGTGGTTGCTACGCGCAGAACTTGTATTTACTCTTTCTTTGTATCTGATATATATATATATATATATATATATATATATATATATATATATATATACATAGAAATGACTGTGATAGAATATAATAAAATACCGCATGGTTATATATCGAAATAATATGCTTTATATTTTCAACGTTTCCCCTTTCATTCATATGTGGTCTACCCGGGTGCGTAAAAGGAAAGAAAAAAGGAAAGATGTTCAAATAAGGAAAAGGGAAAAATAACAGAAATACCTTTCTTTGTTTTTAAATAGACAAGACAATTGGACTAATCCTCTGGATTCTCCCTCGAGTATCACTAGTTTTGGAACTATCCATCCACGCTACATACAGTACCAGGTTCGCTATTTATTTTATCATTTTCTACTATCAAAATGCTAAACTAGAGAATTACTACTTACTAATAATAACTAGGTAGAAAAAGGCAGATTTTATTGCCAATGTAAATACGACAATGATTGAAGAATTAACTCCTCGACCGACCCACATTATGTAGCTTCCGACATCGAGATAAAAAAAAATAGTAACGCGATAAAACAGATCAAAAATATTATGTCCTTAGAAACTGACCTAAAGTGAGTGTAATGCTGTGATAAAAGATTAAATACCACCTATAGGTTGCATCGGGGTGGTGTATGAGTTGTATTTTATGAGGGAGCGTGGGTGGGGCATTCTGTAGATGGATGAACTCTGATTGTTTGCTAGGGCTATTTCGTCGGGAACATATGAGGTGTGTTTGCTATCTAATGTAGCAGAGTGTGGGAAAGTGGGAGAGACGTGTCTTTTTTGTACCGTTTGGCGCTGCCTGGACTATGAAAAAAAATTGTATAAAATATAGCTTTGAATCAAAGGAAGGTAATTTTGTCTCATATTATATTAAACTATAATTTTCATTGCTTAATTACTTAAATGTAGTGGAAACCGATCATCCTTTAAAGGGAGACAAATCTATTCATTTTCTCAGATCAATGTCCAACGTTTAGCGCTGTCAAAACTTTATTCATTTATTTCTCTGTTTCAAGGTTTCCTTTATTTCATTTGAAAGAGAAATAGTTTCAATTAGCCTCTACACTTTAAATTACTTATTGTACACTACCTCCAACGAATATAATGATATCTAACATAAATTACTAATCCAATTGTTCATGGTTTAATGTATATTATAATTTAAACAAAATCTACCCAAAGTATCATTTTCAAATGTCAGTTCGAAATAGACCTGTATCATTTAATCATATTGAAATTTACTTTCAATAATGAGCAAAATTCAGTTAACTACTTATCCATCAAAGCTGCTGAAGGTCTCCTTGTCGATGACGTTGATATTTTAAATAGAGAGGTAATAATAATGCTTACTTGTAAATTGTAATATATATATATATATATATATATATATATATATATATATATATATATATATATATATATATATATATATATATATATATACATATATATATATATATATATACACATAAATATTCATTAATATACTCAGGTGATCTATTCATTATGGTCCGAGCTTTAAATATAAATGACTTTAATAAATAACTGAACTGCCCTCAATCACAAACGACAATATCTCAATATATACTTATTGAGAGCACTGTCATCAAAGTAGGGACGAGTCTTATTACCTTCACAGGCTGCTTGGCTGGATGGATTGATAATCAGTAACAACGAAACATCTCATGGTATGTTTGGTTGTGTGGACGTGAAAATGTGTAAAAGACTTCTGATCAAATGTATCGGCATGTCAACTCAACCAATTATGGTTAAGTTGTTTTGCAATCCTAATGATACAGGTTAAAATTTCTCTGTAGACACATCTTTTATCAGTCGATAGACGCTCTATATGCCGTATGGAATTCAAATCAAACCCTCTCGTCTTTGAATTGGACAGACTTGTTGGACGAATCGCGATTTGAGGGAGGCTTCCTTGTACCTTATTGGGATGATTACGCTGTCCCCAAGACTACGGTACATTTATTTCGTGTCCCAGTCTGAATCATCTTTGCACACGTTACCTGTCTAAGTAACGGTCGTGTGGCTTTCCTACCAGTTTGCCCTTGTGCTCGTGATGGTAAACTCAGTTTACATAGATTTAATCACTGATTGAATTTTTGTTGGTTGTTTTCGGCGAATTTTTTCCTTGGTGGTAGTCCATTGTAAAGCTTGAGTGTTTACTGGATATTTTCGAATTAAATGTCCCGTACTGCACGACAGTAGTAGGAGACATTTAAACGTGAAAAGACCTCTGAAGAATTCTATTGCCATGTCTTTCCCTATATGTCTTAAACGAAATCAGGTTGCGTTTTCTTTTGTATATATTATCTCAGTGGTAACGGCTTCGCTGCGTGCAGGTGAAGTCGTTAGAACGAATGTCGGTGAGGCTGATTTATTTATCATTCAAGAGCCACACTAGTTTGCTTGATTAAACTCATACAAATGCATCAATTTTATAGTTTTGATTAATGAATATAATAAGAAGAAGATGTGACTTACTGCTATTACTTTAGACTATACCACCCCATGTAAATGGAAAAAGTAGGTTTCATATTGAGCACACAGTAAATATGTAATTACTAACTTTTGTGCTGTGATAGCAAAGAATAAATAAAAAAAATACTCAAAATTATTTAATCGAATATTATATATAAATCTAAATAAACCAATTACTTCTCTTTCTACATAAATAATTTGTTAATATTCGATTACTATATTGACGTTTATTCTGATTGCTGGATTATTTCCATCAACTATGTTTATTCAAATTTTGAAAATAAAGCACTAGGAAAATATATATATTACTTAGATGACTAAATTTTAGGTATAAAGAAGATAGAATTGATTTTGTTTATTCTCTCCATAAGCTTTAGCAAACTAAATGAGAAACTTATAAGATTATGACGTCATGAAAAGAACAAAAACACAATTATCAAAACACGCTCCCATTATTTTCAGGTGGTGGGAAATATAGATTATTATAATTTTTTTATCAAAAATATGCACTTTTCTGAAAAGATATTTATTCGGAAAATGGGAATACGACTGGTTGCTTTGCAATTTTAAGATAGTTTGAGATCAATTTGAGCAGGAGAAACATAGTGGAGGATACAATCTAGTCAAAGTTGAAGAAATATGAAGTGATTGAATTGATATTGTTGTTTAAGTTTTAAAAGCTATTATATCATACACCTATAAACGGAAGACTATAATAAACTTATATTCAGGCAAAATTTCTCCCTTTCAGAATAAATCAAAAGGTTAAAAATTGACATATATATAAACTGCATGTTCGTAATCACATCAAGCTCGTTTTAATCTTAAAATATACATGTATGATGTATACATCTTTAATTTATTGAGTAATTTCAAAAGAGAAAAGAAATTTCCGGAATGATGAATATTTTTGATTATTCTTTGCTGAGAGGCGCATTATACAATAAATATAAATAAGATGAAAAAGCTTTAGATTTTTGATTGTATGCATTTCTCTTGTCTAAATTTGTTTAGTTTTGACGGCCATATATCAATTAAATTATTCCATTCGGTTCCTTTTAAAACTCTCCAATGGGGAAATTCTTTTGAGAAAAGGGATCGATAAGTCATGAGATCGTAGTCTATTAGTCTTTATTGATTGATTCGCTACGAAGTACAATTATAAAAGTTCATCCATCGTTGATATACTAAGATTATAGCAAACCTTAGTGAATAAATAGTCTTCTATATTCTTTTTTTTTAGATTTGCAATCAAACTTTGCATAGCACTTGCAGTAATGCTTGATTTTGAAAGATCAGGCATGGGCTAAGCAAAACTTTAGTTATTTTTTCCGCGTAGGGTATGACTGCTGACAACACTTCTATTTATTTATATGGAATCAACTTCTTTATGAAAACTGCATAAATAATTAGCAAAGATAAATGATGTGGGGGAGGGATTAATTAGAGGAGCGTTGTATTTAGTAAGATTAAAAAAATAATATTTCTAGAAAAATAATTAACATTGTAGTAAAAAATTAATAAAAAACAATATAATAGATCAAATAACATCTTGAAGTAGATAGAGAACAAGTCCAAAAATTTAGTAAAGCCTCAATTAGAATAAAATTACAAGCCCTGACTCGATGATTTAGAGTTGAAAAATTTAACCTGGAACTCAATTCATACAATATGAATGTTAATTAAATTCATAGAATGTATGAAACCACTTTTAATATTAAAGTTATAGTTCAAATGCTAATGACACCTATAAAATTATAAAAAATAATTTCACGATTTACGATGGTTTGTGGTTGATACGATATTCTTCTCCACATTTAGGATTTTTTGAAAAGCTGAAATTTAATATTATGGTTTAATTCTGAATGCTTTTAATCTTTTTATTTTTATTTGAAATAAAATTGAGAAAATAATAGCAAATATCTTTATATATTCTAAAGTAAATATATTCTAAAGTGTCAACTGTAATTTGCTGGATTGTTTGTCACCGCCGAATATGTTACCAAGGAGACATATGAATCCTAGAAAAGAATATGAAATTTATGCATGGGATTTATGTAAATGTTAGATGTCTTGTCGTAGTTTAAATTTTTAGAATCCTGAAATATGTATAGTAATGTTTGATTCATTAATACAATACTAAATATGAAATATCATAAATATTGGAGGCTGAAAGTCCATAATTAAATTTATATATCTGACATTTATTTTATACAAGAAAAATTTGCGCTTTGCCTGGCGATTATCCTTCAGCGTTACAACAAACTAACGTAACCTTATAGAAGTTCTTAATATATGAGTAAGGTGATATGATTTACGATTATTGGTAGAGCAGTTGCATTCTATGAGGATCAAAAATATTTAACTAAAACGAACTCCCATGAGTCTTTAAATGTTAAGAGTTTATGCAATCAAATATTTATGTTCTTGAATTTTTTTATAAAGACATGAATCAAATAGAGCGGTTGGTTATACAAAGTAGCTAACAATTATTATTCTTTATTGACAAGATCATGTTGGAATTATTTTTGTTTTCTCAAGTTATGGCGCTTGCAACTGTCTTTGATGTATAGCTTGTTGGTGGCTGATATGAAAGCTGTCACTGGGCTGTGGAGAAAGTGTGTCAGATTAAGTAGGCCTCGAACGGTTTGTGGTTGACAGATGTCAAAATAATGGGCTTGCCAGCGGTTTATAGCGGCACCATAAATATGCAGTTGAAAGTATGGTTATGTATTCAAGTTAAAATTGATAAGTGATTCTACCAATATAGAAATAGTATCATCCCAACGGAAAGCAAGTTTTTACATTCCCCAATGCAGTTTTAATGCAGTTTCTGCCTCGATGCAATTCGGCATGCTCGTCGAGATAAATGTTTTCCGGAACATCGTCAGTCTGCTGCTCTCTTTAAAGTGTTCTTACATCTGTTAAAATTTAATAGAAGGCTAACGGTATTCAACAGTGATACGTAAATATAGGAGTTTTTCTTTTCAAGCTAATACAAACTGCCTATTTTTAGACTATGAAAATTGACTTTCGATTCAGAAATTAATTAAGTTGCTTATTTTATTTCCTTTCATTCGCATAAACTTTTGTTATAACCTATACGAAATCCTCGTTTGAATACTCGCATGTTATTCATTTTTGCCTATGTTTTCCCCAATACTATTCAATATGTTATGTATGAACTCTTGGCTTTAGATTAACTAAGAACAATTATTGGATGACGGTTCAGTGCTGATAATTTCAATTATCATCCAGAAATATGTGCGGTTGCCACTCATCACTATGGGTAATTAATCTATTTCTCAACACTTTTCGATGAGTGGCAAAAGTGTTCCTTGCACTCATTGTTCAACAAGGACCTTTACTTGAATTCTTCGGTCACAACCCCGATAGAATTTTGGTTAGGTTAGGTTAAAATAGTGTAACCTTGCCTAAACATAGGGTCTGAAGTTTCGAGAACCCATATCAGGATTTACCATGCGCACTAAATCTGAACCCAATTTTAACATGGGGAAAAATAAGAATAGACCCTGTTAGTGCTAACTTAAAGAGTCATGACCTGATTGTTTTAATTAAATTTTAAGATCATTTGAACTACAAGGATTTATCAATACGTACAATGATATTTCTAGACTCCTATCATCCAGCAACAAATGCTTCCAGCAAGAGGCCTACAAACATGTAGGGTCGGTTTCTTAGCTGTTGTATTTTTAAAGCCATAAATGATTTTTTTAGGAATATGAATTTATGCCGATTATAATATTTTTGGTTGCTTTCGAGTGAATTTGGAAAACACGGGTGCAGGAATTTAACCAAATTGCACAATCTTGTGTTAACAAAGCTTTTCTACTAAAACACTAAACAGAATGAAAAACAAGTCCTGCCAGAAGAGAAATATATAATTTTGTATGTTTTTAATAGCATGAAAACTGATAAGGTAAGAGACACAGATTTACCCTTAACTATACAGTGCAGGTAAAATAAATCCGATCACCATGAGAATTATACCTATTTTGAATACACAATCAATATTTAAAAATATTTAAACCTAATTATGTACATTCTTACCTTATACAAGTATTTCGTCATATGTCTTTTGTTCTTGATGACTTGATTGAGATGTTATGGCATCAATGTGATCAAATTTGGCACATTTCTTTTAATTAATCAGTGCACCAGACCTTTTTGTCGGCTTCTTTGAGTTTGTCGATTGAGCCAGTAGAGTGAGATTTGACACTATCTTTTATTATAAGCCATAGGTTCTCGATCGGATTGAGATGTCTACTATTACCAGGCCAATCTAGAACACCAATTTCATTATCCTTAAGCCATTTACTGACGATTTTTGTCTGGTAACAAGGTTCCCCCATCTCATGTAATGCCAGTGTCAGTGGAAGTTTTTCCTTTAGCATTTGCTAAATTTTGTTCACCATTCATGGTTGTGTTCTTAGAAATAAAAAATAAAGTCCATCTAATAAAATATTAGTAGCAACGACAAACCAGCACACTTGGGGGAGGTTCATGGGATTCAGGGATAGGTTGTTGTGTGAGCGTCTTTGATTGCCCCGACGATCAATTCCATTCTCAAAGCTCTTGATCGGCATTCTTATCATCCGTCTCCTGATTCATCGTTCTTCTGTTATTTAGTTCTCTTTAATTAGTGTTGTCGCGTTGTGATCTTAGTGCTTTTTAATTCATTTTCTTTTGCGAACTATAATTACCGTATTGTGTTTAATTTTTTACATTATTTGTAATTCATTGCTCATTTCGGCTTCAATTAACTTTTGCCTTATTCTATTTTTTGTTTTTTGCTTGTTTATTTTGTCCCAGCCCAATGTTTATGGGCTTTTATTTTTACTTGCGTTAATATAAACCCGCTTTTTTTAACTTGCTTTTTCCTTTTCATTCCATTGATTCATTTGTTGCCGCGTGTTGTTCTTTGTCTTCCTTCCTTATTCAACTCGCATCGTCCGGCCTAAACCTCCCCCACTCCCACGTCTCGCGCCGGCAAACCCGCGCCCGCACCCACGCCTCGCCTAGGTGAACCTTTCTTCACTTTCTATGAGTCAAGTTAGGATTAAGTTTTCCCGTCTGCTGCCTTTTTTATAATTCTCGCCTTTGCTACGTGCTTTATCCCCCACTATGTATGTTAAGGACTCACTCATCTCACTCAACTCTTTAAACTATCGGCTTTCGCCACTTACAAACGCAAAGATAAAAGGGGGTGGTATATCTCTAACATGCCCGACTAGGAGGGAGCCGACGAAGCTTTTGGCGTTCCTTAGGAACCCCTGTCGCCCTACCATTCTTCCTTTACCCAACACCTCCAAATCTCCCCTTCCTCCTCTGCTCATCAACAGGCGCGGTCAGCGTCTCTTCTGAACATTAGAAATCTAACCAATAGGATGGATTATGCCCATGACCTCGTTATTCGCACTGGAGTTTCCTTCTTTGGCCTTACAGAAACCTAGCTGGCATCTGTTTTTGGTTCATGCACTGCACTTGCAACACCTCCGAATCATTCTTTCCTGCATGTTCCTCGAAACCACCGTGGAAAGGGAGTTGCACTAATTTACAACTTATCCTTCTCCCTAAATCTTCTCCCCTCATCCCCTCTAGCCTCATTTAAGGCTCTCATTACTATCTCACGTGCTGTGCCTGCTCTGACTATTATGGTCTTTTACCACTCTCCCAACTGGCTTTCTCCTTATTTTCGGTGACTTCAAACTTCTTAGCCACAATAAGACTTTTCGGGCATTCATTAACATCATCGACCTCTTCTTTCTTACACAACATGTGTCATCCCTAACATACATACATGGTAATACCCTGGACCTAGTCATCTCAAACCACCATATCTATAATCTAACAGTAACTGACCTTTCTAATACGCTTTTCGACCACTTCTTTGTCAATTTGAAATTATATATTCCCTACCACCTACCTACTCGCTCGTCCCGATATCCTACTCCTTAATGGCAACTATTGTCAATTGATACTTCTCCTTTTAACGACGTTGTTTCTGACCAACCTCTTATTGATACTACTGCTTCACCTGACCAAACCTTAAACTCTCTGCACTAATTATTACTCGCCTGCTTTGACGCGCACGCCACCATTATCAATCTTTATTCAAACCACCATCACCGCCCCCTTTGGTTCACCAAGGAACTCCTTCGTTCAAAGAGGTCCTTGTAACTTCGACATATTCTTCAAAATTAAAATCAGCGGGCGAGGCTCATTCACGCTAACTTTTGTCTGAGAGCAAGAATGACCCTCGGAGGATCTCTTGGCTCCTCTCTCGTCTTTCCTCGCCGAGCCACATTTTTCCCACCTCTTCCCATCATTAACCCCTCTACTCTTTCTAATTTTTTCACTGATAAAGTTATTAACCTACGCACCGTACTACCTCAGTCGTCTGAACAAGCACATCCTGTTCTCCCTAACCATACCCAATTGCCGCTTAACAGCAATTGCCCTGATCACACGCTATAACAAATCTGGATCCCCTACTGACGTCTTTCCCGTAAAACTCTTTTATCCGATTCTCCGTGCTGTCCTCCCACTGATTATTCATCTCATTAAGAATTCACGTGCAACAGGGGTAGGTCCCTCTTCCTTCAAACATACCTCAATTCGTCATCTCCTTAAAAAAAGACACCGTAACCCCTCTGAGCAATCTAGCTAACGCCTAATCTCACATCTTCTATTCCTCTCTAAGGTCCTCGAGAAAGTGATTTTCTTTCGCCTTAATTACCAGTCGTGTTACAAAGCAAGGCACTCTGCTGAAACCGCTCATTTAAATGTATCAGACAGTTTACGTACAGCAGCTGATAGGAGTTGTACGTCCATTAGAGTCCTCCTAAACCTCTTCTCTGCTTTCTACACCATCGACCACACTGTCCTCTTTGATCGTCTTTACACTTTCCTTGGTCTCTCGGACACTGCCCTTGATTGGTTTGCTCATACCTCTCCTCCCACACTCAGTTTGTTGCGCTCGATAACATATCTTCCGAGCCCGTGCCCATTCATTTTGCGGTGCATCAGTGCTCAGTCTTTGGTCCCCTCCTCTTTCGCATATAGTTACTTCTTCTTGGCTCCTTTCCTGGCGATTTTGGCCGGTCCTTCTACCTCTATGCTGATAACACTCAGATATACCTTTCCTCGTCCCCTGTGTCCTTTTCTCAGTCAATTACTAAGCTACTTTTAGCCTGAACCGTTATAAACAAATGGCTGTCTGCCAACTATCTCAAACTTAACCACGATAAAACTAAAGTTCTCCTTGTTGGTACGGCTTCGATAGTGGAGAAATCTAAACCTCTTTTCCCTCCATTAACCTCGCGGAAACTAATTTTGTCTTTCTGATACCGTCAGTAAGCTTGGTGTTGTTTTAGATGATCAACTCTTGTTTAAACCGCACATCCATTGTATCTGTAAGTCTTCCCTCGGTTTCCTTCTCAACATCTCACGTGTTTGATCCCATTTTGTTTGACAAAGCCTTGAGACTGCTATTCATGGCATCGTTACCTCACGCTTAGACTACCGCAATTGTCTTCTAGTGAATCTTCCTTCTTTGTCACTTCGCCCCCTACAACTAGTTCAAAACTATGCTGCCTGGCTTCTCCTTCGCTGCTCCCGGTTCTCTCCTTCGATGCCTCTGTTACAGGAGCTACACCTTTTACCTATTTGCTTCTGTCCCCAATATATAATTCTTCTCATCACTTAAAAAGCCCTAAAACTCGATGCTCCACCAATCTCTCGTCTACCCTCTCCCGTCGTCAAACTCCTCGGGCACTCCAGTCTAACCTCGCTTCCCTCCTTAACACTCCTCGTCCTGTCCTGTGCGCGATACTGACTGTTCCTTCTCAGTTTATGCTCCTAGACTCTGGAATGCTCTTCCTGCTAAAGTTGATTCTCTCCCTGCCTTCCTACTTTGAAACGTCTTCTGAAGACTCATTTCTTCAGAATTGCCTTCTCTTCCCTGTAAACTTCTCTACACTCACTACACAACCTGCGCTCTGGGAGGACTAACAGCCCTGAAGGGCGATTATAAATACCTATTAATATTTAGGATCCATCCTATCTTGCCAAGCAGGCAGCACACCATTTTTGGACAGCATTTGAATGTTAAAATAGAGGATTCATCACTAAAAAGAACTGTTTTTTAATTATCAACAGTCCAATTGATGAAGTTTTGGACAAAACTCAATTCTTTTCTTGCGCATTTCGGCATTCTGGAGAAAAGATTCCTGGCAACATGCGGAGATGGCAACCCTAACTCATTTTGCAGCAGATGTTGAATTGTGCGGTCTGATAAATCCTTAAGCATAAAATGATGCTCAGACTTAATTTCTTTTGCTGTTGCCGTTGGTTTGATTAACACCGTATGATTTATTAATTTATCAGTACGTAAATTCGTCTTTATTGTTCTCCCACTGCTACTTTTTTGGACTCGAGTACCAGAAACATCACCACTCATATGGCAGGTTACCCATAAATTCAATGTAATTTGAGATATCTTTAAATGTTTTAGAATTTTTCTTTGTGAATTTTCAGCAAAGATAGCGCCTAATTTTTACTCCATAATTGTTTATGTGCAGCTATTATATGCTTTCCTCAAATACAGTACTATTAGTAAAAAGAGTTTTTATTTAGTGAACACACAGTATGAGCTGGACCTTGATGAGACTTCCACTCTCAACCGCTACTATTAGCCAACTGACGCAACACAGGAACAGCCAAGCTTTGACTGCTCTACAAAACGCAATTTCCCACAAGTCTATTTCTATATTAGAACATAATAAGTGAAAATCACATAATACGTGATATATATATTTATGTATATACAATATTAAAACATATTTTACAGCTTTCATAAATACGTACCAAATTCATGTGTTATAGATGTTGTTCAGAGTTTTTGGCCGGCATTGTAGCTTGATCTGAAGAGAAGAAATAAATACATGCAATTATTTCTAATCACATCGTGTAAAATAGTTGGAGAAGAGCTAAAAAACGTACTTACACGCTCATCAGACTACAATCAAGTAGAAGCATAGATAAATATGAGAATAAACAATTTTAAATAGGTTGTTGAAAAATCATTTTAACAAGCTACTGAATAAGAATGACTTGAATGTTTGTTGACTATGAAAAAGAGGATTTTTTAATATCATCAGAGAAAAACAAGGATTTAACACTAGGTATATTTATATGACATGATATAATTCCGTTAATAAAAGAAGCGAGGCAGCAACCCTATCCTCACAACTGTTTACATAGTAGTTTGATAAGTTTCTGTAGGTAAGGCTGCAAAATTATTTGGAATCTGATTTATTTTGAGATATTTAAGCTACTTTCGTTCTTCTAAGTATATACTAAGCAAGTATACCTACACCACGGGCTAGGCAGGACTGGCGGCTTCCTTACAGGCCTCCAAGATAGAGTTGACTGGCGCCGCAAGGTCCGCATCGCTCACAACCGGCGCAGCATGGGATTGGATATTTGTTCGTTGTCGGACACCTCGAATGAGTTCCGCTCCCTCTCTCCTACGTCTCCTTCTTACTCTTCGCCTACCTTCCTCACCATCGACTTCACTTCTATCAGCTTATCATGTTTCAGCTACGGCTCTACTCTTCACAGCACTGCAACTCGCGGGAACCTCTTCGCCGAGCTTCCCGACTCTTCCTCCCCGACGATCTCCAGCTCCGACGGTGATCCTCCCTTTTCCTCTTCTCGAGTCCCAGCCTCCTCTGCTCCCTCCTTTAAAGGTGGAACTCCTCAACCCACACATACAGATAGTCGATATCCCAGAACCTGCCCTTCCCTCACGGCCTCCTCCCACATACTCGCCTTCTTCGAGGATGCCACCACAGAACTCGTGGCCTTGAACATCTCTGAGGAAATCCGCGCCTTCATCACCGTCCTTCCCCAGCCCGGCTTCGCTATTCCCATGGTTCTTCACATCTCACCTTCCCCTACCTTCATCCTCCAGGTCCCCTTCACACCCTTCAGAACACGGGGATGTCCTCCGGGACATCCTCAGCGACCCCCTTGACTTCGTCCCTGCCAATGACTGCAACCGCCGCGCCAGAGAGACCGTGACAGCGAACTACTGGAAGGCAACGCCAACCAAGAGTGGGTCAGACCTGGCCTCGACCCCCTCGTCCAGAATGAAGGCCCACTTAACTCTGGCCCTCGCCTCGACGTCCGACCATCAGGGTCTTTTGACTCCATGAACCCCAACTCTTACACCCTTAAGGCCAATGTGGGGATGGCGTCAAGATCATCTTTCGTCGGGACTATAGCCATTGGCGCCCCTCCTCCAACTTAATGGCTTTCCTTGTCAACCAGCTCCTCGCCTGTGACATTGTTGAAAAGGGCAATGTGACCAAGGCACACCGTATCTTCGAGGGGGCCAAGCCTAATGGCTTCGCTCGCATACTTTATGATATGACAGCGGCGTCCAAGGCTTATTCCCCTCCCTCCCTCAGGATTCCCTCCTTACATAAGGTCTTAGCTAGTTGTCCCCGGGAGACTTCGCCATCAAGTTTGACCTTAAGAACGGATTTTCCCACATCCGCCTCCACCCTTCCTCCCGCCACTACTTTGGATTTGTAGTGAACGGCACCGCTTCCAGTTCAAGCGAAACCCAAAGAGGTTCTCCGAAGCCCCATTTATCATGAAAATGGCCCTCTCATCCGTAGTGAATCAATGGGCACGTTTGGCCGAGGTGACGTTCCACACCTCCCTTGATGATATCCTTGCGGTTGGACCCACACCAGGACTCAAGAAGTTCCTCTTCCTCGCACACTCCAGTTCCATCAAACTCAATCTGGATAAGTGTGTCCTTGCACCTTGCAAGAGCCTAACTTACCTGGGTATTGATATTGACCTAGGACACATCAAAGCGCGCATCTCGGGTCCCTTGAGAGAAAAGACCATCCGCGCTCTCCTTCAAGTCGCTCCTCTCCCTGTTCCCCAAAAGTGCTGGCTGCGCCTCGCCGGATTCTTGAACTTCCTTGTCCCGGTTCTCCGCCTGCCCTTGCTGAGTTTCTAGCTATGCTTCGAGCAAATGGATAACTCACGCCCCCACCTCTTCGGTGCCATGGTCTCCTTAATCAGCCACAAGCGCGTGCGCTGGCGCCTCATTCGCGCCTTGGCCTACAAGATCTCCGTGCATGCGTCCCTCTGCGGTGTGGGCCTGGTCTCCGGACCTTTGGCTCTAGCCTGGGATTGCCGGCTCTAGGTTTCAAACATCTTCGAGCTCGAGTCGATGGACCTTCTCCTGGCCCTCCTTATATAGCCAAAGGGACCAATCTACTCAGATAACATCCCGCTATCCAAAATAATTAAGTTTGCATATAAAAATCAAATATAAATTGTGAGCAGTCACCGGATTTACAGTTCTGCTCCGACTCACGAATAAATCAGATCTGATCTCTAAAAGCGAGAGCATCTCTGAATGCGACTAAAAGAAAGAACAAAATATTATCTTTGGGGACACTTGATCATTGACTTGTTTAAAGTTTTAATTATTATTTATAATTGATTTTGCGACATTGATCGGCAATAGCTTTACGAAAAATGTGCAACAAGTTTCAGGTAGAAGTTTTACTGTAGAACGTTGTATTTTTATTTTTATAAAACCATGATTATCAATGTTCATATACTGTCTTGCAAACGATTATTATACCTATTTTCAATTTCGTTTACAAATACATAATTAAACAAAATCTATGAAAAATGTTCGTTAACTATATAGGAAATATACAGTAATTTACTACCACTATGATATCGAGAATCACCAGAATTGGAGGCCTCTGAGCTTCGACCTCGCGGTGGAGTAATAATCTACTGAGTAGAATATATTGTTGTCTTACTCAGATCACTTAGTCTTAAAGAAATTCTGCTAATAAAGTCTATATTTTTCAAAGAAAGATGAAACTGTTGCTTAAGGAAATATGTAGTTAAGAACATAAAGTACTTTGACCATTACTCATGTAGTTTTCAGGAAATCAAGATTTTCTGTAGAGTACTTAAATAATTTGTTTCATAGGTCCACTAATGTTGTCCTTAACGCTATAACTTCTCGAATATCAATATATTCTTGGCTAATAAGAAAAAAAGAAGTCTAATATACGTAATAGTTTTTAGGAAGCATCTTTAAATCATATTGAAATATATGGTTACACTACGCTTTAATGGATGAATCCTTTTGATTTTTGTTTAACTCTCATTTATTTACTTTGTCTTTTTTGGCATAGGTTAACAATGATACCATTTTTAAATATAACCTACGCTAGAGATGAAACCAAAGTCATTCATTCATTTAGTGACCGCTGTATCGACTTAGATTTAAATGTCCACCCTTATTGTGCACCTGTAGACTTAGGTCAAAATTTTCCCATACGCCACTTCTCCCATTTTTGAGGATGCATTTTTCCCTCCTCTTCGCATCAGAGTCGTACACAAGCACGGCAGACAGCTGATCACAGGATGCTTTAGATATGTTCAGGGGCAATTAATAATAAAAGGGAGCAATTTATATATATACAAGAATGGTAAACAAATTACTTATGGTAGTTAAATAAATTATGTGGAGATTAACGAGATAATCTCTTAATGACCATACAAGATCACTTTACCTTCAAGCGCGGGAAAATTGGAGAAGGGGAAGGAGACAACGGCGCAGGTCTTCAGGAAAACTCCTCGGGAAGTCTTGAGGGAAGGACTCGAAGATGGTGTTGGATTACTTCGTGATCAAGAAAAGAGATTGTCTCTGCTCCAGATAGACGTAATCTCTACTAGGAACAATTCTACAGATCAGTAGGGAGTCTCGGTATCGAACTAACGGGAATTTTGAAGGAGTCCTGAAAGTGAGAGGGCTACATAACTCTCCAGGAAGAAAGGGGCTCGATAGCTTTCCTCTGAACAAGGGCCAAAGCCTAATGAAGGTAGATCTGCTGGCGAGTTCTTCGATGAAGTACTACGAAGGGTTACAGGGGTTTACGGGAAACAGAGGGCAGTCTGAATAGGGTAGATGGCGTGCAGTCGGGTTGCTGATCCGATAAACGCCTCAAGGCCTGGCGGTCCCTAGGAGATTTTTGGCGCCAGTCTAAGCAAAGGCATTTCATGATCAAGTCTAGAGCTAGGTAAATGGGAGTGTCAGAGTCTATCATCAGGCAGTTGAAGTATGAAAATGGGCCAGTTTCTGTCGTAAAAATGAAGTACAAGAAAAAGTAAGGTGCCGAGAATTTTATGAACAAGCTGAAACATCCCATAGAGTCTGAAATGATTTGCTTCTTCTCAAGCAAAATATTTTCTGCCAAGATTTTCACATAAACTTGCATAAACAACTCCTGACTTGTTGTAGACCTAAAACATGTACCAATGTACATCATAGTGGTTTGGATACACTCGGATATACTATGCTCAAATAACTATTACAAAAACCGAGCGAAGTTGTGAAAACCTTTCCCCACTCATCTTAATCACCTGGGT
Source organism: Ceratothoa steindachneri (assembly GCA_963969495.1). Lineage (NCBI taxonomy): Eukaryota > Metazoa > Arthropoda > Malacostraca > Isopoda > Cymothoidae > Ceratothoa > Ceratothoa steindachneri. The sequence goes on along the minus strand of OZ018335.1, from coordinate 49,217,992 downwards.
AAATCCCAATTGATTATGACTTTATAATACACTTGCAAGCATCATTGGAAGCATTTGAGAAACTTATATTTTCAAAAAAGAAGATTTTTAAAATATGTGAATATTGAATTTTACATCCCCTTGGAGCATGAAATTTAGTATAATTTAGTATATATTGATTAAATTATTTTGTTATTGCTCATTTATAAAGTTAAATTTATTACCTAGCATATACATTTCATTTAGTGCATCCTATTAAAAATTAATATGTACACAACAATCAAAATATTAATTTTATTTAGATTTAAATAAACTTCCAACTTATATCATAAAAATACCAATATATATGCTTCTAAAACAAGTGAATATTGGTTTTCCTCATTCAATAAAAAAATAATAGAATTTACATATTTCAAGCACTATGTAAATAGAACAAAATGTCAAAGGAAACTAAAAATGATGTGTGCTTCATTTTAGCCCACAAAAGGCAAAGTAGATCAAAGGACCTTAGCTTGTCTAGAAAGGATATTGTCGTGGTATTCGTAGAAAGGATATTGTCGTGGTATTCGTGAGCGAATACCTTCGCTGCAGAGAATGCAGTCTACTTACGTTTCAGGCATCTAGATAGATAGATCAGCTGTACAGGGATAATAAGAGGTGAGTGCGTGAGGAGATTAATGGTTAGCCCCAAAGAGAAGATTTAAATACTAGGTGTCATCGAAGTTATTTAATTACACTAAATATGAGACTAAACACTGGGGAGATCAAGTAAAGGGTCGGTAGGAGGCGAGGAAAAAAGGTGGCTTGACTCTTCGTGTGAGGAGCGATTCTTACGAGGCAAGCTAGTCTTGCGGCTCAAAGGGCATTGCACTCTTGACGGAGAGGTCGGATTAACTTGGGGCACAAGTAGTGTAATTTTTTAGGCTGGGTGTCACACTCTCGTATTCGGATGAGTAATCTCAGACGAGGGGGCGAGGATTTCTTGACGGGATGAGAAGAGTGGTCGCGCAATTCTCCTAAGAAAAAGCCGTTCCACGAATTTGCAGATTGACTGTGCCCAAACTCATAACAATCTCTCTAGCCCCTAACTCCGAGGTTTGACTCAAAACGATGGGCTGTATGTTTGTGAAGGGGCCAGTGGTTCTCCGACGAGTAACTGTTGACCTTAAGTTTAATATCTTGCGTGCTTCCTCGTTAAAAAGCTTCCAGGCATGGCAGTCTCATGGGACGAACGAGGAAACTTCTTCATCTCGGTTCAACTCTGCCATCCAGGCAGGGGAGGGTCGGAAAAAGTATCTTAGCGGGGTATAGGCCGACTGATCAAAAATCAGGTCTTACCAGTCACTTTGAATTTTTTCCACGCGAGAATAGTTCTCTCTCCTTGCGTTTAGAGATCTAGCTTAGGCCCAAGTGGACTCAAGGTGGACCTTAGGGTTCGATGCCTCACAGATATTAATGATCTATTCATGTGACCTTTGGTTGGAACCTTGGCTATCAACGTAATTAAATTCACATCTAGTATTGATCCACCTAACTAAGTGGTTCTCATTTTTTTCATATAATTCCAACCTTCATGAATTTTAAACATAAATGTGCCCATCTTCATTTTTCTCCCAAGCCACCACGCCAAAATTGGTGAGAAAAATGTATATAAAGAAAACACTTTTACTTTATTGTTTATTACAAAGTTAGCAATCATAATTACCTTATATTTTGCTAATTTTTTGCAATACACTTATTTAAAGTTCCATTAATCTACTTTTACTATCAAAATTGAAAGTATTTTTATTTGAGTATTTGTATCTATTATTGTAGTTTTGTATATCAAACAATTAATTTATATTTGCCTATCACAATCAAATGTTATTGTATTTGAATTCACAAAAATTGTGTTGTCTTAATGAGAAGGCTGATATTGTTTCTTTTCAGTCATTTGAAGAGTCCCAGGTTGTCTTACTGACAATGACCATCCCATATCATCGAATTCAACATGTAGTCGGTTCCGGCACTTTTTGGTTTTCTACAAATCAGACTAACATAAATAGGTAGTTGAAAAGGCTAGACTATTCGAAGTGCAATCTCACTAAATTTTGGATATGACTACTACATCAATATCCCGAATACATTCATAGATTTTTCTTCATATACGTATCAACAGTAAAGTTCGTACTGAACAGCAATGTAAATGATAGTAATTCCAAAGATGCTAGTGAATGGATTCGTCACGAACTTTCCTTCTTCTTCCTCGAATTATGCGAAGTACATTTAAGTTGAGGTTTCAAAGATTTCTGATCGTGAGTAATTTCGGTTTTAGGGAATGAGTCTAGCGCACTATATTCTTCATTCTCGAAAAGAACAGTTGATAGGTCCTCAAATATAGCAACTTTGCACACACCGACTTTCCTTTGCCAATTCTAGATGTTGGCAAGAAATACACGAAGAAATTCCATCAGTTAAATCTTCAATTTCCTTATTCTGTCTTTTAGATTCAACCTATTTGGCTCCTTAAATATATCTATTAAGTATGCAAGATATGGCTCTCGCCAAACCCATACTGAAGTAAGTCAACAGATCATCTTTTCCCTGCATTGCTACGATTAATTTAAACTACCCCCGAAGTTCAAATACTCGATTCACAACATTGCCCTTTGAAAGCCTGCACAATTGTCAGTAAAAGAAAATAAATATATGCTCAGAACCTATGTCTCTACCAAGGTTCTGGAAATGGTAAGACTTCAGTTCTCCAGCTTTCACACTGTTGACATCTTTGAGATCTGTCTCCAGGATCTTGCAAATTTGATCAGGGAGGGTTTCCGACGACGAGGCAAAACGATTGATCATACACTGAAACCCCTTGGCATTTAGAGATACTTCTATTATACACGCTTCTGTAACCAGGATTTTAATCCCAGTATCGCTGAATCCCCATCTGTACAAACTCTAAACCAATTCTCGCAGGGAATCATGTTAGCTTTGAAGAAAGAGCATAGTTTTTCCATCATATCTGCATCTGTTATGGTGATCTTAAACTATGTACAGAATAAATATGTATTCTTCCTTAATATGCCACCAGAAGAAATACTCAATAAACCCGACTAGCTTTGCAAAAGAACTACATCCTTTGAATCATCGAGTTGTATTTCAAACACACCAGTTAGACAAAATTTGTCTTCTTCATGCTATCTGACATTTCATTAATTTTTCGCTTTACTGTGTCCTTTGAAAAAGAAATTTGTTGAAACTGTTGTTCTCATGCTTCTCTAAGAACAATGCTTGACCATTTTCAAAGCACACGGTTGATTAAAACTGCATTATTTTTATGGGATAGCTTTTGTTTTGCCCTTTTAAAGGAGACCTCGTATGCTGCCTCAACTATAATTGAAGGATATTGTCTAAAACCACAACTGTTGCTATTTTTATATCTTATTGACTTCTTTTATGGCACTTGAAGAATTCCTAGTCTCTCTCAGCTGTCTGTCTCTCAGCTATAGTCCCCGGGTGAGAACCGCTGCCCTAGGTATAATAAAAGGCAAGAATTTTATTCCATAATTTAGGATCCTGCAAAGATGGAGTGAACTTTAAAAAAACAACTATTCCTTGGATGGAATCTACAAGATTTCGTGCCTTTTAGATCTTATCCACCTCCTGGAGGATCAATTGTAGATATAAAACTATATTATCAGGAAATAATATAGTTTCAACTTGTACTAATTACCGAATTCATCAATTCCACAAACTTTCTACCAAACCTCTCTTGACGTGCTTTCGTAGTGTTCGCGTTAGGTTTCCTACGATATGATTGATACTCCTATAGTCTCTTTGTGATGCAATTTAAAATCTCTTTGATGCAAATTGCAATTTCAAAATATTAAAAGGACTTCCTCTGTAAATTAGGCAGGGAATTGTATGTAAACTCTCGCCCTATAAATATAGACAAATATTCGTGCATTTAGACCTATATATGACAAAGGAAAGTTGGATAAAGTTTATGCATAGGCTAACTACTGATAATTATGTCCTTCTTTGCTAAAGGTAATTTTTGTTATTTCCGGGAAAAACTTTATGTACATTCTTATTTACGGTGCCTCTCAAAAACTAAGGCCTAAACAAAGCCTGAGAGAAAGTTCCTTTCATCATTTTAACAATTTGTGTAATTTATTTGGTCAAAACCTGTTATACTTTTTGTATAAAATGGGATGGTACCTGATTTGGTTTTCCACTTAAATAAAAAAATGTGAAAATGCACTTGATTATTTTTAGGTTGTTATCAAAGTTAATCATTTAAATTTTGATAGATCATAGAGAATCTTTATTTCTAAATAGATTAAAACTACTCAAGAAAGTTATATATTAATATATATCTACTTATATATATATATACTTATATCTATATATATATATATATATATATATATATATATATATATATTAGTGTAAATGGGTAGAAGAACGTGTTGTATGCAGATTTTGTTATAAAACATAGTAAATTTCACCTTTATTAATTTGCTTTGAAAACTGAATTTTTTTTAATATCTTTTTTAGTTCATCTTGTAGATAGTAAATAACTTCTCCTACATTCAACTAGTAAATACAAATAATAGACTTTCGAAGACTAGAGCACACTGATATTCTATGATGAAACTCCCTTTCGTTTCCTTAGAAACTCAGGAAAATCACTAATAATTTTGCCCAAGATCAGTGCCAAGAACTCAGAATTGTGCTAAAACTTACATCATTAGCAAATTTTCCCCTTAGTTTAAGACCAATATGTGGATTATTACTCTTATGTTCAGCATGATGGCCATCTTTTGCTAAAAAAAATTCCTGGATAAAAATAACATCAAACTCTTGGGACTTTAGCCGGGGAATTAGCCAGATTTTAACTCAATATAGAATTTGCGAGCGATACTCAAACTGGTGGATCATAAGCAGAAACGCCCCAATTGTATGCAATTTCGAGTGCTTATTCAACAAAAGCGGACCAATATCATTTAAGATATCATCACCCCTCTAGTTTCCTGAATGCCAAAGCGATTTGAAGCAGTGCTGAACAAAATGGGACATTATTTTAAATATTCCGCTACATTTTTTAATATAATAGTTTTGCGCTCTAAATACTTTGTATATTTTACTTTTAAATTATGACATAAACCTACTCAAACAAAATAAATTGTTTGAGTAGTTCTATTCATTTTCCTAATAAACTATTAGATGAAAGCAAAGGGCAAAAGGATTAGCCATATAATATAAACTAAGCAATATTTTCGACACTCTTTGTTATAAGTCCCTAAGACTTAATCGATACACTTCACTGTTAGATCTCTTTAAAATTGCTTATAATAGCATAAGATTGATTTTCTTTTTAAAGCTTAAATGTAGTCGGGGAGTTTTCGGGAAAAATAACTTCCATTTATATATATTTACGAAAATTGGAGATTATAAAATAGAAAGAGACGAAATTAGCATGCATACAGCCATAAAAATTATTAATTATATATTGAAAAATTGGAATTTAGATATCAGAAATAAAGATAATGTCTAAAATATTTAGTTGCAAACTTTACTCCATACAAAACATTAGCTTCTATAAGGTTAAAAGTATATATTTAATTTTAAACCACCCCAACCTCCCCCACAAAAAAATCTTTAAAGTTTCTAGGTCTAAATTCAACTTAGTAGTATACTATTCGATGAAGAGTTGATATTCACCTAAATTTTAACATTTTGTTGAAATAGAACTGGATTCCATGAAGCCATACGAGATTAACCTCGGCGATATCCAAGTCTCACCTTCGTTGGAAGGGTATTAAAAAAAATTTAAAAATGGGTAAAATCCTGGTTGTCTTTGTGGATGGTCACGAAAGTTCAGATTAATTTTAAAGTGATAGATATTAAGCAGTTTGAAATCTGAGGGGCTTAGGAGGTTCCAACCAATCGATAAAGACCAAAGAAGATTGGGTAATACTACAGTTTAGGGGCGCACGGTAGGTGGCTCTGTTTATAGGCTACAATTTTGGGCTACAATATGTCTTATGACGTCAGACGATAGCGTCAGATGTGAGCAATCACGGCGTTATATACTTTTTTGTATACGAGCATATACTGAGGGCTGTGCCCCCCAGACCCCCCCATTGATTAAAACTCAGGATCATCGAGGATGATCTCCCCGCAGTGATATCTCCCTCACGAGCAGTCACCTTGAATTTACTGTTTTTTTTCCTACTTAATTTTTCATATTTTTTGTTTTGCTGCAAACAACATCAGCTTTTTACCTCGTAGAAAAAAACCTGGAAACCTAATCACAAACAATACTTACTTACGTAAAATGATTAATCACGAAAAAATAAGAAATTTGAACAATGTCTTTTAAACTTAAATGGGAACCGGCGAAAAATGTACCCCTAAGCGCTAATTGTTTGAAACGGCACCGCTGTTGCTTACTGTTTTCGTTCACACATATTTTTTTGCAACGAAACAATAAATTTTCTGAAAAATTTAAATTAGCACTGCATTTCAGGCATTTTTTAGTTTCCTTGATTAGATTATGCGCCTCTGAAAAATTGAAAAGTTTTTCGCGGTCATGCAAAATAAACCCGAATTCGAATAACGAAGAAGCTCAACTAGAGCATGACAAAACCAAAACATTTGCGCAGCAGGTCCTGTTTATAGCTACGACGTTGCCAGTAAAAAGCTGTTATCGTTCGCAGCGAAACAAAAATACGAAAAAAATAAGAAAAAAACAATAAAAGACATCAAGAAACCTTACCTAGCTTAGAAAAAAAATATAAACGAGCAGAGCCGCAGATATTTGGTAAATAATACAGAATAAAGGTGACCAACCCCCAAAACCACAAAAAAATATAACGCCGTGATTGATCACATCTTAAGCTACCGTCTGACGTCATAAAATATATATTGTAGCCTACTAAAAGCGCCACCCACTGTGTGCCCCTAACCTGAAGTATTACCGAGGATTGTTGTTTTCAATTTAAATTATTTCTTTAGCTGAACTAATTTCACAATTTTATGCAGCTTTCAAAAGCTCCGATATCAAGAAGTTTAGCCTAGTAAGTGATCAGCCTTTGGAGAATACTGAGCTAAGTTTTTCTTCAGAATAAATGTCTTAGGTTATATATGCCAATCTCCTGAACTGGTTAGAATAAAATAAAACTTACATTTTAGTACAAAGTGTGTGTCACTTTCCATTCCTACATTATTTGGTATTCGCTGAGGGGTCTTACACTGGGCCTACCTAATAACACATATGTGAGTGGTGCAGGGGCAATGTTTGTTTATATCTAAACGAATTTTTCTTTGAGGGAACGAAAGGGAAAGTCCCTCCAATGACATGTAAAGTTTGGCGATAATATCATAAATGGGTATTGCATTGATGGTTTCCCATGGTTCAAATCACTTTTAAGGGCATTTGAATGGCTAAATGGGGCTTTTTCCAGTAGAAGGCGCTACCTAGTGCCAAATCTAAAGAGAGATTTAAATTCTCCAGGCTGAATGACCATATGTCCCATGGTCATATGGCTCATTTCATGGCTCTAAATGGGCACAATTGATCTTTACTCCTTTTGAAAAAATAGTGACGCCTAGACCTGGCGCTTTGACGCAGGTAAAAATATGGTGGAAAAATATGAGGTGATATGATTTTTAAGAAGCGAGAAGGATCTTAGTTAAGGACATTATTTAGATATCTGGAGAGACCTGAAAAAAGGGTTGTTTACATAATTACAAGGGAGGGTGCCTTCTAAGCAGGGTTCATTCAATCCAATGGGGTTTCCTATTCAGCAAAAGGGGCACGATATAACCTTTTGAGAAATTGCCGAAAAAGAGGAGTTATTGCAAGGGCTGGAGGTCAACTCGTACGACCTGCTCCGAAATTTGCTGAATATCAATTTCTTCACTGGTTTTAAGTACGGAAGTCCTCTGGCTTCTTAATAAGAGTGAGGAATTCATATATATATTTATACACATATACATATGTACAATTATACCCACATATACAGTTATGTATATTATATATTTACATAAGGACGACCATATACGTATTGAGAAATATGATATAAGATTGCAAAAAAACCGACAGGAAAAATGAAAAGCGGATTCCAAGTACTTTCGAACTTTAATAATTTCATTCTCAAGGAATTCATAAAGTTCATTTAGGGCAATGGTTAGTATGAGTGGTGAAGTGGACGCCCACGATTTAAATCATCAATCGTCTAAATATTTCTTCAAGTCTTTCAATGTTTTGAGAGCAAAATGTGGCTTTCCTTGATATCTGTGATATGTGAATGCTTGAATCATATGTATACTCTGTAATATTTATAGTTTCATTATATAGGAAAACCTTGTGGGGTACAACCCTCTAATTTGCCTAAAACAGTAAAAGAGTTAATTAGATTCCTGTGACTTTTCCTACTGAGGATATTGTCTCAGACAATATCTTACACAGCTCTCCTCTTTCGAAGTGATTAATTAGATGGAGAATAAACCAATACTGAAAACATAAAATATAATTAAAATATTTTTCCGTCTTAATATAAAGGGCATTTTTAAATAGGAAGAACGGTAAGTCATAAAAGCTACCCGTTTTAATTAAGTATAAATCAATTTAGCTACATTTTTGCTGTTTACTCGAGTCTCAATCAAATATTTGTTGCTGGGGCTAATTATTCCGGTCAAGTTTGTAAAAATATATAAATAAATAAAATTTATTGATATATGGACTTACAACAAGAAACAAGGCTGGTCTTATATCTAGCAATACAGTAGCAATTTGAAAGAACAATTACCACGAAATTTCGGATTTGTTCAGCCATATAATGCGTCTCGTTATTAATAACAGCATATGATTAACTTGCATTTAACCGCAATCAGCCATTTCTCTGAAAACATTTGTGTAGACTAACATTAAGTGGTTTATTCTTAGAAATGTCTAAGTATGTGACCTCACAATTGAAAAATGGAAAATGAGAAAACCAATTAATGCAATATTGAAGAGAGAGAACTTTAACAATATCTAATGTAATTAACATATATTAAATTAGAAAACGAGATAAAAAGCGTCTTAATTTATCTCTTTACAAATAAAACAGTTTTAATTAAAAATATTAAAATCGATTAAGATTGAGGCAAAAAGGGCGTTTGCAAAAAAGTAAAGTTAATACGAAAGGAAAGTTAAGTGGAGTACAGTGGAATGCATTATTGGCTTATTCATTTGAACAAAAGAGTTTGACGCTCATCAAAGCACTAAATATCACTTCCACCCTATCTCATCGAAACTTTCAAATATGTTCTCAGTATTGGCCCGTATTAGATTTAAATGTTATGCATTACAACTTGTCATTCACTCAGTTTGAGGCATAGAGACAAAGGGGCAAAGCACGCTTCCTTCCAAATCCCATCTTACCCTCAATTTATTCACGTCAACCTTTATTCTGATCCTTCGTATTTTTGTTAACTTTAAAAAAAGCATTCAAAGCATTTTGATCGAGGTTGATCTACATGTGACGGTAGAGCTAACTCTGTTTTTTATTGTTTTTTTTACTCTTTTATGTCATTGTTATTACGTTTTGTTTTGTTTGCTTTGTCCACTACAGATCCTTTTCTTTTTCTTACCCACTTCGGATCTTTTTATACTTTTATCTATTTTTTTTTTTATTTTCAGATTCACTTTCCTATTATGTCTTTATTTGTTTTGTCCACTACGGAAATCTTTCTTCTTCTTGTCCACTTCGCATCTTTTTATTTATTTATTTACTTATTTTTTCTGTTATTTTTGGATTAATTTTCTTAGTGTTTATCCGTTGTTTCCACTATGTTTATTATTTTTCAGATTAACTCATATATGCATATATATATATATATATATATATATATATATCGATAAATGCATGAAGTTATATATATAATTTTATGTGTTTTTTTTACTGGTGTCCTGTTTTTGAAATTATGTTTTGCTTGTGTATGCTTATCTGTATTCTGGTTCAACATACTCCTACGCATCCTATTCGTTGGTAGTGTCAAAAAACTGGAGTTCAAAATCTGCTAATCTAATGTCTTGCTGTATTCTACCTGGGACGTATGAATAAATTTCCTTCATATTACTTTTGCGCTCTCGTGTAGGTTCTCGTTTAAAGCCTCAACTTATGCAAGATCGTGCAATATACTTGATGGAATGCAGTCCAAGTGAGTAAATTACAAATAAGTCACAACGTTTGGTTTTCTACAACTTGTGCCTTCTTTATCTTAGTTTTACTTGCTAGGTGTAGGTGAATGACAAGGTAGCGTAGAATCGGTCTTACTAAGGCCATGAACAATTTTCTTTTTTTTTGGAAGAAGAAAGTCACTTGAATCGGTAAAGGTAGCGTAAATTCCTTTTAGTCTGAATGAATTTTTTCATTAATATATTCTCCGTATCCTCTTGTCGTGATTTTTAGTCCAAGGTGATGAGAGTATGAATAGTATTCTTCCCTAGCAGTATACTTGCAGTTTATCTCTGTCCAATGTGTAAAAATTTTAACTTTTATGCATCTGTTCGTATTTTGTTTCAATTTTCATAGTTGTTAAGGTGAATTATTGCACTGGCAGTACTTTTGGCTATGTCAATTAGGTTAGGTTAATTACTGGTGATCACCAGCGGAATATCAGCTAAACATAGTGAGCATAAACCCCTTTGGGTACACCAACTCTCCTGGTAAAAGGATGCCCATCGTAATCATTGATCTTTAACATTACCTCGCACTCTTCTAGATAATCACAGAGAAGTTTGGTTATGTTTTCCTCCATTCCCACATCACTTATTTTCTTCTTTTAGCCTGGTGTTCATAACTTGTCAAAAGCTGACGTGACATCTGTAACTATGATTTTCACGTTTTACTTTAGGCTTTGGAACTAGCAAAGCCCAGATTCCTGAGAAAACCATGTTGTTGTACGTTATGCTGGTTTTCTGCATCCAGGTAGTCCCTTTCTCTGTAATTAGGTAGTTTTTCAATAGCTTTCCTATAAATTCTACTATGGATATCGGCTTGTAGTTTCTTATTTCTGTTTTGAGCTTTCCTGGTTCTAGGATGAACATCATCTTTGCCCTTTTTAAAAAGTCTGGAAAATATCCAAGGTTTAAAACAAGCATTAAAGAGATTTATTATTGCCTTGTTGATATCCGCAGGAGCGTTTATCTAATGTGCTTTTGTGATTCAGGAAATACCGGGGAATTTTTGTTTGAAGCTTTCAAGGCTACCTCGAGTTCCTCGTGTGTAAACGGTCTACCTTCTTCCTTTGCGTATCAAGCGCTTTCTACGTATTACAAAAGTGGTCTTGTTGTTCCTCGTCCTCTAATCTTGCCAAAACTTCCTTTTCATAAACTGTGTCAAAAACGTCATTTTCTTCCTCTGTGATATTGAGTTTCCTTTCACAATGTTTTCTAAAGTGATGTTCTATTAGTCCGTCGTCCGTGATCTTTCTCTCGCCGATTGTGATAGTAATGCTGGTCTTGAAGTACATAAGTATTGTATTTAACAACTTCATCTGGCTCCCGAACACTGGGGTCACCGTCCATCTCTATTCTATCTATTTTATCGTACAAGGCCAACTTTGTTTTCTCACTAATCAGCTGGTCTAGTTCGAAACAAAGATTCCCAAGTTCCTGGTATATATGCGCCGCATTTCTTAATGTGTTTATCTCCTTGATTAATGATTCCGTCTATCTTTTCACTGAAAAATGTTAAATGTTATCGACCCACCTCGCTCCCGGGAGAGTGTTGAATTCAATCCTGGGAGTTGTCACTCTATCTGCTTACATTATCCTGCACATTATTTGTTCAAAATGTCCATCTACATCTCCAAGTATTGAGCCGTGAAAGTGTCACACTCCATAGTCTTAGATGATTCCTTAATAGGTGACCCATATGACCTTGCGCAAGCACCTACGAATTGGGATTTTTACCTGTATATGGGACGTTGATTTGGTTCTGACCATACAAATGTGGTCCGACGGGGTTCGGGCCTGGTACTGTTGAGTGTTTCAAAACGAAGTTCGAATTAGTAAGGATAATATCCGGGTTCGTTTCCGATCTCCTTGTGAGCTAAGTAGCAAAGTCTCTGCCAATTTTTTGCACTATATTGCGTTGGATAAGTAAAGCCAGGGAGGCTTCTCGACCGTTGAATGCATTTGTTTTTACTGCTTCCTTGCAGTAGGCATTAAGTTCACCTATCAAGATTGTAGATGTGTTTCTACTGAAGAGGTAGACGAAATTGGGAATGGGAAGATAAGGTCGCCTGGGGGGGGTTGGTAGCCCACTATTATCAGCAGATCCTCGATGGCCGCACTAATCTTTATGTCTAGGTATGATTCCTCTAAGTTATGGATATCTTTAAATTTGATACCTTTTCGTACAGCAATTGCCACACCATCATACCTCCCATTAGTATGGATGTTTATTATAGTAGCTCCGTTTAGACCGTGATCCGATAGGGCTATGTCCGGGTCTATTTCTCAAATGATGTTGTTATAGATGTCCCTCTTGCCCTCCTAGCCATTCCCATTTAGCGAAAATATATTTAATTTGTTAACAAATATGATATTGTCGGCCATGTTAGTGATCCTCGATGTTTTTTACTGACCCTGATCCCTTCCGGGCTGAAGATCTCAATCTCCCAGATCATTTCTTCTGAAATTGCTCTTGTAAAAGATTAAAGCATGAGTCCAAGCATACTTTGATTTAACCGTTCTTTATTGCCATAAGCACATCTTCCTCATGGGCATCATAATCATACTCCCACTTGTTTTGCCTTTGATTATGCTCTGGATAATTTCAGTGATTAGGATAGTTTTTGTAGTAGAGCTGACGGTGCGGCAAATCTTCCTATATTAAGGTCGGTGTTTTCTGTACAGGTGTAGACGCCTTGATTTTTTTGACTTCCTACTTTGTTGGTTTATTTTGGGGGTTTGATTGTCTTACTGGAGTGGTTTGGCTTTTCCATTCTTCCTAATGTCACAGGCACACAAGGATTAATCAGATGGGGATCTCTCGAGCTTGATCGGTTATTCGATGCCGGAGTTGTTTAATTCTTCCCTGCCTCTGCTACTAGTCTCCTGATGGAGACTCTTGCTATCCTATTGAAGGACTTTCTTCTTCTTCTTTTGGATCTTCGCCGCTTGTGCATAGGTGGTATTTGCTTTGCAATTTTTCTCTTCCTAAATATTTAATTTTGTTCATATCTAAGGCTTTTCTTGATTGGGCACAACAGTGAGAGCGTACGATTAGGTCATCCCAGTTGAGGTATTTCTTATTACCTCCATTCGTGCATTCTTTCCAGGTATGATCTCAAGCGGCACTTTCTGAACAAACTATGTCTTCTAAATTGTAATCTTTTGCTGCATGTTGGTCTTGATCATAGCATGAGAAACTTACTTGTATTGAGACAAAATTCTCGCTTTCAATGCACGCAGGCGAGATTTTGGTGCAAATCATGAAGATGGCAGCTTCTAATGCATTGCTGCCCATCTTAGTAGTTTAGGAAGGTGGCGTTAAATGGGTAGATATATTCTCCTCCTTCGCGGTTTTTAAATTCGTAGATCTTTTCGAACTTGATCGAGCTTTGTTTCGCCTCTATTTCCTTCTTCATCTCATGTTCGTTGTGGGAACCAACCCAGCTATCTAGGAGCTGACATATTACGGACCTTCGAGCCAAGACGTGTGGTGTTATTTTTGTTAGTAAGTGGAAGTGTGTAAATTTTCGTGCGACTTCTCGATGAAGATCTTATCCACGTGTACGTTACTGTCACATATTCCTAGGTAGCCATAGTACTGGTTTACCAATCGACATAGTGCAACACCCAGATTTGAGAAAATCGCCTCAAAAAGCTTTTCCCTCGATGGCTTGCCACCACGCTCTCTGACCCAGATTGATTTTCCTTTTTTTCCCCTGGAGTTGTCCATGTGGGCCCGCTGGGAAATCTTTCCTTCATTGGACCCTACAATACTCCTATTTTGGGGACGTATCCCTATTCTCGTTTCTCGTTTATCCCTTAACTCTACTACAGGGTGTCCACAAAGTCTGGGTACATAGGAATTTTAATATTTTATTTATTTATGTTATTTTTCCTCCCCAGATCGAATGATGGCTCTGTCTAAAGAAGAAAGAATCGAGTTGGTACTCTTAAGTGGACGAGAAGGCTGGTCTCATCGCAAAATCGCCGATAAATTTAACCTTCGACACCCTGATTGGCAATCTATTTCTTTTACTGCTGCCGGGAAATTGGTCACGATGTTTAAATAAACAGGCAGTGTCTTGGACAAACCCCGTTCCGTGTGACCGAAGACGTCAGACGAAAAAAGAGAGGTGGTCATGGCCAAGATTGCTGCTAGCCAAAAGAAATCACTTCGTTGGACATCCATGGAATTGGGTGTTCCAAGGTCAACTATCCACAAAATCCTGGTAGAGCAGAAGTTCCATTTGTACAAATTACAGATATTGCCTTACTTAAATGAAGACGACCCCGATAGACGAATGCAGATATGCGAATGGTTTTCAGATAAATTGGATGAAGATATCAATTTTACTAAAGTCCTTTTGTTGTTCAGTGATGAAGCTTTGTTTTATGTTAATGGTGAATTCGACAGACAGAATCTTCGATACTGGTCTCAAAACAATCTACATTGGATGGATCCATCCAAACAACAAGGCTGCCAAAAGGTGATGGTGTGGTGTGGTTTGTGGAAAGCTCATGTGCTAGGACCCTTCTTTTTTGATGAACATGTAACCAGGGAGACTTATCTAAACATGTTGAGAGACAAATTAATGCCTTAAATTGAGCGCCTAGGCAAGGGACTTCCGGACTGGTTTCAGCAGGATGGAGCTCCTGCCCATTTTGCTACAAATGTTAGAGATTGACTGAATGGCACTTTTCCTCACTGGATTAGAAGAAGAGGTCATGTGGAGTGGTCCCCTAGTTCACCAGACCTTTCTTCCCTTGATTTATTCTTCTGGGGCATGTTTAAAGAGAAAGTTTACTCAATGAAGATTGCAAATCTAAATCACTTGAGAAAACGCATTATCAGTCAGTGTGCTGAAATCGACGGCAATGTACACCTATTCAATCGAGTTCACCAGAATTTAGCAAGGCGCATCGAATTATGCATTGAAAATAATGGAAATCATATTGAAAATATAATTTCTTAACATTATAATTAAATAAAATTGTTTTTTTCTGAAGGTATGTATTTATCCCCTATGTACCCAGACTTTGTGGACACCCTGTACATTAAGTGTCTATAAGGGCCAAGAAGAAACTTCTGACTACTCCGCACCCTAAAGGCGCCACCTTCTTCACGCCCCCTATAGGGCTTCCTTCTGAGGTTCGGAAACGTTAGAGACCGGTGGTGTTTAGAGGAATTAACTGGCAGAGAAGTATTACAAACACGAGATGTGCTGCATACATTGAAAAAGAGGATTCTTCCAGACCGAGCTGTGCTGAATTTCTGAATTTCGCGTTGTCCCGAGCGCTGGCGCTCGTGAATCCTTTAGTGAAGCAGGTAATAACAGCTGTTAGCTGTCTTGATGCGTGGCGAAGTTTTCTTTTTCTACTTCATAGAATCGTGAAAGCCGAGTTTAGGTGAGTAGGACTTCTTAAAATCTTGTGAAAGGCGTAGTAAAAAAGCATTATTCAAAATTGAAGCGCAGTCGCATTAGTGAACGATCAACGATGATTAAAGAAAGGAAAAATGTGTATAGGATAGATGTAAGAGATATATAGGAAAAGCTTTCTATTAGAAGAGAAGATAAGTACTAGGTTTTCGGGTAACCTCAGTTGTCATGCCTTTTTCCATGCTGGTACTTTCGTGCTTACTCATTGACAATACCTCTTCTGTGAGTGAGTTACGAAAACTTTTCGTGTCATTTACTCCTCTTATTATTCATTTCATTTTGCACTGTAGTTATTTTTTATCATCTTTGTTTTATTTTTCATAGTTCATTTTAATCTCATTATTTCGCCCATTACTGCTCTTTTGTTTTTGATTTCTCTACTTAGTATTTTCATTTCCTTAGCTAATTTGTAAAACTTTTATTGTTATGTTTATTTCTATTATCAATACTTTGTACACTCCGGATTTTTTTTTTCTTTATTAAATTGTTTATTTCGGATTTCCCTATCGTTATTCTTTTATACTAGTTATCTATTTATTTTTGCTTTCATTTATATTTATTATTATTTAAAAATAGGATAGACCACCTGCCGCGTCTGCAGCTGTCTAATTTTGAAGGCTTGGTTGAATTGCAGGTTCGGTAAGTCTTCATCTTTAAGTTTTATTTGTTGGCTTACTTCGTCGGGTAAAAAGGGGTCATCTCTTGCAATATTCCTTTTGCACGTTTATGAAGAGTTATATTTATTCGGTCAATTTCGGTGATTTCGAGAAGTAGTGCCGATGGAATCCGTCCAGCAGAGTAACATTAGTTATAAATCTTGTTGCTTTGTTTTGGACCATTTCTGTTTTCTCATCAGTCTCTTGCTTGAGAAATGAAGTAAAATAGCGGGATATAGAAGTAACGGTCTTACCAGTAGCATGGATAATTTCTTATTGTTTCGTGGTGAAATAAGTCTGAAATGAAACAGCAACTGTAAAGTCCTCTTGGTCACATCAATTTTTTCCCTGTATGGCGCGGCATATCCGTTAGATGTTAACCCTTGGAAACTCGAAGCCTATTCATTACACAAATAATTTAATTTAAAAAAATAATTTAAAATCCACTTCTTTAAAAATAAAATTTCCTATCAATAAAATATAAATAAAATATTAACATATTTACCTTGCCCGTCTTTCGGAAATTGCATTACAAGATGAGCTTTAAATGGTCATTTAAATAGCCTGATTTTAGTTTGGATGTAGCATGTGGCGCTAACGCATTGTTTTCTTCTTGTCTCCACGAATTTCCTCATGAAGTGGCTAGCCTGAGAATCTTTCTCTTGATAGCAAACAAATGAACAAACGTACACATAACAAAAAAGTATTTTGTAAGTAAATAAATTGTTATAAAAGTTCAAAGAGTATTGAATGGAAATAAAATAGTTGTGGCATTAATAAAAATGAAAAAAATATCTAACTTATACTTTTAAGTTTAAAAATATACACACACTGCTTATACATGCTTTCTTTTCAGATCTCTAGGGTTGTATGCTCTTGATAAAAGTAGATCTAAATGCACAGTTCCACTTGACAATGCTTGTAAAATACAGTTATATGCCTTCTAATATATATTTTAGTCGATTTCTGTTTCCTCACAGCTGGTATTGAAGCTATATGATGCTTTTCTGAAATACCTTTTCCTTGTAGTCTATGAAAAGAATTTACCGAACGTGGTGTAATTGATTTATTACTTCCGCTGAAAATTCTCTGAATGAAAGCATTTTTTGTTTACAATCTAAATCCACCATATGCTTGTTATATACATTGAACATGGGAAGACGGTAAAAAAGCTTTTTGTACCATTTGATATATTTTCTATGACATGTTTATATTTTAATCCATTATCGTATTAGGTTTCTTTCTTTCGTCTCTGGTTCTGATTTTTGGCACGAGTTTTCTGATTTGTCTTCGTGTACAGTGGTAAAAATCTAAACTTTACGCTTATCAACCTATTGAATGGCTAACATACCATTCTTTTTTTGTAGTTCAATGGAACCTTCAGTTACGGCCTTGTCTAAGTTGGGCATATTTTTGCAGTTACTTTTAATTGTTCTACACAGCCTCGTATTCTGATCAAAAAGGTAAGAGAGCACAAAACAGGGTTTGTGTACCAATTATCTGTATATAAAATACCCTAGATGGGCTCTCAAAATTGTTATAAAACCACATGAGTCATTAGGATGGTGAGAACAATAAAAACATAAAGCTCGCTTACGGATAAATTCTTCTATCTATGTAGGATGGCTGAAGGAGAGAAGGGGGTTTCTGATCTTTGTTTATAATAGCGATTTGTTTCCATGCATATGTCTGATAGGATTTTGTAATCAAAAAATGATTTAAAATACTCATAAGGTTTACTTTTAGAGATAAGAACCACGTACGCTCGGATTCCTGAACGGGCATTGTGAAATAAAATCATGGGGGAGAAATTGGGGCAGCGTTGCCACGTTTCATCAATTTGATGATTTTCCTAAATTATTGACTCTAATTCGTCATCGGATGAGTCTGAATTATTATTATCACTGTCAGTTATTTCCAAATCAGAATCAAGTTCATAGTAGATATCCAAAAGATTAGACGGATTAGTTATTTTTTAATTAACAATAAAATTAATTAAAACAAGTTAAAATAGGTGTAAAGCTAAAACCTCTTAGAAATACTAAAGTAAGCATAAACATTTTAAAAGAGAAGGTAAATGCAAAGTTACTTGAAGTAAAGGACGTTTCATAGGCCTAAAAACACTCAGAGTCTCAATTGAGGTGCTGGGTACTTCGTTGCACAGACTCTTTTTAGTCACTCTGTATCGCAAGGGTTAAATTGAGACCAAGTACTAGGCCATCTCGTGTGTATGTGTAATATTCGTCTCGCACCAGTACGTTTGCTATCCTTCATAGTTTATTCTAAATTTGTTGGCGTTGGTTCTGATCTTTTTCTTTCTTGTAACTGTTGAGATTCTCAATCTGCCCACCCGTCCTGTTGGTAACATCTCTAGTTTATTGTAGTTACTGGTGAAAACCTGCGTTATATCATCTTTCAGTTGAATATATTGTGCACACTGGTAATTGGGGTGAGGTAGGTCACCAGTATATATCCTATAGAAGGCAGGCCAAAGGCATTTCCCTTGTGGCACCACTGTCTTCAGATCGCCTTGCGTTATATCGTCTGCCAGTTGAATATATTGTGCACACTGGTAATTAGGGTGAGGCAGGTCACCAGTATATATCCTATAAAAGGTAGGCCTTTAGGCATCCCCCTTGTTACACCCCTATCTCCAGATCGAATTGTCCCCTTTATGGTCATCTATTTATAAGTTGTCTGACGATCTCATAGGGAATCACAACGTATTCTTAAAACATTTCTCTCTATGCCGAGATCACTGATTTTCTGTTGAAGTACCTGTCACCATATTCTATAAAAGGCTAAGGACACTTCACGAAGCACCACGTCTACATTGACGTCTTTGTCTTGGGTGATGGCAATTCTTTCAGTGATTAGTGCTAATGCTGTCTCAGTGCCAATCTTTCTTCAGAATCCATTTTACTGATCGTTATAAAAACCTTTGGTATCCAAATAATTCTTCAGCCTATTGTGTAGGACTTTTTACAAGAACAGGCACATGAACTCCAAAAGTGAGATCAGCCTATAACTGCTTATTTCCTTCTTCATTTTACCAGGTTTGAGCAGGGAAATCATGCTGGCCCATTTGAACTGATCGGGGAAATAAACGACATTAAGGCAAGCGTTGGATAGCTCATAGAGTGCCTTGTTGATATTCAGGGAAGTGTTCATTAGGTGCATCTTCGTAATGCAGGTTATTACTTGCGCCTTCTATTTAGAACTCCTTAGGGTAGCCCTTATACTCCTTATGGGTGAGAGGCCTCCCTTCCTCTTTTGCGAGACTAGTTCCATCTATAGTATGGTGTGGCATGAGCTCAGCACCTAGCTCCATTAGCCTTAAGAGTACTTTCTTCTCATATATCGCATCGAAGTTCTCATTTTCCTCCTCATCTATTCGAAATCAGCTAGGCCAGTACTCCCTGAAATTACGTTCGATTTAACGATCTTCCTTAATTTAATGGTAATTGTATTATTAGGAGGAGTGTCTCTCAATCTGTCTCATTTTCCCCTCAATTTCTCCCTGATAAGCTGCTTGGTTTCGTTTCTCAGTTCTCTCAATTCCATGTAGCGATGTGTTGTGTTTTCATATATATTTATTTCGTTGATGATAATCGTGCGGTCAGCTTCGAATTTCTTGGTTATCTGGTGATTAAGCGGTTCGTCGATGTTTACAAGCAATGCACCTTCCATCTGGCCTATCTGTGTGCTCTGGAGATCTGCTTTGGATGCAGCACAGTTGTCTATGGCTAGACATGTAAGTCTATGAATTTTTACTTGTATTGCAGATGTAGAGATGGTCGTTATCATGCTGATGTAATCAAATGGAATATATGGGCCTTGAGTCGTAACTTTATATAAGAAGAAAGTAAAATTCGTTAATAAAATGTCAGGTGTAGTTGATGACATTCCTGTGTGAAAACTGGCAAAATCGGGACATTCTCTTTGTACTACATATGTGCCTATTAATTAAGAGAATAGCGAAGTCCCATCACCGTTGTACGCCGTGGTGTACCTGGCTTTTCAACAGCTGCAAATTAGATGGCCTATCAAGATGGTCGAGGCATCTCTTCTAAGGGGGCGAAGAAAGTTGGGGATTGGCAAATATGGATGCCTTGATAGCTGGTATCCAACTGCTACCTACCACAATATCATGGTAGGTCATGCTGATCTTATAGCTAAGTATGAGTCTAACGGGTCTTGTATTTGCTTGAATCTTATTCTTTCCGTAATCGCAATAGCCACCCCATCATACCCCTACCTTGAATGGTTAACCATTAGTAGAACGTAATAATAGATTTTTATCCTTGACCAGACCATGGTCAGTTATCAGTATAATGTATGCTGCTACTGATCGTATAATCTCATTGTATATACTACTTTTAGTGCTCTATCTGTTGACGTTGAGGGAGAAGTCTTTCAAATCTTTCAAAAATCTAACGCTAGTATCAATATATAATTATCTTTTACTTGGTTGCTTTATCTCTGGCAGGATAACAAAAGGGTTAAACTAACCTTAGCTTAAGTTGAAACATGACGCGGGGAAAATTTCAACTAGGCTTCGCAATATTTTCTGGAGTAATTTCTTTTTACTAATATCGGCGTCAAACTCCCACTTAACATTCCTTTGACTATTCCTTCAATAATATAAATGGTTTTGGACAGTTTAGAAATTGGTACTGACGGTGAACTATAGATCTTCAGGGATAATTCTTGGTAATTATATCATGGTGCGATGTAGAGGTTGCAGGTCCCTTGTTGTTGGCTTACCACTTGCCCGTGTGTAATTTATTTTCATTTGGGTCTGTTCTTTCCGTGGTTCTGGGTTTATATAGAAAGTGCTCTCGTGAAGCGGAGCGGGACCTTGGCATGAATTCCGTCATACTCTTGATTTGGCTATAAAATAGTTCTCAAGATTGTGGGTTGTTGCGTAGCTGCCAGACTTTATATCATAAGTGAAATGGGCGTACAAATGGGAGTACAAATTATCAGATTAGGTCTCATGTTCTGGCAAATCAGCAGCATGATCTTTTCTTGTTGGTCCCCATCGCCGAATGTATGTGAGCCTTAGTAGCTCTTTTATTTCTTTCCTTATCATTATCTTTTTCTTGTCGATTATTAACGCGTTTTGATTTGGTAAGACATTCATAGGGTACAGTGGGATTTGCGCCAGTTGAGGAACTCCATGTTTGAATTCGTGCATTCCTTCGACGTGTGACCCAATTCGGCGCACTCCGTACACAGCTTTACTCTCAGTTTGCACTCTTTGTTTGCATGCTTCTCGACAGCGTATCACGAGAAACAAATATGTAGCAGGGCGAATACCTCACGTTCTAATATCTGGCAGAGTGCTTCGAGTTAAACATGACCTACCGGTTTTTATCTGCCTTTGCGGCCATTTTTGTTGTCCGGAAGGTCACAATAAACAATGGATATGTTTTTCGCCGTTTCAGTTTTTAAACTTACACGCCTCATCTATTTTTGCCTATTCCTTCTTGTCCTCAATTTTCTTAATTTCTCTGCGGGGGGCGTTCCAACGTAGGAGTCGATGCATCGAGAGATAATTGATCTTTTCGCGGCTACGTGTGGTGAAACTTTGCGGATGAGACCGATTTCTTATAGTCTTTCTCTCGATTTCTCTCTCAGCAGAATATCCAGGTCCTTATTTGTGTCACAGATTGGCCATGTACCTGTCTTCTCATTCTTTTAGTCTTCAAAACGCGATTCATAACTTGGAATAAAAAACTTCAAGAGCCTTTTCGTGCACTGGCTTCTGTCATCGCTCCTTAACCCCAAGCTGGATACGCTTCTCGCCTATGGGATCGTTCATGACGGCACCAACCGCGGGTAACGCCTCTTTTTGAACATAGCAGGCCATCAGCAAGGGGGCCTGTATCAATATCTAATCTTTCTTCCTGCGTTCGGATTCATCAGGGATATGAGGCTGTATAAAAAAACGAAGTTGCCTGTTTACTTCCGTGGCCTCAAGCGCGCGCGCGTGTAATGGTCCGTGAGGGTACTCTAATCTATCGAAGCTAGACACAAGCGGAGATCTTTAATTTCAGGTCTTCTCTTCGCCTAAAATTCGTAGTGATGATATCAGAAGACGGTGGTAGCATGACTTTCTTTGCATGTTTCTTCATTTACCAATGCAGGTCAGGTCTTTCCATAAGAAAACACCCTTCTCTTGAGTGAACGGTTTACGACTTGGAAAATTAGAAAATAAAAGAATATTAACAGTATATGGACAGAATGTGTTTAGGTAAATGGTTAAGAGTTAAAGTTAGTTGATAGGTGATAAGCCCTCTCGTGGCTTCCTCTTGCTGATTTGTTTTTTTCGTTCCTCTATCTTCATATCATAGAGGTTGTCACGTACCTTTAGCTCTTTTATGTGATCTATTGTCTTTGTATTGCAGATTGATTTATATTCCGATATAATAGTCATATTGCCGAGCAATTTTAGGTTTACGTGTATATGGGAGCTGGTTCCCCGCGTCAGGGTTCCGGCTCCTGAAGCTGCCTCTATTGTTGCTTCTTGCGGGATTTCTAAACATCTTCTGTCTTCCTCGTTTAATATAATATTCAACTTATTCCACGCTTTGCATGCCCTGTTGTGTAAGAACACATTTGTGCCTGAAAAATTAATCTCACTGTGAGGGAACCCCACGTGAAATCTCTTGCGCAGGCGGATCTTCCACCCGCTGCAGAAGGCCCGGTTAGGCCTTAATTGGTAAGCCTACCTCACCCCCCCCTTTCCACAAGCGGCAGCCTCCAACGGCGTCCCCCACGACTCACTAGAATAGCCTTTGCAAGAAGATTCGAGGCCATTCCAGAGTAGAGCTGTTTTCCAAAAACCCCGTTCGGGGAGAGCCTCAAACATAAATAGTTTTCGACTCCAATAAGGAGACAAAGAGTTGAGAAGTCTCGCCCAGACCCCAGAAGATTTCCCTTGATTCCAAGTCAAGTGCTAGCAACAAAGCAAAGTGACAGCTGGACTATTTTGTGTATTTGGAATTAGCCATAGTCAGGAGGAACTTCACTGAACGATCGCCCATTTTCCCGACTTCTCTCATCAACTCCTTTCGAAGCCCACCTCATTTCGGGTAGCCGAAATACTCTCCCCTGGACCGGAAGTTACCCCCCCCCTTGTTTTTGGAGAACCCTCATCACTCCAACCTCGCGTTGAGAAGTTCCAAACGGCCTTACCTCACGTGCAGAATTCATCCGTAAGCCAACCCCTCCCCCCCTCAGTAACCCAATTGGATTAACCCCCCCCCATTTGAATATCTCCTCCTGAAATACATTAAGTTCTAACTTCCTAGCCTGATTTATATATACCATTCCCCCTTTCATTTACTAATGTGGTTTTGCCCGTTAATTCTCTGAGGTAATTTAACCAATCGATTCTCTCATTGTTTATGTGAAAATAAAATTAGATTTTTGTACATGCCTCTTTAAATAATCTTGAGCTTTGCCATGGTCCTTAATTTACCTGACTTCGTTGCACTTTCTCGCTACTCAGCCCGTCTAAACTCGTAGGGTTCCGTCCCTTTTGTCGGTTTGCTTTCAAGTTATTAGTCCCTCCCTCATAGATATAATGTGGTATTGATATAATTTAATGTCATGCCACGCCCCTTAGGATGTAGGTCTCTTATCCTTTGTTGATCTCTTCTCCCTGTATTGGTGATAATATACACTCCAGAGTTTAGCAGTCTCTGGAGTTTTAATGAGTTTGTCTTGTGGAGTTTGCTTAGTGGGCTGACGGATATAGTAGCGTGGCCCTGTATAGAGCATTATCAATTTTAATCTTATTTTCTGTATTTTAGCAGCTGAGCTGGAACAGCTTGGTGAGATGCGCCTTAGCTAGGTTGGTTCAATCCGTTACTTGCTTGTCGTAACCATTTAGGGGGATTTTAAGACCGAGCACGCAACTTTCGTGTTACTATCGATACCTTTCTTCCTCCACGTGAACTATGGAGGTCTTCTCTCCTTGTATTTTGGATCCCTCATTTTCACTCATAATTGTTGATTTTGGCTATTTCTTTTGCTGTGACTCTCGCCATGTTTTGAAAGGCCTATTAGGGCTATTTGGGATTATGGTAGAGTCGTATACATGGATGGGTAAGTCCATTCTGTAGATAATTTACACGGTGGGACTTATGAAGCCCTTCTGCGGGACCCCTGTGGGATTTCTAAGATTGTTTTATTGTGGCCCCTATTTGAGATAAACGCTGCCCGATCCGTGACATAATCGCAAAGACATTTTGTAAGGGTCCCTAAGTACAACTTCTATGTAGTTTTTCTCATATTTTTGCCTTTGCGATAATCTCGACGAGGACAGCCAACTCTGTTTCAGTGATTCTGCGCTTCCGTAAACCATGCTGGTGGTAAGGACCTTTCTTCTAGATTTTCTCATCAACCTGTTGTTGATTGCCCTTTCCATCAGCTTCGCCACTATATCTAGTAGGGTTATATATCTGAAACTGCTTGGGTGATCAGGAAGCTTTCTGGGCTTTAGCAAGAATGTAATTTTGCCTTTTTTCAAAAAGTCTGTAAACTATCCCGCACTAATAGTAGCGTTGAATATCAGGACTATTTTCTCGACGAACGAGTCTGGGACACCATCCAGATTACCTAGAGTAATACCCGTTCTTTTAGGAGCACTCTGTTTGGTGTTGAAGAGAATGCTTTTAAACTCTTGGACGGTCTCCGGTTACAGGCCTTGCTCTTCTAGTAACCTAAAAGAGGCGCAATGGTAGAGGGACAATCTCGAGACGATTTTGTTCTGGATGTTGTTATCAGGATGTATTGATTATCTGCCTTGACCATTGACATCCTAACTCTTCGGCATAAACCTTTCAATTAATACTTCTGTACTTTTTCCTATGAGGGCAGTTAACCGGGATTGGTCTAACGATTTTGTCAATATGACCATTGCGTGGCCGCTAGTTGACGGGGGCCTTTATTTCTACTAAATAATGAAACTGGAGATCCGGGTTTGCTAGTACAATATCTGACATGGTAGCTCTGTTTTGTTTGAAAAATGTTGTTATCAAGATTATTGCCTGTCTGGTTAAATTGTCTTGTATAGCCTGAATCTATGCTGCGTGCGTTTAAATCCCCCATAAATATTGCTTGATCGTTTCGCCCTAAAATATGCAAGAATTTGTAGAAGGGAAAAAAGTCCTTCCTTTGGGGTTGGCAGCCTGTCTTGATGATCAGGTTCCCCGTAGATGTTCTTATGCTTCATCCAAAACCGCAATTGCGACTCCGTCGAAGTTTACATCATTGCTTTTCTTGGCGATGATGGTGTAGTTCAATAACCTGATTGTATTTGATACGTGGTTTATATTAATTTTGTTTAATATAATTACTTCAGGGTCTTCTTTTAAATATGCGTTGGTTATAG
Source organism: Ceratothoa steindachneri (assembly GCA_963969495.1). Classification (NCBI taxonomy): domain Eukaryota; kingdom Metazoa; phylum Arthropoda; class Malacostraca; order Isopoda; family Cymothoidae; genus Ceratothoa; species Ceratothoa steindachneri. The sequence continues at coordinate 49,192,294 of OZ018335.1, read as the reverse complement.
AATGTCGCTTCTCATTCCAGCCCAAAACATTATGGATAATTATTTTTACTCTTCTGAGTTAGGCCATTATTTTATTACTTTCTCTTCTGAACTTCAAAACTTTTTTCTGCTTAGCTGGTTTCATTTATGCTGGGCGAATTTGCTCTCCCGCTGCGATTCTTCTTGTACTCTTTTCTTATAACTATATGGCATAAATGTTTGGTAATAATCAGGTTAACACGGATAAGGATTTTGTAAACTTCACAGTCAGGATATGGACCTTTGAATTGATATTTAATTAAACCTCTTTTAATCCCCTGGATTATTTCATTATTGGTCTTCTGAAAGGGTCTCTCCTCTGAAACGAACAACTTTACGCTAAACTATTGTTGCCTTTCTTGGTCTTCAGGACTCTTGGTGGAGGTGCCCTCGCAAGTGACCTCTTTAGTTAATACTTTGGCTATTGGGGCATACTCTTCATGAATATTGTCCACTGCTGTAGACTTTATTTCCATGAATTCTTATCTTCTGATTCCGCTGGGTTGGAAAAAGGTGCAACAGAGTGGATTATGGATTTTTGTTGGATCTTTCTCGATGATGATGGCCTGTAACTTAGGTTGATAATGGTCGACGATGGAGGGTTCTCGGAGAACCAAATCTGTTCCAGTCCATTATCTTTCAACATAAGGTTGAGCTCAAAGAGTAAGAGCCTGGGTTGGCTACATTTAGCACGTGAGCCTGCAAGATGCATTCCAATAAGTACAATTGAAGAGGCAAAATTACCACTTTATGGGATGAAATATACCGGTCACAAATTTATAGCAAGTGGTAACAAATTTATAGCGGGTAAGTCACCAGGTTATTGCAAATAAATGCGCAGTTGCGAAATTTGGCTGAGGTGAATTTATTATCTATGTGACTACAAAGATAATTTCTTGACTGTGTTCTTATTTTGGCTGGACTTACCGAAGAGTAGAGGTAATCGAGGTAAAGAAGGATATTACAAGGTAGACACCTTATTCTCATTTTGGTCTATAACGAGGCAAGCGGCCCGTCACGAAGTATTATATTCTGGAGCGACAAGACTTGGTGAATTTAAAAGGGTGTCGTGGTATGAGCAGTGTACGCCGTTATACGCACAAAGGTCTACTGCCCGACAGAAATTAAGGCTCCACCTGATGATTTTTCTAAGAGTGCTTTACATACACAGTTGCTAGGCCAAGGAATATTCAAACACTGCTACAAAAATATACTTTAATAGGACTAAAGATTATATTTACTTATAAGGCAAGTTAAATGGCAATGCAATTAAATATTCACAAGTTACTGGCAAAATGATTAACACTATCAATTAAGTCTGAACCGAAGGATAATTAATTAAGTAATGATTTTACAATTATGCAAGTTCTAGAGCAAAGGGGATCTTTGAGGTTCGACTCGGTAAATGTGGGTGGAGCGTGACAAAGCGGGGGTTATATCCTTTTAACCTTGATGTGCGGCAAGTAGGTAAGTTCGACCTTGAACTTGTGGGCGTCTCACGCGACGCTCAATTCAACTTCGGTAAACTGAAGATGGGGAGAGGGCACTTATCCTTAAGGGTCAAACGGCGGGTGCTTCGGAGATGGCTTTTCCGATCCTTAACATCCGAAGACGTGGTGAGAAGGGTTGAAGCGCGCCCAACTATTTTCACAAACAACATTAAGTGAAGACTTTGTCTCTATTGGCACTTCGGGAATCACTTAATTCTTCTCTTCACGAGAATGTAGGCGATTTCCTCTCGACTAACGAAGATGTTACACCTAACTTACTGAACGGCGGCTTGAGACACAATCTGCATGTGAATTCTGAACTGTCAAATATATACCCCGAAATTATCTAGACGGGGAGAGAGATTCATCGCCAACAGACTGCCTTAACTGTCTTGGGTCACGATAAGGTTCTATAGCGTGAAGTCGCAATATCCACTTAATGGTCTATCCATTGTTCTAATTTTCGCAGTATATAGGCCAGACGAATTCAGAGCGGTCAACGGCGAACTTGGGAAGTCAGAGGAAGGGGGTAATTCCTTCTCTCCCTAATTCTTCTACACTCCTCCTTTTTCTTGAAGACATTTTTTTCCACAAGTAGGATGCAAAAAAAAGGCTCGAACTAATTTTTCTTCAAGGGGGAGATGCTAAAAAAAAATAATTAATGCAACGAGATACAGACATAAATACATCACATTCAGTATCTGAATAAAAGAAGAAAATGAACCAATCCTAAAGACACACAACAACATAGAAAAATTATACAACACTTTAAACAATTAACCTATATATAAAACAAATCAGCAACATATTTATAAGGAGATACCGTAATGGTATCTTTCATTTAAGGCAATAGGATCTTCTATAGGATTTTTTATTCAACTATCCGCTAAACACTTTTGAGTACCCTTGATATACACAACGCGGAATTGATATTCCATGAGAAAGACTCAAACGCATTAGTCGTCCATTTTGGCTCTTGAAATAACGAAGGAACGGGATATCCACTTCCATCGTTTTCATATTGCAGTAGGGCACCACCTATACCATCATGAGAGGCAACAATCAGTAGAGGCAACAATCAGTACGAATCCCCAAATAAAAAAACTTTTATCGCATTCAGGAGACTCAAAATAGGAGCAGAGATTAGTTTCTCCTTCAGCTGGTTAAATCTTGGCTCCGAGGGGGGAGTCCAACTGACAGGATCGGGTCCCGTTTTTTTTGACATATCATTAAGGGGTGACGCTATAGTGACAAAAATGGAAACGTTTTACATGTAAAATGAAGCAGAACCCAGAAATGACCGCAGCTGCTTATTTGTCCGGGAAAGCGGCATTGCAGCTATGGCTTTGACTTTGTCTTCTTTGGGGACAATCTGTTTTTTTTCCGATCTTAAAACCAAGATATTTAATCATATCATATGCGAAATGACACGTCGACCGGCCTATCGTGAGTCCGTGTGCGCGCAAACGGATTAACAAAGCGTAATTTGACTCTACGTGAGGGCCTCATCTTCGATGTGGCAACATACACGTTGTCAAAACAAAAGGTTACTTTGGCGTTAAAGGCGAAGCGTAAATGAACAGAAAGGGAGAGACGGCAAAAGTATTCGTCGTCTGCTTCCACGCAGACTATTTGAACGAGGAAGAGCGGTTCAACCTGGTAAGTTGCCTCTAAGAGGAGTTCTTCGTCTAAGGCGACCACATTATTAATGCACGCGCGTCGGTGGTACCTATTTAAAAAGGGGAGGTGGTACACTTTATTACCTAGGTAGGTCTGATTTTAGTAGTCGAGCAGGCTACGAGGTTCTACTACTAAAAAAGGTCCTTTCAACTGAGATAGGAGCTTATTAGACTCCAAAGGCAACATAAGTTCTAGTTAGTTGCCTGCTTAGAATTTCCGTGCTTTGGATTTGACAATTTCGAAATGATAACAGCTTAATTCTCTCACCTGCTGTCGTAGTTATTCTCTCCTCTCTTTATTCTGCTTCTCTATGTGCTTGTTCTTTCCTTTATTCTGCTTCTCCCTGTTTTTGCTCTTCTTTTCTTCTGCTTCCCTCTGTCATTGTTCTTCCCTTTTTGTGCTTCTCTCCGTACTTGTTCTTTCCTTTCTGTCCGTTTGTTTCGTTCTTCTTCTTGAAAGTAAGCGATTAAATCCTTTCCTGGCAGTACTAGGATCTGTCCCTGCTTATGAAAACGATCGAACGAAGACATCCTGAATATGCTGCGTTGGTCTTCCGGCATAGGAGAAAGCTCACCAAACAAGTGAGGCTCTTTCTAACAAATCTAACCTATTTTTAATTAACAATAACCCCAAAAAAACTTATTAAAGGTTTCAATTAATTATGGATACCAGTAAAAGAAAATACCTAACGAGAGAACCTGACTCAGGACTGAGTCTACTAGAAATTTTACCACATCAAACAGAAAATTTGGCGGCTCTTCTTGCCGTTTGATTAGTGGTATCTTGAATCACATAAGTGCGCTCAACTAAAAAAATATATAAAATTGCCTATTAACAAAAATAATTGTGCTATTATTTTTGCCTGATATTCTTGCCCCTTGCAACTGTATTAAGTAGAAAAAATGATCTTTAGGGAAATAGCAAAAGATCAGGTAGGGTGAAATCTTTTACAAACCCAAAGACCTGCCACGTGTTTTAGAGTATCAGACCCCAAAAATGAAAACCAGTTTTATGTCGTGGTATGACCAGTTTACGCCGTTATACGTACACAAGTCTAATGGCCGACTGAAATTAAGGGTCCACCTGGGGATGGGTCTAAGAGTACTTTACATACACAGTTGCTAGGCCAAGGAATATTCAAACACGGCTACAAAAATATACTTTAATAGGACTAAAGATTAGATATACATATTGGGCAAGTTAAATGCTAAGATGATTAACACTATCAATTAAGTTTGAACTGAGGGATAATTAAATAAGTAATGATTTTACAATTATGCAAGTTGGAGAGCAAAGGGTATCCTTGAGGTTCGACGCGGTAAAGTTGGGTGGAGCGTGTCGAAACGGGGGTTATATCCCTTTTACCATGATGTGTGGCGAGTAGGACCAGATAGGTAATTTCGACCTTGAACTTGTGGTAGTCTCACGGGACGCGCAATTTAACTTAGGGAAACTGAAGTTGGGGGCGTCCTCTTATCCTAAAGATGAAAATGAAGGGTGCTTCGGGTATGGATTTTCCGATCCTTAACATCCGAAAACGTGGTGAGAAGGGTTAAAGCGCGCCCAACTATTTCCAAGAACAACATTGAGTCACGACTAGCCCTCTATTGGCACTTCGGGAATCACTTAATTCTTCTCTGCACGAGAATGTAGGCGATTTCCTCTTGACTAATGAAGACGTAACACCTCACCTACTAGACGGCGGCTTCAGACAAAATCTGTATGTGAATTCTGAACTGTCGAATATATACCCCTAAATTATCTAGATGCGGAGAGAGATTCATTGCCAACCTATTTTTTAAATTGCCTTGGGTTGCGATCAGGTTCTAGCTCTCATTCCTCCGAAAAGGGGTTCCGTAAACGCTAATATGGTATGACAATACTTAATAACAATTATAATGCTTAATTTGTAACTCTTATATTGTTCTCATTGTTCGCCTATATACACGATTTCATTTCCAAGGCGGCGTGATCTAGACTTAACTGCGAGACAAATCTCTGTCTTCGAGGCTCATTAGTCCCATCCCTGGCCATAGTTTTTAATGGCTCTGTATTAAAATTTACTTACATCTCACAACCTTTATCTATATAACTGGATATGCTGGTAGCAGCTTAGTGATACAATTCTCATTGGTTACCAAGTGCATTTAATCAGGTGTTCTGTAGAATTCTTTCTTTCGAGAAATCTATTCTGAGACATAAAATATTTATTTACGCCTTCTAAGTGTATATATATATATATATATATATATATATATATATATATATATATATATATATATATATATATATATATATAAGTACCTAAAAAAATATATTACTTTGTATTTAAAGTCATAGATTCAATTAATCTATGTATTCTGAATTCTTTATTCTAATTTTAGACATATATTTTATATGAGTGCATCATGCTTTGATTTAATAAGACCAACGCGCGTCCATCTTGTGGAGAAGTTTGCTGGGCCAATTGAATCTTACAATTTGCTGCCAGTAGCCTCCCTACTACATTATCCGATCACTAGAGTATTCCCCTGCCAGTAATTGAGTGGTTGAGAAAATAGCGTATAGCATTACATAGGTAGATAAATGAGAAATACTTATTTTTGGCACACTTAATAATATGTCACAGAATTTACAACTTACGCGCAGGGCATTGGCACTTATATAAGTGCATGCCTGTATTAACTGGGCTTATATATGCTATGTTCTGCCATATAATAAATTAATAGTAAAATCTAATACATCTATATAAACTATCCACAATTTTGTTTTATCCTTCTGTAGGTTTCTACATAATATAATTAAAATACTTAACAAGCACATAATTAGACATGTAATAAAGCTATAGGGGCGGCGAGGCGTCAATATATTTATGCCTCTTCCCCTTTCATTAAATGTTTCGTTACAATATTGCTTAAACAAAGATCAGTAATACATGAAGGACAGATTCCTGGAAAACGTGACTCGCCATCCGTAGCTCCCTAAACGTCCCTCTTGCCATTTCTCTCTTTATAGAGGTGTCCAGTTGACTTCCTGTGGTATCGTTCTCTTCCGTTACATGCAGTCTACGAGGTGAAGTGCACCTGGTCCTCTTCCTATTTTCTGCCTGAGTCCAAGGGCATTGCTGATCGCCCTGCACGTTAGCATTATGTGAGGAAGGTAATCTCGCTGGTTTAAATCTCTGCACTGAGAAGGTGTCCCTTTTTCTATTATGGAACTCCAAAGTGCAAACCTTATTGTCGTGCTCGATTACCGGGAAACGGCCAGCATATGTCGCTTCTAGCGGTTTGCGCACGCAGTCAATTTGCACCCCAAAATGAGTTGTTTGATAAAGATTTTTGCGCATAAATTGCTTAGACACCAAGTGCAGGTGTCCTATGGAATTTTGCGCAAATTCGACCTGTGGCATGATTGATGACAGTTCTTTTATAAACTTGGGGTTGGCCTTTGAAGACGATGAAGAAATTCAAGGTTTTTGGCAAAAGAGCGCGGTTCTCGTGACTGCCGTAAAAAGGGAATATCCCGAGTCATTGGGCAGAGAGCGAATGCCTAAAAAGACAAATGGGAGTGCCACCAGCCAGCCTTGTCCTGTGTATCCTTTCCACAATCCCCTTCGTGGACGGGCTGTACGCGCTAGTGCGAAGACATTGAAAACCAACGAGGACAAAGAGTTCCTTGAATAGTGGGAATTGTGTTCCTCTGTCGGTTACCCCGTAAGGCGGGACTCCAATTCTGGAAATCCCCCCGGCCATGAAAGCTAACACAACCGATGCAGCACTTTTGTTTGGGATCGGTAGCGCTTCAATCCATCTCTTCACTCGGTCGATGCATGATAGTAAATAACGATTGTGTGAGAGGTATGATTGGCTAGGCAGTGTACAAGGTGGGAGTTGTCCAAATATATTGATCTGCACAGTTTCGAAGCTTGAGGATGGAATATCAAGGGGCGAAATCGGAAATTTCGTGTGTCAATTAATTTTGGAAGAATGACAAGGGAGACATTCCTTCGCCCAGGAGTAAATTTTCCTGTCAATATTGGGCAAGAAATATCAAGATTCGATGAAACGAAGTGAATTTTTGATCACAGGGTATCACAGATTATGTAATTAAAAGAAGATAGGTCTCCTACATGCAAAAGGGACAAACGGTAGTAGGTATCTTGATGTTACATTTCACCAAAGCTGGACTTCGTCGGAAAAGGTTTAGACTTTAGTCGCGAGCAAAATTCCGTCGTTTCTTCGTCATTATCCTGCGCTGCCGCCAAAGTTCGGATGTCAAGAGCGCCAATTTAGACCAAATTGACGTTACTTGAAAGGCCGTCAGCGACTACGTTGCTATGAGCACGCACGCAAGCGATATTACTGACGTACTCTACAATTGCTGTCAAATGACATTGTTTGCTGTATGTTTTAGCACCTAATGGGGAGGCAAAAGCTGGGAGTAAAGGATTGCGATCATTCCACAAGGTAACATGACGTCCTTCAATCAAGTGACTGAAGTGAATCACAGCATAATACCCCACTAGGAGCTCTCTGCCGTAGGTGGAGTATGTTTGCTGCCTCCGGCCAGCTTGCTCGAAAAGAATTCCACCGGTTTTGCAGATCTGTCAATCATTTGGTGTAGGACAGAACCTGCCACCTATAAGAAGCAGTCGGTCACGATCTGGTATGGCGAATCACTGGGCAGCGGGTGGCAGAGTTTAATGGAGCGGATTAAGGCATAATTGGTATTTTCAAATGCTCTTCGTGCCTCATCATTTTAGATCAGCTCCCGAGCATTCGGTTGCAGAGGTATAAGCTCAGTTAATGAAGCTGAAATCGCGGCAAAGTTATGAATCATTCTGCGCTAGTTACCTAACATTCAAAGATATCTTCGATGCTCCACTTAGGCTATGGTAACTGTATGCCTCCAATTTCCTCCATTTTCGTCGCTGGTGGGCAGAATACTTACACCGAAATGTGATGCCGTTAAATATCTATTTCCTCCTTCGCCATTCGCACTTCTCCAGGTATATTAAACCCTTGCTCTAAATGCTTGAGGTGCTCGTTAATATTGTCTGAATATATCAGGATGTCGTCAATATACACCAAAACAAACCCTAATCCTTGAAACAGGTTCTCTATGTGTCGTCGGAGACTGAATTGGAGCTTAACGTACTCCTACAAACCAAATTGGGTAGTGACCGCAGTTTTCTCTATGTCTGCTTGGTTCATAGGGATTTGATGATAGGCACGGAACAGGTATAACCTTGAAAGGATCCTTTTGCCATGAAGGTGGTTCATTACAATTTCATTTCGTGGAAGCGGATATTCGTCAAGCTTGGTGTTCGCATTCACCGCTCGAAAATTGCTGACGACCATTAAAAACCCGGCGACTTCTTTGGCACCATCTGTATTGGCGCAGCCCATGATTACATCGACGGCCGCACAGCCCCCTCCTTCAATAGTGTCGCAAAAGTTGCTTTTGCAACCTGTAGTTTCTTTATTGAAAGAGGCATCGGCCTTGCAAATGTCGGTGGAGCACTACCAGTTTCAAACGTACGTGTCACTAAGTTCGGCGATGAAGAAGAGGGTTGAGCGTGTGCGGGTCTGTGCAAAGCCTCATATTTTTTCGATATGGCTCTACAATAGGGCCATAGGTGCTGAAAGTCATTGATAATTAAGGCTATCCTAGGTTCTCCTAGATCATCTCACTTCCGATAGGAGTTTATTTTGTTTTGTTAGTGTATTAATATGCTGGCGCAGAATATAATAAAAGATTATGACGGTGAAGTGGTATCTGCGACTAAAAATGACTACCTAAATAAGTAGAGTAGACTTAAGACCTTTATGCACTTTACTTTTTCCGCCATTAGCCTTTGAATATTTATACTACATTCGCGCAATTCACCTGATTTCACCAATTTAGCCGGAATTATTGGTACACTCCCGATTGCTATGGCATGCTCACCTAGTTTTCCGCCGGGGCTGGCAAAGATGGCATGGAGGAAGGTTGCATCTAGGCCTTCTCTTTTCTCTAGGGCCACCTGCACCAGGGCTTACAGAATTTCGCGTCCTCCTCAGAGAATAAATGTGAGCGGCAACACACTGGTCTTCGGTTTTCTCGGAAGGGACCCAATCCTGCTAGTATATTAAGTGCACTATAATCGTTGTTATTTTACATATAACTGGTACGATTCACATTATGATACACACCAGTGAACACTGACCGCGCACTTCCCGCCAATTACTTATATACTTACCAATCGCATCTTTATTTTTTTAAGGCATAAACGCGTTGGACATGGAAACAGCCCTGCGACCTATCGACTGACTACTAGTATTTATATTAAGGCACTGTGCATTACCAAATGTCATCAGTTCATCAGCCAGTTTTCATAATTGAGCGAGGAGGCGTTCTTTCTGGGAGGCTATTATGGGCGCGATGTTAGCCTGTAGAGACTGAGTTAATTTGTGCCTTACAAGTTCTTCACTAACTTCTATGTACAGGGCAGTCCTTCGTAGTTCTTCCAAATTGGTCGAGGGCTGGCCTGTGAGCGTGGAGGATGCGATGAGGTTCTCAAAATGTTCGGGTTTGGTATTATTGAAAATTCCAATCACTTCCGCCCGCAAAAGAGGATTAGTTTGGTCCGACAAAATGGCAGCGGGAAGACGATCGACTGTCTCAGGAGGAAGTGAGACTAGTACCTGGAAAGATTTAGTCTCCTTCTTTTTTTAATTCCGGAGATGTGAAAAGAGCCGTCACAATTTGAACCAACCTGGGACTGCTTTTTCATTAAAGATGGGCGGCTTGATGTTGACAGCGTTCACGAAGTCCTCTTCACTTTGTTTTGTCTGACGATGGCTTGTTGAGTCCATTTCTTCTATACCTTCACTGCCTGGTCAAAAACGAGGGGTGACCAGTTTAAACGGGTAAAATCAACAATTTATCGGTTAAAATGAAGCGGTCGCAAATTGATAGAGGGTAAGTCACCAGGTTATGGTATATAAATGCGGGATTCCAAAATTCTGGTGAGGTGAATTATCTATCTGACTAAAAAGATGATTTGTTCACAGTGGTTTTTTTTGCTGGGATTACCAAAGGATTAGGGTGATCGAGGTAAAGAAGGATGTTGCAAATTATATACTTTATTCTAATATTGGTCTTTAATGGGGCAAGTGGCCGCTCAATAAGTTACCTTACAGGTGACTACCATCTATATATATTCAACGCGAAGTATTAAATTCTGAAGCGACAAGACATCGTGAATTTAATATGAGTTCCATAAACAGTAATACGGTACGATAATACTTAGTAACAATTATAATGTTTAATTCTTAACTATTGTATACTTCTCATTGCTCGCCTATATATACGGTTTAATCTCAAGAAGTATGAAGGTCAAGACTAGGCAGCAGGTCAAATCTTTTTGGTCGGGGCTGATTAGTTCCACCCCTGGCCAGAGTTTTGAACGACTGTGTATTGCAATTTACTTAAATCTCTCAGGTTTTATCTATATAACTGGATACGCTTATCGCAGCTTAGTGATACAATTCCCATTGGTCAGCAGGTGCATTCAACCAAGTGTTCTGTTGACTTGCGTCTTTCGAAAAATAGATTGTGAGACATGAGCTGTTTATTTACTCATTGTCTTATTGACACCAGTGATTCTGACCTTTCCCACGTTCTTACATTGTTTGTATCGCACTCACTTTCAGCCGTTGCTTTCCTTCTATATATATACATTAACAAATATATTACATTCCATGTTTTGTATACAACTTCATAGATGCAATTAATCTATGCAATCTCATTTCCTTATTCTAATTTTAGACATTTATTTTATATGATTGGAGTTTGCTAGGAATAATAAGACCAACGCGTGTCCATTTGGTGGAGGTGTTTGCTGGACCTAATAAATCTTTTAATTTAGGGCCTTTACCCTACCTATTACAATATCCGATCACTACACAATGACTCACCGTGTTTACTTGCTTCTCTAGGGCGAAGCAGTTGAAGCACGTTTGGACATATATGAAGTCTTCACGTTTTATCTGGGCGGCGGTGATTTTTAAATGAAAAGACAGCACGCTGATTTCTTTGGCTTTCATAACCATAATGGTCTCCCTAAAGATCACCTTAAATACGTGAGTATATTCGGTGTTTTTACACGGTTGTTAAATTTAATTACTTTTAGCTCAGCCCAACTTTGAGCCCTATTTATCTCCTTTTTGATCTCTTCGGCATTCTGTTCCTGAATCAAGGGATGAATTTGGCAACAATAATCTGTTCTTTGCACTTCGATTTGTGGGTGAATTTTTGCTTCTAAGTGAATTTCTTCTGATTCAGTCTTTGCCTCTTCTCTATAACAGTTTCTCGACGTCTTTATCATTTTGCCATATGCGCTATGTACGAGTTTGAATAATCGAGAAGCCCCACTTCACAATTCTAAGTTCGCCGTATTTGATCCTGAAGACATTTGTTCTATCGAATTAATGCGCACCCTTCCGGACGCACAAAGGGACCCGTTTAGTGGAATCCATCTTCTATTATTCCAAAAATCTTTTTCTTAGTTTACTCATTGAGGAAGAAGGCGAAAAAAAAGAAAAGAGGGAGAGAGGTAGGGTGAAATAAAGATAGCTGCTGTATCTTTTTACCTACTCGGCTTATTCAGCTAGGGAGTTAGTTTCCCTGCCTGCTTACCTATCACCTAGCCCCAGCAGTTTTTTCTTGCACCCAACTCGAGGCCACCGCTCACAGAGGTGTTCCCAGTCCCGGGCTAAGCTTCAGCCTGCGCTTTGTTAGCCGCTTGGTTCAGATAATGCTCCTGCTCGAGTGGTTACCTACGGAGACTTTATGCTTGCCTAAATAGCGTGGATAGGTAGGGAAGGTTCGTCTTTTGATGATGTTCAGTCAAATTCTTGTCAGGCGGTCAATGTCTCTTCATATATTCTTCTTCAGGAAAACGATGAAACACGCTTCGAAAAATTTGGAGGTGTGGATTGCTCACGTGAAAATTTTCAGTAGAAAGAAATCCAATATCTGCCTTTCGTCTCATGAGTCAAAGATCACGATCGTAAAAGATATTAAGTGTGGGGATAGAGTATAGAGAATAGGTAGAAAAAGGTGGTATTTTAGTAAGAGAGTAGGTGTGCTAGTTTGTCTGGCTACCTCAATGGATGTTCATTTGTTTTAAGTTTTTTATATCTTTAGGTTACTCATTTTTATGAGTCAGCATTTAAGCCACTGTTATCGATAACATGATCTCATGTAGATGAGGATAAACAAGTTGTTGCACTTCCGTTTTTTAGTGTCCCTAATTTTTCACTTCTAGGCCAGTTGCAATACGAAAATAAATTGGAAATTTTTATTGGATTTATTACCTATTTATTATATTGTCCACGTCGGATCTTTTATTTATTTATTTTTTTTTTTCAAGCGTTTGTCCATTTCGGATAATTTGTTGTTAGCTTGTTTTGGTTCTGTTTTTTATATATTGTTTATTATTTTATCATTTTTGTCAATAAATATGGTAAGTCTCTTATAAGGTTCGCAGTTGAATTCTCGTATAAAACTAAAATCCGGTAAGTCTTTATTTGGTAGTCGAATTCAGTGCAGTTCATGTTCGGGTATATTTTGATATATCTTCTGCTATTTATTTTTCGCTCGTCTATCCAGGATAAGGCTGATAGGTTCAATATCCGTTGCTTCATGCATCACCTATGTTGTTTTGTGGTCCCACAGGGTGACGTTGGCAATGAACCTTATGCCCTATTTTGAACAACTTGTGTTTTCTTAACTGCGGTTTAATTAGGGTATGGAGGTGGATAGCGGGATACAGGAGGATCGGCCTTAGTAAAACATGTAGAGTTTCCTCTTCTTGTGTGGATAAAGTTGTTTGAAGCGATATTGAGGTCGTTAGCGTTCTCGTAGCAGCAGCGATCTTTTCTTTGTAGTGGACATTGTACCCGCTGAGGTTAATTCCATGCCAAGTACCCGGCCTTCTCTGGAGTAAGCGTGAAATTTCTACAGCACATCTACTGTATTCCAACGTCCCGCATGCATCATCTTAAACTTATGAACCATGATCTTAATGTTGTTTATTTTTTTAAATAATTAATGTTTTCAATTTTCCTGCTTGTCCTGTTTGCAACGTCAACAGGGTATTTATATATGGCTTTGATAACCTGTTTGATGTCATCCACAGCTGGACCTACTGAGCGAGGTCTTAGGTGGGGTAAGGCAGGTCGCCGGTATCCACCGCATATAATGAATGGCTGGGACAACCCCCCTGTGACACCCCTGCCTCCAGGTTGCATGGTTTTCCTTCGATGCCGTTTACGATTGCCTCTTGATCTTCCAGGTAGTCGCAAAGTATTCGTGTTAAGTTTTCCTCCATACTCAGTTCGCTGATCTTCTTTTCCAGTCCCAGTAACCACACCTTTTCAAAGGCCGAGCAACATCTCGCAATCTTGCAGAACAAAGTCGACATTGCCATTTCTGTCCTGCTGATAGCAATCATTTCGCCAGATTAGCGCCAGAGACGTTTCGGTGTGAAGTTTCTTCCAGAAGCTGTGCTGTTAGTTATTATATACCCTTAGTTTCTAGTTACGATCTCAGTCTGTTGTTGAGTTGTTTTTCCAATAATTTACCCATCAACTGCAATACAGAGATTGGTCTATAGCTGCTAACCTCCTGTTTTGGCTTGCCATGCTTTGGTATGAATATCATACGGGCTCTTTTATACTACTCCAGAAAATAACTTTTATTGAGGCAGGTAGTAAATAACTTTAATAGAGCTCTGTTGATGTTCTCAGGAGTGTTTAACAGATGCATTTTCAAGATGCCAGTTATCCATGGCGCCCTTTGCTTAAAGCACTTTAGGGCTCCGTCTTATCCTTCATGGGAAAAGGACTTCCCTCTTTCCTTGCAAAACGTGTCTTGTTCACGAAAGATCCAGTGTGAGATCAACCTTCACCTGTTAAAGTATTAAAAGGACTTGTTCCTCGTACCTTTCATCAAAGAGTTTGTTCTCCTTGTCACTTATAGGAAATCGATTTTGCCATTATCATCTGAATTCACGCTCAATGTCTTGGTCTTCCGTCAATTCCACGGCATTAACTTTAATTTTTATACTTTTCTCTGGGGGAGTGCTCCACAATTATTTTAGTTGACTCCAGAATTTTCTTGGTTCCCCTTCTGCATCAATATTACCTATCATTTCATCCCACTGCCCTCTGGATTTCTCCGTTATGAGATAATTAATCTCGTTTCTCAGCTCTCGAAGTTCGTGCTATTGCTGCACCGTAATCCCATATATGTTTTAAAATAGACAAGTGCTTACAGCTGATTCATTTTTTCTTGAATGTTAAAAACTCAACTTAGAGCCAGTAATATTTTGTGCTTCGTCAAAGGGACAGCTAGGTGGTCAACCTCTAAGATTGTTGACGTTAGTTGGCCTAATTTTCTTTCGATTTCTTTCAGTGTGGCACTTTTTAGGTGGTCATTCTTCACATTTTGAAAAGGTTCACGGTATGTCGCGCATTTGGTACTCGCCAAGCATCTGCGTTTGAGAATTTAAAATTGTATCGGAAAGGTAGAAATGCGGGTGATCATACTAATATTGTCAGTTGGAACGAAGAAGCTAGGAAGAGTACCTTCCTATATGTTTTAAAATAGACAAGTGCTTACAGCTGATTCATTTTTTCTTGAATGTTAAAAACTCAACTTAGAGCCAGTAATATTTTGTGCTCCGTCAAAGGGACAGCTAGGTGGTCAACTTCTAAGATTTTTGACGTTAGTTGGCCTAATTTTTTTTTTATTTCTTTCAGTGTGGCACTTTTTTGGGTGGTCATTCTGCACATTTTGAAAAGGTTCACGGTATGTCGCGCATTTGGTACTCGCCAAGCATCTTCGTTTGAGAATTTGAAATTGTATCGGAAAGGTAGAAATGCGGGTGATCATACTAATATCGTCAGTTTGAACGAAGAAGCTAGGAAGAGTCACTTGATTCAGAGAGACAAGTTCCAATTGGTTAACAGTATAATTGGTGTGGTCGACGATCTTTACATCTTTGAAGTAGCAAAATCAAGCAAAAGTAGAAGTTTTAGTGAGTTATCGGCTCCTTTGAATGTACTAGTGTAACAGGCCTCCCTACAATGGGCCTTTAAATCCCCAATTAAGATAGTTGAGTTCTCTCTTCTAAAGATTCGTAGAAAATTAGTGATCGTAAGGTATGGACGCCTGGGAAGTTAGTAAACGACCGCTACTACCACGTCATCATATGTCATGTTGATCTTAATTGTTAATAAGACTCTTCCAAATCCTGAATTTCCTTGAACTTTATACCTTTACTGATGAGATGGCTACTCAATCATACCTCTCTTTCGAGTGGCTTGCCATCATTACTACATAGTTGTATATTTTTATATACTAGTTTTCGTCATTCAATACATGCTCGGAAATTAGCACAATTTCGGAATCGACGGATCTTAAAATTTCGTAAACATTCTACTTTTTGGGTTACAACCGTTTCTATTGAATGATAAAATCCAAATTCCTGATATATACAGATACTACAAGTAACCAAGTTTAATTTTTATTTGCCTGTTTAACTTTTGTTCACCTTTCCCTAAACGGTAATCTTACCCTTCCCGTTCTTTTCTTCCTCAATTGTTCCAGGCTTCGCTTGAAGCAGGATTCGGGAAAGATTTTGATCAGACAATGTAGGAATCTTTGGAAAAATATTATTTCTGTCAGTAAGCGTCAAAATCCGACTTGTATTTTGCTTTGATGACCACTACAACCATATTGCGTACCTTGGAATTTTGAAGTATTCGCTCGTCTTCACTTGAGATTCCTTATCTTCAGTGTAATCTTGCTTACCCAGGCAGGGGTTGCGAGAAGCCGATCGAGACCTCGGCACAGTTTGCGATATTTTTTTTATTTCAGCGTGCAATAGGTCCCATGAGAGTGGGATGCCAGGGAACCACATTGGTTTGATACTATAGTGGACAAATATCTTATTAAGTTCTGTTAAATAGCTTTCAGTTTTTATGATATTAGTAAAATTAACATGCAAAATGCAGATTATAAGGTCTTTACCAACTGCGCATATGCATTGGTAGCCCTTCTATTTCTTTCGTCTATATTTGCATTCTTGTCCCTTATCAATGCTTTCTTAATTGGACAAGACATCAATAAGGTGCGATGCGAGTTGCCACAGTCTAGGCACTTGTTGTTCGGATTTGTTTAATCCCTCCAGGTGTGACCAGATTCCACGCAATCGGAACATACCTTCGCCTCGACTTTACAGTCTTATTTGGCATGATTCTAAAGGGTGGAGCATGAAAAATAAATCTGAAGCGGAACCAATACTTCTCTTTTAATACAACTCGCGGAGACTTTGAGTTGAACATAACCAACCCGTTTTCAGCTGCCTTCGCTGCCAACTAATTTGTCGGAAATGTCACCTTGAACACATGAGTCCTTTTCACCCTCGCGATTTCTAAACTTACTGGTCTCATCGATTTTTGTCCAATCTTGTTGGCTTTAATTTCTTTTTTAAACTCTTCTGCAGGGTAAGTACCTCGTAGAGGTCGATACGCAGACATAAAATCGACCTCTTTGCTGAAAGGTGCGGAGGAACCTTTGGTATGAGCCTGACTTCTTCTAGTTTTCCTCTTGATTTTTTCTGACCAAGTTGTGTAGATCTTGGTTCGTATCACGAAAGGCCATGCATCCATATGCCTTATCTTTAATCCTGTAAAGCGCGGTCCTAAGCTTGGAGTAAACAAGTTCAAACACTTTTTCGCAGGTAGGCGACTGATATGGCCCTTTAACACGAATCAAAACACGTTTCTCACCTTTGGGGTCATCCCTGATGGCACTAACTGCGGCGTTCCTATTTTAAACATAGCAGGCCCTTATGGCGGGGGCGAGTACCGGAAAATTCTCTGGTTCATAATTTACACCCTACCTAAATAAATTGTCTAGCAGGCTCCTCCTACCTACGCTGGCCACTCAGCCCTAGTGGGGGGCCGGTTCTTCGCGCCCGCCTGTGGTGTTTACTTCTGGGGTTCGGATACATCAGATACAGGGGACTTCTACATATGTTAAGTGGCAGAAAGATTATCTGAACCAGAGATAGGCTGCTGTGGTAGGGATAAGCATATACGTAGGAGCACCCTCTTTCTTTATCCCTCTCGTGCGCAAACGCGGATTGCCGTGTAAAAGACCAGTCGATTTCAACTGGATCTAAAAGTGGCGCGTCCCAAATTCCAAGTATCTTCTTGGCCTATTAATCTGAGTGGAGAATTCGAAAGGTGTTTGTAGCAAGGCTTTGCTTTTCTAAGTGCAAGTAAATTCCTCTAATAGGAGTAGTCGCATGAATGAAGTTTTCTTTGTATTCGCTAGCATTTTCAGATCTAAACATTGTTTAATCTTTATAAAATTTCTAAAGTTCGAGTCTTCAAAATAAATATTTTTTCCTTTTTTGATCTAAACATCAATTATTCTAACTTTATAATGTTTTGTGACTTGTGATTGGTCCTAAAAATAATATTTAAAGTTAATAATGCATATATAAAGCCAAGTTTTTCATATATTTTTATCGTTTGGCCATAAGATGACCTTTGACAAGGTTGAAAAAAATCTCGACTAATAAAGATATGCAACTTACCAGCATTTTTTCCCAACTTTCGCTTTCTGTAAAGAAAGTTTTGAAGAGGTTAAAAAGCTGTAACCCAAGCTTAACCAAGCAGCAATCGCTGTTGATTAAAAAAAAACATATATGTATATATATATATATATATAAATATATATATATATATATATATATATATATATATATATATATATATATATATATATATATATATATATATATAAATATATATATCACTAACTCTAGCATTGTATAACGGGATTTTTGAAGATGTGTAAAAAATTGCTAAATTTTTTTTCCTTAGTGGAGAAATGATGTTTTTTTATCAAAGTTATTTCTAATAATTCTTTTATAATATCAAAAAACAGAATGGTAAAGTTCAGAAGTAAATATAAATATCTAAATTTTGTGAAGTTTTTAAAACCCAAAGAATTACAAATGGTCAAGTTCAGAAAATTCATTTTTATAAAAATTAATGTTTTTTTTTGTTTAGTGGAGAAATGACGTTTTTTCTCAAATTTATTTCTAATAATTCTTCTATAATATCAAAAAACAGAATGATGACGTTCAAAAGTAAATATAAATATTGAAATTTTGTGAATTTTTTAAAACCCAAAGAATTACAAATGGTGAAGTTCAGAAAATTTATTTTTATATATCTTCTATTCTCTTATAACTCTATTTTGGCAAAGTGATATTTCGAAAGGGCGGAAATTTAGTTTAGATTTCCTTTATAAACTTATTATAATTGGCAAAGTTCAGAAAATTTATAAAAATTTAAACATTCCTGTTTTTTTCGATTTTTAATTTTAATCTTAGTAGCGAAGCCATTACCTGGTATTTAAATATTGAATCTCAGTCTATTTATTTTTAACATGTATGATTGTTTTTTAGGCGAAGCCGTTGCCTTGTATATATGTTATAATATCTTCGTGTTGAAGTGTCCTTGTGGTAAATTGAGCAGCGCCGAATTGTTGGTGCACGCGCATTCTTTTTGCGGCCGGCTCGAAGAATGGGTGGATGAATTATTAAGTGAAGAATTTTATGATATAATGGTTGGGGATGTATGTATGTATGTTTTGGTTCTTTAATAAAAGTCTAAATATATATTTAAATTATCACACAAGTTTGTGGGAATTCTTCTTAAAAAACAGGGCACAGAATGGCGTTAAGTTTGAACTTAAAAGTTATCGATTCATTCTTATAGATTGGATTAGTCATAAAAATGAATTACATATGTAAACTTTAGGCTTCTTTTACATTACTGACAGGTAGCCAATGAAAAAATATGTAGTTAGTTTGTAAATAATAACATTACTCTTCGTAAAGTCCCATAAGTGCTTATCATATTTAAAAGCTTGATGTATATTAGAAAGTTAGAAAATAAGACCAGAATACCAGGAAAGGAGGTGAATAACATTAAAATAGGAGGTGACAAAAAGAGGTTAATAGGAGAATAAGAAAAGAATTTAGCTAACTAGAAGGAAGACTGAGCGAAAGAAATCAAAATACATCACCTCTGATCGAGCCCATTTCTCAGAACAACCAAAAATGTAAGAAACAGTGTCTTTCTATGTTGAGCTTGACAAGACACAAACTCACATAATTTGTACCAGAATCCCATCTGACAGACTTCACAAAAACACTGGTGAACGTGCAAGGATACTGACCTTGCTACTTTTATTGTACAATTGCGAACATACATATTTTCCCGTCACTCCGTTGCAATTTTCTTCTTTATGCTCTTATATTCTTAGCCGCAGCTGATTTGTTTTTACCAGCTCTCTTCAGCAGAAATATTTCGCTCACGGCTTGTTAGAGGTTCGTTCTGAGATCTCTCTACCATTATAACAGTTTTAAATATTTTGTCGCCTGGTAATACAGGAACACCAATTATTGCTTTTAAGTCGTTTGCTATTTTCTCATACGCTCCCTAGGACACACAAGAAATCTAAGAATAACATTTTTTCACCCTGCTAAAACAAGCAACATACTCACTTGTCATTTATCTACCAACATGCTATAAATAATAAATAGTGCCGAGAGCCATTTGCTCGAGACCAATTACGTTGCGGCCTGATCATCTACGCTCAAGACGCACCTACATTACATTTTAAGTATTTTAGTGACCTACGGAGATATATTCCAGGGCTCACTTGGATTTTAATTACCTCAGAGGCTGGTTCTGAAAAAAGTGCAGGAACGCATACTTTTCGTCTATTTATGCATAAAGTCTTTGCTATTTACTCTCAAATAGTGAGGAACAAACCAAAAACTGCCCCTCCTAAACCTCACCCATAAACATCTCAGTATCCGGAAACCTCTTTAAATTGTGCGATTTTAATGTAGAGGAAACTCACATGATCTGACCATCGCTTGCTGTATTTTTCAAAATCTCATTCGAGTTTTGCTGACGTCATCAATAAATCAATAGCTTTTTATCTGATTGTGGGATTTAAACAAGAGAAACAAAAATAATCAATACTATTATACAAACAAATAACAGAATTTAACAATAATTTATACACTATGGGAAAACTAATTCTTCAGCAAAGGAATTAATTTACAATAAAATGCTTCAGCACGAGCTACGAGTAGCACAAGATTTACTCGAGCCAAAACGGGAGGAGATTATGGGGGTGAAGCTTCGTAGTCGGAAAGCATGACGCGTCTTCGACGGAGATCGATAAAACGGTAATAGCCTTATGATTTTCCAAGAAGGGGTCCTCGAGTGGTAGTTTAAGGGAGTATCCCTGCAGGGCACGGAGCGAAGGGCGTATTTCAGTATGAGTCCTTACGTCCTTGACTGCCGTATTTCTGAACAATGGTTTCTTGCCTGCGAGTCCTTAGAGTAATGGAAAGTCTTAAAAGGAGGATCACGTATGTCCTTAGGTCGGTTCCAATGAATACTCGTGATCACTGCTTGGATTCTGCGTCAGCAGTTCCTGCCTCCTGGTTGAATACTAATTTTCTCATTTCTGCGCTAGGAAATATATAAGGCTTTAACGGAAGTGATTTCTTTTGGCCGTCAGAAGAGGTTACCACTTCTATTCATGAACCGGCGAGTAAAGGCATAGCGCTCTCTTGCTGATTTGTGTTCCGAGCTCCAGCTAAACGCATGTGACTTCGTTATCACCCCGAAAGTTTACTGAAAGATGCCGGTTGAACATCCGTTCGACCGTGAGATACCCTCTTAGGCTTCTTAGCCTCCGTGAATCTCTCAGGTTCTCAGGTTTCTACTGATATATTTATATTGAATTCTCTTCCTCAGCCAATCTCAGAATTAATTTATTTGTGACCTTGTCCCCTCTCAAAATATAATTTACTTTCGAGATTATTATTCATCATTTGCGATTTATTATCTGTTTTTCTTTCGCTTTAATCTAATATAGACCTCTGTTATCGTAGATGCATTCCTGTGTGCTAATTAATTTACTGTATCTATTGATATATTTTGCTGCCTAGCGGCAAAAATAGTCATTAGCATATAGCGATCTGCCCCTAACCAATTGTTCTTTTCCTTATATTATTTTATTTTTGTAACTATTTATTCATGTTCTTGTTATGTTTAGGTATTCCACTGAGTTTTGTTAAATAAAATCAAATTTGTTGGCCTTCATTAGGTTAGCTTTGTTAATGTACGAGTATTTAAAGGTATGATTAATTTTCCCTATAAACTTTAAACGAAGAAGAATAAATTTCATTATTTTTATTCTATATCATGATATTAATGCTCTCTTGTCAAATTTTGTCAGCAAATGAAAGTTTTTTTAACTCCTGATGGAGAACAAAACTTAGTGCTAAACCCCCTCGTTGGTAAGTTGCTAACTATTTCATCTCAAACCTAAAATATTCACTTTAGGCTTCATTATAACAGCAAATTAACAACAAGTACCTAAGAAATTAATCGGACTGAAATATTAAATAGCACCTTTGGAGTTATGCATTGTAAAACGACATTTTAATACTATTATTTAAATATTCTTTTTAATATTATTTTATATTTTAATATTGCCAAACATGTTATATTTTTAATTTTAGTACATATGAATGTTATGTTAAGAATATATTAAAAAAATTTTTAGAATGTTCCGATTATCGGTTTGATATACTAAATATATGTCTATTCATATGTCAGAAGGTAATTTTACCTATTTAGAAAATACTTTCTTCTATATTTATTAACATGTATTTTTACTTAGGATAAAATGAACTTTTAAGTTTTATGAAATGTCCTTTTGCATATTTGAAAGTGTATTTATCGATCCACTGTCAATTTCTTTTGCATATTTTTTGGGGGGCATTATCGGAGATATATGTACATCTCGATATGCTAAAGTGTACTTACTTATCAATGTGTGTAAATGTACTTTTTTACTAAGTATAATATAATTCTAACAATATGTAAATCAAAATGTACGTAGGAGTATAAAACTATTACTAGAGTAGAATAAGAGGAGAATAGATCAGAATAGGAGAAGAAGAAAAGAAGGAAAATGGGAGATAAAAATCCGACACATTGGTCTTTGGGGAAATCTAGTCTGATCCTCTTTTGTGCACCATCGTGATATTCCATCCTAAGGAAATCAAAATTGAGAAAAGCTGTTAGTCGCGCTTTAGCCAGATTTATTTCCTCAAGTTCTTCTTCAATACGTATGTGTATGGTCGATTATTATCTCAGTATTGTTGAGATTACCCATGAAATAAATAGCATTGGATCTTACGATAATTGACTTAGGGTAAAAAAAGAGACTATTTGGGATAAATAACATCAAAATTGATTTATATAACATAGAGCCCCTATCCTTCCTACCAAGCTATTCTCGTGGTTCAGAGTGTAGATAGAAGGTAACAAATTTTGGAATGATAGTAGTTTCAATGAAATGAGAATGGCAATTATGGTTTCAAACACAAGATATTTCAATAAAACTTTCTTCCTGTGAGAAAACTTTTCCTATTAGGTAAAGTTTGGAAATGTTTACCAAGTGAGAAACATTTGTAAGTTGAAAAAGACGTATCTCTTTAGGTTCGTTGGGAACCTTTTAAGGTCATTTTGGTGATTTTACGCACCACTTTGAATACATCAGGGAGATCTTTGAAATTGATCGCTTCTGATACCTCGAGCCATTATTGGCCCTTCATCAGTTTTTGCTTGATTTCTTCGCATGTGTTTGCTTCTAGCCATACCTCTCTTCTTCCCAGACACATAACTATTGTTTAACCTAATATTTGGGTGGAGTTTTTGCACCAAGGTCCAATTTGTGTAAGGTTATCCTACCCACCGTTGTTAGCAATTGTTGCACATCCTTTACTTTGGGGTAGATGACGGCAAGCTAAATCTATAATCTTGTATACTCCTTTCTTTTAAAAAGAAATAAAATGAAATTAAGGGAAAGGTAGGGAGCGAGAAACAGTGAATTTTTTGCCAAGCTACACACATTTCCCTATTTTGAGAATACTAAGATGGCCCGCAATAGGCCATTTCGTTTCGCGGTATGCTATTCTTACCTTCACGGGGATCAGTATTGATCTCTAATTGGTTGTGAGGAGAGTCGCTATGTGATCTTTGCAGGGTATATCTCCTGGCTGCATGTAGTATTTGTAAGGAAAAGTAATATTTAGTAGGTATATTTCCGATTTAGAGGCAGTAGTCCTTGTTATGTAACTTGGGTAATCAGGTTTAATTCGATGGCAGATGACTTTTGAGAACATCGTTTTCAGGTGCCCCAGCAAACAAGATGACGGTTTTTTGTCTGGAGATTTCCTTATCTTAGAATTTACATAATTATTCTGTTCTCTCTTTGCTCGATTTCTCTTCTTTCCCCATCTACACAGATACATTTTCCCGAAGCGATAATGTTCTCATCGGTTAGATCAATCATTTTACGTCCTTGGGTTCCTCCATTCTTCTAAGCGTTTAATTATGAGGGCAATCCTATTGTTTTTAACTAAAATAATATTATTCTATTTTCTCCACTTCCCTTCAATTTCTGAGCTCCCTCTAAGGCAATAACGTAAGAAATAGACGCTACTTTTCACTGTTCGGGCGATCGAATTTCTATATATTTTCACTTGCCATAACTAAAACACTTGGGTTAAATATATCTCTAAGCTTTAACTGAAAAGATTTCCAGGTTAGGTTCAAATTTTTAGTTTAAAGTAGTAAATACGAACAACCATTTCAGTAATTACAGGTCCATCCAACCGAGAATGTTTAACTAGTATTAATTATTCCCAGTCAATTTCCCTTTTAGCCTACGAACAAGAGATAATTTAACCCTAACATTACTTTATTATTCTATAAGGTATGTATCGTTTCTTCTCCACTTTTGTTGTTATCACGTAATTATTAAATATCCTATCTTAGTTCGATTGGCACGAACGAAATATTACCTAGAATTTTAAAAATAATGATACGAAGCGAAATAACTTTCGTAGGATGGTCAAATTAGCTGCACCTAGCTCCAAAATGCAAGCCATTACCTGTAGAAAATTGGTGGGAGAATAATACGACCTAAATCCTATAGTAAATTAATAAGGGAAAATGAAAGCGTTTTAAGTTTCCCACCATCACTGATAATATTGACCATTCTTATAGATTTTAAGATTTAAATAGGAGTATTAGAAAAACCAAAGATTGTAGTATGGTTATCTAAATAAAATTTTTGTTTGTTTTTTCCTCCTAAAGGTTTTCCTCCTATCAAGAGAAAAATCTGGAAAAACAAAATTGTTTCTAATTTCATTATTTTAAAAACAGGGAAATGAAAAACCCTTTGTGCAAACGAATTAATTTTATGTGTTAATCAGATTGAAACAAAACAAATAATAGCAATTATATTCAACTAAAAAGTTGTTTAAGAGGGAATATGAATATGGTAGATGTGGGTTTCAATGATTAAATATATTTCTTTAACTAGAATTCCTACAAATTTTCTAAGCAATTTCAACGGGATGGCCTCCTGTTCATATCCAAGTTTTCTGATATTAAGGCTAAAGTAATTATTAACCATGACATCATACATAAATATTTTATTATTTAACAAAACCCATTTCAGATCTCTTTTGTAGATATTACATTCATTGTTTCAATCGTCAGAGTTAATAGATTGAGGTAAGCCAGTAATGGACTCAAAGAGTAAACAAAAGAACACAAATCCACCCTAAGAACAAATAAAGAATCAGAGGCCCTTTAGTCCATTGCTCGAAATACGATCACTAAATTTAATAAAAGTAACTTTATAAAGATAAATATTGTCGAAATAGCCATAATAAAATATAAGTAAAACGGAAACCTTAAGTTAGGTGCAGATTGATAAAATTAGATAACTTTATCATATTCAATATTTGTAATCAAATTATAATTACCTAAGGAATTGCACTTAAGTGAACTGTTCTTATGAATTAAAGAAGAATAATGTAAAACAAATTATACGTTTCATCTGTTGCACATATATATATATATATATATATATATATATATATATATATATATATATATATATGTGTGTATTTTTTAAAATGGTTTTAAACGAAAGCGTTTAGGCCTCTCTTCGCTATCCCGGTTTTAAGAACGAATATTTTTGCGTTTATATAAATATATATATATATATATATATATATATATATATATATATATATATATATATAAATATTTCATCAAAGCGAAAGAGTGGTGGTCTAAGTGGGGGTTTAATTGATATCATAGCGATTGCTCGCTGCCTCAGTGGGCAGGTTTGTAATCCCACACTTGGACAAAATTTTAGAATTAGGAAATGAATTTTTCCGAAGAAAATTAATACTGTTTTTCTGTTTTTTTGCGGTTTGTGCGATTCATATATATATATATATATATATATATATATATATATATATATATATATATATATATATATATATATATATATGCCTAAATATATATATATATTTATACAAAATAGTGGTTTTTGTTTGAACCTGTATTTATTGGCTTTGTATGATAAAATATTTGCTGATAAGAGGCTAATTCTAGTTTTTAGAATCCATTTTAGGGCTAGAACAAAAACCAATTTAAATTTAAAAAATTTGATTAAAACTTCCACAAGAAATATATAAAAACAAGGAAGTGAACAGTTTTCCTCAATTTCGCCCCTTGTGGTATAGAGCACTTTTCCCGTACAAGGCCTCAAACCTAGTCTCCCATCCTCCTTTCATTGTAAAATCCTTGGTGTCTATGCTCAAAGTTCAGTATATACTGAAGGAAAAGCTTCCCTTCCTCCTCTGGGTAAGCTTTCATATTGTCCCTGAACTTGTCAAGATGGGCCCTTAGGATATGCACCTTCAGGGAGATTTTGCAGCCCATTTGACCATTGTTTCCAGTTAGTTCTCAACCATTTCCACATAATTGTCAGCATTGTGTTTGCCCCAAAATGCACAAGCATACCAAAAGAAAACTCTTTCAGCATTTATTTTTATTTTTGTAAGCTTTTCAGGTAATACTGAACACTATATAATTTTCTTGATTTGTGATCCAACAAAGACACCAGCTTTCAACTTTGGCTCAGAGAGTTTGAGAAAAATTTGGAAGATACTTGATTTTTTTTTTTTTAATTAAGGGGCTATCTGGCGACTGCCGACTTAGGCATAAGTTGCCGTAAACAAACAGCCTAGTTCTAGGCTATTTTAAAAAATTGAACAGGAAACACCAATAAAAAGAAATAACAATAACAATAACAAAGCAATAACAAAAAAAATAACAAAAACAACAACAACAATTAAACCGGGTTAAATGAAAGGGAGAAGGCCGGCCTCCCCCCAAAAGTCAATAAGTCCACCAGTCAAAGTGCACGCACTCGTCCCGAGTACAAGGGATAGGCGGTAGCGACCCCACCCATCCCAGGACCGGAACAGGTGTCGTGCGCGAAGATCACCCAGACTGGGACATTCGACAAGAATGTGCCGAACAGTCTGGGGGACGACGCAGTCGTTGCAATAGGGCGCAGGCGAGCGCTTCATCAAATAGCGATGCGTCACACGAGTGTGCCGCATTCGGAGACGAGAGAAAGCAACCTGAAGCCGCCGCGGCATTGGGAGATAGGTCCATGGGAACAGTCGCGGCGCAATGGCACGCAACTTTAAGTTCCCTTCGACCGTCTCCCATCTTCTTTGCCAAGCAGTCCAAAGAGCTGCCCGTATTCCTACCATGTAGTTAGTATGAGGAAGAGCGAAACGCTGGTTCGGTCGCAGAGTCCTCGCGGACTCTTTGGCGCCCTCATCGGCGCGCTCATTCCCCGCAATTCCTACATGTCCAGGAACCCAGCAGAAGATAAACTCGACATCTGCCCAGCTCGCCAAAACCGTGGCGTCACGGATTTCGCGAGCCAGGAGATGCGGAGATTCCTATGCCCAAAAAGCACTCAGGGTGCTTTGTGACTCGCTATAGATCACAATCCGGTCTCCGAAACCGGGCACGTCGCGTAATCTCCCTTACCGAGTGGTGTACTGCCACCAGCTCGGCCGTGAAGACAGATGCAGCGCATTGTAGAGCCCCGCTGACTTCAAACAGAGGGCATACGGCGTGGATGCCGACCCCCTTTTGGGCCTTGGAGCCATCCGTATACACTGGTATGGTACCAGCGTGACACGATGTGTGCTCCAAAAAGGTCGAACGCAATACTTCCGGCGCAGTACAAGCTTTGGGAGCAGAGGCGTGGCGATAAATAGCCAAATGTGGTACCCTCCAGGGTGGCGTCCTAGGCAGAACCAGGAGCGCCACCGGCTCGAGAGCTATATCTACATGTCAAAGGAGTTTGCTGGCCCTAAACCTAAAGGGCTTAGGGTATGACTGGCGTCTCTCGGCGGCATAGGCACCATCGAGATCAGCTGCGGATGCAGTGAGAGCTGTTGTTGCCTGAGGGAGACGCTGGGCTGGCGCATGATGGCGAGGGATGCACTTCACGCGGCGCAAAGCAAGTGGCATCTCCCCAGCATCGACCAACAGGCTCTCAATGGGGAAAGTGCAGAAGGCACCAGTCGCAAGGCGAAGGCCGGTGTGGTGGAACAAATCCACCTTCCGCAATAAACGCTCAGCTGCGGATGCATAAAACTCGCATCCGTAGTCGAGCCTTGAGCGAACAAAGGATGGATAAAAAAGTAAGGCAGTAGCCCTATCAGCGCTCCAAGCGCTGAACGTTACGGAACGGAGAATGTCCATGGCGCGGGTACAAGAGACCCTAAGGCTGCGAATATAAGCCTTCCCGTTAAGGCGTCGTTTGAATACAAGACCAAGGAAACAGTGCCACTCAACCACATCCAGGCGCACCCCATTAAGAAACAAATCTGGGTCGGGGTGAAGCCGTGGATGGCGGCAGAAGTGCACCACCTTAATCTTGGCGAAGAAAAGCGAAACCTGTGCGCTTCGGCATAGCGAAAGACGCAGTTCAATGCCTGTTGGAGTCCAAGCTCCAGAGTTGGCATCTGGGCCGCGCCAAAAGAGCTCGAAAGGTCGTCCACGTAGAGCGTAGCGAGAACATCTTCCGGCAGCACCGAGGTGATGCCCTTGATGCTTAGGGCAAAGAGTGTGACACTGAGGACACTTCCTTGCGGGACACCCTCTTCCTGCTACTTTGGGTCAGAGAGGGCTCCCCCCACCCTTACGCGGAATCGACGATCTCGCAAAAATTCAGATATAAACATTGGAAGGCGTCCCGTCGCCCTTATCGTATGGAGAGTCTCCATGATACCATATCGCCATGCGGTATCAAAGGCCTTCTCCAGTTCAAAAAACACCGTGTCGTAGTGCTGTCTACGAAGGAAAGCCTCGCAGACGGCATTTTCCAGTCAGAGCAGAGAGCATCCGACGTGGAGTGGAACTTACGGAAGCCGCACTGTGCGGAAGACAGATGGCATCCGCTGTCCAGGAAATAGGCTAATCTAACATTTACCAATTTTTCCATCAACTTGCACACGCAAGACGTTAGAGAGATTGGGCGGAAACCGGTCGGAGTAGAGTGATCTCTCCCCGGCTTGCAAAAGGCAAGCACAGTGGCGATTCGCTAGGAGTCTGGGAGAAGACCTTCCACCCAGATCCTGTTGAACAAATCTAACAAAAAGGCCATGCCCTGCTTACCCAGGTGTCGAAGCATGGCGTACGGAACATCGTCCGGACCATGGGCGGTGTCCGCGCACGAAGCGAAAGCGGAACGACCCTAACTCACAGTAAACTTGTCGTTGAAGGGTTCTCTGCCTCTGGAGGTAAAGTCCAGCTGGCGGCCTTCCGCGACATGACGACGTGCATTGAATGCTGCAGGAGCAGCATCACGGCTAGAGAATGCGGAAAAAGTGGTCGCTAAGGATTCCGCCACGGACGTAGGGTCCGAGATTGCGGTCCCATTCTCCTGGAGAACGGGAGGGGGGTCCTGCGAGAACTTGCCCCGAATTCTTTTGACTCGCTTCCACACCTCAGCTAAAGGGGTCTTCCCGTTAAGTAAAGACACGTATGACCGCTAAGAAGAGAAGCGGGCGTGCTTCGAAATATACCGTAACCTAGCCCTAGCCCGACGAAATTCAGCGACAGTGAAATCGTTCCTGCGGGGCTTATAGCGCATGTAGGCATAACGCTTCTGTTTGAGGGCCGTCTCACACTCGGCCAACCACCATGGGAGTGGTTGGCGTGCAAAACGGCCAGACGTCCTAGAAAAGTAGTCAGGCCCACGGCGTTGAGGTTGCCGGAGAAGAACTCATTGGCCTGATCTACCGCCCTAAACTCCTCGACTGAGATAGAGAATTCGGTCATTTCCTGAAATGCAGGCCACCGCGCCCACGCCAAGCACCACTGAGGTGGTCTCTTAGGCAGCAGTTGCCCTGAAAATGATATTTGAATGGGAAAGTGATCACTACCATGTAGGTCATTGACCACCTCCCAATCAAAATCACGCTGTGCATCCGAAGAGCACAAAGATGAGTCAAGACAAGAACATAAATCGGTTCTTCGACAGTGATGCGTAAACTCATCCACGTTTAGGACACCCATCTCAAGCTCTTCGATCAGATCGGCAAGGAATTTTCCCCTGGGATTTATGGAGTAATCTTCCTAGACAGGATGTCTTTCCCTTCAGATCTCCAAGAAAGAGATAGGGCCTCGGCAACCGTGCCACGAGTCGGCGGAAGTCCCCCGCGTCGAATTCAGCTGACGGTGGAATGTACGCAGAAATCAGAGTATACCTCCTATCGAGGTGCAGCAGCACAGCCACTGCCTGAAGGAAGGTATCTAAAGAGAAAGGAAGAACGGAGACATCATGCCGGGTGTAAACCACGCACCCCCCAGCCCGGCTATCTCGCGGTGGTGGGGTCGCAAGACCCTTATACCCCGGAAGGGCGGGCAGGGGGCACGCGCCTAGCATGGTCTCCTGCAAAACGATAGCTAACGGGGAACGGGACCAGACGAGCCTTCACAGCTCCTCTCAATTGGCTAGGAGTCCACGGCAATGCTACTGTAGGAAT
Organism: Ceratothoa steindachneri; assembly: GCA_963969495.1. Lineage (NCBI taxonomy): Eukaryota > Metazoa > Arthropoda > Malacostraca > Isopoda > Cymothoidae > Ceratothoa > Ceratothoa steindachneri. Next base: position 49,161,985 of record OZ018335.1, on the reverse strand, counting down.
ATGCCCTCCAGGGCTAGCTCGGAGGACACGCGGGGGCCCTCCTCGAACTGAAGACCCTCACGGGAATGGCCGTACGCTTCGCGGGGGCAGAACCCCGGGTGCTCTTGGCCGGACAAAGCGCTGAAGGCGCTGTTGCCTTCAAGGACTTATTGGGGGAGGTTAGGCTCGCCATGCGAGTCTTTTCCCCCCTGTGCCTCGAAACCTTAGGCGGCCGTTGCGGCTTTGACGACGAGGGGCCCTTTTTTCGAGGAACCACCATCTCCGAGACACTCGCTCCACCTCCGGGCAAAATCGAAGGGGCTAAAGCTCCTTTGTTGCTGTCCTCCTTTCAGGGAACAGCTTTAGGAATCCCGAAAGATGTTCTAGCGACCATCTTCAGGGGTGTTGCCTCCTGTGAGTCTAACGACTCGGTGGAGGCGCGTGGCCGTTTCGCCTTACGGAAAATGGTCACTCTGGGGGAAGAGGGGGGAGCCCTGGTTTTAGCCCGGGCAGGGTATGAACCCTTTTTGCTGCCAGCTTTACCAGGGAAGCGCCAGGGTTGGGTAGAGCCCGCAGAAGGGCTCCGAATGGGCGCGGAAACAACCATGCTCGTTGGCCTGGATGAGCCAGGAGCAGAGGGTGCCTTTCTAACTATTGAGGCATATGACCTCCCAGGCAGATCCGGGCGCGCCAGGACCAAGTCTTTTGCCTCGCGAAATGAGAGTCGATCCTGGGCCTGAACGGCCAGGATTTCTTTCTCAAGGAGATATACACCACATTGCCGTAAGAAGCAGGGTGCGGCTCTCCGCAATTGACACACTTGGCTACACACGATTTACAAATATATCGTGTGCGACCTTGGAGCAATTTACACAGACTTCGGGTGACCCCGACTATGCACGTCTACATGAGCGATTCGTATGTACAAAGCGGTGACAATAATAGCACCGCCGTGGTTGTGGCACGAATGCATTCACGCGGTAGCGGTACCAACCAGCACACACCAACGCAGGAAGTTTGTCACAGTCGAACGTGACGAAGAGTGTAGAGGTGGGTCTCGAGGCCCCTCCCTGTTTTCTCTCAGTACACGTTTGACCTTGACCACCCTATGGTAAGCCAGCTCTAGGGTGATGTTCTCAATGGAGTAGTCAACGAGTTCCCTCGCATAAACTACTCCTCTCACAAAGTTCATCGTAGAGTGCGGCGTCACACTCACTGGGGTGCCATAAAGTGTCCAAAGAGCACTTATCTTGGCCGCCTCGGCGGGATTCTCCGCATTCGCCAGAAGGCGCCCGTCCGAGAAACGGGTTACCTTCTGCTCTCTAACAATTGCACTAGCTAATCCTCTCCTCTGATGGATCATGTTGCCCTTGGACAACATGATGCCATTAGTGGAGCGAATAACGAGGAAGCGTTTGAAGCCAGCGGGCTCGATAACGCAGGGTAACCTCTGAATGAGGGGCCCCGATGTCATCGAGGCTCCGCCCTGTGCACTTTTAGTCTTTCTCATCGTCAGCAGCTCCATACTCGGGGGGGCAGAGGAGCCGGATGTGCCGATCTTGGCCTGGTCGCCCTCCAAAGGGGCAGCAGACCCATCCGTCCACACAGCCCCCGCAGGTGGAGAGGAGCCCCGAGTCTTCTTATTCTTTTTGTCTTTTTCTTCTTTTTAGGAGAGAAGGGCGGGGAATAAACCCGCTTCTTTCCTCCGCCGATAGAAGCCCCTAGGCCAGATAGACCTGCCTCAGCAAAGGCCTTCTTCGAAATGGAAAAGGTCCTGTTGGTCGCAGGGGCACCGGTCAGAGCAGATCACTCCCCTCCTTGTGCTGCCTCCGAGGCCCCAGCCATTTGAGGAGGACCTTGCATAGGGGCGGATTCAGGTTCGGTGCTTGGTGCCGAGCCCGGATTCCCTCCCATGGAAGGCCCTACCCTCTGAGGCTGGGTTTTCTCAAGGATCATTTCTATCACAGGAGGTGCCTCCAGTTGGCCATCCCCTCCCAGGACATCGCAGGTCTCCTTGGGCAGCTTTACCAGTCTTTTGTGGGGAGGCACAGGCCTTGACCCCGGCAAGGTTTAAGATTCTTGCCAGCAGGTCTTTTGAGGGAAGCGACCGAAGGGGCCTGGCTTCCCTCTCCTCCCTAAATGGGTTTGCCCTACCGAGCCGCTTGCACGAAGGGCGGTTGGCAATGGGCTGCCTGCTGGCTTTCTTGCCAGTCCCCTTAGAAAGCATAGGAGGGACTGCCGCTGGAGGAAGGGAGGTGCCCGAAAGCACCTCCAGAGAAGAGGGTGAGGGGAAGTCCCCTACACCCGTAGGCTTAGGAGAGGAGTAAGCCTCCTCTCCGGTTAAAGAGGTATGGAGGGTCCCCTGCGCAAGCACAGGAGGGCGGGACCTCCATCTTTTCTGTGGAGCTGCACGAGGGAGGCTCCGTTGTTTTAGGGGGAATTAAGGGGAGATGTATTTGTTTTGCATCATTGAGCATGGTGACCCTCTTTGTTTTACGGGACGCAATCGCTCACCACCTCTTGCAGTAGCCCGCACTGCAAGAGGTGCTTACAGGCCCGGCAGAGCCAGGCGCCGCCATTCGGGACCACCCCTCCTGCCTGGTGGCCTGGCCGTCCATCGGCATGGCGGCTCCACCTTGGACACGGCGTAAAATTGATAGAATGTGAAGAGGAGAGGGAAAGGGATGTGAGGAAGGTATGGGTGGAGATGAAGCAGGTTGTTAAAAAACCTCCATCCCAAACCGGAGCTCAGGGGTTAGGGAACAATTTTCCCTCCTCCCTCTTTCCCGTTCCGGGGTGGTTGGCTTGAGAAGAAGGTCAGCATCTACCCTGTGAAATTAGAGGCTGACCAGAGAAAGTTGTGGGAGAGGTTGTATGAAAAGCGACGAGGTAGGGGAGAAATCGGGCTATCTGAAGGAAAGAAGAGAGGCTAAGCTGGGACCGGACGGAGCACTGGATCCTGTCAGCACGGCGGCCAAGATGGCAAATCGTCCCGCCCCTTACGGGGGGAAGATACTTGAAGACTGCAGAAACTTTCTTAAGAGTTATAACAGACAGCTTCATGATACTTAGTTTTAAATGCAATGCAGGGAACAACACATTTGAATTTCTATCAATTCTTCATGTGTAACATCATGCCTCACAGAGAGAACTAAGTTCTTTGCGGCTAGTGCTTCTTGCGGTATTGTGTTGTGATATCCCTAATTTGAAAAAGATAGAGAAAGCATTGGTGCTTTGTAAAACCTACAGAGATGTCCATCAATAATGCTACCAATTGATGTGTCCATTCCTTTTCCAGCCATAATGAATGAACCAAGAGAAGGAATGGACGATTATACAATTAGGGAATAGTTACTGCTCTAATGCTTCACTAGTCCTCTCTACGGAAGGAGCTACATATTCGGCTTTGGCCAAGGGCTATTTAGTCTAAACTTATATCACTTCATCTTCATCATCATAATTATCACTAACTCTATAATTTAAGTTTTTTTGTGTATTTGAATAATAATTTAATCTTAGTTTGGTTAGGACTTATGTTATTTTATCAAAGTTATTTCTAATAATTATTTTATAATATTAAAACAAAAGTGTGAAGTTCAGAAATAAATATAAGTATGAAAATTTTGTCAATTTTTAAAACCTGAAGAATTACAAATGGTGAAGTTCAGAAAGTTTATTTTTATATATCTTATTCTATAACTATATAGCAACGTGATATTTTGAAAGGGGAGAAATTTAGTTTAAAGTTAGTTCCTTTTTTAAATTATTATAATTTGCGAAGTTCAGAAAATTTTAAAAAATTTGACAATGGCTGCTCTTTTATAGAAATTAAATTTTAATCTTAGTAGCGAAGCGCATGTTTCCCGCGTAGCGGGGAGTGGGAAGATATTACCTGGTCTTTTGATAATTTAATCTTAGTCTATTTTTTAAAAATGTACGATTGTTTTCTAGGCCTAAAGGCCCCCAAATTATTTATTGGAATTCTTTTTAATACGGAAAAAACAAACCAGAGCAATATTTTTTCTCCAATTTAAAGTTTATCTAATAATTTAATTTTGCTTATTCGTTTTTAGGGGTTGGTAGCTTTTTTCCCTTGATGAGATTAAAATTCAATAAAACTTTCTAATATATGAAAAAAAACAACCAGGCGTAAATTTTAATAAATTTTATGAATTTCACCAATTTGACTTGTTTTGGCTTTAAAAAACTACAAAATATTCGATATTCAAATTTATTTGTGAACTTTGCCATTTTGCTTTTTCAAAATTTAGAGGAACTCATAGAATCGAGGTTATTGAATCATTAAAATATACTAATAGTCACAAGAAAACTAAGAGAAAATAAATATCTATTATTATTCAACCATTCCAAAATATCCAGTTCTTCAGAATTATTTTTAGGGATTACCAAAAGGCACATACTCTTAATTATCATACATTTTCATTAATATTATTTTAAATAATAAAAAGTTTTATTAAATGTTATATATATATATATATATATATATATATATATATATATATATATATATATATATATATATGCATATAGCTAGATAGGTGGTTAATTGATTGTGGCAGGGGTCACCAGCTTCAAGGTGGAATAAATATTTCTTCTCTGTTATATGATTCCAATTTCAGAATTTGAATTCGTTTGGTCACCAAGTAAGTTTGTATTTGGATTTACAAATAAGTTGATCGAATAACTTTCTTTTTTAACTTGAAGTTTCATAAAATAAATGGTTGGAGTATATGTGAGGAAGAAGTGTTTTGATCGACTATGTGAATAATGTGGATAATAAGAATAATGAGAGTCTGTGCTTAATGAACGATTGTTATATATTTGTAGAGAAGTTGAGCGTGACCAATGAGGCTCATTGGAAGAAGCTTTGTCTGGTGAATGTTTATTGAGTTGGGTTCGACAAAGAGAGCAGAGATTGTCTTTCAAAAGAATTTTAAGAGACAAATTACAAGGTCATCACAGTTGAAGTAAACTTGGTATGTTTTACAGCAGCTTCACGGTCTTTTCTAACTTTTTCAACTTTATCTTCTCGTGATAGTAAAAAGAGCTCCTTTCGAGAGCTTGATGAAGAGTTTAATTAGCTACAACACTGCCTTCTCAACCGCATAATTATTATTTCGAAGTTCCAATTAATTATCGAATTATATGGCCGAGCGAGAATGGATAAAAGTAAATTTTTCAACTCTTTGAAGGCAGTGATAACAATTTAAAATAGCTGATTGATAGACAAGTAGTTTTTTATCTTAGAAAGGCTAACTCATGCGTTTTCTTTTGGTGATTGTGAGAAAAGATTTTTTCGGAGAGCTAAGTGAAGAGCTCAGTTAGCTAAAATATTTCCTTCTTAATCGCATACTTATATATATATATATATATATATATATATATATATATATATATATATATATATATATATATATATATATATATATATATATATATAAAGTATTATAGTTAATTTTGCTTAAATATTCATACCACCAAAAATTTTATTACATATATACATAAAGCCAAAATTCTTAAATCTACATATGTTAGTAAAATAACCGCTCTGCGAAATAACATTTTTCTTTGAATTCAGCAGCCAAAGTACTTAAAATTGTTTATCAGTTTTGTCTTTATACTTTGGCCAGAAAAGATATATATCTTTCTCTCATTTATACTTAAACAAATTTCACCAATATTTTACAGAATCTTTTTAAGTGAGAGACTCTCTTTGGGTTTTGACCAATAAACAACTTAAAAAATGGATAGCACTTTAACCATCTTGCTTAATAGTAATGAAACTAATCACGTTTTTTTTCTTTTATTTTAAAATTACTTAAACTTAGGTTTAACTTTATAAGTTCTGCGTACGTTCGAATGTGAGAAATCGCCAGATTGAACCCCTAAATTCAAAGAATACAATTTTGGATAATGGAATAAACATGATGTACAAAATATTTTTAGAATTTAACATCAATTACAACATTTGCATTTCTAATTATATTTTCACTAGTAAAGTCATAATGAAAGAATGCTTCGAACGGTTCAGGAGGTTTCTAATTTTTTATCCACCGCTTATAATAGAGCTATCTTTTCACCCTCTATATGAAGGAAAAATGTAATATCCACATAAAAGATTTCCATTTCTCTGGCAGTGAACTCCAATATTTTTGGCAACGAGCCTAAAAAATGTAAATTCTATCAGAGAAAAATTTTTGGCACGCCATTTAACACGAAAAATTCCATCTATCTCACAGTGCCACTTTCATCGCGTTAAATAAAATTATGGCTTTCATCTGGATGAAGGTAACATGGACGTGCCTGGGTTGTCTGCCTAACTTATTGAAAAGTAACTGAATTTTATTAAGATCGGCGATGGAACTTCGGTGATAGGGAGAGTAAATGTGAAAAACCCTTATGAAAATACATAGGAAAAAGACAGAACCTCTCAAATAAAGTAAAATTACTTTAGTCTACTTGCAATGCAAATTGAGTTGTATATTAGTAAGAAACAAATTAGGTATTTTTATGTTTAATAGATAATTCATTTTTCTCCCTTAATAATTCCTAAGTAAATAGTTTTTGCGCTCATTTTAGCTTATCTAAATCATCCACATTTTTTATCAATCTAATTTCCCCAAATTTTGGCAGAGACACTTATACTTTGATTTTCCCTATATATTTTATTAACTAGAATGGTTTTTTAGAAATCTTTTAGGGTACAATTATTTGAGATTATTATAATAGTTGCATGATGATTTAAAACAGCCTTAACAGGATTGAAAATGTATATTATTTGTGCTTCTAAAATCTTGGAATAGTAGCAGAAAAACATTAATTTTTCTGAGCTAAGTCTTACATTTTCAATTGTTCATACAAAGAATATTTTGATATCTAGGATTAAAAATAAAATACTCCCTTCGACATTTATTTAGTTTCGCAATGCCTCGCGCATCAACTATTTTTTAGCCAAATATCATAGCTCTTCTACTGTCGTGAATTTTATTTAGCTTATTTTTCAGCGGCAGGGGATAGAGTCTCTCATAGGTCACACAAGAGATATCGAAAAGAAGAAACAAAACAAAAGCAAGGAAATGAAAAAAGCACATTTCGATTTCGCTGACGCCAGCCTCCTCCAAAACGTCAAATATTCCACAAGTCTATGTGCACGTCGCGAATACAAGGGAAAAGCGGTAGTGACTCTTTTCTTCCAGGTGCAGGCGACAGGTAACCTACGCAAAAAATAAATAGCCACAGACTTTCAAAGGAATGCGTCAAACAATCTGGGGTACAACGCAGTCGTTGCAATAAGGTGCAGGGGAGCACCCACTTAAATCTAAGTGCGTCCCGCTAGTGTGCCCTATTAGAAGACAACAGAAAAAGGCCTGAAGCCTTTGCAAAATTGGGAATTAGGTCCATGGTAATAGCCATAGCCTAATAACAAGCAAATCCCTCGGCGAGTATACCAGAAGGGTTGACCTGATATTTGCCATGTATTCGGTCTGAAGATAAGCGAAACCTTAAGAAGAATAAGAAATGAATACGAGAAAAATGAACGTGACTGCTTAAGTATAGGAGAGAAGAAGTGAATGTTAAAATAGGGAACGAGTAAACAATATGTTAGCCTAAAGAATATATATGGCTGTTTGTCATCGTAATGAACTAGAAAATGACGGCAGTGTTGATGTAAAATTTAATATACGTCAAGCAGTAGAAAACAAACATGAGATTAGCTTGCACTTGTTTCCTCTTGTAGATGAATGAGCAAGTCATTAAATCTATAATAAATGAATACACAAATAAGTATAAAAATTAATGGAACGATTCATTAATTTATTAATCTCAGAAACTTATCAGCAAATGATGTGATAGGAAGAGATGTTGTTAATGAGGATGCAAGTAAGATAAGGATTTTGTTCTGAATTCATTGGAGAGAAGTGAAAACCCAAAGCAATCAGAGCTTTGTCAATATTAATAATAATATGCATGTAAAAGAACAACCTATTACCCCTCCTCCATTTATCAGAGACCACGTGTTATGTTATCCCTTCATGGTCGACGTCATTTCCTGTTCGAACTTTCTCGAATTTTCGACTCACGAGTATGTTGGGAAAATATCTCCCAATCCTGTGAACTCTTCCCAAGCCTCCCCTCTCCCGTTGACGAGGTGAGAAAGGGCCGCGCTGTCTCGCACCTTGCTGCTAAATGAGGAATCGACTCTGCCACTGGATTGTAATGTTTAGAGCTTGTGACTCCTTTCTCCAAACTCCTCCTTCCACTTCACAATCGGGCATACAAATACTCGAGTTATTCTGTAGTTCGAGGAGTCCAGCCGGTACCTCAAGGCCGTCCTTCTCGTCTCATCCCTTGAGCGTTCATCAAGCAGCAGACTTCTTCCAACCGGATTCTACCCAAGGTAATTGGTAGCTTCTATGAACGGCAAGAATTGGAATTTGCGCAAGAGTCTCCCTTCGTTTAATCAAACCGAAGAAAATCTCCATCAATTATCTTTGAGGAAAAGGAGATTCCACTTTCAGTGGAATTACGAGAATTCTCACATTCCCCTTAGAACGTCATCTTTGAAGTTTGTCTACCTTTATGGGTACGTTGGTTCGAATCTTGCCCCACCTAACCTTATTTGGATCGTGCCCACTTTCCTCATCGGATCGTTCCCTACTCGCCTCAACGAAAGAAAGACCTTCCTCAAAGTCATCAAGCCGTAAGACTGAAACACCCTCCATTATTACTATTGCCAAGTTCCCCTTTGTGATTTGAGCCCGGTTAGATTAATCAATTAATTCCATTTTGAGAATCCCTTCTCATAATAATAATTAAGAGACTATCTTAATTTAAATAATTTACTTTTGTCTATTATTATTCTTATTTTAATCTTTGTGAATAAAATTATATTTTTGTTGTTTCATCTTTAACTAACCTTGAACGATCCTCACGCCCTATTCAAGTAAATCTCGCAAACCATTTATACATTCTGTCTGATTATTAAGGATTTGAACTCCAACGCCTTAAGTGTGACCTACTTGTCGGTCTTTAATACCGGCGAACAGTCCTACAACGGTTGGCGTTGCAGTAGGCAATTAAGTCACCCGCTCACATAGTATAGCAGTAGTGAATGGTATAGAGTGGTTGAACTACGAAAATGCATACAACTGCTCTTGGACGAAAGAAAAAAAGATGAAAAGTCGATGTTGAGTGTTTCGTTAGACTCTAGTGGCAGTATGAAACTATGCGGTGAGAACCAAGGGTCCTCTCCCTTCTAGCCCTACCAGAGGCTGGGCGGCGGTAGATGGGATTGAGGCCGATGCACCATCATCTTCACTCCTCACCCCCAAAGATCGGATCCTGGGAGGATTGAGGGCTTGTTATCTCTATAAATATATGTAGTAGGTGGCAAAATATTTGATTATGTAAAATAATTATCTGTTTGCTGTACGATTTGTGTTAGATTAAAAGATGGCCAGTGTTCATTTTGGCCTTGTATTAAAGGTCGATATTATTCTTCTTCGGAGAAGACCTGACGCCAGGACCAGCAGCGAAGTCCATTTTCTCTTTCATAGTGGCGTCGATGGATTCTTGTGGGTAGCTGTTGTTAAAGAGAACTCAGGAAAACCTCTTAAGTTCGAGATCAAGAGCAGTCTACGAGGATGAATGAGAAATAATATATATAATGTAGTAATTTGTGAATAATTCAATTTGTGTTCATTCCCTGAAGATGACCTAACACGGTCGAAAAACGTCTAGGATAAGAATGTCATACGCGGATGTTTTTTCTCGCCTCGAAGACACCGTTAGAAATATTAAGAAAATACAAGTTAAAATTAATAACGCTGCCGCAGCTGTGAACTTCAATAGTACCTGCATATATATGTATATATATATATATATATATATATATATATATATATATATATATATATGAAAATAAAGGATTAATTTATTTAAAGTTAGTGACTGTTGATGATTGGTACGAGTAGGTGAGTCAGAGAGTGAGAGTGAGTTTGTTATGTTGCTCATGTTTTTAAGAAATGCATTTTCCAGAGATAATTAATGGCTGCTTAATGAGGCACACATGACAAAAAAAGTAATCTATAATTTCAAGTTAAAGAAATGTAAGAAGTTACAGAAGCTTCAAAAATCTTGATCAAGCTTAATGCTTTGAATGTAGAATGTTATGACTATTTGCATGGGAGTATTTTGTTTAACAACTTCGTATATTTGTCTGAGAAAAATTGTTGAGGGGAGAAAAAGAAAACAAGTGTGTGTAAAATCCAAATGAATAAGAGGTATGGAAAAAAGATATCAAGAAATAATATGTGAAAATGTTTTCATATCCGAGAATCCTTTCAGGTTATATTATCATGTAAGAAGAAAGTGTAAAATAATCTTAACAAAAATTAGGAGCATTCTTATAATGGTGTGAGTACAATAAAGGTCGATCTCCCATGTCCGTATCTAGTTCCTTCCATTTTGTTACACTTTCACACCTTCAAATTTGAAAGCTTAAATTATTGAAGGATAATTGCAGAGGCTGTGTCAGGGCAAATTGAGTGAAAGGAAGTCAACTGGACGAGGGCTTATATGATAGTTCTGCATGGAAGCTTTTGTGACGAGTCGTCCATTAGGGTTCTGCCTCTGAAGTAGGACCGAATGCACCGAGATAATACATAACATAAGGCCCATTGGCTATGTTGAGACAACGGTGCGGGAAAAAGCATAGGTTTTATTATGTCTTATTCAGACTTTAGGAGGTGTGATTAAACAAGAAACTTTAGCCTAAATTAATAAAGTCCCAACCAATTGAGAAGCTAATGTGTTGAGGGTGATGGTGATGATGCACATTGGAAATCACTGTTTTAAATTGGATAAACAAAACAGTTTAAATTATTAAGGTTGAATGTACGGAATCCTGTGTAACTTATGTAGAATTATTACGGTCCTTTGCAGATAGATATCTTTTCTTTAAAATAGATGTTAGTCAACATTCAAGTAACCTTCATACCATAAAAATCAGTTTTAAATTACAACTATTAAGAAATATTAAAGTATTCGTCACTTAATATATTTGAATCAATTCAATATTGTAGCACATATAACCTATAAATCCTCATTAAAATAAGTCAATTTTACTTATAATTTCGGCAGTGACGTATCAGAATGTAACAAAACTCAAATTTGTGAAAGAGCGAAACTGCATCTCTAGTTTACTTCTGCATGAGTACTACATACCTATTAAAGTCCACCTACAAGCTCCGTATCTCCTTCCTTGTCCTTTGTTCAATCTACTCATCGTTCAAGATTGAGAGCAGTCGGCAGAGAATATGCTGAGATCGAAACGTTCATATTTTATCAAATAAAGTGAGACTTTGCCTTTTTCTGTTACGGCAGCTGTTATTATGGGTTTCTTAGCACCACTCTGGAAAAAAATCTTAAGGTGGTTGCTACAATCCGTTTTTATCGGAAGCGTATTGGACATTTGAAATTAATAAACGAATTGAGTAATCGAAACACTTAACTTTGCAGTTTTAATGACCGGGATACGACTCTTTTCTGGTGGCTCTGGTCACACGAGAGGCTGATGGGTAAACGAGCCTATTTTCAATTTGAAAACATGCCAATCTTTGGACGTCGTCTGAAAAGAAGTTCTAAGTCATTCTTACGGGCCTATTTAGAGCTTAGGCCCGTGATATGGAAGACGGGGAATATTTCGTTGTCGCGTTTACTTTCTTTACTTCGCTACTGGAAATACTATCGTGACCTATACTATTGTAAGTGAGTACCAAAACCGAATTTAAAACAATTTAATACAGGTAAGTTTTTGCATTTCCTTGAATGTTCACGAGTAGCTTAACAAATAATTTTCATTTTAATGCACTTGTTTTCACTTATGCAACGTAGCTATTTAAAGGGGTTCGTACTTTTGTAAATTCTTTCTGATATATGGCAATGAGGGAACGTATGTGAGACTTTTACAACGCAAGGAAATAAATCTCAAGTAAAATTTATAGCTTTGTTATATTTTGTTCCTTCAAATAAGTGAAATTACAGTGAATATCAATTCAAATCTATTTTCAGACCATTACGCATAAATAAAATTTATTTATACGATGATATTCTAGCCATTTAGTAATAATAATGTTGTTACATTTTGAGATTGAGTGCTATTAGTAATAAATGTTGTGTAAAATAAAGTTCAGTGAAAAGCTTTCTTAGTGGTAAGTCTTCTGTGGTCTGTAAAGTTAAACTAAGCGATTAACCACGGGATAAATACAGATAAGCAGTAATAAATCTTTACATTCTTAATTGGACTTGCTTACGTTCCCTCGTGATGATATCTCAAAGGAGATTTAGTAGGCAAGTTAGAAACAATTTTACATTTGTCAGAAATGCTTTAAAATTGCCCTATTTATCTTTAAAAGATTTATGTGAGGTAAGAAACTTTAAAAAAATTAAGACAATGAAAGTTTACATTAAAAATAGCAAAATAATTAAAATATTTAAAACAAAACAACATGCTCATTGGTACTCTTGGCCATTGGGATTGTTTCTTATCTTTACTTAATCCAAAACAAACTCTTTATTAATGATTTCTAGTTCATATTTCTAATATACTGCCCGTTATTTACAAACATGTTCCTAGATACCCCCTAAATTACGGGGTTATAACTCTTTTTTCCTTAAAGTCCATCTCGTACTTAAAAGGGGAAGGTTTAAATGAACGTCATCTCGTTTCTCATTGCTTTTCCGCAATACGACTAAAATACTAATTAAACTTTATCATCTGCTTCAGCCTTAGTTCTTTGTTGTAGGGAAAATAAACAGTCCAGTTTATCTTAAATGAGATTTATTAGGCAGGTCAGAAAGTACTTTACATTTGTCAAAAAAGTTCTAATTGCTCTACTTAAAATTGAAGTAATTTTACCATGCTGGTTGCTCTGTCAAATCTGCCAAATGGTGCTCACATAAACTCAAATTTATAGGAAGTCACTAAGTAAATAGTTGCAAATGGTTATTATTATTTCCATTGCTTGCATTTCGCTCTATTTTTGTTAAACAAAGAATTTAACATTTAGCAAAAGATACTCATAATATCTGTTTTATGAAAATATTTTATCTAAAGGAATCGATATCAGCTAATCTTAAGGTTTCTTGACCTTGCTGACAATTCGGTTGGATGAATAAGAGGGACAATGTGGAAAATATGACGTGTTTTTCATTCATTGAAAGACAGATTTCAAAAAGCATTTGTCACGTTCCAAAACCTTAGGGCTAGAGGAATTCCTCGTTTTAGTCAAGGGTGGTCTTTCGTTCAAACAATACCTACCTTCAAACAGACATCGCTTCGGGCTCAAGCTTTTTGATTTGTGCGATTGTGAAACAGGAATAATATTAGATATGATACTGATCACAGAAAGAACAACAGATGTTGTCTCTAATGATTCACTCGGAATATCTGGGGCAATTGTGAAAAGAATAATGGAACCATATCTAAGATTAGTGCATAATTTATATAAAGATATTTGGTGCACAAACCCTGCTTTGGGCTCTTTTCTTCTTGACCAGAATACGGGACTGTGTGGACCAGTAAAAAGAAACTTCAAAAATAAACCAGACTTAGACAAGGCTAGAAATAAAGTTACCGTATAATTACAAACAAAGCGTGAAGTTTTGATTATTACCTCCGTACACAAAGTAAAGTCAGTAAACGCAGGGTAAAAATCATAGGAGTGTAGAAGAAATAAATAATCCGGATGCAATAATGGATTACAATGTAAACATGCGTTCTTTCAGACAAGTTTTAATGCAAGTAATAAAACAATTACTTGACAGAGATACTTCAGTGACTACTGGTTCAAACCAACTGTGTACTTGACCTTCAGTAAATTCTTTTGATAGACTATTAGGAATAGGTTTTTAAGAAAAGCATTTTATAGCTTCAATGATAGCTGTGGGCGAACAGAAATGGTCTCAAAGGCAATGTTTTGTTCGTGCTAAGAAAATATTTGAAAGCGCAAATCATTATGGTGCAAGCATTATCAATTGCCACTGTGGTTGTAGCCCTTCTTTTCTCAATAGCATACAATCCAAAAGGTGTGAAAAGAAAGTAGGTATAAGCAGTGTGTGAATATTTTTAGACATATCAGTACCTACATACATACTAATTTTATCTTATAACCCTAAAAAAACTAAAAAGTATAATCGAATTCTTTTTGATTCTCTTTTATTAATGTCTAGCCTATTATATTTTCGTCAAATACTCTGTGAACTTTTTGAACAATTTCTTTTGTTACAAATGACGTTTTTGTTATGTGTAGGTTTGTGCGTTTAAAAAGAATTGTTTGCGTACATTGAGCAAGACTCAAATTAAATGACCATTTAAAGCTCATCTCGTAATATAAATATGTACATATCTTATATATTTTTATTGATCAGTAATTTTCTTTTTAAAGAAGTGAATTCCAAATGACTATTTTAAATTAAATTATTTGGATAATGAAGAAGGTTAGAGTTTCCAAGGCATATTATTTCAAGGGTTAATCCAAGATTATAATCTGGCATCTACAGATTTTTTTTAAGTGAAAATAATTGAAAATTATTAGAAGTGCTTAATGAGGGAGGGGATAAAAATCGCTATTCACCCATATTAGAAACCATACTAATTTTCTAAAAACACACACACATATACGAGCATACACACGAATCACGCATGACCATTTTTTCAGCCACAGAACCAATATAGCTTAAGGTTTCCTCGAAAAGGAAAATAGGCTTTTACCGTTTCGAGGATTTCCATTACTATGCATCTATTTTAGTGACTATACTGTGTTTTAGTTTAACCGAGATTTGAAAAGGCTGAATCACTCACCTTAAGATGCCAGTTCCCCCTTTTCCTCATTTGTAAAGATTTAAATACCCACTTGAAACCATTCCCATTTATCAGAGAATTTCATAGCTTGCTGGGAAGACCTTATTTTCCTCATTATTCAGCTGATCGAACTTGAAGTTTGTAACTATGTAAAAGAATATGGGGCCATTAACGGAAGATGAATTGGGTTTATTTGGCGAGTTGCGTCACGTTCTAGAACATATCACCGTTTCTCAGTTTATAGCTTCGTTTACGCACTAAGTAATTTTATTTTTTTTGTAACATGTTTTCAAAAAAAGTCAAGTTTGTTATAAAGATATTTTTTTACAATTAAATGCAAATATGCATACATTTTATACGGATTAATAAATTAAATAACAAACAAACAAAGTAAACTGGTTTATTTTGTATATATATTGTTTAATAGATACTAACCAGATTACAAAATATCATATAATATATACAATATAGTAGATAGCCTACATAATTACACATTTCAAATTAACAATTAATATCTATTGAGTGTATAATAGCAATTTTCTTTACATTCTACTACAAGTATTCGTTACAACGATTTATTCGTTTCTGTGATCATTATAAGTATCAAGTTTTTCAATAAAAGCTCGAAATTATTTACCCATTGTCATCTGCTAAATAAACTAGATACATAACAAGCGGCAAGAGTCTGAAAAATAACTCTGAACTCTGAATGGATTGAGGATAATAATTTTATCATTTTTTACTATATTTTAACGAATATAAACATCGTTCTGGAACCCGAGACATAGTCTATCAAAATAACCCAAAACTTTAGTTTACAAGCATATATATCCAATGTGGTCAAGGTCAAGGGCTGCTGTCCAGATTAATTTTATAAGCTACTAGCAGCATTAAAGGCCTACACAGATGACTGTCTCTCGCAAAACAGCCATGAAAGCCTAGTTTCGTAGTTTTATTTTTGAAAAATTGTTCTTTTTTTTGTATTGCATTCATTCTGGTAGGAATAAACTAGTACGTTCCTAGACTTATCTATCCCAATAATAGACTGAAACTCTACCTATATAACAACGGAGACCGTCTCTATTAATGGAGATATAAACTGTAACTGTATTGATAATGTGCCCATTTGTATAGGATTGGAGCATTTTTCAAGGCAAGAAGTACACTTCTTATGATTAAGGTTAATACACATTGTTGATACGTAAGGTCAATACTCTGTCTCACCTCCAATACACCCAAATCCGTTATATAACGACTAAAAAGAGCTTGAAGCAACTGGAACTCAATCGTCCGTATAGTCTTATTCAAATGGTCTTTCAAATTCATTGCCGTTTATATTGATAGTGATGTGATTCCCAGTATAAGGTTAAAATTTAAAAAGGTGATACATCATAGATATCAGAAAATGCTGAATCTTCAACCATACTGATCACCATTCATGTAGCTATTCTTTCAATGAAAATATTATCCACAATATTCATTGATATTCCACTCACAATTGTAAAATTTTGCATTCGAACTTGTGTGATAGGGTTCTTAGCGTTTGATGTAAGCGATGATAGTGATGTGATTTCCAGTATAAGGTTTAAATTTAAAAGTTGATGCGTCATAGATACCAGAAAATGCTGAATGTTCAACCATACCGATCACCTTTCACGTAGCTATTCTTTCCATGAAAATATTATCCACAATCTTCATTGATATTCCACTCACAATTGTAAAATTTTGCATTTGAACTTGTGTGATAGGGTACTTAGCGTTTGATGTAAGCGATTTATTTTTAATCTCTAGATGAGTTCATACTGAAGGCGGACCTTTCTAGGTAAATGAAACCCTCTCATAATTCTATTTAGCTTCTAAACAGTGTAAATGAATGTGGTGCTTTCTATAACTTTATCTATGGTGAAACTTTATTCATCAACAGCTTATTTGTTGAGAAGCAATCAGCGGATAGTTTACATATCCTGCATTGGAAAGAAATGTAGGTTTTTTTCCTTCAGTATAGTTCAACAAGTTCTCTAAACATTCAGGATAAAAAGTATTTATTTCCAAAGAAAGTTACAGATGTTTCACTTAAATAAATATCAACATTGATGAACTTAGTGTGAATAATATTATTTTCAGGAAAAATATTGTACACATCTTTAAATTTTCTTCTGTTTGTATTCAGAATTCTCGCTTTAATATAAAGATGAACCTCACTCAGGTCTCTATAATACCGCTCGCTACCAGAAATATAATACCAACTGGAATGAGGACGGATGACTTATCGCTAGGTAGAGAGTAGTGCTGAGAATTGCTCTAACGATGGAAGTTTAAGTTGGGTCAGTGGAACAGTAAACAAAACGAATTCTGTCTACAAACAAATATAACTTGTAGGATGAAGAGCATTCATTTTTATACTTGTATAATTTCAGCCGAAAATAACTTTATGAAAACATTTATAAAATGTGTGCTTGTTTATATTATTAGAAAAAAGATCCCCATTTTCTTCCTCATCTATTTTCACCTTTTTTCTATTCTTCATCTATTTTCGCTTATTTATTATATCGATTATTTAACTTTATTCTAATATATCGTCTAGTATCTTTACTAATATTTTTTAGCCTTCCCAGATGAGCTTTCAAAGCTTGCTTTGCAGTCTTTCCATGAATAATATCATGAACGGTATCGAAACCGGCGGAAATGGCCTTCACTCCTAGATAGCGAGCACCAGTATTTAGAAATGACGCTGAATTTTTAAACATGCGTAGGCTATTCCATTTTTTAATTATTTTTTAATATCTGCTCCTAATGTGTAGCTTTATCATCAAATTACCAAGAAAGAATGCAAGGTTTTCAACATTAACCGTTTTTATATAGATATAAATTGATCTCAAGTCCCCAGAGCTTAAAGTCAGATAGTGTGGATTAGCAAAAGTTATAATAAATGAAACATCATTGAAAGTAAAGAAAATAATTATCATAAGCCTCAACTGCGTCCCACCTACGAACTGATATTCTACAAGGATAAAGTAAATATAACATGATCTCGAATGAGATATAAGATCAGGAAAATCTCTATTAAATGCTATACAATAATTTAATTTGGGGATATCATCTCTGATAGATCTTTTCATTACATTGGAAAATTTTTCCGACAGAAGAAATAATAGATTTTCTTTCCTTTTCACACTGAGCAATGAATGTAAAGAGAGCAGTACTACATTTTCAGTAGACAGTTTCCATTGCGTTTTTGTGAGATTGAATCAGTAAATCTTGAGTTGATTATTTCTCTCTCATTTTCAGATTCATTTTCACTATGAGTGCTTTTTCATTTTTATAATATCCGGCAACCATCCATATCTCATCATAAGCATAGTCAATCGCTTTTATTAGTGCGTGTGAGTCTAGTCGTGAGCAACTCTGCATCTCACTGGGTCGGACAGTCGTCCCCGTTTTGTTTTGTTTAGGTTTTTGTAATAATATTGTAACTATTCCGCCGATTCAAACGAAACTTGAAACCCTTATATTTTTTTACATTCTCTTTCTAATGATCTAATGTAATAGTCCTCTCAAAGTTAGCCTGAGAATTATTTCGTTTTGGACAATAACATCATAACTATTTGGCCGGTTCTAACGAAATTTAAAACTCTTATGTAGTTTTGACATTCTCTTTTGAATGATGTAATTGCAAAAGTTCTCCCAATGTTAGCCAGAAAATTATTTTGTTTTGGCAATGACATAATAACTATTTGGCCGATTCTAAAAAAAATCGAAACTTTTATGTTGTTTTACATTCTCTGACGAATGATAGAATTTTCAACGTCCTCCTAAGGTTAATCCAGGGATTATTCAAAGTTGTAATTGTCGTAAGGTCATAAATCAGATTAAGTGTGAACACGTGATTCTTTGGTCATCAGCCCGTATTTTTGTTTACTTTCCTCTTGCCAATATAGTATTTGATGCATAATTTTTCACTTCCCTCATTTATAAGACTGTGAAAGCATGTATAGGCTTAGTAATATTATAAATATTCCTAGTAAATTGAAACTCACAAAGCCATAGTTCTTACTGACTGTGGTCTTTTATAAAGGATTTGTGCAATTCAACTCTATAGACAGACATGATATATTGAGAGTAAACATCCACGGAGGTGAGGAATGTAGGGTAAAATATAAAAACCTTCTGACTCTCTCTTCCCAACTGATAAAAAACCTTCCTCGTTTCCTACCTTAATACAATTTCACGAATGAATATGCTTAAGTTTGGTGGGTGATATCACATGCTTTGATGTATGAGCTAAACTAGTTAGGGTAGCCTCACTATTTTATTAAATATAGCTTATTTCTAATTATCCTTAGCTTTAACTATCCTCTCCACTTCATAATTCTTCCGTGAGTCAAACTTTATTTTCTGTAGTGCTTCTTCATAAACCCCACCTTCAATATGTTTTCCTTTTAAGTTAATCTTAAATATAATACAGGCCTAATACATTTGATATTCTATATATCTTGTAGATTTCCTTACTCCACCTTAGCTTTTATCTTTTTTATTTAATTACTGGAAACGCGTGGATTCGAACATAATTACCGATCATATATAGAAACATCTTTTTACTTCCTTCAGCTCTCTCATTCGCAATAGCAACATCATGTATAATATTGGATAGTGTGTTCCCAATCATTCTATCTCTAGAAATATTTGAAGCGCTTGCAAAATCATCGAACATGTCGATGTATTTCCATGTATTTTCAAGGGAAAAAATATTTGGAAAGTCTTTCATTTATTGTTCTTTGTACACGCTTTAGTTTCAGTTCTGGAGTTGTCTACACTCCGAAAATCATACGCATCTTTTCAGAGTAATCGCACTCACGTGAATTTTGCTAGGTGCATGTGGTGCAGAATGTGAAAGTAAGTTTACCACCTATGGATTGAAGGAGAACTGGAATATACAGCCCATTCGGAGGAAAAGCATCAGCTTCAATCATACAAAAATATGTCTTATTCACACACTCGGTTAATTCTTGAATATACAAAACTTCTTGCACAGAAACGCAACGTCGAGGTGTTCCTACGAAAACTCGGCCGTTTCTTATGCAGTACGGATATAAGCAGCCAAACAGATACAATAGATTTTCATACCTTCGGTTCGTGTTTAGTGTAATATAAATGGGTTACATCTCCCGCCAAGAAGTGCACTCCTTACATTCAGTACACCATTCACTACATCGGTGGAGATTTTATTGACTGACTCACGTCATCCTGAAATGGTTTACATCATGGTTTAAAATTATCATTGCCAGAGAATGATAAGCTTGTATTTGTCATCAAGAAATCGATTACTCTCTATTGTGTGAAAAGAGTGCTCCAACGACCCACTTTCACCAATCAAAACATCTTGTTTGGAAATACACTCGTCTTTCTGACACCCATGCCAATAGCATTTATGAAACAGAAACACGGTTCCTCCTCCTGATGGTCAAAACTCTTCAAGGAAATATACTCTACCACCAACAGAATGGCTTCGCTCACCACTGCTTCTTGCATGGAATATCGGGATTCCTCTAACATGTTCTTCAAACATAAACCAACGTATATCCTAATACTAAAAAGCTTTTGATTTCTTCCTGTCGATAATTGCAATAGAATTTTCTTGCAAGAAGTCATCTTTATATACATAGTAACGCAATGAGGCTATTGTGATGCAAGACTGCATAGGATCAATGTTAAATCTTATGGTTGAGGAAAACCTAAACTTTCAAAACACAGGCGAAGGATAGAAACATTTTGAATGCAATACCCAATAAACTCTGTAGGAATATTGTATTATTCTTCCTGGCTGGAAATTTTTTTCAGCCACAGAACCAATATAGTTTAAGGTTTCCTCGAAAAGGAAAATAGGCTTTTACTATTTCGAGGATTTCCATTGTTTTGGGAACCTTTTTAAGCGGAGAGGATATGAAAAGGAGTATTTCTTAATAATTATGTCCTTAATGATCTATAAATATCTTAAAATTTTTTCGTTACGGCTTCATTGGGTTTCAAGTAAAGTGATTTTGATTAGAATATTGAAGCAACTTGTCATAGATGAATTGGCCATCGAATTTTGCATTATTATATGCCATCACACATGATTTTAAATTTTCTCTCGATCCTTTGATTTATATGAACTCCTTTATAAGTGATTTACAAGGGGATTTTAACACCATTTGTTTAAAAATCATTGTTAGTGGACCACATTTCCTGTATTTGTCATAGTTTTTATCCTCATTATGAAAACACAGTTCACAGATATTCTGCATAACCGATATATATATATAGAAAAAGTATGAATGATCCCACTTTTTATAGGTTTCAATATCAGACTACACGGCATCCCATTAATGACCATTAACTTCTTCGACCTCTCCATCCAGCACGTATGCTCTGTTCAATCAGCTTTAATGTATGTATTACATTTATAACAGAACAACTTCTCACAATGATGTCGGCTCATTCCGTTTGCACTTTGCATGATAATCTGATTACATCTACGACACCTGCCAATCTTCACACAAGTATAAAGCTTCCTGTGCGTGTTAAACACGATTGGTTGTAAAATGCTTGATGACACTCATTACATAAAATCCCTTGACTTCTTTGTCCATCACAATGCATAAGACACTAACTCCACACACCTTTACAATTTTTTAGATACTCCGTTAAGTTGTCATAGAATACCCAGAAAAAAAGATATCATGAGTAAAAGGAAGTAACTTTTTTTGATATTATATCACTACTCTTTCGAATTTGATAGTAGATTTTACCTTTAAGACCAAGGAATAGTAGTGAGGGTGAAAATAGATTATATCCCTGATTGCATCCACAATTTAAAAACTTATATTTACACGATTATGGCCTTCCTGAAGCTAATGCATATTTAATATGTGCCGTGAAAGCTCATGCACTACCCAGTCGAGTCTTGCTGCTTCTAGGTTCTCCACAATTACACGGTATCAAAGTTTCCATGCCTTTTATCTAGAATGAAATGGATGTTCTTGTATATGAGGGTAAAAAGTTCTATACGGTTCATTTACTTCTCCATCCGAAAAAAAGAATTGTATTTTTAAATGACCTATATTCTATGTTTAAAAGTTTACCTTCTATTACGAGTTCTACATTTTTATCGTAATGACATCGTAGCTAATGTTCAGAAGGTTGGGTATTCTTTGTCGATGGAATCTTTATCATCATCATCATTATAGTCGTCGTTTTAAGTAGCCACACTAGTTGGAGCAGAAATAGCTGTGTGTAAAAATTCACCGACGACACCTTCACTCGGTGAGGGGCTGGATAAATAGGAAGTTTATTGGCTTGTTTTGGTATATTCGCCTAAATATATATATATATATATATATATATATATATATATATATATATATATATAATAAACCAGATTGCTTTGTTTTATGTTTTTTTTATTTTCGTTCTGTATAAAATTTAAGCGTATTTCAATTTAAATTTAAAATAAACCGTTATAACAAAAAGAATTACTCAGTAAACGAAGCTATGGACTAAGAAACAGGGATATGTACGAGAATGGCAGTCAATTCACCACAGGAACTACATTCATCTTTTGTTAATGGCTCCATATTCATCTATATATTTACAAACTTCAAGTTTGATCAGCTGAACAATGAGGAAAAAAAGATCTTCCTAGCAAGCAACGAATGGCTTTGATCAATGGGTGGTTAGCGGAAAAGGTGTAAGAGAGTAAAAGACTAGTGCGTCCACAGCTATCCCGCCTCCCCTCCTTTCTCTCGCTCCTAGCGTCACGGCCAGGAGAGAGGAGATGTAGCGAGCAAGCCCGACTCCTCTTGTTTCTCTCTTCCCTCTACTCGTGCCTTGCGGCACCGGGAAGAACGACAAGAAGAAGAAACAAAGGAGCGATCAAACAGCGAGAAACTAGTATTAGATCTGACAGGTGCATGTTCAATCTTGATAAAAGATTAAAAGAGCACAACCAACAAACTGTGTTAAAACATTACATATGTGTTATGAATTTAAACATAGCCTACATTTTACTTCGCTTCATTCAAATATTCAGTCTCACATATTAATTCATTACAAGCAAGAAAACAAACTAAAACTGTGTGATGAATAAAATCCTATTTACGTGAAGCATTCGGTGAAGAGTCGCAAGACAAAAACATATTGGCACTTTGAACGGTTTAATAAAGGGTGCAGAGCAAGAGTCCATATGCATTACAAGAAGCAAAGAACCACCATTGATTATTACAACGGGCAATTATAATCATCGAGCAATGAAAATTGAAATAAAGATGACGGTTACAATATTATCGCCGGAAACAATTACCATTATTGTACAATACCGCAAAGAGGAAGAAAGATCACTGTTGCCAACGCTTCCGCCCTTTTCTCATAACATACGCAACTTGAGACAGCAAACATTAGGAATTCCTTTGCTCCTAACCTGTCGGACTGGGCTCAAAATTCAGCAATCAGTTTTCTTTCCTTATGACCGCAGTATCGGATAAGATGACCGAATATTACTATTTGACACAACAATTAGAATAAAATACCTCGATGCATCTAAAAACTAAGGATGCGATGAATTTGTCTTCTGATTTGCTCATAGACTTTGAGAAGGCACCGTATGGCTCTTTTTTTGTCCATATTTTCTGATGCAAAGTCTTAGGATGTCTTTTTAATCTTTTTTAATCTTTATTGCAAAAATTATGCAAAATAGGTAAACGTGTAAGATACAATAATGATGAAAATATCTAACTGCTTTATCCTTCTTACCGAGTGGCCATGTTAGTTATGCATTTGAAGAGTGGTCTGACGATAAAGCTATTCCTGTTTAATTTATAACTTATTTTGAAACTACATACTTACATATGCACCCTGCGCAGACTAGGAGGTCGTCGCAGAGGAGAAACCCCATTTTTTACTTTCAAGCTTTGTAATGGACTGGAGTAACCGTGTTCTGAATGACTTACAAAGATCGAAGAACTTCTTGGAAGGATTTCATTATTTATAGGGTCATAAATTACATTCATGAACTCCAATATTTAGAAATGTGCTAACCTTCAATGGACAAGAAATTTGCAAAAAATTAGAGCGAAAAATACTATGAACTTATAGATGCAAGACGAAATAAGCTACTCAAAAATATGGGAAGTCCTTTACATTTTTAAAGATCATTTCGCGTAATTTATTTTAAACTGATCCTTAAAATATAATTTATTCTTTTATTTATTGGTCGGATAGTTTAAATTTTAATTTACACTAAAAGTAATCCTTAAACTTTATTTGTTTTCTATTGATAAATATAAAAAATAAATTCAATCATTCCTTTATTTCATTTTTTCAATATAACATAATCTATCCAATGGCTACATCTCGGTAAATTTAGCACGGGGAAATTTATGTTTGGTCAAATTTACCGCGGGTAATTTACCTAGAACCGAAGTGTGTAGTAAAAACGATAAAGTCTTGAAGGAAAAATCTTGCACGATCTTTTCGAGTGGGAAAAAAGCTGTATCAGTTGCCTGATCAAATATATTTCAGCAAGTATCAATAGGTAATCAACGAGAACTATTTGATTTATAAAGTTTAAAATATTAAAATTATTATCTATTCCAATTTATTATTTTACTTCATTGCTTGGTTGCAATCACTTTGCAATCTAATTCTAATTTATCTTAAAAAGGCAGGCAATTCAACGTGAGGGAATTCCTAGTTAATTTACATAAAATGTGTTGCATCCTACTCATCAACATTCATTATTTCATTTATCGACTTTTAAATTACTAAAACCATTACGATGATAAATCTCTGAGTTTAGAAGCTTGGTAGAATTTTTGTGCGCAAACTGCTTTAACTTGGGTACCAACAAAAGGAAATCTATTATTTCCCGTTCTCTGGTGAATAGGGAAAGTAAGAGTTCCACCCTTACATCATCATGATCTTTCGATATTTTTAGCACTGAAGGATCCTTTACTTATCGTTTAGTAACTAACGATAAATTTCATTTATTACCTCAATAAATACTATTAGGATCTTATACTCAAGCGAGGCAAAAAAAATTGCACAACTTTTCCCCTTTTGAAAGATTTAAAATCTTTGACAAATATTAAGAGTGGAACTTAACCATATTTTCCAATATAGGAGGAAACCCCCAATTTCTAACCAAGGGTAAAGTTCTTTTGCAACTTACCAGGTTAACTGACACTCAAGTTACTTATCTTAAGATTACTAATCAATACATCAATATATCATGAAGGGGACTATTTCCTGGATGATTGCACACGTTTTCCCAAAATGCCAGAGAATACTCGAAATCGAGAACGGCTAGTCGCCAATGGGTATTCTGGCTCAGGTTATTAGTAATGGAGCTGCCAATGGTTCTATTATAATGCTATACTGTAGTCTTCCACTAAAGTATAAAACAGAGTGTGGATTACTTGTAAATTCAGGTCGAATTAGAATTTTTTATCAATCTTTAAAGTCATTGATATTTATTAATATTTTCGAGATTCTATCCTCTCTTGACAAAATACTAAGCATGATTTTTTAATATTATTATGTTAGGTTAATATGAATAATTTATCATGTTTAAATTATCATAAATAAGGCAAAAAGGAAGTTCAATGAAAATTACAGCTGCTTATAATTATAGAGAATTATAGGAGTTACAAGAAGTTACAAGGAAAGAAAGTACCCTAGGAGACATGAGGGTGCATTCAAAGAGGGTACCTTTGGACTAGCAATCGAGTAGGCACATGGCTGCTCAATTGTTTGGAGTCCCTAAACGGCCACTTTTCAAGACTTTGTCTAGTCTTGACTTGAACTGGTCAACAGATTCACTGTTGACAACTTCCACTGGAAATGCGTTCCACTTACCGCAGATACTGTAAGTGAAAACATTTCCCCACAGATTGCGGTTGTAACGCTTCAGTTCAAGTTTGAAGCCTTGATTGCGCGTTCTGTTCTCACTCAGTGGGAAAATATCCTGGTAGTCAACATTGTCGAACCCTCAAAGTATTTTGAAAACTTCTAGGAGCTGACCACGCAGTCTACGGGTTTCCAGTGAGAACAGATCTAATTCCCTTGGTCTATCCTCATAACTTATATGTTAGATAGAGGGAATCAGTTTGGTTGCCCTAGCTTGTACGTGTTCAAACCTTGCGATGTTCTTTCAAAACGAAGGGCTCCAAAATTGTATGGCATACTCCAGGTGCGGCCGAACGAGGGAGTTGTACAGACAAAGTACTATCTCCTTGTTACGGTATCCAAACTGGCACTTTATGTAGCCTAACATCATTTGGGCTTTCTTCTCTGCCTCGATGCACTGCTTCGAGTACTTGAGGTCGCTAGTGATAGTAACGCCCAAGTCCTTCTCAGTGTCACTCGATTCAAGAGCAGTTCCCTTAAGGAAGTGCCGATATGCATTACTTTGCATTTGTTCACGTTGAAAGGCATTTGCCACGTGTCCGACCACTCCCCAATTCTTTCAGGGGATCTCTTGGAGGCGAGCAGTGTTTTCCTCCTTTGCCACATTAATACCAAGCTTAATGTCGTCGGCAAATTTAGAGATTTTGGCAACTATGTCTCCGTCCATGTCGTTGACAGAGATAACAAACAGTAGTAGTCCCAGGACGGAACGTTGAGGGACACCGCTAGATACGGGCGCCCATTCAGAGGCCGGACCATTCACCACTACGCGTTACCGTCTGTCACTTAGCCAGCTCTCTATCTAACCTGCTACCTTGCCGCCTATGCCCTGCACACGCACTTTTCGGAGAAGGCGGAGGAGTGGTACCTTGTCAAAAGTCTTTTGGAAGTCAAGGTACACAACATCCACCGCCTTGTCTCGATCATGCTCACTAAACACGAAGTGGAAGAATTCCACAAGGTTCGTCAGGCATGACCGTTGCCTTCAGAAGCCGTGCCGGGAACTCTTCAGTAGCAGGTTTGACTCTAAATAAGACGTTATCTTGTCCACTATCATGCTTTCCATGAGTTTACCGACTATCAGAGTCAAAGTGATGGGTCAGTAGTTTGACGGATAGCTGGGGTCTCCTTTCTTGAAGATAAGAGTCACCTCCACCTCACGCCAGTCTCTAGGAACGCATCCGGTCCAGATTGACATGTTAAAGATAGCGCACAGATGTCGTGATACTTCATCGCCCACTTCCTTCAACACCTTGGATAGAAACCCGTCCGGTCCGAGGGGCTTATTCGTCTTTAGGTCAGCGATCATTTTCTTTATTTCACCTTTGGTGAAGTCCATTACCTCCAGCTTTTCCCGAGCGAAGGAATCCGTGGGCTGTGGGATGGGAACACACTCTTTAGTGAACACTTAAGAGAAGTAGTCATTGAGCAGATTATCATTTTCTGCATCTGAGTGAGTTAATGCACCCTCCTCGTCCACTAAGGGCCCAATCCTACGATAGATTGGTTTACGGCTATTTACATAGCCGAAGAACTCCTTGGGATTCTCCTTGCAGAGTCTCGCCACTCGGAGTTCCTCAGACCGCTTAGCCGCCCTTATGCTGTCCTTCACTCTTCTGGCTAGCCTCCGGTACTCGTCAAAGGCACCCGACATCTTCGAACGCCGGTACGCATTTCTCTTCTTCCTAAGCAGTTGGCCGATTTCTCGATTAAACCACTTTGGTTGAACAGAAGACCGACGGAGGCATTTCAGAAGGATGCAACTTGATTGAAGACTTATAAACTGATTTTTGAAATTTTCCCACGAATCCTGAACCTCTTCGCATACCGCTAGCCTTACATCAGTCAGCCCAGCACGAAGGCTTGCAAAGTCTGCTCTTCTCAAGTCAAGTTTCCTTGATTGACTCGCAACAGACCTTACCTTCGGGATCTTGACGGTAAATCTAATTAGCTGGTGATCACTGCCACCGAGCTCTTCGCCTACAGAGAGATTCTCAACGATATGATCCTCAGAAGTGAAGACCAAGTCGAAGATATTGTCTCCTCTCGTCGGTTCTCTGACCGATTGAGTGAGGAACTTGTTGTTGGCAAACTCCAGGAGTAGCGCTCTCTCCCCACAGACTGCTCTGGTTACCTAGTCAACTTGTCTGTTGAAGTCGCCCATAACGATGCACACTCTGCCTTGAACAAGCTCACCCAGCAGCTGGTGCAGTTTCCTGTCCTTCTCAACGGGTTGGAAAGGGGATCTTTAAAGCAGCAGGGTCCTGTATCTGACAGGACCTATCTCTAGGTCAACGCCTAGAAGCGCGTGATCGGATATAATGTTGGAGTTCGTAGATTTGATTGTATCCTTGACATACAACATTACAGCGCCATCTCTCTGTCTGGCCTATCTTTGTGGAAGAGTTGGTAGCTAGGAACCGTGAATTTGCCTTAAAGGTGGAGGCGAGAACGAAGGCATACATGTAAGAAGACATAGGTAACTTTATTTTGCCTAAGTTGTTTTGCACGGAGTGTTAAATAGACTGAAGCCAAGTTTACTTTATTAATGACGCAAACTTCCAGAGACAAAGCCCCCTTCGATTGAAATGTACTTATCTCATTTCGATTTTTTAGCAAGGTTTGGGCTTAATTTTCATTTGGTTAATTTTGTTTGTCTTATGCTGCTTTCATACTGTAATCTTTTGAAATTTAATCTCAAAATGGCGAGAAAAATTTAGGCCTTGAAGATTAAGAAGACCAAATTATATAAAAGTGAAAAAGGAAAGAAATTAGTGTAGACTACCAAACTCTAAAACTTAGTCTGAATGGTTTATCAATTATGAGGAAAATCAGAAATAGACCAACTAGACTACCGATATTTGGCCTGCCTTCTCAGTTTCCCTAGCCTGATTAGACCTGATCTGATAATTTCATCGAACAGAAAGTTATAAGCCACTAGAGTATTGGCAGTATTATGCTTTGATATGAAATTTTCGAAAGTTTTTAAATCGACAGTAACCGCCCGCCTTTTCTGAGGTCTCAGAGCAAGAACAAAATAACTAAATGTCAGTAATCACCGGAAGGTGATCACTCGACTACCTGAGAGTCAAGAGTCACATCAAAACATACCTTTTTTCTTAGCAAAAGTTTAGGAGAATTTTCCTGTTTATTTGTTGTCTATAAATTTGGTCTTATTCTTTGTTTATGCCTTTATCTTTTGATCAGACGAATTATTTTAGTAGACAAAACAGTGCAATGTTTTTAGTAGGCAACAACGTTTTGTCTATAACTGTAATTATTGAGGTAACCCTTTTCAGGCGCACTAAATACATTCTCTGCTCTTACTTCTGATCATAGCGATTCCTAAAATCCGATAAAACCGGGTTAAATACCAACTTTGCTAAAGTTTGAGATGTATTCGCTAACTTGATGTCTCTCTTTCTTAAAATCAAACTATCTTAAAAAAGAACCACGCCTTCAAGCTGCAGGTACCTTTCTCCTTTACTCTCAGCCACAGAAAAAAACAATGCCATTCTTTTACGAAAAACAATGTCACTTGGTCATTACCATCACTTTGAATTTTTAAAATCATCGTATCTCACTCTATCTTAAATGCCTCTAAGTTATCTATTATATAAAATATTCTTACTTCTTTTGCACAAGAGAGCCCATGTAATGGAAAGAGCTTTCTCCTCGAAACAAATTTCTTGAGTGCAAACTTTTGTGATAGCTATGGACCAATTCTCTTTTATAATTTACGCTCCCTTAATCTCCAAAAGACATACTAGCTATGAGTATCAGAAATTTTTCCATCTTCTTCCATAGATAGTCGTGAGGCATTTTAAGAAGTTTAACCTTTGCTGCTGTATTCAATTTGGGATTGATCGTTTTCCAGGGGGATTTCTGTTTTATGATGGAAATCCTAAGTGGGAGTCCCATCAATGTCGTGAAGAAATGCAGAGAATGGTCCGAAATTGAGCTGTGGGGCCACCAAATCACATTGAAGTTTGTCTTTCCTCCACATACCCGTCTTTCTTAGAACATAAATTGGTTGTAGCATATTTTCGACCTTGGGCTCAGGTAAGATTAAGACAGCAAAATTCTTTCGAACATAGGTTAATTCATATTTTCCAAAAAAATAGTTATAATTCTCTTTCCTTATTTATCTACCTTTCCCTAAATCCACCAAGAGAATTCACTTTTTCTCTCCTTTTCCTGTACTTCACATTTTTATGGTTTAAGCAAAAACCTCTTGGGTTTATATCTCATTTTCTTAAGTTCAAAAATCCGAAACAAAATCAAATAAAACAGTATGAATATCTTCCGATATTCTTCCCCTCAATATTTATAGACATTTACCTTGCATTATTTTGTTTTAGTTTTGCAACTAAGAAGAACATATTTTTGCCTCTATGTTGCCAGCTGTGTATAGTGTCTGTGCTATAATTTTATTTCAAATCCTAAGCCATTTTAAAAGACCAAGTGTTACCCTATATTAAGCTGTTTCATTCTGTTGCGTCAATCTGATTGCTCGTGTGTAAAGAAAAATTTATTATGATTAATGAGACTTTTATTATGCTAAGAAAAATGTGAAATGCGCTTTTATCAGGTTTAGTGTAGCTTCACAATTATTTATAAATTTATTATATTCAAAAAGCTAAAATTCAAAATATATATAAAAAAATAGGTTATTTGCTCAAATGTGCATTTCACATTTTTTTTAGCATACGGCCGTTATTAGTGTCTTCTTAAATAGGGTTTTCGCTTTGAAGGGCAAACAAAGTTTGATATATTTATCAGAATCCTTCTAAAAACATGTTTCGAAGGAAAGTTGTGAAATTAAGGAAGGGTGTAAAGAGGTAGATCATAAAAGCTCAAGTAGTAATAATAGAAGCACGCATGTATATTTATCATTCAAATGAATTTGTTGCCATAGTACATGGTGTGTGAAATTAATGAAGGTTTTAATTTAGTTATCGGAGTTGGTTAAAATGTTGTAGGTATTTTATAACTCGATAATACCTTGAACTTTTCGAGGTTACAAAGAAAAAAAAGATCATGGCGCACGATATAGGATTCAGGAGTACAGTAAAAAACACTCGTAGTCTTCCATTGCAATCTTTCGGATGTTTTCGTATAATCTCATTTGAGATCATTTCGTAAAAAAAGTTTGAGTCAGATGAAAACCGAAAAATGACAGGAAAAGGCATAGAATAAAGTATATAAATAATTGCTACCAGAATAAAAAGCAAAAAACTTTGACAGAGATGTATTTTTCAGAAATAATGTAAAGATATATCAAACTTTTGATTTATATGTTTAATTTCATTTTATTGGTGAGAGATTTCTCCTTAGAAAGGAGGTGACTATCCGAAGGAAAGAAAAATTACGATTGCAAGTGCTTTTGCCTTTATTTACCAAGTCTATTTCCTTCTCAACGAATGAATATGATATGTTTGTAGACGTGTAAAGTTTTCCAATTCTAATCTTTTAAATGCCGGTAGTTTTTCTCTACTTAATTAACAATATATATCAAGTTCCTTATTAGAAGGGAAAAAATAAAGTGGCAAGTATAATAAACTAATATAATCGGAAAATTCGGTGAAAAGCTTAACTTTTCATATTCTAATTTTTGTCCCAGTGGAGAAATCAGGTTTGCCTTTTTTGCGTGATGAGTTTGGGAAGTCTTGAAGAAATCATGTGATTAAAAGAAACCCATCTACCGGAACAGTACCAAAATAATTTTAGATAAATTTCTAGCTAATGAGACCAAGCACAATGCTATAGATTAAATAGTTTAGCCGTGAGGATTAAAAAAAAAAATAAGTCAAAATACCGTAAAAATATGGTTTATAATCCCATAAACCTTTCTTCCACACCTCAGAGATGAAAGAGAATAATAATTTTTTTATTTTTTCACTTAAATAAGAAGAGACACTAGCACTTATTTTCTATTTAAAACAAATTAGGGTTAGGCGATATACTAATAGCGCAAATAATGAAAATTGATAAATGAACAAACTTGGTATTTTAAAATCCAATATGTAGAATAATTTGAGTATATGGCCGCATTTCTGTCCTTTTCCCAACAAATAAAATTCACCTCTACTGAATTGATCTCAAGAATAGAATTAGTTAGGGTGAAAATCATTGCTATTTTTCTTAAATCTGGATAAATCGACTGCTTTCAAATTAAACGTCCAAATACTAAATTTATGCAAAGTAGTGGGTTGAAATTTAAAAATAGGAAGGTTGCAATATAAATTTGAAATGGAATTTAATACTAAATATAATGGTATGAAAGCAATGCCCCTGCCAACAACAACATCCCCTCCTCCTCACCATCATCATTGCCTGCTCTGCTCAAAAAAGCATAACCACCCCTCTCCACCACCAACACCACCGCTCCTGCCCACGACCAGTAAAAACGGCATATGACAAAAAACAAGAATCCCTACCCAGACACCACTACCACGCCTGCCCACCATCAGGATCCCTACCCACCCACCACCAGGCCCCCTACACATCAACACCAGAGTTTGTGAACTTACAAATATCTAAAATATCTCAAAGCATAGCAGATATTCAAGGCAGTTAGTCCTCCTTTTTAAGCATTTAGGTGTATAAAGACTAAGCATTTTGAGTGTATGAAGACTTTGCCTTTTAGCTTCATTTGGAAAAAACAATCGTAAAGTATTTTAATTCAATTCCAACATGAGATATTGTTGCGGAAAGACTTTTTCGGTGATTTCAAATACACTATATGAAAAAATCACAAGATCGCAGGAACTTGGTGCCCATTCCTGGTAACTATGCAAAGATATCACTCGTTGCAGAAATATTTCATGGAGTAATGCAATCGCTTGGAGTGAACATTGGTCGGTCGCTGAATCCTGCTGAAACCAGAGGTTTTCAATCTCCTTATATTCTAAGTAGTGCCATAACTCAGTGGATATTATGTCTCGGTAAAGTTTTCCATTTATGGTAACTGCATTTCCATCATCATATTTATTCACGAACGGTCTAAGCACTCCATCCGCCCTCTACATCCGTTCATTAGATATCTATCTAGATTGATAAAAAATGGTGAGAACTAAAATTATTTAATTAATTAGTAAATAAAATGATAGTTGGATTAGGATTCCAGGTCTGTAAAAATAAGAAAGAAAGACAGAGAGAGAGAAAGGGCGAGAGAGAAAGAGAGCGATAAGCCGAGAGACAGATAAATAGACAGAGACATAGAGATGGCAAAAATAAACAAAAAATAATGCGTAAAACTTTTATGTTAGTTTTTCTTACGGTGGCAGCCGCTTTATTTTAAATGATATTGAACACGAAATTATTTTTAGAAACTAAATAAGTTGCTCTTATCTAGTAATTCATAGGTCAATTATACTAAAAGGCAGTTAAGTAGCTTCGAATAGAAGAAATTCATAGCTCATAGAATGTTTATATCTTTAGCCATGCTTCCTTCTTTTGCAAACATTTTTATCTTCTTATAACTAGAAGGCTTCCTCCCTCTCTCTAATTCAGATCTGGTAGAATTATCTGTTCATCTCAGAATCATTTTCAAAAGACAAATCTTCTAGGACCCTGTATTTGTTTTCTTGGAATGTTCTCTTATACACTCCCCAAAAATCTAATGACCGTATAATGTATAAAGATGAAACGTTTATAATACTACAAAGAAGGGTCAGCCTTAATTTAAATTCGTCTTAGGAATTTTTGATAAAATTACATCATTATAATGCATATGATGTTGGAAATGTTGGAAAATATTTACAAAGAAAACCCACTCTATATTTGGAGTACTCTATATTTAGAGTACCGTCCAGAAAGATCAGAGTGCCTGTATTATTATCAAAACAATTTTTTCCATAGAAAATCCAAGGTTTCTAAAATTGATGTTCGTTAACATAAAACTGTAAACTAACTATGGGTAAATGTAATGGAAATTTGGATTAATCAAACGAAATAATTCAACAGATAAGCAATCTTGTATAAATATTGAAATGTCCAAAATGCTCAAACGAGAGTGGTAACAAATTTGGGGGGTGAAGATAACAATTGAGATATGAGTTGAAAACATTTGTACAAGTTACAATAATAAGAATTTTTTAAGGAATATTTATTCTCGGTGATAGTTTGACATCTTCGACAATAACGAAGCAACCGTTGACATTCGGCTGCAGTAATCTTGCTCCATTAATCTTGAAGAATTTCCTAAATTTCTTGATCAGTATGCGGACTCTTCTGTTTAGACCACTCTTGGAGTGTCTTCCAAACAGGGGATTCAGGTCCAGAAGCGGTGCAGCATCCAACGTGATGTGGTCCTCATCCATGGAGGGCCTTAACGACTTGGCATTGTAGCATGAGCCACTATCCTGCATGAAATTTCTAGAAAATAAGAAAACAGGACACTTTTAACTGATCAACGATTATTTCTGTCCACTTTTAATTGTAAGTTTTTGGATTCACATTATCGAAAAAGATAAATTAAAGAAGAATCCATTCTCTGGATCATAAAGTATCAGAGCTAAACTTAACTAAAAGGTATAGTATAAACTATGAGAGTAAATCGACTGGACTCGGGTTTGCTAAACACAGAGTGGTTAAATAAATTTATTCGTACACTACTTAGTGGTCGAGGTTTATCGAGAAATGAAGGTTAAAGAGAGAGTGACTGAGTGAAGGAAAGAGAGGTCCGGCAATCAGATCAGAACCAATTTTCTTCATATTGATGTCGGTCAAAATTATCCAAGAAATGTTAGAATATATCTTATTATTTTTATTTTTTAGCAGCCCATATGGCGACTGCTACACAGGACATGGGCTAATGTAGTTCATTTTATGCTTATTTTACGCTAGATTAAAAATAAAATAAGAAAAAACAAAGTAATACTTAGATAAAAAATAAGAACCAACGAAAACCAAAAAAATACTAACAAACAAAATCAAGATAAATGCAAGAAGAAGAAGAAGGAAACAAAGTTGGGAGAGAGCCATCTCCACATAGTGCACAATTGTGACTAACAGGAACGAAATACAAAGAAAATGAAGGATTCTAGCCTCCTCTAAAGAGTAACATAGTTCAAAAGTCTCTGTGCACGAACTTGTCCCGAGTAAAATTGACAAACGGAAGCGACTCTTCTCAGCCCGGCACCCAGAATGGGACATTCAAGAAGTGAAGGATTTCTAGACGCCGAATAGCCTGGTAAGAGAATTGACCCCTTGGCTATTGATCCTTGGCTAGATCTTTTCTGATTCGCAAGGAAAAAACATGATTTTACTCCGTTTAAAACGCGCTTATAATTTTAGTCCAATACTTTAACTATTGTTTATGGCATATCGTTTTAATATACCAAATGCCTTAATAATTAGGTAACGCTGATATATAAGTATATTTCAAAAGCTTATAACTAATGCGCATGCGATGAAAACTTTGGGATATGGTTTCTTTTTATTTTTTAATGAAATTTTAAAAATGCTTCGAAAGCGTTTCTCCTCCCACCTTTCATCCTTCTTGATACTCGTTCGTTTGTGATCTCTTACTTAGGATGCGGGACTTCTTAATATTCCTAAAAGATCAAGACTGCCCAAAATATCATTTTAATATAAATAATAAATGGGGCAATATATATACAAAAAGGGGATTAAATTATGCTTTAAAAGAATAGTGAATTTGATCGTGACAATTTATATAAGCGCGGAGGGCAAAATTATTGTTGACCAGAAAAATGGATATTGTTTAAGTTTGAGCGGGGTGTTAATTAAAAATGGGATGCGGGCGACGAATGATGGGGGTTGTAATCATTGGATTACAAGTAAAGTCTCTTTACCTTGAAGCTTATAGTTGTTCAGAGAGAAAGCAACGGCACAAGTCTTCAAGGAGACACTAGGAAG
Organism: Ceratothoa steindachneri; assembly: GCA_963969495.1. Lineage (NCBI taxonomy): Eukaryota > Metazoa > Arthropoda > Malacostraca > Isopoda > Cymothoidae > Ceratothoa > Ceratothoa steindachneri. Next base: position 49,126,296 of record OZ018335.1, on the reverse strand, counting down.
GGTTCTGACGAGGAAGACTAGTAGATGGGGGTTTGACTACTTCTTAGAGACGAATGAGATTACTCTTCTCCAGGAAGATGTAATCTCAAACAGGAGAGACTGTTCTGCGGCACGGCAGGGAGTCTCAGACACGGGGAACGGGACTGTTGAAAGTGGTTGCGAGATGGGAGGGGCCGTTGAGTTCTCCGGCAAGAAGATGATTCGATGAGCTTTCGTCTGAATAGGGGCCAAATCTTCACGAAGGCTTATCTGCTGGTAAGATCTTAAAGACGAGGTACGACTCAAACACGGGTTGCAAACCTTTGCGGGAAACAGACAAACAGTCTGAACGGAGAACCTGGCAGACTATAAATCTCATCGAGGAATGGAGGACGCCGGAATAAATAGCCCGGTGGTTGGTCCATTTGATAGCCCCAGGGCATAGCCGTCCCAAGATAATTCACGACGCCACTTTGTGCCAACTTATTTCGAGATTGTGGGTTGGGTCGCAGAAAACATTTTGTCTCAGGATATGGCGTTGAGCTCATACGAGTGCGTTTGCAGGAGAAGGAGGTGTTTGCGAGGCATAGGGCGAGAACGTGGCGTTATAGTGGGGGGTTAAGTAAATACATCCGATTCAGGTGACCTAGCGCAAGACAACTTCCTCCTCGTTGATTCTATAATTCCCATGCAATGTAGCAGGTTGTCTGGGGTTAGAGAGGCTTCTTCTCACGGTGTTTCTTAGAGGGGCATCCTCTAACCTATATATAACGGCGCTGAAATTTAAAATTGAATAAGTAAATTTGAATTTATTTAACATGGTTACATTCTGCATGTTTGTAATGAGTTATGGCTCTATGTCTCCCATTTAACTACGGAACACAATATCGGCCATATGCCCATATGCAATGAATCTGCATACATTACATTCATGCTCTCCTGGAAATTTCCGCTAACTCTTTCAAAATTATGTGGCTCGATGCCTTTAATCACACGGCTAATATAAGCCTAGAGTTAAGGAATTGTGTTGTTTGTTGCCATATATCTGTGATTTAACATATACCATATGAAGAAATCACAAAATCGCATGACCTTGGTGGCCAGTCTTGGTCACCATGCAAGGATATGACTCGTTGCGGAAAATTTGTTGAGTAATGCAAGCGTTCGCGTGAAGTTTGGCCGATTGCCCCATCCTCCTAAAACTAGATGTTTTTAATTTACCTATCTTCTAATTTCGGCCATACCTCAGTGGATATCATGATATGGTAACATTTCTCATTAATGGTAACTGCATTCCCATGATCATCTTCAATGAAGAACAGTCTAAGCACTCTATCTGCACCCAAACCACACCACAGTCTCTTTCAGGGGATGCCTTTCACGCTCCTGCATTATACAAAGATTTTATTTTGCCCAAATCTGGTAGTTAGTTCTGTTTAGTGACAAATCCACTCGAAGGGAACTGTGGCTCTTCACGGAAGATGGTTTTCCTTTCAAAACTTTCTTCCGTTGCAAGTGTCTCCACATTCCAGTCAGCAAATTGCTTCGGTTCCCCGTGGTCAGGTGGCTGAAGATGCTGACTAATTTAAATTTTGTACCCATGCAAAATGCAATGTAATGGAGTGGTTGGGATGTACAACTGCTACCAACGTCGGCAAATCAATTTTCCTGGAGTCAGTGTGACTCCGTCTCCCACAACACCAATTTGTTGCTCTGTCTGCCATGAACGATTCCTCACAGACGATTTGGTCGTTGCAACTGAACAAGTTGATTTAAACCTCATCCTTAATCTGCGAACCGACCGTAGACTCGTTTGGGTCTTAAACTGTTTGCATTGCACTTTCTCCGTTTTTGTAAAATGTCATCAAGCTGAGAACGTGCTCCTCAGTTGTAAACTACTCTATGATGCACGAGACACGAGTATTCTGAAAAACAAACACGATGGTATTAATTAGAGTACTAAAGATAGCAAACATAATAAAAACATGTCTTGAAACTTCCAAAGATAAAAGTATCGACCAATTTAAATTCATGGCCTTTATGAAACACCCTATATGTAAATATATATATATATGGCTGTGTTTTATATGCCCTATCTAAATGGTTAGCTTTACTCCTAAGTCTTTGGTGGGGACCGTTTCTAGTTCTCACAGCGTTAATAATCTCGATGTCATTAGGAAACATAATGCTTTTCCTTACCCTGAAAATTTTAGCTTGGTTAGTTTGAATGTTTGTTCCCGTACGCGATCTCCTAAATTTCCTTAAGGAGTACCTTATTAATGTTGTTCTCCCTATACCGGTTTCCACTATTATTAAACTTATTTCTCTCTGTATTAACAACTTTAAATTTACCTTTAACGGGACATATTACCGTCAAAACATTGGAATGGCTATGGACAATTGTTTGTCCCCGGTAACGGCCAATCTATATATCGAGTTTTGGGAATCCAAAATACTCCTCCAGACCAACATTACCCCTATTTTATGGATGCGTTATGTTGATGACATTTTTTGTTTGTAGCCTAATGATATTTAGAAAATGAAAAAGATAACACCATCCCTTTCTTAGATATTTTGATAGAAGGTTACAAATATGAAATTCATAGAAAGCTTACAGCCATGGACTCATATATTCATTTCTATTCCGATCACTATATTAGTATCAAAAACTGTGTTTTCTCTTCCATGTTTCTCCGTGCCCCGAGAATTGTTTCACCCAAATATTTGGAAAAAGAGGTTGATAGGATATATAATATACACGTAGGTTTAAATTTGTGTTACCCTTTCTACGTACTTAAAAATTGTTATAATTCTGCTAAGCTTTCATTTTATCAACCTAATCGTAACATCCCTAAATTTCATACTGAAAATGTATTAGTTTTAACTTTTAACCAAAGTTTCATTAAATTGCCTCTTTTACTAAAACCTTTGAAAATAAATGTTATTTTTAAATATGAAAACACTATGCATCGCCTTCTCGTAAAAAAATTCCTTCCCTAAAGCAGGCATTGTATATTCTATTGGTTGCAATAATTGTGAAAAATGCTATTTTGGACAGACAGGTAAAGAATTGAATGTTAAGAGTTAAACAGCACCAAACAAATGTTCGTAATTTTTGTCAACAATCTGCATTATTTTTATATATCTATAGTCAGGATCATACTATTGATTGGAATAGTGCTAAAACTATTATTAAATGTACAAACAACATTTCAAGAAATATTTGGGAGTGTATCTCTATTAGTACTTTCCCGAATTTTAATATTAGCCCTGAATTGTTTAGCCTAGATCATATCTAATTATATTAAATCACAAATTAAAGTGTTTAAAGAATTTGTACCTCCTAGTTAGGTTTTTGTTGCAGGTAGCCGTTTTAACCCCACATTCCTTACTATTTAAGATATTGTCTGTCCTGATCTACTACGTTATTCCATGAAAAGGTCTTTTAGAATAAAGACGAAAGCGCTCGGAATCGTTTTTCCATTTTCCTTGTGGGTGTTATTTATCATAATTGTGACTCACGTGCAAGTTGTGAGTTTCTTTTCATATATATATATGGTAATCTCGAAACCAGTTTCACACACATGGACTTTGTCATGCCAGCCTCAGTCGAACACTAAGACTGAGGCTGGCTGAGGCTGGTATGAAATACTCCATGCCGAAACTGGTCTCGAAATAATAAATACTACGCTCCTCCACAGTGGTTTTATTAACATATTTGGAATCTTTCATTTGATTTAAAAATTGTTCATATATATATATATATATATATATATATATATATATATATATATATATATATATATGCATATATCTCTCATGAGCGAGAGAGAATGATGAAATAAATCCAACTTCACCCCAGGAAAGAGAAAATGGAATAATTTTTCTTCGGAAATATTTAATTCTTACTTCGAAAAATCGCGAGCTTGGCTGGGATTCGAACCGTGCACATTGAGGCAGCGAGCCACCGCTGCTTGCAGGGAAGTTGGATATATATATATGTGTGTGTGTGTGTGAGTGTTTAATTGGGTGGAAGAAGTAAAAATTGGGAATTACTCTTGTATGTATGCATATGTTATCCTGGGTAATAGCTTCCCATTCTCTGTCGCATTCTTCTAATTGTATTTCAAAACAGTTTTGTTCTAACATCTTCAATAATTTCTTCAGTTTTTACCGATTTGTGAGAACCTAAGCGACCTTTGCTTAAATTTAAATCAATATCCTAAATATTCTACTTCTGCACTTGGAAACTGCCGATGACTACATCTTCGCTAAAATAAATCATGTAAACACTTACTTCTTACAATATTCCTCTAGCTTTTAACCATAAATATTCCATGTTCTTTTGTTAACTGCATAGTGGAAGATATTTTATAGGTAAGTAGGTTTAACATCTTTTTTATCTTATAATTGAAATGTACATCATTATTTACTAATTTTTTTCTACATTATAAACGTGGTATCAAGGTTTACAGAAAAAATAATATAATAATCGACTATTAAGTACAGAGATTTTGTTAGTTCACTAGACTGGTGAAAAAGTCATTATGGTGACTTTCTTATTAAAACTAACTAAATTACACTGTCCTGTAAGTAACTTTTCATTTGATGAGCACGACATTATTATTCTTACAACTCCAGAACATTTAGGGAAAGACTATATATCTTTCAGGTCTACAAGTACTGACAAAATATTCAACTAGAACATCAGTTTTATGAAAACATAAAACATAAACGATAACGAGTTAGGAAAATATGCAATAAACACGGAGTAGGAATATTTACAAACTAGAATAGTCCGGTGTTTCCTATCCGGTTGTAATTAGAGATTTAATGACAAGGTTTACACATGGGTTTCCTTTCGAGTCATTAAAATTTGGAAGGGAGTCAATTAATAGGGATATTTAGGAGATACAATGCTCACACAGCGACCCCTGGAAATCCCAGGATGGTGACTTCTGGCAAATCAAGGCATACGGGCGTGCTTCTCCGGCACGCACGGGGAAGGCACATCAATTACACCCGCCTGCGTTCAAAAACATTTTTTTAAAGGTCATAAATAGGTTTTAAAACTGATTTACAATAATTTGGGCATGGTGAAATTAAGAATATAAATATTTTTCTTCGGTCAGGCCAAGTTTCTAAGATATGCTCTTTTTATTTTAGAAAGTATATTCCAAAATATGTAGTGCTATCATCAAAAGTTTATTACCTCTGTTTTCTCACGTCTATTGATAAGTAACCATACATGCGTATTTCATTCATATTTTCAGATCTAGGTTAGCATTCAATGGATCATACCTGTGAGAATCATCTGAATAGGTATTGTTACATCTGAGGACAAGTCGCTCTTTCAGACCATCAAGCAAAAATCAAGGATTTTGTGAAAAAGGCCTAATATTACCGACTAATATCTCCTAAATTAAGCTAGGGAATTATGTAGAGTATTTATTTTTCCTATGATAATTAATTGACAAATAATATTGTCTATTTTTCTACAAAGTTTTTTCACTAAGCCGTGAAAATGCTTTACAAATTTGCTAAAGGCACTATACGAGAAATTCGTTCCATGGCCTACGAAAGCGTCTTGTGTATTTGCATCCCACTTAACTTAGCTAATCTTAATCTAGTTGTGCTTTACCCCCAGATTTGTTCCCTCAAGGAGGACAAACCAATAGATTCTGGTTAGGTTAATTCAGTGAAAGCGAAAGTCGACATAGAAATAAAGGTTCAGAGGAAAACAGGATGGAAACTCCTTCCAATGACCTGCATCGTTTTATGATAAGATGATAAATGGTTATTGTATTTATGATTTCATATGGTTCTAATCACTTAAAAGCGCCCTTGAATAGCTGAATGCGGCTTTTGCTACTAGATAGCGCCACGCAGCACAAGTACGATGGCAGATTTGAAATCTCCAGGGTTAATAACCATATCTTCTAAGGTCATATGGGTCACTTCATGGCTCAAAATGGATAAAATTGAACTTTACACTTTTGAAAAAAAGCGATGCCTTGACACGCCGTTTCACTGCATGTAAATACAATAAATTTATAGACCAGATCCATATTCTATAAGAGTAAAATCTCGTAGGTTGCTTAAAAATAATCTGAGAGCCCCTTTTCCTCGTCTCCGAGAAAAATTTCATGGTAAAACAGAAAATACAAGGCAATTTTAATAATTTGCTAAATCATCTTAATAGCCTTTCTCCGTCCATTTAATTCAAATAAGAAACTGATTCAAACTTCGCTCTCCCCTTTCTTGAAGGTCTAGTTCAGCGGGTTTAAGATTACAGCTCTCTCAACTTTACTCTTTGTTGTAAACCCATTCAATAAATGCTCTCTCATAATTTTTCACTAGTCACAGTGATACGATAAGGAATGCAGTCTTTACGGCCATTAAATTCTATGCTTGTTTAAAATATCACAATCACTTTTTATTTTATTTCTTACCCGGATATTTTTTAAACTTTGACGGCCACGTCAATGTAAATATTGGTGACGCCCATATTTACATTGAAGTCGCGTCACCTATATATAATATAATATAAGTCACAGTTTTATTTAATTGGGATAACCGTCATCCATATTTTGGCGAAGAGATATGCAATTTTCCATTTTGATATTAGTATCGCCCGAGAACTACTTTGGTATATGTTATGTGATCTTAGGAGACACATAACATTTTTGTAATACATGGCTACTCATGGGAAAATTCGGCGAAAATTTTAACTATTCCCCATAAAGATTTTGGTCCCATTGGTGAAATCAGGGTTTCTTATTTTCATTGAAGAGTTATGGAAATCTTGCGGAAATCATGGGATTCTAATGATTCCAACTACGGGACTAGTACAAAATAATAGATAATTTGCTATCAAGTGAGACGAGGCACAAGGATTTAGCATATATAGTTTAGCCGTGATGAATTTGGAAAAACAATAATTCAAAAGAATAGATTAGAACGAGAGATTTTTGAAACGGGGTGAAAGGAAGGCAGGCAGCTCATCTGTTTTGGCTATGCCAACAGTGGGGGTCACCTGTGACGGTGCTTGTCTCACCTCATCATTTATTTCTGGCTGCGTTGTGTATAGTCTTCTCTCAATCATTCCGCATTATCCTTTTTGTTGGATCAAATTGAGGAGCAAATCTTATGTGCAGGCTGTCAAATAAGATCCACTGCCACCACCCACTGTCTATCAATACAATTCAAATTACAAATAGAAAATGAGATATAGACGAAAATACCAAGTTCAATGCTAAAAATTTTATACAAAGTTATTTCAATTCTACTGAAAATCGCATTGATAGAAATTGCGATGCCTGCCAAGCCCCCTAATGCTCCAAACTCACAGCTTTACTTGGTTCTCTAAATTTCCCCATTACTCAGTTTAAAAGGTTATCATCCGGAATTTCCAAATTTAGACTTTTGTAAATCAGCATATACAGAGTGCTCCATAAAGGAAGATCCTGAAAGGGTATTTATTACTTGTATAGCTCAAATTCTTTGAAGAACGTTTAACGTTAACGACTTAAAATCACGTTTTTCTTGAAATAACGGTGCCCTTCTTAAGGCAATTATTTAATGAAAAATAAACATATATATATGTAAATGTGGAATAGAAGTAAATAATATTAGCTCTCGACAATTTAATGGTTAAATTACAGAAAATTTGATTAATTAGCTAGGCAATTGTCATTCAGATTAGAATAAAGGATGGAAAAATAAATCAAGATTAAAGAGAAGATAATTGATATTAAATAAGGGAAATAGATCTCAAACAGTTAAATAAAGGGTGACGATTGTTGGAAAAGGACTGCATTTTACGTGATCATCCTTCCCCCGAATCTCAATTAAACTTATTGTTCTATTTTATTTCTCTCTTAATTATCACTTTTACCTTTCAATCTGATACTTAAAGCAATCAATTTAAAACTTATATTCTCGTTCCATATCTTTTAATATCCTTTATTTCCCATTTTTTAATTATGTACCCATGTTAAATTTATTTTTACGTGTTTGCTAGTTGAATTTCGACGTGGTCCTTCGCCTATACTGGAGCCATCGTGACTATTCGTTGGTTTAATCTTTCCTTTCATTCCTCTGCTCTCCCATTTTTTCCTACATACACCTCAGCTATCCATCCTCCTGCTTTTTATTCCTCTTCATCCTCGGTATTGTGTTCCGCCTCCCTTATACGCTCTCTAGTGGCCAAGGCCTAGTATAATTATTTTTGCAATACCTCTTCTATAATCTGCAATCTTTTCTTAACTAAAATTTCCTCTCTACCCATTCTTACACTGTCCAAGCACTTCCATCTTAGATCTGTTGAATATTCCACCTATTATTGAATATTGCAGTTTTTCTCCTTCTCTTTACCTATTTTTAGGCTTCTTTAAAACATGTTGTTATCAGGTTATCTTTGTCCAAACTCGTTCATAAAATATACTAAATGGATGCAATTATGTACGCATAACATGGATATTTCATTTACGTTCTCGTATGTTAAAAAATATTAATAAATTAAAATCTTTCTCTTATTTTGTTCCTTAGTGTATGTACAACGAGCATAATTCATCTATTAATTTATTATTATTTAATTAAGAGTTTTTTGCTCATACTACATCTTTCTATCTTAATCTAAGGTCACTGCACAAAGAATTTGCCACCTAGTGTGTGCCAAAAAAATTTAGCTATAGGGGCATCTAGTTACATTTAATCATCAAAATTAGGAGGCTAATATCTGGAAAGACTATGACGTGATTCATCTACATATATCGAAAAGGTGCTACGCTGTTATGGCTGTCTCGTACGTTGTGAAGCATGTAACTGAGTTTGCCTCACTATCTACGCGTACGATCATACGCGTCTACCTAAAATGGCAAAAATCACAGTTTATGTAACATTGACGCAGGAATTGTGGCTGAAAGGCGATACTGACGGACCGGAAGCGCTGGAGTGTTTCCTGGCCTATGGCTAAAAATCGTTTCGCTTCAAGAAAGAAATTGCTGCAATACTTATAAGACAATCCTATAGGCACATAACTGAACATGGAACTGCATACCCTGAAAATTTAAATCAGACTGTAACGCAATACGCCTTTGTTCATTTCTGCCCACAAAGTTACCCGGCTACAGCTGTCGAACCGCCTGCGTTTGTACTAAATATTTACCATAGGTTTAATATTTATTTTCAATCACATTGATTGCCTTTGTATGTTGTTTGCCTTCACCTCTGCTGTAATTCGAGGTGTGATTTGGGTTTAGAAAGGGATCTTATTCTTATTGTGACGTGAAAATTATTGTTTTCTCCGGTGTTATAGCTAAAGCTTACTTAATTTCCTCTATTTAATTTTACATATTAGGAAATACATTTCTTTTTTCGTAGCAAAGGTTATACTTTTCAAGCTGATAACAGTTGTATCACATGCATTTACTACGCCTTACTTTAGCAGTTAACTAGAATGAACATTAGATTCTTTGTTGAGTCCATTTTAAATTATATAATATCACCTGAGCCTTCCGTTCAGCTTAGCTTACATGATATAAGTTAAGGTCGGGAATTTAAATTATTTAAGTTGCCTCGCTACCAAAGGTAAGAGTTACTTTTACAATAATTACAAGCATGCTCTGTGTATCGTCAGTAGTTTGGAAAATAGAGTAGTTTGATTTTTAGGAAGTTGTTTCATGGCAAGAGCAGGATCTATTTGGGTTTCTTTCACGGCTTTGTTCCACAAGCTATGGGTACTCAATACGTCTTCTTTAGAGACTTTATAATAGCAATGTAGAGTGTTTGGATTATGTATAGTTAGTGGAAGAGATACGCCTTCATATCTGGCCTTTTTTAATTTAATCAATGATTAATCCTTTAAGATGGATGTGCTTTAATCACTACCTTGAGTAGAATAGTCATCATTACGACTAGCTCATTGGATTTTAGATGCCCTAGCTATTCATATTGAAGTAGGTTGTTTCGGTTTTACACTCCGGGGAGACTTGACGGTGTATGAGCCTTAGGAGTATCAGAGATATTAAATTAGGAACCAACTACGAGTAAGAGCTAAAATCAATGATATTTAGGCATGAGTAAGTTTGTGACCCACCCTACACTAGGAAATTTATTCATCTTTCCCCACAAAGATTTCCTCTTAATTTATTCAATTATATAAAGAAAATACTCAATGATTAACTTAAATTACGAACCATGACACGTTTAATCAATTGAGATTTTGTAAGGGTATTTGCTACCGGGAGTAATTACATCAAATTTAAGAAAGTTGCTTGCCTTTATAGCCATCCATTTAAATTCATTTCTTTCTCGCATTGTGGAGCCTGAGGGGAGACAATTTTGACATAAAATCTCTCGATTTTTAATTATTTTCTATAGTAGAATTTACCTGTGTTTTAGGAATTATTTTATATTTACTCAAATATTAATGATATTATGAGTGTATTTGTTAAATTTAAAAAAAACTTAATTAAGACAACTGAATTGCTCTCGAAATTTCACTCACAATAACAATCCTGTCAACCGAACGAAACTTCATATTTACCACTTCTTCTTTAAGATCCATATCACCGTAAACTGATACGCTATATATACATATTCTTTGTTATTAATGCCAATAAAATATTTACGATACATTTAACTAAATTGTTTTCGAAATTTTAATTTAAATTGAGTGTTATGGTTATTGAAGGCCATTAATTCTGGAGAACATTAAAATTTTAAATGAATTTCGAATGTATTTTGTTTCCTCTTAAATCTCTTTAGGTATAGACAATGGTTATATGAAACAAAGTCATTTAGTATAATTTAGAAGGAATTATTTTAAAGATCACTCGTATTTTCAAACATTGAGGCCACAAAGTTCCTATCCACATACATATGCTTTAGAGGATTGCCTATGACGTGACTTGCAATAAGTCAATAATATATCCTTTATAACTCAATGGCAGTGCCAGACAAAGGCACTGACTCAATGACGGAAAGGTCGCGTTTATCACTGCCCATTACTCTATGGCAGTGCCAGAGTTCTGCCAGATGAAGGCAGTGATTCGATGAGTGAGTGTTCACATTTGCCCAGACCTTTTATAAGCTTTAGTAATTTATAGGCTTTTATTAAGCTGTAGTAAATATAGGCCTTATTTAACCTAAGGAATTTCAGGTCATTTTAAAGCAAGTACTGCCTACGTATTTTTCAAGCTAAGCAACTGTTATTTAGGTGTTTCATGATCTGTTTATGGACAATGATACCAATTTATGAATATTTCTTCATCTCTAACTTAGAATAACTCATATTTGCACCAACTGGAATGTTCGAAAGAAGCTCTCTATCATGACGTCTGAAACTCGTTACCCCAAAGGATGTCCTCCTAATTCATCCCAGTCTTCGCTCACATTTGTTACGTTTACCCAAGGAACAATTGAACCCTAAGGTTGTGACTTTCTTCCTCATACTACATATTCACCAGATTTGAACTATCTGATATCCATTTATCTAAGTCAATATGCTACTACCTAAATGGTAAAGTTTACCATGATATAAACGAGTGGCAAAGAATTCCAAATCATATATTTCATTAAAACTGAATGATATCCTTAAAAATGAATCCACTGCTTAGTTAAACTGAGGCAGAACATTGCCAACACAGATGGAAATTACTTTCCAAAATAAATGGTGGTTTTTGGTTATCGAAAAAAGATTTTAATTCGTTTTGAATAGGCAATATTAATTTGTTGACTACCTAGTTTGTTTAACCAATTTCATTATATCAATAATAAAGAAAAGTATCATCAGGAGTATATGATAATTTGTAAGTATATATCTAGGACGATCCGGTCAGGTAGTGAAACAACTCTCCTGAAACTGCTATACCTCCCACAACATCAGCGCCCAGTGATTCGTGTAAAGGAAAAGCGAAATTTACACATTTATCATAATTTTATATTCAAACTTACCTCTGTAGACTTAGAAGTTGGAGTAAATTTATCTGAAAGCGTGTTTTCTCATCACTGAGTTGGGGAGCACGCAACTCTCCCTAGGTTTCCATTCCTGCCACTATGATGCATCAGGTAGAGATGAGACGGACTGTTATTAGGACTCTTTCCTTTCTTCAGACCTTTTCATTATTATTGGTCTTTCAACTTTTCCATTCCTTTTTCTCCTCATTCACTGATTACATCTGGGGTGAGTAAAAATTCCTTTTTTCCTATAAGCATAAAATTGCCGTTTCTTCTTCAACAATTCCTGAAAAAAAAAAAATTCTGAAACTAGCTTTATTTGGGCCGACAAACTATTTTTTAAATATAAGTGGTCGGGATTATATATATATATATATATATATATATATATATATATATATATATATATATAAAATGAATAACTCAAACAATAGCACGTGAGGTTTACAATAAATCCAATGCCCCGCAGGAAAAATGAAAAAGGTGCTTCCAAGTACTTTCGAACTTAATTCAGTTCATTTTCAAGCATAACTACAAGACAAAACAATATAATAAGGGTATATATAAGATAGTGAGAGATAAAGGACCGCCTCTAAGACAAGAAATCACCAATAAGAAAGTAGGAGAGGGATGTGTAAATTCACACTAAGATTTAGCTATAACAGGTTGCAAGGTCAAACCGAGAGGCAAATAAGAGTCAAGAACAGAGCCAAAAGGGTTAACACGATTAAGGGATACAGCGATAGTCTAAAGAGGGATTTTAGGAGAAACACGAGGAGTAAATTGAAACAAAAGGGAGAGGGACAAGGAGAGAGGAAGAGAAATAAAAAAATGATAATATAAAATCAGTGCAATAATTAAATTAGCACATTGGGTTCCCAGATAAATGAAAATTGACAAAAACTAATTAGGATTATAAGTCCGATCTAATTTCTATAAAAATGAGTTTTTTATAACATCATCACTTTTATAAAGGTCAGGGTAAATGTTAAAGTTATTAAATTGGCTTATAGATGAATATTCAAAAAGATTTTTTTTAATTTAGTCATTTGAGCGAAAAATAAATTTTGCTGAATTACAATTAATTAAGTGGTTAATTTTGGACATATGCACAAAAACGCACTATTATTTACAGCTCTTCTAGCATTGTAATTATGCTGATTAATACGGAAAGATAATTGCTTTCCTGTCTGTCCAAAATATTTACTTGGGCAAACAGAACATTCGACCGAATAGACTCCCCCAGTATTACTATAATTATTGGGAACTAGAATTTTTTGTTTAGTTGACTTGTATTTGAAAGCAACTGAAATGCTAAAGTTTTTTAAAAGATGAGGAAGGTCAATGAAACAAACACAGATCGGTTAAACCCAAATGTTTTTAAAAATAAAATGGATAGCAGGAGCTGTATTATAGAACGTATTTTTTTTAGAAAAAAAGACACTTTAGAAGAAAGGGATAAGCGCAAGATCGTTTATGGCCCATTTCAACGATAATGAAGAATTCAGAATCCATATATTGAGGACTAACAACTCGTAAATCCAGTAAAAACATAGAGAAGAAAACTGAATGTTTAACTTTGGGACTAAGCGAAGAGTAAAAATGAATATAAGAGTTTGAATTAGTAGGTTTGCGATAGATGGAATATTTAAAACCAGGAAAATTAGAAGTGACTACGCACACCTAGATAATGAAAACTATAAACAACCTAAATATTTCGCTTGTCATTTAATTATATCTTTATAGAAAACATATAGGCATTATAAAACCCCAGGCGACACACATGGCCTTTAAAACGTGTGAGGAATACCTTCTATAGTGGTACACTTAGAATAAACAGTAAAGCAATTCGAGAATAATTAAGAAGGGCAAAATTGAAAATTGTGGTTGATGAGTGAAGCAATTAATCCTGAAGGAATTAGAATTTTGTATTAAAAGGACAAAAGAGATGTCTTTATAATCTCAACATTTAATGGTGCTGTGTAGAAACTTCTAAAGAGAAAAAATCGGGTAAAGAGCTTAGGTTTTTGTTCTTTAAATAAAGTTCATATTCATTTATTTAATAGAAAGTATTATATACATGATTTCTTTTTTTGGTACTAAAATATTAAGAAATATTGATACATCAACTTCAATTCTTTTAAAATAAACCTTCACATTATAGTGTGCTTTATGCTTTCACGAGAGTTACATTTATTTATTTTAAAAGGTATTTGAGTACCACATATGACCGCCGAACGTGCCGCAGGTAAAACTGAGAGCCAAATGGTGCCTTTGGGTTCCTGCAATCAGCTACTTTGGAATCCACACATAAAAATCAATTTTCGTTCTAAATATATTTAGTTAATTTTTATAAGCTCCTTCTTCCTTGATTCTTTTGCCAGCAGCTATTAATAATAATCTCACGAGCAATGTTTTGCATGGCTCAGCGTGCTAAAAAGATGTGTTATTTGGAAGAAACAGAATTATTACCCTTAGGCGCGTGAATAAGGTCAAATTTAAATATCTTTTTCATAAATTCAATCAAATTTGGCGAATATTAAATTATGAAAAGTGTACACAAATTGTAGTAGTAAGATCCCCGACTAGATAGTAAAATAGACATAAAGGTCAGCATGATAATTGCTGTTGAGCCCAAGGGCACCAAATTGGAGTGAAATTCAATTGTCTGATTAAACGTTGAAAATCTATCTAATTGCATATTTAAACCAGATGAAATAAACAATAACAAATTCCAAGCGATTTGGAACTGAATTCATTTCAAACGTGCTTTAAATTCATCGGGGGGGGGTTTTTCATCTTGGTTATATTTGCTTTCCTTATGCGTCGTTTTGTTAGGTTGTTGTACAAGGGGAACCTATAGCGACATTTTGTTTTTGATAGGAAATTTTTCCTTGCCAAAGTGAAACCATATATGACCCCTGGATTGCCTAAAAAGACCATGAGTATTTTTATAACACTAAAAATAATGCGTAGGTTTTCCGAACTTTGACCCATAATATTAATATAAATTTATTAACATTTTTGTAATCATGGAAATTAATCAATTTTCATCTTCTAAAGCATTTGCCTTAAGTCTTTTCTAGTGGTAAAGTGATTACGAAACTCTATTGCAAACCACACTCATATGAAATCAACATCAATTCGATAGATTTTAATCATTTAATCTTAAATACTACATGACTTATGAAATAATTATCACACTAAAAACAATCGCACTGGTCGTAAGTCTTATTTCCAAATTGCTTATGTTTAAGAAGTATTTAACGTAAGTTGCTTTTATTCATCCGAACGTATTCTTTTATAACCTGGATAAAGAAATTTACCCATTTCGAATAGGAAACTGAGCTTCTAAACTGCTTGCTTTTACTCGCCTTGAAAAGATGCAAGTAAATGCTGGAGCAAAATCATATTTATTCTTTGCCCAATAATATATTAGTTGCAGCTTAGTTGAAAACTTTAAATAGAATTTTAAAAATTGCCATTCCCTTCGATCCCTATCCCCTGCACCATAATCATCTCATAGTTTCAAGATTATTACTTAAGATTTCTGTAATAGATATAAAAGTTTGTAAAAAAGCTTAAGTTCCCCCTCATTTAGAGGTGCTAACTTTCGCTAGACTAAAATTTTCTTGTCACCAAATAATGGTTCATTACATTTGCTAATTATGTTAGACAGAATCATTTTTTCTAACTTCATGTGTTCAAGCTCAGGTGATTATTAGAGGGATATGGAACAGCTATTGTTATAGTTACGTTTAAATTAGTGGAACTTGTTTTTGTTTTTACGGTTTATTATATGTATCATCAGTCCTCTTTCTTGCATGAGCGATTATTCACTTACCTATTTCTTCATAAATTATAGCCAAATTTTCTAATTAAAATCACTATCTCAAAGTAATTAAATTCCTCTTCACTGGTTAGATTTTTATTTACATAACGCAGCTAACGGATAATAATATACTCCACCCATTTTGGCTACAAAATCTTTTGCATCGTGTTATTTTCATTTGATTTTTTCCTTTTAATATAAAAGTTAATCAAATAATATGTTTTTCCATAAGTGTTGAAGAGACTAACATAACGTTTCACTAATAAGTGTAACGCCAAAGTTTCAGGAATTGAAAATTCCAGGAAAATAATTTACCCTACCTAATATTCTCCATTGGTATCTTGGTGTATTCCTTTTGGGCATTTATTGTATTAATTTTGACCTAGGCCATAAATTTTGTACGTCATCAACTGTAATGTTCTTGATCGCCTCATACGTCGATCATGGATCTTCCTTATCGAGAGAGAACGATGCCCTTTAAGCCGGAATTTCAGAATAAGAGAACAGGATAGTATGACAAAGAGTAAGAGGATTTAAATTGCATTAAGGTTTTGGGGCTAAGTACTGTATTTTTTGAAGTCAAGAACGGCCTGGTAGAAATTAAGTGTAGGCAACCTTTGGTCAGGAAAGGAACCCTAATCTTTCTTCCTGCAATTTTCTGAGAGTGTTTGAGGTAACCAATTTTAAACTTTATGATATAAATTTCTATCGAAACTTTGTCTGAAACGGAGATAATTCGATGGTGGTATATTTAAGGAGTAATATAAATTATTTAATATGTAAGTCATCTGTTGTTAGTTAGGATCATAAAGCATGACTTTACAAATTTTAACGATACCAGTAGCTTATTAGCATTCAATGCATAAAATTTATTACCTTTTTCACTGATTAGTATTTCATTATAAACCAAAATTATTAAGGTAACATGTATATATATTGAAAACTATAGGTTTAATGGCATGTATAAAAATCATTCACATAAAGAAGGAATAGGAATGCCTCAAGAATACATCCCTGAGTTATGCTATACATAATGACAATTTGACTCCTTTTAAATGCGTTTAAATCAACATAATGATATATTTATGTTGGTTAAAATATAGCACAATTAAAAGAAAGGGAAAGCCCGTCCTCTCCTATATGACCAAATTTGCGCATAAAACTACATGATTTCTCTTTTCTAAATCTTTAGATAAGTCCTTAAAGATAATTGCAACATCCTCTTGTAATTGTTAGGATAATATATTTGCTTCATGATCACCAGTATTGATTCTTTGCTCGAAATATTGTTCTTGAAAACGAATTTAGGTTCCGAAAATTGTACGGAGTGCATGGACCACCCCGTTAAAATAAAATAGGAGTAATAATAAAAAAAATAATGTTTTGGAGAAACCCCTCGTTAAATAGCACTAACAGGGGCCATGTTATTTGGGTGGGTCAATTTTAGAGCTTTAGTAGAATACGATATTCGATAAAATATGAGAGATTTTGTAAGTAAAATGAGAAAATAGGGAGGTGATTGTATATATCAGTGAGAAGAATGTTGGCTATAGCACAAAAATGTAGATTATTTATATCTTGTCTCAAAAATTAGGGACGCTTTAATGTGTATAATTGAGTGTTTAGCATAACATGAGTCATACATAGCGCAATAATGTATTTTCAAATCCAGATTTGTATCAAGGACTAGTAAATATAAATAAAAATCCCCAAATATCAGTATTTACCATGTTAGATCTTTAGGTTAGAAATGCCATCAAATAAAAGCGTGTGGATTCCTGCTGGGGAAGTTAGATTCCTAGAATGTGGATAGTCTCGTCGATAATGCTTAACTTTTGCTAGGAAAATTTTATGTAAGGGTAAAGTTGAATAACCTACTAAACTCTTTAGTAGGGAATCTTTGTTGCTTTGTATCTCTGAAATTAGTGGAAAGTTTGTGTGGCTGATTGGCTTCCTGGCTGAGTCTACGCGCAACGATGCATTGACTGGGTGGCCTTTCTTCCAGCCGGACTGCGATAATATTCTTGTTTTCTTCCTTCATGTTTCCATTTAGAATCATTTAATGACTGAAGGAAACTCATTTCCTTATTGAACAACTAATTCAAGGTTAAAATGGAGGAAGAATACGACAAATCCAAAGTTCTTATATATCCGGATAATTAGGTATGCTAAGATTAGGTTGAAATAGGGCTAATCGTTTTTTTTCTTTTATATGCTTCTATTTACGAATTCAAAATCATATGATGACTGAATTGTTCCATTCCTTCTTAAACACCTAATCAATGATTGAACGGGAAAACTTAAATTTTTTATTGTTAATTAATTATTCAGTAATTAATTTTAGAAATAGCTCAATAGGTAAATTTGCTCACGTAAAATCATAACGTAAAGTGCTTTAAGGCGGTGTGACCCCCTTCTGTTCTGGGAGTTTGCTAGGCCTCCATGCAGCAACCCAGGCATTGTATAAAATAAATACGAAAGTTTGTCATTTTATGCGGACAATCAAAATCTAACATCGAGAATGAAAAGAAAGCTGAAGTGTAAACAACTTTAGTAATTGAGGGCGTCATGATCTCTTCTATCGACGGAGTTGCTTCGCTTTCCATTGGAGTATCCATTTTAAACTTTTATTTAAATTAGCATACTCTATCTATCATACATACTACAAAAATTTATCGATCTCTCAATGGATTCCCGCTTCCACACTTTTTCACTTCTCCCAAATAAACTATGATTTCAATTATATTTGCCTATTCCTTTTTTATTCCATTGTTGGTCGTTTTCTTCGCGTTTATATTACATTTATTTATAAAAGAACGTATATCGTATGATTATAAAATATAGAGAACATATGTCTTTTTTGTTTAATGCTAGCTTTGGATAGGCGAAGGTAAGAGAATGCTCTTCAAGCATACCTTTGATAAGAGTGAACTAATTAGTTATTCTATCAACCATGGTTCTGTCTTCATTTTTAAATTTATTTCTGTTCTATATTACGTATTAATTTAGCTATAGCTCACATAAATCTTAGTACGAAGGAAATTACTTATTTCAAAATATTTATGTTCCAGAATTTGATACATATGTTGTTCGGGAAAAATAAGGACATATTCATGTAATTATGAGTTTTATTGTTTAGGAAATTCGGTTGATTTATTTTCCTGTGTTGCCTTAGCCTCAGCAGATCTATATCTCCTTACTCTTGCTTCAGTCATCTTCTTCCCCCTTAAATCTTTAGTTCGGTCCAGAAAGTTTTCACCTTCTGAAGAAACTTTGGCCGTACTAGATGCTAGTATTGCACTAAACCACAGAGATTATTTCCAGATGGCAAAAAATGTATTGTCACTATAGGCGATTACTTACTTAGAACATCTAGCCAGCAGAGAAAATTAACTCGTCTCGGTTTTCTTGAAGAAATGTTATTTGTCCATAAAATTGGCATCCAATTTGATAATTAGAATATAAACAAAGACCACGGATCAAGTAAATATTTCGATTTTACAAGTTAAAAAGAGAGATTTTAACTAATAGAGACAAAGTTCAAAGTTATTTTTTTTTAATAATCTTGCTGAAATCCCGTTTTTAAAAATTTCGAGCGATTTGTTTACGCTTGTTATTCTAATTTCTGGAGGAGATTTATTTGCAGGCTCTTTAATTAACAGGAGAAATGTCATTTGCTTTCTAGAAAAACCTTATTGCAAAAGCAACCTCAAAAATTATAAGTAGCTTGAATACAAGATCCCATCTCTGTAACATGTGAAGTCGTTTCCCAGCCTGGGCCAGTCACGTTTGATAGTAGATGAAGTGAGTGATGAACTGTGTATTAAGTGTTATAGGGGTGAAAGAATTTTGGGAGTTTTAGTCGCCCTAGTAGTGAGGGCATCGATTTTATTCTTCTTCCGTAGTTTGCCTATTCTTATGTTTCCTTCTTTGCATTCAATGTTTTTACTGTTGGTATTTTTGAACAGCAGAGCAGGTCTTATTCTTCCTTTTTTTATAAAAAATATCTATATTTGTTATATTTATTCCTAGAAAAAGCTTTTAAGCCTTTTAATTAAATTTTATGCTAACTTTGTTTTCCTCTATTAATTTGATTTATTATATATATGTGGACATTTTGCCTCTTTTATCTATTTTTTATTTTGTTTTATTTCATTTCCCTTTCGTTGTGTGGGCACTTCCCCCCTTTGTTTATTTTTTATTTTATTTTAAATCAATTTGTTCGTTTTTTTTTTTCCTTTTGTGGGCACTTCGCCTCTTTTGTTTATTTTTATTTTATTTTAATTTAGTTTCTTCGTTTTATTTAGTTTTTCTTCAATGGGCACTTTGCCTCCTTTTGTTCGTCTTTCGTTTAATTTTGTATTTGTTCGTGTTATGTTTTTTATTTATCTTGCTTTTGTATTTAATTATTTGGTTCATTTATATATTGGGTTAATCGCTTCTTTCGCGCATATTCTTCTGCTTTGGAATAATGATGTCCTTGCAACTTTGTGTTGCTTCTGCTGCGGTATTGCTATATTATCGTTATCGGACGTAGAGATGATTGTTCTTTTCACCTTTTCGCATGTTTTACTCCTTATCCTTTGGACTTTTATATTAATCGGCTTTATCCCTGCTCTTGCCAGCATAACTGTTTGCCTTATATGGTCGTTTCTTTTTGCGCCAGCTATTAGCAGGGTTGCCTTTTTTTCTACTCTCTGAATCGTCTAGTACGAGTTACAACGTTCCAGCTGTGTTATTACTGCTGGGTCTTTAGGACGGAGCGTATTAATGCACTTTTTAGCTCATTCTTGATTGTAACATTAAGATTTCGGAACCTCTAGACTTTTCAAAGTTGTTTTTTGCCTAGAAAGAGTCTGGTGTTGAAGTGACCTTTGTATCCAGCTTTGCTGAAACTTAAACCCAAGACTTTATTTTCTTTTGAGTACCGATAGAGGGAGTCGTTTACAATGACGTTGTCTATTTTCTGACGGTTCATTGAGATTACCTGGAATTTCTGGCGGTTAATATTTTTATGAACCTACGAATTTTTACATAAATTAAGTTGAGCAGCACCACTGGTAAATACGCTTTCGTGATCAGATTAATAGGTTGAAATACCTAGTGCATGGCTATATTTGTTATATAACTAACGTCTTATTTTATACAGAAAAAGCAACATAAAGGTTAGTTTAAGAAAGATTGCTGATTTATAAAGTCGAAATAAGGAGGCACATAATAACGCAGTATAAAAGTTTCAGGGACTGAAGGATTGCAATGGTTACCTGTGATATATCACATATTCATGTCCTATGCGGATTATTGTAGCCTCCAGAAACATTTCTATAAAAGCAAATTATTACGAATCATCCTTATTTTAAAATATTGGGGGACTTAAAATCGTCAATGGAATTCCTAATGATACCTTTGGAAAAGATTCCTGCTACGAGGTAAGAAGAAAATCAGCAGGTAGGTGATTCCAATGGACAACTGTGGTAAACAACATAGTAGAAAGAGGGGAAGGTCTTCATGAAGACATTAAATGTAATATACAGTATTTTTAGATCTATAGATATGCGTTCCTGCAAACAACTAAACTCGCGGAAGAATGGCTCTGAAGGTGCATATGTGTGACGTGGAGGAAATGGAGCAGCATAGGTTCAAAATTTTTGAAGCAGACCAGGGAAAAAGAAGATGGAGAAGTAGAATGGAGAGAGGTTAAGGTATTTTGTAGGGAAATCAAAACCTACCATAATAACAGATGCCTCGTTCGTGTACCACAACTTCCTGACACTAGGTGGTGTAGCCAGATTACTCAACCCTTCCCCCTCTCTTCCCTCAAGCCGCTGGCCACCAGGCGCCTCCTCTGACTACGAGAAGTACGAATCAACAGATTTATGTGCCAGTAAGCATAACAATACGAAGGGGAGGAGACCAAGTTTGTAGGGAATTCGATATCCCATTCTCAATCCAGAGACCTTGCTCGGTAATCACAACGTCCTGACATTTTGGTGGCGTAAACTTATTACTTAATCCTTCTTCCTCGCTCCCCTCGCCTCAAGAATCACCAGAAAGGTCTCCTACAACCACATAATGCAAGTATCATCGAATTTTGGGTTCCGGCGAGCCTAACATTGGTTAAACCGGCAATATTTCCCCTAAGAGTTGGTATTTAATTTCACTTGATTGGCAAAATTAGATGAGAGTCAACCAAAAGCCAGAAGGTGCCTTTAGGGCTAAGTGAAATACTCTCGGAAAACAACCCTTAGAGCAGGAGTGTTAATTCTAAAGAGTTCATCCTCACCGCTACTTTTCCTCCCCCCAGTGGGGTGGCGAGGTATATATGCGGATAATTGGAGATTAAACGAAAAACATCGATTTAGTCATCGAGACGAGGAAATCGGCAACCAATGAAAGGGTCATAGAACAAGCTCATCTTGAGCCAGTTCCTGGTGGTCACACCCAAAATTAGCATCTTGTCTCAGGAGGATAAAGTTTGCGATCAAGACGAGGAATTCTGGCTAAGTCCCGGCAAACCTACGAAACGAACACAGAAGAAGTTAATTCTGAGCCAGTTCCTGGTGGTCACACTGAAATTTGAGTTAGCTTGTATTGAGAAACAAGCTCAACTATCTCTTCTCAGACAAATCCCGTATCCCGTTTACAAAAAAAAACAGAGATACTCCTCGCCATTGAGGAATACCCCAAAGGGAACTTCCTCAAACACTTCCAATTCGTCAAAGAATTCACTCGTTTGCTCATCGCTCGTCAGTGCGAATTATTCCAAGATTAAACAGAAGATTAGAAGAAGCATACTTTGCCTGTCACGTTGCTGAAATCCTCTTACCCACATAGCTTTCTTAACCTCATCCTTTGCCCGTACCCAATTCAGCAGTGGTTCATTATTCCTATTCCCGCGCCAAACAAACATCTAGAAGGTCTGTGAATACGTCCACGTATCTGCCTGCAAACAACATTCTTGCTTCTACCTAAAAATTTAGCCCAAGGTCAGTCTCCAAACAGATTCCCTTGTGGTTGTTTTTAAACGTAAATAAATTCCATTATCTTTTTTTGTAAAGGTCATTTTGTGTTTAATATTAAAGTGAGCTTTGGGGCAACCATTACTGTATATTCATTTGTGTAATTTAGTAAGTCTCACTTAAACTCGTTTAATTCTTACCTGTGTAGTTTGTTTTGTTAGATTTTATTTTTTTGTTCTTTTTGCAATTAAAGGACTATTTAATTTAATCCTCGAAACGCTGAAGATGCCCCTAGAAACCCTCAAAGATTAAAAATAACCTAATAATAATAAAATACAGCACTCTCAGAGAAAACTTAATGGAGGAGTTTTTTAAGTAAGTAACAAACCTATACCTACATACACCACCACTCAGTCCTTGCAATACCACGCCAAGGTGCAAAACGATATTTAAACAGGCGCTATTTCGTCTAAGATTTGGGATCGAGTTTCGTGTAATAGACGAAATTATATAAGTGAAGACGCTCGGAAAAGTGTCGTTATAGGAGAAAGGCTTAATACATAAGCCTTCATCCCCCTATTTTCCCTAACCCCAGTGAGTGGGTGAAGTATATATGCGGGTAACTGGAGGGGAACAGAAAGATTGAGTTAGAGATTGACACGACGAAGTCCGGCGGCAGGGCCTGGCCCCCAAAAGGGAATCGAACAGAATCTAAGATTTTCTTCGAGAGTCAGTTCCTGGTAGTCACACCAAAGATTACACTATTGTATCGAGAATTACTCATACAACTCTCGTCAGAGAAAATCCCTATCTAGGTTTTCAACAAAAACCAGAGATAGTCCTCGCCATTGAGGAATACCCAATGTGAATTCCCACCCTCCATTCGTCAAAGGAGTGACTTTTGCCCATCGCGCGTCAGTGCGAAGCATCTTAAGATTAATTTCAAGATTGCAAAGAGCCTACCTTAACGGTCCCGTTGCTTAAATCATCTGAATAAGACAGCGTGCCTAACGCCATCCACCTCTTTCACCGAAATCACCTGTGGCTCCAATTCAGTCTCCCCATCAGACATATAGCTGGGCGTTTGCGACCACACGAACTTGTCGAACCGCAAACCACTTCCTCGTCTTCATAAGATCCCAAAGTCAAGTCATCCCGCAGCCTATTCACTTGTTAGTTTTTTTAAGGTAAAGAAATTCATATATTTTTGTGTGTCAATTAACGCTCATTATTAAAGTGAGCTTGGTTTCAACCATTATTTAATATTCATTTTTAAAGTAGTAATAATCACTAAGACTCTTTTAATATACTCTGTGTAGATGTAAAGTTTGTTTTTAATATTTCATTATTTTATGTGGTAATTAAAAGTATATTTTGGTTAGAAGTATTTAACTCAATCCTAGAAACGCTGCACATGGCTATTGAAATTCTCCTTGATTAAAGAAGTAAAGTAAAAGATTAAATCAAGAAAATTAATATAGCACTCTTAGAGAAAACGAACTTACGTATACCAACTCGGTCCTTATACCAGGACATATTTATACTAGGTATTTCCTATTCAGAGGAAAGTTATGGAAAAAATGCGTAGACTAGCATAATAAAATCTTGATATGGGACTTGAATCAAACTCCTCCGATGAAGAAAACAAGATTAAGAGGGAGATGAGTTAGTCGCTTCTATCGATGACTCAAAGAACCTTTTACCTATTTTACAGTCATCTTTTTCCATCTTCTTGTGTTCATTTTGTGCAATACCTTGCATGCTCAGCACACTATTCCAAAGCCTCCCCAAAATCGCACCATTTATTAGAACTAGGATTTTCAACAACTAAAAAAACAGACCTTTGCTCGCTGAAGCCATCAGCAGTGAGAGATAAAACAAAATGGAATACTAACCTAGAACTAAAATGATGGGTAAGACACTGCTGTGTTATAGATCAAGAACCAAATCGCTCACCTCAGAGACGTGAAGTTAACAAGAAAGAAACCAAGGGAGAAAAGGTCTTAAGAGAAAACAAATATTACTAAAATATAGGGCAGTATTTTCAGTACGATTCTGGCAATAGCGCTAAAGAAAAACGGCCGCTTTAAAAGCTTCAATGGAGAATTTAGTATAAAGTAATGGATGGCCACTGAATAAAGTTGAACAACCTAGCCTGTCGATGTCCTTAAATTTAAAATTAGTTTTGACATTATTTCCTTCAACTGGATCAAAGGAAATCTCATTATTTTTTGTTTGTGGAACTAATTAGCTATAAACTGCATTTTAAAGTAGCTTACAATAAAAAAAAGGAAAGCTGGTTCCAAACAGATTCTCTGATATATAATTTATCTAATCAATTTAATTTAATTAATCAATTATTTTTTTCTTCTTCCTCACTCGTTACGAAAATATTATCGGAATACATTTCTGAATTTAGACTGTTCAAATATGAATTAATATTGGTCATTAATGAGACTTTAAAATATTACCACAAAAATTCCACTATGATGGAAGAATTTTAAATCTAGAGAATAGTTAAATCTAGACAAATACAGGCAGACTTTATCTTAAGCTTATTTGATGGGATAAGGCTGCTAGTTACTGGCCTAAACTGGGATTTTAAATTTTGTTCACGTATTTACAGTTATATTGCACTCATCCTAGTGTGAAAGAACAACGTCTGCCCCCCCCTCCTTCCCCACAATGTATCAGAGACTAAGTGCTATGGTATCTCGCCATGGACGACGTCCTTTCCTGTTAGACTATTCTCAAATTTTCGACTTCTGAAAACGTTGGGAAAATATTTCCCAATCCTGTGAACTCATTGCAACCCTACACCCTCACCGCCGGTGACGAGGTGTGAAAGAGCCGCTTTGTCTCGCTCCTTGCTGCTAAAAGATGAATCGACTACACCTCCGGATTAAGATGTCTGCAGCTTTTGATTCCCTTCTTCGAACTCCCCCTTCCCCTCTATAATTGGGTATACAAATACTCGGGTTATTTAGTAGTTCAGAGAGTCCAACCAACACCTCAAGGCTGTCCTTATCGTCTCGTCCCGTAAACGTCGACACACAGCAGCCTTCTTCAGCCGTCATTCTACCCAAGTCAATTACTAGTTTCTGTAAGCGGTAAGCCTTTAAATTTTCGCAACAGTCTCTAATCATTTAATCGAACCAAAGAAAACCTCCATCGATTACTGTTGGCAAAAAGAAGATTCCTCTTTTAGTGGATTTACGAGAATTCCCACATTCCCCATCGAACGTCATCTTCAAGTGGATCGTTCACCACTCGCCTCATCGCAAGAAGGACATTCCTCGATGTCATCGACCCGTAAAAATGAAACCCCCTCCATTATTAGTATTGTCAAGTTCTTCCTTTTGATTTGAGCCTAGTTACATTAAACAATTAATTGATTTTGAGAATCCCTCATCATCGTCGTCAAACCTTACTATTTTCCTGCATTCCGCTGTCTTCATCTTCTCCTGTATGATATTTCTTCTTTGAGATGACATATCATGGCCGAAAATTATTAAAAATTATATATATTTCAAGCTTTTATGTTTTCATTATTTTATTATTCATATAATAGTGCAATTGTATGAACATGATTAGAGCAAATAGTTGTAATATAAATGAATATTCATGTTGTCAGTAGTATTCCAATAATTATAACAATATCAAATATATAAAATTGTTTTGTTGTAAAATGTAACACAGGCGGGCGCAATTACCTAAATTTCCTTTCCTGTGTGGAACCAGATAAACTTCCTAAAGGATTCCAAGAATTATTATGACATTAAATGTTTCTAATACTTGCTTTGTAAAATGTGACGCAGTAAGGCGCAACGTGACTATCAGAACAAAAGTGGCACATGCAAACGATCTATACAGCGATCAAGTAAGGATTGAATATTATGGCTGACAAGGTTGCCTAACTTCATGAAGATATTGGTAATGTGGTACAATGACACCTATTTGTTTGTCTGCGCAGAACAAAATTAAAGTAGCTGTGCCTGTCAAATCGGTTGCGCCGGATGAAGTGTTAATAAAGCAACCTACATTAGAATATCCCAGATGAAAAATACAAAGCATACTGATAATTAATCATAGTTTTTGTAGGAACTTTGTTATATTATAAACTATCTCGTTAAATATGAATGTCAACAAAGAATGAAGATGGTAAGAGATGTAAAAAGAAGATGTTTTAGGAAGAAGCAGATCCACTTTGGCTTGAGTAATGGATACGTCGTTGGACTTCTAACCTCGAAACAGGAAATAAATCCCAAAAGGCAGCGTCAACAGCTGAACGCTTATCAGTATAATACACTGATACATATATGATATTTTCCCCTAAGGTTGTACATATATCACTCCAAAGTCTCTGACTAACAGTGGTAGAATGCGAACGCCTTTTCGTTGGTTCCGCTAACTGCAATTCAAAGAATCCGTGAGTGTATGTAGTTTTCAATTACACTGGACTGTATAAAAAATGCAAGATAAATGATAGTATCATTTTCCAGACCAATTTTGCGGGCTAAACACTGTGGTAGTATTCGTTTTGATCCTGAGGTTCTAGGTTTTATGATGCACAGCATGTGTTATAGAGCTAGGTGCATAGAAAGCTATGTATGAATTATAACTGTGTAATGTCCGCGTGTGATGATTGACTGTGTCTTATGTTTATTTATTTTGTTGCAGATTAACTGAAGGATACCACAAACTTGCAAGAACCATCCTGACTCGTTCTGCTACATATGCGGAAAGTACACACCCTCAAAACAGAAGCCTACTATTACATCTACATTTAAACGTCTGTATCGTGCCTACTTTTCCATTAAACAAGAGATCCGGACAAGCCATGGGCTCCTCACTCTGCCTGTGTGAAGTGTATTTCTGAGTTCAGCCATTAGATTAAAGGGAAACGTAAGTCAATGCCATTTGATATACCAATAGTGTGGCGGGAACTTAAAAATCACCCTGATGACTGCTATTTTTGTATGGTGAAACCGCTGGGGAGGAATGCTAAAAGCATGAAACACATCAAATATCCAAACATTCTATAAGATATGCCACCTGTACCACACAGTGATGACGTCGCAGTAGCAATATGTCCTGAGAATGTGCAGCGTAGCAGTTCTAGTAACTCTTCAATTAGTACCGGGATCCGTGGGAAAAGCCTTTAGTTATTTAAACAAAGTGAGCTAGATGACCATGTTCGAGGTCTTGGGCTGTCAAAAGAATCTGCACAATTGCTAGGCTCAAGGTTAGCAGAGAAAAATCTTTTGGGAAGTAGCACATACTTTGTATCGTATAGGCATCGAGAGCAGGAACTTGTGCGGTACTTTACTAAGACAGATGACATGGTGTATTGACATGATGTTTCAGGTCTTCTGGGACACGGGCCAAGAATCCCATCCTGAAGAATGGAGGCTCTTTATCGACTCCTCTACAAGGAGTTTAAAATCTGTGCTACTCTTTAATGGCAAAAAGTATCATCATTACCGATTGCGCATTCCGTCACCTTGAAAGAAGACTACGCTACCATGGGAAATTTTCTTAACAACATACAATATCAGGATCACAAATAGTTTCTTTCTGGTGACCTGAAGGTCCTAAGTATTTTGTTAGGGCTGCAGGGAGGCTACACAAAACAACAATGCTTTTTATGCTTGTGGAACAGCCGTGCAGATTCCGTACACTACCGACAAGTGCAATGACCACAACGGACGGAATTTGTACCTGGCCACTGTAAGGTTAAAACTCTACTAATTGTACCAGCGGAGAGAGTGCTTCTACCTCTACTTCACATAAATCTGGGATTAATGAAGAACTTTGTAAAAGCACTTCCAAAAGATGCAAAAATGTCTAAGTACCTGTCCCACAAATCCCTTCTGTAAGTGATGCTAAAACGAA
Source organism: Ceratothoa steindachneri (assembly GCA_963969495.1). Taxonomy (NCBI): domain Eukaryota; kingdom Metazoa; phylum Arthropoda; class Malacostraca; order Isopoda; family Cymothoidae; genus Ceratothoa; species Ceratothoa steindachneri. The sequence continues at coordinate 49,097,670 of OZ018335.1, read as the reverse complement.
AGCCGACATATTTGTTGGACCACAGATTCGTGAGCTTCTTTCAGATACTAGCTTTACTGAAGCATTTACACCTCATGAAAGAAGTACTTGTAATAGTTTTAAATCAGTTGTAACAGGCTTCTTGGGGAACACAAAAGCCGATGACTACAAGGAAAGAGTTGGGAACATGCTTCAAGCATATAAGCCGGATAAAAATACATTTCCTCCATAGCCATCTTGACTATTTTCTTCCCAACTTGGGTGACTTCAGTGAGGAACAGGAGGAGAGGTTCCATCAAGATATATCCAAAATGGAGCACCACTATCAAGGCAATTGGTCAGTGATGATAATGGCTGATTTCTGTTGGTCGCTTCAAAGAAGCCGGGCATCATCTGCTGATACACTGGCACACAAGAGAAAGTCTCAAACGGGTGCCTTTGAGGAAGAATAGCTGGCCTCAACGTTCAAATACAATAGAGATTTTCGTAAGCAGATATGTACATGCCTGTATGTGTGTAAAGTACATCATCATGATTTTGTTTCTTCTCAAGAAAATAAAATGGCCTGTCAACCTCTGTTTGCCTTTACTTACCTATATAAATTTACAGGAATTTTATAGACCTGGCTCATACACATTTCTGAACGATAAACCTGAATAATTTAGTGTTGGTTAGTACCACAAAATAAGAACCTTCCTGGAAAAATGATTATGATTTCTGGATTCAGCATGCAAAAACTCTAATGGTAAATGGTAAAGTCGTCTTTGTTGCAAGGAATTTTTGGGGGAATGCAGCCCAGTGTTATTTTTTTTCTAGTTTCAAAAAAGTGCAAGTATAGTGTGTGTGTAGGCATTTGTATTAAAATATACATTCCTTTCTCCTTGTTGGTGGAGTTATAAAAATACCATTCTTCTTGCTTTGTAAGCAAGCAAAGGCGGACATCTTGTCAGCACAAGGTTGCGTCACAGAATAGTCATTTGCACATCTGCATTTATTTTAACGTATTTATTTTTTCAGGCGGATAAATTTTAACGCTTAATTTTAATTTATATATTAACTAGGTCTCTGTTACTTAATACTTTATATATAATATTTCCTTGTTGGCGAGGTAATACAGGCAGCGGGTTGGCTCGCATGATTTAAACAGCTGATAGCCGAGTAAGATGACGTGGTGCCTTAGTCCTAGGCCATCTAACATTGCTCTCTATTTTTCTTCTTTCAGGCAACCTTTCACACTTCCATTTCTTTCAATAATATAACGTTTATTTCTATTTCAGGTAAAATAATATTTTTTTCCTTGCCCCTCCAGGTAAAATAATAGTTTTCTTTTCTCCGGTCTGTCTTAACGGCTTAACACTTCTCCATTTCAGGAATATAACGTATATTTATATTTCAGTTAAAAAGACAATTCTATTTTTATTAATAGGTTAAACAGGCTTGTTTTTAAAATGACTCTACAAAAAAGTTTCTGCGCAACCTGCGGAGGGCGGTTATTGCTGGCCCACTGTGAAGGCCAAAGAACAAGTTCTAGAGGCTGTATGTCTCGTGACGAGTTGGAAGTTGAGCACTGTCACCTAAACCAGGAGCTAGCAGCGGGAAGTGCCAGCAGGGCCTAAGACAACGAGGACCGGAGTTACCTGCCGTAGTTAGACCGCCTCACGGATGTCAGACAAAACGGAAATCGAGTGAAGCAGCTCCTATGCCTCAGAGACGCATAAGAGTCAGTCGAGACGCGTGCGAAGGGAGACGAACCTTTCGGTAGCCTTTCGTAGAGGAGTTGCACCGAGGCCCCTAAAGCGGAGGCTACCGACAATAATGGCAAATAATTTTTTTCTTTTAGACGACTCACAGGATGATAAAATTAAGATTCGCCTGGTGGTGAGGCAACAACAGAAAGAATTTTGTGGAAAGCGACCAGCGAAGAGGAGAAGAAATTGCTACCCAGGGGAAAGAGTCAAAATCCGGATAGATTCGCTCGATGATTACACAAGTGGATCCAAGCAGCAGGCGGCTTTTGTGGTCCACGTCGGGGATAACAATATTTTTTTCTACCAGATCTGAAAGACCTTCTGGCGAAGTACCGGCAGCTGATACAGAAACTGAAAGAAAAGAGTGGAAAGGCATCTTGCATCAACTGTGTAAAATGTCTTTGCCAGGAGCAATGACTGCACTTAATCAAAACATAGAACAACTCTACGAGCGTTAAGACTTTTCCAGCAAGAAGGACTCCATCTGAATCAGGTTGGAGCCGTAAGACTTGATAGTATCTAAAATCATGGTGTATAGATTTTTCTTGAAGGTCAGTCTAAGGAGGCCGAGTCAGTGATGCGGAATGCATTGTTCGACGACCGAATAAAACGCCACCCTCCTTAAACGTTTATAATGCCAACGCACGTAATATGACAAATAAAATCTACAAATCCATGCTTCTTGTAGAAAAAGAAATCTTCGATATAATGGCAATTTCCAAGAGTTTGAAGAATATTTTAAATCTCAGGTTACAATCTCTACAAGGAGAGATTTGGTAGAAGAGGAAGCGGTGTAATGTTGTACTGCAAATAAAATGTCAATGTCATCGAGGTTGCCGTAGAGAATCATAGCGATGCGGATATTGTATCATTAACTGGAAACATAGTATTGAAAACTGTCGTTGTCTATAGAGCTCCATCCTAGTCGGCAATATCAGATCAGCTTATGTTTTGCTCCTTCCATGAACTTATTCGATCCACAGCTACAATAATAATCGTTAGCTTTTACTTTATAATTGTAAACTTTGCTGATGCTTCTGCTGACAGAGTTGGATCACAACTATGTACTCCACCTCTTAGAAGATAACTTCCTTATGCAATGTGTTGATCGACTTACGCGAGGAAACAATATCCGGGACATTATTTTAATGACAAACCAAAACTTTGTGAAAAATGTTAAAGTCGACGAACCACTCGGATCACAGTTCTCTCAGATTTAAAATTACACCAGGTTCAAACACAGACTCAAGTCGTGTGCTGGTACCTAAATTTAACAAAACAAATTTTAAAGACTTTGAGAGTGTGTTGAAGAACGCTCTTAGTTCTAGGACTAATAATAACAACACCGTCACTACAATATGGAATGATTTCATTACAAAATTAACGAACCTTGAGCATATATATGTCCCAAGACGTCATAAACAAAAATCTACGGTAAAACAAAGTGGTGAAGCAAAGAGTTCAAGGATATAAAAGAAAGGAGAAATTAGGCATAAAAACGTTGTAGAGATACTTGCGTAACAGGTCCTATCGAATACTTAGAACTAAGACGCAGGGTCAAAAAGCTAATTAGAAAATGAAAGAAGAATTACGAAATCGAGTTAGCTAGAAATGGAAAAGAAAATTAAAAGATGTTTTACCGGTATGTAAACAACATATAAACAGGGCAAAGGACTCAATTGTCTCACTTAAAAAACAAGAGAAGAGAATTAATATCTGAGAGAGGTGCCATTGCCGAGATAATAAATGATTTTTATGCTTTAGTGTTTACAACAGAAAACATCGACACTATTCTAGACATTGATGTACCATTAGTTATCAAAGAAGAATCATTTATGTCTAGTATTTAAGTAACAGAACAAGACGTAATCAAACATATCTAAAAGTTAAAGCTAAGCAAATCGCCAGCTTCGCATATGATTCATCCTCACCAGAGTTGAAAGAAACGATACCCAAGCCACTCATCACATTATTCGCCAAATTACTCGAAGAATGGGTCATTTCAGAAGCTTAAAATGTGCAAACATTACTCCGATCTTTAAAAGGGGTCACCGGCAAATCTCAAGCAATTACAGGCCAATAAGCCTGACATATCTATTCAAGAAATTGCTCGAATCTTTTATAAATGAGAAAATAGTCGATCATTTAGAAAAATTGGGCATCATCCGCGAATCACAGCACGGTTTTACGAAAAACCACACATGTTTAACTAATCTGCTATATTTTTTGAAAATCATCATCGTAGAGTATGACATGAATAGAGCGGCAGTTGTAATCTATATAGATTTTGAAAAGGCTTTGGATACGGTGTCCCATAAGCGTCTACTTAAGAAGATTGCCGTTCGTGGAATCGGTGGAAATGTATTAAAGAGGATCGAAGATTGTCTCAACGCAAGGAAACAAAGTACAGTCATAAATAGTCACCATTCAAAATGGCAATATGTAACCACCAGAGTGCTCAAGGAGTCCGTGCTAGGTTCATTGCTTTTCTAATATATGTAAACGACTCAGAAGAAGGCATAGTGGGCCTATTCTCAAATTTTGCTCAAGATAGAATGCTGGATGGTAAATTAATGACACTTGCCGATCAACACAAAATCCAGACAGACTTAAACAGCATTGTGGAATAGTCAGAAAAGTGGCAGATGAAACAACATTGAGAAGTGCAAGGTACATATTGGAGCAGGAAACGAAGAATTTAACTATACAATAAAAAGCCTGCCAGTGAAAAAGACAGTGCGCGAAAGCTTGCAAGAAAGAAAACAGAGCACTTAGTTTCATATATAGAAATTTTGCCTACAAATCGGAAAATATAGTAATTCCAATGTAGAAATCATTGGTTGGACCTCATGTGGAGTACACAGATCAGTTTGGAAATCCATACTTGCAGAAAGATATAGAAATGTTGGAGAGAATGCAACATCGTGATACAAAAATGATACTTAACCTGCAATCACTTGAGACAAGAACGTTAAGAGGAGAAATCATACAAGTCTTCAAGATTCTAAACAATTTTGATAAAGTAAAGATTGAAACCCTATTTGAGTTGGACGCTTCCTCAGAAACCCGAAGCTATGGATACAAACTTAAGAAACGAAGATTTGACATAAATATATCAAGGAATTTTTCCTTAAACAAAGTGGGTTCCTCGTGAAATGAGGTGCTGGAGATCGTTGTTAAATCAACAACCATGAACAAGTTTAAGAACCACTTAAGTGCATCGGCGTGGTTTGAAGGAGAGCTGGCCCAGTGCTGACTCCGCTACAGTTTCTCTTCCCTCTCTATGACCACCATTTACAACACTCATCTCAGTTTCAAAATTCTTAAGATGGAACAAATGTGTCCATCAAGAACGTATTAATACCGACATAACCGTAAGGTGGAACTGGTGCTCCTCATCATTCTGTCAGGAAGGGTTACTCTCTCGTTAGTCAGTTTTAAAAGGAGTTTATTCAGAGCAAGGTCCCGAAGCAAAGAAAAATTATGTTTGGTACGATAAAACGAGGCTAAAATTTCTGGTATTGACATGTGAAAATATTCATGACCGATGAGATATATTTATCGTACACTCCTTAAATTTAATTCATATTTTTCAAATCGTATAGGAATAATTTAACAGGGTTTTCTCTTTGCCTTAAGTCCTTTTAAAGATTACGGATATTATAGTAATTTTTCCAGATACAGATAATGTTATTTTATATTTTGAAAATTACTGATTTGATTTTTAAAATGTTACACTGTTGGATTAATCTAGATTTCCTGATTTTATAGAATAATCTTTTATCATTATTTATCGTTTTGAATAGGATGAGTAAACCTCTAGGAGCGAATTTTACACGACGTTCATGTGGCATTAGAAAGATAGACTATTTCATGAGTCTCAGTCTGATTCTCCTCACTTGCTCAACAATAAATCTGTAGATGATGCATATGCCATTTTTCCTGCTGAACTTGTAGTACAAAGCTCTTAGGGTTCATAAAGACGTTACATCCGGACATCATTTTTACACAGAAAAGGGAATTGGATAAGGCCTTGTCCCGTTTAGACATTAGTATCTTACTAATTCTTTTGCTATACAAACAATTGTCTTTAGAAAGCCAACGATCATAGGCGATAGTCTACGTTTAGATTTTGCGATATTTTCTATAAAATTTTGTATTTAGAAGATGCACCTTGGCTTCCACCAAACAAAAAACGTATTTATAATTTAATTTTTAGCGGGACTTTTGTAACATTATATAAATAAATTGCTCATTAATTTCTAAAGGCAAAATAGTTCCCTTAATTTCCCCAACTAAACTAAGTTTGTCGTTTTTCCAGATATTTGCGCTTTGAAATTCTTACTCAAAAAAATTATCTGTTATTTCCTTGTAGAATTTGTCTTTTAGATTAATTTTAAAGTGGTTTTATGAATAGGGCGGAATCCAAGCGGCGATGAATTCATGCTTTGTTTATAAATTTAATTGCCATAACAATGGATTAACTCAAATTCTCCCCGATTAATTTTAAAAAATTCTGATCTTACTAAATCTTACATAGCATGACATACAAGTTGGTATCACTTACCATATCAAGTATAAATTATTTAACTTTAATCATGTGCGAGATATGATACGTTACCATATGGTCACACTTTTTGTATATGGATACAAAAATTGAACAGAGCATATATTTGCAGAAACAAACTTTCCTTAAAACTAATTTATATACATGAAAACATCATCTAACTAAAAATTCCACATGAATGATTCTGCTACTCAATAAAATAGATGTCATGAAAATAATTTAAGTTTGTGCTGCAAATTAATAAAAACTAAGTAAATATAATAATGAAACAAATTGTTTAATTTTCGGTAAAAAAAAATAATCCTTGCACGTGTTTTATATACTAGATGAGATTCATAATCATATCGTAATTCATCTTGAAATGAAGAGCTTGCCGTTCTTTGCTTAGCCTTCTTCGGAGGTGCATCTTACTTTCCAATATGACGTATTTTATTTACTCATTGTTTAGCCAATATCCAGGCATTATTTATAGCAGCATCTATAAGCCAAGTGAACATGCACCACCACCCCTTCTTTCCTCAAATAGCAATATGGTATATATCTATTTATATTTTGATACATCCTCTCCTTTCCTACTATGTTCTTTATTGTACATGTAGAGAGTTTCAGGGATCAGAATATTAATATTTGGTCTTTTCTCTTTGCACCAGCGTTTGACATTATTTGATTTTAGCGAGCTTTGAATGGTTGTTACACAAGTTAGTACTGCATTGTCTTGCCAGCATGTCAGAAAATCCCTATCGCCATTATTTGTGGTATCCATAACAACTAGTACGAGCCACAGGATACTTTAGACACGTGCATTAAATTTGAAGATGTGCACTCTTTTGGAACGCGATTATCTTTGATTGTTTCAATGCAATTATAACCGTAGGTTTCATCACAATCAATAGGGACAGTGTAGTAAAGTAATTATCGCAATATAAGTATGGTCGATTAATCTTTTCTGCACTGTATTAGTTCAAGAGCTGAAGCACTGTTGCTTCACATTTTTTCTACCTTATTTCTTGCATACGTATCATCGATTGTGTTAATTTTTTCTTGATTTATTTCGAAAGCCATCAAATATCCTGACAGCATATTTTATAGCCGAAACGGATTGGTTTGTTGTGAATCGATTGTTTGCAACCATGTTTTTCTACAGTACTCCACTATCGCTTCATCATGAAAGACATTTTGAGATAGTATATAATGTTCCATGTAATGACGTTGCATAAACATAATTAGTGGTCGAACCTTAGAAAATTTATCTTTGCACTCAAACTCTGACTTGTTTGGAAAATGCAATGCTTTCATGACTTTGTCAAACTTGCGACACATCGCATTGTAAATTGCCTGATTCATCAAATCGTCCGAATCACTCCAATACGCTACTTTACTTGGAGTACTACTATACCCACACACCATTAAAATACTCGAGATAACTTGCAGCTCTTATAAACTAAGATTCAAGCTTGCTAGATTCTTTTGTTCCGCATACAGATTTGATTGAATGAAAATGTGATTACACACTTCATCATCAAAGAATAGGTAAAGGAATTCCCTAGGCGTAAAATCCTGATATTTTGAGAGATTTGACCAAAAAAATATTGAAGAAAGTACCTCTACTTTTGAAGGCATCCAATTAAAGCAATGAACTACTTTTGATAAATGAGCGAGTGTTATATCATCCTCAGCATCATCGAGGTTATTTGAATGAGGTGAAAGCTGATTACCTATCCGAAGTTCCGCTGATGCAAGTAACTGATTACCACATCTAGTTGATGGTATTTTAATATCTTCATCTTGACTACACGCTGAATCTTCATCTGTTAAATGGTGAGGTTTTAAAGGTTCTATATACATAAATATTATCGTGACCGCTCTCGTCCCAAAGGACTAACAATTCATCCAGGGTCAACTCTCTGTGAAGGGATTTAAAATGTATCCATATGTTACTAGTGTGCCCATTTGGTAACACAGAAAAATAATGCTATAAACCTGAAAGTCCAAAATTATATAGTGCATTATATACGCTAAACAATAGTTATTCAGTGTATCTTTGATGTTCATATTCCAAAATAGTAAAAAATATTGCAATATGTAAAAAACTTCTTTATTTTTTCCTGCCATTTTTTTTCTCTCGGGGAAAAAATCTTGTGTTGGTGAAAGACAACGATTGAGTAACTGCGCAGTTAGGAGGACTTCATTCACGTACCATAAGAGATTCTTGTTCAAACACGGTTGCTAAATTATTATTTAATATTCTAATGTTAATACAGCATATGGAAATTCACATAATGTCATATATATGGATTAAAAAATGGTTAGCGAATCCTAGTCATAGTGCTTCTGAATGGGGAAACAGCCAATTGTCTACTACTGTTTGATATTTAGGAATATCTAGAATTTGAATAAAATTCATTTGCTGCCTATACAATACTCGATCACGAAATAAAAAAAAACATGATGTACATAGAATACAAAAGTAAATAAATGAGTTAAATTTAACCTCATTTTTTGCATCCAGACAAATGTTCAGAAATGTATGATATACTTGGAAAAAAATAATCTGAAATTAAAGGATCTTTCATGAATACTAATCTCAAATTAGTAATTAAAAATTATATTTGGTCATCAAATTCGATAACCATCTCATTGATTCGTATTTGGAAACAATACAACTACAGTAGCATCATTCATTACGTATTCCTTCTGAAGTAGAAATACAGATTCTATGTTAAATCAAGACACTTGTTTAGATAGGTCTATCTGAAATACTGCTACTCTTGCTGGTCTCTTTGTTTAGTTGTGGATGATATGAAAAGATTTACCATCTTAATTTCTAGTAAAAAGATAAAAAATAAATTTATTAAGCTTAAATTAAAGAAGTAATCAGAAAGGACAAAAAGAAACGTATAAATCGTTCTGATATTTCCGATATTGAAGAAAATTAATTTCATTGCTCAGGTACAACAACACAATAGAGACGTAAAAATAAGATGAATAGGTAGAATAGCAAAGCATTGATTATGAAATAAACATTTAACGATCACGGCATCCAATCATGTAACTCCCTATAGCCAAAATTTATAGGCACATCGTCTAAGGATAGAATCAAACCTAGCAAGGATCAATATTTATCACAAAACATCTTCTAAGAAATTCAATATTTATGTAATAATTATTTTTACAAACTTTACTGTGTATGAGATAAGCAAATTCTTTGTATTACTAATACAATTCATTGCAGAAAAAGCATATAGTAGATTTATAAAGTTTTTTTTTGAGGTTTAGCTTCCTTTAATTTAATAGCTATGTTCTTGCTTATTGTAGTTCATAGATGTATTTTGCATTGTCAATCAAACTGAGCATTGTGGGAAGATACCTAGAAAATAATTTACTGACAAGCGAATTGCTACTTTTTAACTATCGGAATAATAAATTCTATATTACAGGAGGAGTTTTTGTGGGCTACCCCGTCTCTTACAAATCTATAACGACTAAACTTGGTTTTCAGAACCAACCCCCACTTACACTGAGTATAATGAGTTCAGCAGTCTCTAGACAATAACTGGTAGCTGAGGCGCTCTTCCCTTAGAATTGAACCAAATAGTTCTGAAAAATAATTTAACGGCAGGGGATTGATTCGATACGCGTCACTTTGATTTTTTTGTCAGACAGAATGTAGGTCTGCCAGGGTAATATGTTTAACTTCTTATAATGCAAGTAGAGATGTGTGTGGAAAAATACAGTTTCGTGGGAGGATAAATAATATCATTACTTAATGGAGGTGGAGTAAGCTTCAAGAGAGTTGTGGTCCCTATTGGTCTCTAGCGTTCGAATTAGTTTTCCAGTTTAATTCTCGGATTATTCCTCTTCTACCAAATCTTCACTTCTCGTATAGTCGCTGCTTTTTTAAGAAACATTTTTTAGGGATTAGAGATATTTTAGTAAGTATGTCGCCCCTATTCTTTTTTTGATGTACTTGACCTTCAACTTGCTTAGGGATTTATTAAAAGAGCTGTTTCCTTGTCATCAAATTCCTTGAGATCTTGGAAATTTCAAAGGATTCCATTTTCTAATAATTTTACACATACTCTCAACTTCACATTTCTCATACTTTCAATATCGAAAATCAGCAGGGCTCATATATGTATTTCACGGAAAAATATATTCCCATGTGACCAATACTGTTTGTTTTCTGGACTTGAATGTTTTCGAGAATATATATTTGAGACAATTTATTGCCTCGATAAATCAATACTCCCGAAAATGACGATAAATAGTTACCACTTATCTTAAAAGGCGATTTATAGGGATCAGTCCTGAAGTAAAATCTTATATAATTGTGAGCTTTTCAGAATTTAATACATTTTGTACTAATCCATAATTTCTGTCAGGTCTAATGTAACAAAGGTGTTATTTTTCGTTTGATATTTTATTCTTTACAAGTTAGGTTTCATATTGACATGATTTAAAACAATATTATACCACGAGCGGGATATATCATGACCTCTCGTTGTTACAAAACATTTGTAGATGCAAAGTATGGTAAGTGTTCTTTCGCTGCCTGAACCTATAGAAGTCTTGTAATTAGTCTTTTTACCCAATCTAATAGAAAAATTTAGATTTTTTGTGAGGAAACTCATGTTCAAAATATTTCGAGCAATGATTCACCTGTTAGTTTTCGATTGATCATTTCGAATAAAATTGATTTGGTAAAAATGGTTACAGAGTTATGTTATTTATTCTTCAAACTTTCAAATAGGTTTCTTCTCCCAATTTCCAATACAAAGTTTCAAGGTACGAGGGGCGGTCAATAAGTTTTGCGAATCGGTAGGGCAAAACAGAGGAAGAGGGATGGCTGTTTATGGGAGTGTTAGGACAAATTATGACAAGTCAGGACCTGCAGCCGCACGCTCCTAACTCGTCTATTTAAGAAGCAGTAGCTTATCGCAGGTCGTCAGTCACAAATTTCTCAACAACAGAAAAGGTTCAGCACCACGCAGGGATCAAATTTTTGACCAAGGAAGGCGAGAATGCAAAAGAGATCAATGAACGCATGGCTGCAGTGTACACCGACACCGCCACTTCCTATGCAACCTTTGCTCGCTGGAATAAGGAGTTCCGCAATAGTCGTGAGTCCTTTGAGATGACCCTTGTCCATGGCGCCCGTCAGACGTGATCAATGAGGACAATGTGGCCCGTGTGGAGAGTATGATCCTTGAAAATCAACGGGTGAAGGTCGAAAAAATCAAGCGAGAACTTGGAATATCACATGGAAGTGTTATCAACATCAGCCGCGACAATTTGGCCATGACCTAGGTCTCTGCCCATTGGGTCCTTAGAAACCTCACACCCCATGATCGACTTCAACGTCGTCCAAGTTCGCAAGGCCAGAGTTGAACAAGCTGCCCTGCGCGAGTGCAGATTCGAAGAGCTCAACCATCCCCCTCTACAGTCCAGATCTGGCCCATTGCGACTACCTTTTATTCCGCTAGCTCAATGCTGCACTGCGTGGACGTCGGTTTGGGAATGATAAACATGTCCAACTCGCCGTCCAGGTGTAGATTGGACAAAAGTCGGGAGATTTCTGGTTGTCTGGAATTCGAAGACTCAGGGACAAGTGACGGAAGTGCATTGAATTCGAGGGTAGTTATATTGAAAAATAATAAACACTTTTCCTCATATCTCGTTTTCTTATATTCGAATTGCAAAACTTATTGAGCGCCCCTCATATATTCGGGATGAGCTATGATCTTGAATGAATTTTAATATTATCTGAGGATGTAACTAGATAAAACAAGTCATCAATATAGCTTCATTAATACACAGGGCTAAAAAGTACTGGACATTTTTTTAACCAAATTTTCTCACTACAAAACAGATTTTGAGCAAGTACCTAATTCATAACTAAGCACTGATTAGGCGACCGAATCCTTTGAAAAAGGTTAAGTAAGGCGAATGAATCAAATTTATCCTTAACTGTGTGATCAATAACTCAAAATGGATTCAAATACGGAAAAAAATGAAAGATTATAATTAAATATATTTAAATCTGATAAAATTGGGCGACATAGTATCTGATCTTTATGTACCTAAGGCAAACAGTATAGCAGAGCAAATTGGATACCAGATGCAAACTATTGATTGTATTCCCTTTCCGTTATCTTATAATTGTTAATCAGCTTGCGCAAAATCATATTGAGCTTGTCCTCAAGTGCTAGAATCTTTTGTGCCTTTCTTCTAAATAAATAGACGTATTGATTATAAAGACTGCTTAACCTTTGTGTAGTTCCAAAATAAGTATCGTTTTTCTATTGAAAGGATTTCAGGCATTTAACTTTGGTTGTAGAGAAAACGAAAGAAAATTTGAAGTGAGTAAAAGCGTAAATAGATGAATAGGCTAAATTATTTAGGGAACACTTAAAGATATTAACCATTTTTTTATTAATAGAATAAATGTAAACCTTCTAAGCGAATTGAAATTATTTTCAAATGCAAAAAAGGTTTCGTATAAAATGAATTTTACATAATTCAGTATATGTTAACTTACAGTACTTCGAGGTAACGAATCAGATTGGTCAGCGAAGCTGCCCTTATGATATTAGGGTAGGGTTAGTAGAGCTGCTCTTGCGGGGGAAAAGACATGCCTGGTAAGTATGGGGTAGGGATAATAAGTCTGCTCTCGGGGGTATCACTGGGGGAAGGGGGAGCGAGGAACGTCCGAAAGCAAATATAGCTGGGTCGGGTGATTCAGCGCCCACCCTAAGGAGCATTTAATTTAGAGCTAAGGGGTTGAAAGGGGTATTATGAGGGGTCTTCTTCTCACACTGGTCCTCCGAGGGCATTCTCTCACAATCCGAATTTCTGTTTAAGAGTAATATACAATTTTCCAGATCAATGTTTTCATTTTAAATATTTTTTTATACGTTAAATTGCATATATTTATCTTAATACACCATTATTTACTTATATTTTGATGCTTCTTTAGGTTCAATTAAAAAATTATCTAAAAAATGTCGTCTAAAAAAAGCGCGATTAATTTTGCCCCCTTTTGTGGGAGAAATTTGGTAGCATATAGAACAATATTCTGGAAAATGAAGAATAACGATCCATTTCGGCAACTTTAAGCTTGTTGAAACCCTCAAAGCTCATTATTGATATCCATGTTTTTTATTTTGGCCTAAGCCTGATTTAAATATTCTAATTTTTCCCCAGATTTGAGTTGTGTGAATTTTCTTCTAAGATAAAAAGCACAAGAAGGAATGAATTAGAAATAATGATAATTCTTTCTCTTTTAAATTTTGCGTGTGCAACTAACGTATAAGAGTTCTATTGAGTCCTTATATCTTATAATTATTTGAGTGGAGCCAGGAATATTGGTTTTGAGTGATATGGCATTAAATTAAACGATTTAGAAATGAAACAGTTAGGCATTCTGAACAGTGGTGTGCGGTGACTTTTGAAGATGAGGAAGTAATTCAGATTTTACAAAAATAAAAATGTTAATTGAAGCAAAAATTTTGTTCATTAAAAATTACTATAAAATTGTAAGCTACTTACTTTATTTAAATGTTAATTTTTAAAATTTGATTTTGTAACACTTTATTTGACTGTTTAAATAGCTTATATAAGTATGAAAAACCAGCTAGCCAAAATGTTTTAGCATATTAGCTTACATTGTATTTGCGAGTGCAATACAGTTTTAGATGACCTCTAGTGTTGGCGTAGTTCTACTTGTTATAATAATAGTTTCTTTTTTACTATAAATCATCACACTGAACTTCCTATTTAATAATTTTTAAATAATACAATCTTACAACTTTATTTGCATCCATTTTGTTGAAAAGGGGGTTATTACTTAAAAATAATGAATAAACAATACGCCAACATTATCTAACTACTTATTCACAGCTATTAATATTGAAGATACTAGGGATTACTTAATAGCGCTGCCAGAATCCAGGAAATATTAACAAAATGCTTAAAACACAAGAGCGTAACCATACAGAGTTTATGCTATGTAGCTTCTTTCTTTCTCAGAACCAGTATTTAAATATAAACTCAAAATTGTTTAAGCTTCAGAGCATAATAATACTCGCAGTTATAGTTGTCTTAGATATTTAGTAGTTTTTTCCTAGATTCTAGCAATCGTATTACTGTAAAGCTAAATTTGCTTCCTTTTTCTTATTCAAATAGGTTATATTTTCCTAATTCTAACACGGCGTTGAAATATCTAGAAACAAATCATAAAACTCTAATGACTGTATATTATAGATAAGAAAAGCGAAACATCTTTCAAATTATTCATTCCAAAGCACCAAAAATCAGAACAACGGGGGGCGGTCAATAAGTTTGGCAATTCAGATATACGGAAACAAAATATGAGAAAAAGTGTTTAATTAATTTTCAATTACTCCCCCAGACTTCAATGCACTTGGGCAAATTGTTCCTGAGGCTGTGAAGTCCCGACAACTAGAAATCTCCCGACTGCTGTTCAATCTACTCCTGGACGGCGAGCTGGACATCAACATCGTCCCCAAACTGGCGTCCACGCAGTGCAGCCTTGAGCTGGTGGGATAAAATGTAGTAGCTAGGGGCCAGATCTGGACTGTAGGCGGGATGGTTGAGCTCCTCGAATCCGCACTCGCGCAGGGCAGCTTGTGCAACTATGGCCTTGTGGATTTTGACGACTTTGAAGTCGATCATGGGGCGTAAGGTTTTTAGGGACGCAACGGGCAGAGACCTTGATCATGGCCAAATTATAGTGGATGATGTTAATAACAATTCCATGTGATATTCCAAGTTCTCGCTCGATTTGTTGGACCTTCACCCGTCGATTTTCGAGAATTATCGTCTCCACACGAGCCACATTGTACTCGTTGGTCACGTCTGACGGGCCTCCTGGACTGGGATCATCTTCAAGAGACTCACGACCATTGCGGAACTCCCTATTCCAGCGAACAATGGTTGCATAGGAAGTGGCGGTGTCAGTGTACACTGCAACCATGCGTTCATGGATCTCTTTTGCATTCTTAACTTCCTTGGTCAAAAAATGTGATCCCTGTGTGGTGCTCACCCTTCTCCATTGTTGGAAAATTTGTGACTGCGATCTGAGATCAGCAACTGCTTCTTAAATATACGAGGCAAGATCGTGCGGCCGCAGGTCCTGACTTTTCATAACTTGTCCTAACACCCATACAAACAGCCATCTCCCTTCCTCTATTTTGCCATATCGATTCGCAAAACCTTTTGACCGCTCCTCGTATATTGAAAATAAGAGAAAAAAATGAGAGAGAAAGCTCGACGAAAAGGATGTCTTTCTTCAATTGCAGTCGGGCTCATCTAGGTCTAATGCTAATTTCATTGAGGAGGAACAGTACCGAATGGCGTATACAAGTAGAGCCAAGCATAATTATTAGAATAAAATTGATTCTGCTGTCATATTACTTGTTGGGATGTAATTGATTTTTGTTTTCTTCTTAAATAGGGCAAGCATTGCTTGCCTTGCTTTCATTGATTGAACGTCACTTATTCTGAAGAGAGAAATGGCTCTGTTTATAAACATTCCATGTATCCTGATATACTTGGATTTGACTACACACAGTTGAATTTTGACCCTTCTTTCTCTGTTTTCCAAATTCATGTTAACTGACTGCCCTAAATTTTTCCTTCCTAATATCCTTGTTTTTCATCCTAGAGCATTGTCACATAGTTTGACTGAATAAGAAGAATAGCAGAACGAGTAAGGCATTAAAATATAATTAGAGCCAAAATTGCAAGAAAGGAATTTTTAAGAACTCTTTAATTTTATATACATACAAGACAAGGCTTGTCTGCACTCGCTAATAGACAACAGCCCGAAGGTCTGTTGGCCTCAAACCTATTTGGCCTTTTGGCCTTTGAACCCGCTTTTTTGAACACCCTTTCATTACGTTTTTTTAATATTTGTTTTAGCCCCCCGTGAACCCATTTAAAGTAGAGGGAAACAAAAAAACACCTTTAAATAAATTAATTTTAACTATGTATTTACCCGCACCCAACAAATATTAATCGATTTTTAATTTCCTTCTTCAAAAGCTTCTTTCTTTTACAACCGGGAATTATTAAATTCTTTTTCGTCCTTCTTCTTCCTCTTTTTTCTTCCTATTCTTCTTGTTACTATTATTATTATTCTTATCTCCTTTTCGATCTGTTCTCTTCCTTCTTTGTTCCTCTTATCCTCCTGCTTCTATTCATACTCTAAGGGTTATTCCATTTCTCTATTTATTTTTGTCCGTCTCTTCTTTTTATCTTCTTCATCCTGTCTTCTTCCTTTCTTTTTCTCTCTTTCTTATCTAATCACATTACCTTCCTTCTAAACTCCTTTCTTATTCTCAGCGCCAGTTTGGTTATCGGAACCAGGAGATTGTACTGTGCCTGTACAACTCACTTGTCCGACCGCACCTGGAGTATGCCGTACAATTTTGGAGTCCTTCATTGCGAAAGGACATCGCGAGATTGGAACGCGTACAAGCCAGGGCAACCAAGCTGATTCCCTCTATCCGACATAAAAGTTATGAGGATAGATAAGGAAATTAGATCTTTTCTCGCTGGAAACCCGTAGACAGCGTGGTCAGCTCATCGAAGTTTTCAAAATACTTCGAGGGTTTGACAATGTTGACTACCGGGATATTTTCACACTGAGTGAGAACAGAACGCGCAATCACGGCTTCAAACTTGAACTGAAGCGTTACAACCGCAATCTGTGTGGAAATTTTTTCACTTACAGTATCTGCGGTATGTGGAACGCACTTTCAGTGGAAGTTGTCAACAGTGAATCTGTTGACCAGTTCAAGTCAAGACTAGACAAAGTCATGAAAAGTGGCCGTTTAGGGACGCAAAACAATTGAGCAGCCTTGTGCCCACTCGATTGCTAGTCCAAAGGTACCCTCTTTGAATGGACCGTAAGGTCTCCTAGGGTACCTTCTTTCCTTGTTGTTATTCCTTGTTGTTATTTTATTTTTAATAAGTTGGAGCGAAAATGGAGCGTTTTTCACTTTTCTTTGAAATTTACAACGCAATAGTGAAATTATGATGCTCAGTGGCTAGAAAATAAGGATTCTCAAAACTTAGCTCATTTAATTGATATCTTGAGTAGGTTGCGGAATTCTTAGTTACATTTCAAATAGCGATATTTTAATCAAAATGCCTTGGAGGAATAATATATTATAATGATATTCCGATAATCAAACTTTCGAGGTGCCGCAACGATACTAAACTCATGCAAAATTTTAGAAAAGTACCAGTTTACTGATGAGTGTCACAAGAGTCACCAAATTCAATGTAGCTTAATATAATACATTTATTCGACATTATTAACACATTTTTTATCATTCATATTTTTAAATATGTACAGCTTTTAGTTTAACTCACGAACAAAATATTTATTTCTGAGTTAATCCAGGACCCACCGCGTTGAGCTAGCTGTACTTCGAGTCCCACCCTAGCTCACCTATCCTCCCTTCTTTTTGAGCTAATCAATTAATGAGTTTAAGCTACAACCTGTCGCTTTGTTTCAAAACTGGGCCTTTTCTGACATGATTCTATTCTTGAGCGAATAAATAAATCTCTGGATTTCTGTCCACAAACCAAAGAAGAAGCTTCAGTGACTAATTTAATACATCATTCTACAGCTTGTGTGTGACAAGGCAGATGCGGAAAATTCCTTTTTCTTTGGTTGAATGAGCTTATCTATTTCTTCCATAGCATTGTTTTAATTTAACGGAGGCTTTGCAGTATTTACACTTTGCCATGACATCATATCAGAGCAATTCATGGCATCAAGTTAAGATCAGGTATTTTAAACATACTAACAGTTTTTCCTTTGTTGTGTTCTCTAGCCTTCTTTATTCTTCTCCATCCAAGGTTCTGAATAACGTTATTATCATCTTTGATCATCCAGAGCACTAGATTTTCCTTTCGGGATGAGCATAAAAAGCATTGAGTTGAAGGACAGGATTAACGATATTTTTAATTTTAAGACTTAGCGTGGGTGTGAGTTTAATAGTCTTGAATAGATCTGAAATTCAAAGTTTTAAATATGTATTAGATGCTATACCTGAAGTTTACTAGGTATAAGATAGCGATGAACCTTCTCGCGAGCACTGTTAAGCTACAACCTTTCCTCACCGTAGTGGAGCTGTTACTGATGGTTGTGATTGGAAATTATCTAAACTTCACCAATTATAATAGTTTAAAAAGGAACTCTAAACTAAACTTTCTCCCTTTCAAAATATCATGTTGCTAAAAAATATAGACTTATGGAAGATATATAAAAATAAATTTTCTGAACTTTACCATTTGTAATTCTTTGGGTTTTATATAATTTAAAAATTTTTTGATACCTTTATTTATTTCTGAACTTTGATAAAAAAAAGTTCATAACCAAACTAAGATGAAATTATTATTCAAATACTTAAAAAAATCCCCTTCTCTAATTTTAGAGTTAGTGATGATGATGATGATGATGATGATGATGATTCGACAATGTTTTGGAAATTTTTAGGACAAAGAAAATTACAAATCGTGAAGTTTAGGAAATTGATTAAAATTTAGACCGTAGATTCGAAACTTTTATCGAAGTTGCATCTAAAATAGATTTTTAATTTTAATACAAAGTCATTCATTAACTAAGCAAATAAAATATTTACTATTTTTCCTCCCCTCTCAAAAAATATATTTTTAATTTGTAGTTAGTGAAAACAAATACAAATGGCATAAAAGTTTGTTTCATTAAATTCCAAACTGATTAAATTTTATGAGAGATTTAATAGTTATGAGTGGGCTTTAACTTCTATTATATACGCTAATTTTATTTAAAAAATCATCCCAGGTGTCAGCAAATGAGAATGCTGCAAAGGAGATTTGTCTGCGTCGAAAAGTTTAACTGAGCATAGAATTTTGTATTGTATAGTCAAATAAATTGAGAATTTTGGATTTTACGATAGCAAATAACGGAGGATTTAAACTCAATTATAAACCCAATTTCTTCTGTAAGTATGATCTCAGAGATTCAAGATTCTGTGATTTTGTAGGAGACAAAAGAAATTGAATTTTTTATCGAATCCTTTTATATATTTCGACTCGTATTTCAGATCACGAACTTGTTAATGGATATATTGAAGCAAACTAGTCGCTGTTTATTCTTAACAATGTTGAATATTGTTTGCCAATAACAATTGTTCTAGGTGGAATAGGTTTATGCGCCAATTTACTCAAAATAGAGGCGTAGCAGCGAGATGAGACATCATTCATTATAAAGGAAAATAATTACTTAGTTTGTAATTATTTTTAAATAAGGTAGAATTGTTGTAAAATCGAATTTAAATATATCAGATATTCTATATATTTTTCATTCTTAGCTAGAAAGTAACCAATATTAACGTCGTTTAGCAAGTCTCAAATAGGAATGATTTTTGTATTAAAACGTAGAAATGCATTTTTGAACCAGTTTAGAAAAGTTGCAAGGGAATAAGGAGAAATTGATGCGATTTTTCCCATAGAAGCTTTACTTAAAAATCCTAATTCAAATTATCCATTGTTATCACTTCCAGGATCGTTTGACTGCAGAATTTATTGCCTAATTTGGTGATTCTTATTTGAAAACCAATGAAATTTAGTAATATCAATGCATTTTATCTATATTTTAGGTATAGTTTGAGCTAATTTACGAAAATTATCAATTAAAGTATAATTTATCATGAAATAATATTAAAATGTTTTCAATTTTTATGATTTATTTGTATAAACCACAAAGGTATTTTGCAGTGAAAAGTGGATAGTAAAAGCGTTTAAGAAAAGAGTTAAGAAGAAATATTGTAATTTCTAGCCTAAAAATGAGACCAGGCTTGAAACAAATCCACGAAGAAATATATAGAAAATCAAAGTTATGATCAAAAGAAGGCAGACGATAGCAAAAGGATTGCTTTTTTTAAAAAAATGACACATACTTGGTATTGCTTGCGTTAGTAATATAATATAAAGCCCTAAAACAAAGACTCAATAAATATTACTTTAAATTATGACTTTGGGGAAATAAGAGTGAGGAAACTAATTCATGATACATATCTTCTCCTTCTTTATCTATCACTGGAATCAACTCCAGCTGAGAGCCCATTTCCGAGACCTACAGTTGTAAGCTTTGCGAATTGTTTTACGCAGAGGTTGTCAATATCAAATGTTAGGTATAACATGACATAAATGAGGCTAGTATTAAGCCATTCCCATAATGTTTTTAACTGCACGCCACTTCTATTTTTGTAAAACAGCTTTGATGTATACACAACCTTGGGCGGAAGTGGTTGAAGATAAATGATAAAGGTGATGTTCTTTTCTTTGCGATGGAGGAAAATTCATACAAGGCCCTGGTAACATTTTAAAAAAAAGAGGAAATAGATGATAGTAAAGTGTGAGTAAATTTAATTTAAACCTCTTATTGGTGAGGATCCTATGCTTATGACAAATGTCGTGTGACTTTATCTAGGGGTTCGCCATACCAAACTTACTTCAGGTACCCCTATCCATACCTCTTTTAGCTTTATGTGTTTTTGTTTTTATCATATCATATATGTCCGTATATGACAACACACATGCTAAAGTCCAATTCTTAGGCAGCCAGGATAATCTACAAAAATTTATCTAGTTCAAGGTGGGCCTAATAATCTTTGCCCTCTTTCAAATATTGTTTGTTATAGAATCAGTTTACATCTGGTAATAGGAAAACTAGTTGTTTCTAAGTCTATTTCTTGATCGTGTGAAACAAAATTAGCTATCCATCATCCTTCTATGTTTATGCGTTGTTCACTAATCCACCAAAATATGATGGATGCATCTTAATGAGTTTAGAGAAAGAGTCTAATATTTAAACAGGAAAATGACAAAAGGATAGTAAACAATATAAAAGAGAAATGGATAAATAAAGAAAATACAAAAAAATAGATTCAAACCTAACCACATTTACTATATTTTCGTGTGAGATACGATAAAAAATCTCTCAACTAAACAAATAAATGGTTTCTGGACTCAATTGTACAAATTTAAACTATACTAGCAGAAAACAAGAAACGAAAGGTTATTCCAATTAATAATGAATAATCAGTTAGTGCCGCATGGTCCATTGTCCTGAGAGAATTAATGATAGGGAAGAATTAAAAATTATATCTATAATCAACCATAAGGAAATATCAGGTGAGTCTGGATGGTCGGGATCACTTCCGCCCCCAAATCTGCATTTCCTCCTCTTGGCCCCAAAGCCTGCACTAGTCCAAATATAAATAAAGCTTATAGACGGGAATTTTTTATTCACAATTAAATGACTAGTTCCAGAACATTACGTTCCATCCTTTAACTGTAGAAGGACTGACAAAACTTAACTTAACACATTCCATATTCATATTCTTAGATAGCTTATTTCCTATTGTTATTTCCATTGATATTTTTAGTGTGCTATATTGGAAATGACGTTTTCCTCGAAGTGTGATTTAAATTAATAGTAAGACAATAAGACGTAAAATAATTCCCAAATAAATTTTCCATAATCTCACAAGCCAAAAAATGATTATTTGTTTGAATTTAGCTGAGAGAGACAAATCCACATGAAGAAGGAGTAGCAAGTGAGGACAAGTCACTCCGAGACCCAAATAACAAGAGACAATTTCTATCGTTTTCAATCTGCTCAACGTCAATACGTTTGGAAGGAATAAAATGGAACACAAAATTGCTTTAAGGGAACTATTTTTACAGCCAAAATTTCTACGCCTTAAGGATTGCTAGCTTACTACTCTAGCTACCACTTAACAGAAGTAGTTGTTACTACATGCATAAATCTGTTTGAGGTCTGTAAGTAAGTTGTGTCAGGTTGCAGAAATGGACAGTGAGAGGCCGTTCAGAATGGAGGTAGGATGATTTATATAGGGTGGGAAAATTTATTGGTTTCTTTTGGGGATTTTAAATTCTTCCCTTTTTTTGTTTTGTTGAGCTACCGAATATATTAAAATGATGGTGGTTGAGATTGGTGAGAATGAATACCAATATCACTCCTATAAAGCCCGATCAAGGACTAACTCATCCAACCACACCAAAATGCAGCTTAATAATTATGGGTCCCTGGGGGAGTAGTATCTCATCTACTTATGTTCTACCCATGGGAAACATGGGCGCCCAATCATACCCCCCCCCGGGGTACACGAATCATAATTAGCTGCCATTTCTCTTTTAATGGTGTGAAGAAGCTTTTGATACCGGCTTATCTTCTACGCATTTAAATTTATACTATCTTTACCTGTTTTTATATACAGCAATATAAAAATAATGATCAGGATTTAAATAATAGATTACGAAGTACACACACAAACACTCTCTCATTCTCCTACCTTCTCACAAAATCTCTTTCTCTCTCTGTCTCAGGTCCTCTCACACCACCATTCTTACTCTCACTATGTCTCGAAAGCGCCCCAACTCCGCCTTTCAAATACGTACTCATTCTCTCTTTCCCCCTCACAATTTTTTTCTCTCACACATTATCTCACAAATACACCCTAAACCCACTCTCACGCTCTCTCTTAAAAACTATCTCATTCTCTCTCTTTCAAAAACACATTCACTCGCTTTCTCTCCAATTCTATTTCACTTTCACACTCTTTCGCTCATACACAAGCACACACACATGCTCTTGCTCTATCGCACACGCTCTATCTCACTCTTTCTGACACACAATCTCTCTTTCTCATACACACATTTTCTCGGTCTCTTGTAGACACTCTCTCACTCTGTTAGACATTATATTTCACTCTCTCAGTCTTAGGTTCGCTTTTTCGCTTTCACTCTCTTATTCTCTCTGGCATTCTTGTTCTCTTGCTCTCTCGTTCTTTCACTCTTGCACTCTCGCCCTCTAATTCCCTTGCCTTTTCGCCTCCCTGCCATCTCTCCCTCTCTCCCTCTCACCCCATCACCACCTCGCTTCTTTTCCCTTCCTTTTCCAATTTCCTTTCCCTTTCTTTTCCCTTTCATTTTACTTTGACCTTTCTTTGACTCTCCTTCGCTTTTCTCTTTTTTTCTCTTCCATTTCTTTTTGATTTATTTATCCTTTTCTCCTTCTCTCCTTTCATTTTCCTTTCCACTCCTTTTAGTTTCTTTTCCTTTCAATTCTATTTCAGTTTTCTTTCCTTTCCCTTTCCTTTCTTTTTCCTTTTCCTTTCCCTTTCACTTTCATTTTCCATTTCCTTTTCAATTTCTATTTTTCTTTTCTTTTTTCTTTTCCTTACCCTTCCCTTCTCCTCCTTCTTCCTCCTTCTCTTCCTTCCCTATTTCCTTCCTTTTACCTTCTCTTCCCCTTCCCTTTTCCTTTCCATTTCCACTTCCATTCCCATCCTTTCCATTAATAAATTCCCTTCCCCTTTTATTTTCCCTTCCATTACTTTTCCTCTTCCTCCTCTCTTCTATTTTTCCTTTCTATTCCTCTTTCCTAAGCCTTCTTTCTCTTCTTTTGCATCTTATTCTTTCTTAAGCCTTCTTCCTCTTTTTTGTCATTTTCTTATTTCTTCTTCTTCTTTTTCCTTTTCTTTTTTTACTTTATCTCTTTCCTCCCCTCCTTCCTTTCCTTCATCTTTTTCCTCTTTTGAAGGGCTAACAATGAGTGTAGATCGTGTCTTTAGTCGTCTTCACACATGATTTCTGTAGTTCTCTTTCTCTTTGATTTTTTCTTCTTTTCTTCCTCATCCCCTTCTTCTTATTTATATTATAATTACTAGATTTTAAACTTAAAATAACCTAAAATACCAGGGAGTTGAGTACTTGGTCGATATGTAGTAGTTCCCCAAATAGCGCACCCGAGATATCTACTTTCGCTACGACCCTCTTTACTGAATCTTTCTAACGAAAATGCGTTCAGTGGTTTTTCAATTTGCCATTCTTATAATTAATACAAATCTATTTTATTATTTTGTTCACAAAATATGATCGATATATGGTCGCATTGTGAATGATCAGTTGTGAGATGGTTCCTGCATATTTGGTCAAGTTAGCACCAGTTGAATAATTTTATGTGCAGGCCCGATTCCACCACAAGCTTTCTCCAAGGGGGTTTACCTTGAGGTGATATGAATCGATAATAACTATAAATTCCCTTCCAAATAATATAATTGCACTAATTTGTTTATAAATAAGCTAAATTGCTTATTCCTGCCATATAAGACACTAATCTTACGGACCCTAAATTACCCCTTAAGATTTTATAGGGTCTTCAGCAATGCTAATGACGAGTTGCGAGACGATACACATAGATTTATTCCTATAATATTAATGATGATGAAAATACGATCTTACAGACTAGAGAACTGAACGTGTTGATGAATTTTGACACTTTTTAGCCCCTCTTTCATAGATATTTTAATAATTTTGCCTATCTTTATAATCTCAGAGCTCTGCTTAAATTATTTACCCTCTACTATTATGCTTATTTTCCTATATTCATATTAGTTTGAAGTAAAACATAATTGATTACAGAATCAAGTTTTACTTTCAGAAGTTTCTTCTCTTTTCAGTGAAAAGGATATTGTGAGGCAGAAGTCGAACGCTCTTCCACCATAAGCCAAATTTCGCATCCTGTTAAAGTTTTGTTCAATTAGATTTAGATTGACGCCGTTGAGACGCGAAACAGTCATATGCACTAGCCTGGAATCCTGGTTGTGTGGAAGATACCAACAGAAATATCCTATTTTCCTCTATTCTTAATTAAAAAAGTGAAAAATAGATATAGTTTTGGTAGAGCCTGAGAAAAGATTTGCGTAGAAAGACATAACACTAAATGCCAGGTAGTATGTCGGGGATATGTAGCATAATTATTCATTAGTGGTTAGGTGAGAGGAAGTTAACTATGACGAAGTAAATGGCTCAATTATTTAATAATGATTAAATTAAGCGAAGTAAATTATGTGACAGAAAATGTAACTATGATTAATCTTGTGATGAAGAGTTAGGGGAATGAAGTATATGAAAACAATACAAGATATATGAACTAATTTATGATATTTAGCATAATATTCAAAGGTAAAATATTATGTATAGTAAACTGTGTGGAAGTTATATAGATTTGTTATCCATAGGTTGCAAAGTTACAAAAAGCGATGTATTTGGAAGGTAATAGCATACTTATTTAAAAGTGCTAAACTAAGGAAAGAAAATTTGGAAAAGGTGTATTGCATAATTATCTCAAATTGGTAAAGTTAGGAGAGTGACATATCAGGAAGATATAAAGGCCAGATTTCCATAATTAGATAATATTATGATCGAAGCCTAGTGGGCTGCTAAAGCCATACTGCGGGAAGGTAATTTTGGACTTAACATCAAAACATCTTCACTTCAGTTGGAGAACCAAACAATACAAGGACTCATAATTTGAAGCACCGAATGTATAAAATAGTACTTTACTATAAAGAGGAATAGTTGTTATTTTTATAATTTGGGACTATAATATTAGAAAGCAGAAGCTGGCTGTGGTACGTCACACACATGTCTAATAATAATATAGGCTTTATATGGCGCTCTTGAAGAACTTGAAGCCTTCCAAGGGAGCCCGTCTATCGAATAGGAAAAGGCCTGACACAAGTTTAAGGTTTTCAGAGCTCGCTTGGAAGCGCCAGATGGTGAAAATGAGAGTATACGACGAGGCAGAACATTTCGCATCTTAAAAACAACTAAAAAAAAGGCATGATCACCCATGTTGTAGAGACGTGTTGGGGGAAGGTGAAAAAGGAGGGCACTTCCCGAGCGAAGGCAGTGTGGATGATGAGTAATAGGGAGTTAAATTCTTTATAATTCTAAATGTGAGAAGGAGGACTTTAAAAGTAATTTGGAAATTAATGGGCAGTGAGTGCAGTTCACGGAGCTCAAAGGAACCATCCTCGACGAGGAAGAACAGGAACGTCAAAGTTATGAACTAGTTGACGCGAATGAATTCTAGTGCTGAGGGCTACAGTTAGAAGTCTAAAACACCATCATTTGAAGAACCGTGGATTTTTTTCCTTTGAAGATAGAAAAACTTAATTAATATCTAGTCCAAAAATGTTTTTCTAAGAATATGCGCGAACAATTATGACCACATATACACGAGTTGTTTAATAAAGAATGTTCGTCTATAATGGGATGAAATTTGAGAAACTAAAAATGTGTGGCGATAACTAATCAGAAGGAGGAAAATGACATCGAGTTAGTATATGAGTTCAAGGCATATGGATATTCTTCTTTTGTTGTACGAAAAATCTATTGTTAACAATACCTAATCTACTGTCCTGGATAAAGAAAACAGTGCTATGATGGTTTATGGTTTATATAATGAGTATATATGTATGATAGGTATGTATATATATCTGATAATAGTTTATTTTCCAATCATTAATGACTTTAGATCCTAATGAAGGGTTTCGTGGATTATTTGCCTGTATGTGGCCTCTTTAATAAATCAAACTGTACATTGAGTTGCGCTCACGTTTTGACGTTAGAAAATTTATTATGCTAAATAAAAAAACTGCGAAACTTCATATTCTGGAGGGTTGGTTATTTTTAACGGAGAGGGAAAATTAATAAGGTTTTACCCACGTTTTTAAAATATATAATGGGAAAGATAAACAGGTAATTTATTTTACAAAATTGCATCCTTTACTTTACAGTTTTCTTCCTTTCTGCGTTTTCCTCCTTTTCACTTCTCAGAAAAGTTTTCTCTTCGGCTCACATTTTTTTTCTCTAACAATTCCTTTAAAATTTGAAAAGCAAATAGAGAAAATTATATTTCATTTCTAGGATTCTTTAGTGTTTTAAACATACCAATGTTTATAAAATATATTCAGGGAGTCTCTTTGTATATATGATGGACTCTGAAATTCTTTATATTATATTATCAACTTAATTTATAATTCGTGTTTGTCTACATAAGTTGTGTTTCACCTTTAAGTCACAAGAAGATGGAGATATTTTAAATATTAACACAAAGATTAGCAAATCTCAGGAAGAATGCTTAGCATTCTACCTTCCTATTTACCTACCACTGCATGCTAGATTTGAATCTTTACCATTTACGATAGAACTTCCTAGAATTATATATCAATTGATGTAAGAAAGTAACAAATCTATAAATTAACATGCCTAATAAGCCTTTAATGTTGACTTTATATCTTGTTAACATAAATAAGTGCGAAGTCTATTTCGTTTATTTTTGTTTACGAAAGCTTGGTTAACAAAAGCACACATGCATTATCTAACTCTCGGTTCATTTTTCATAAATCCCTGGCTCGATTCATTTACACGAGTCATTACCTATTGAAGTTTCTAATATGACTTGACAATGACACTTTTTAAAAGTCATTAAATCTCTACCTATTAATTATCAACCAATTAGTCTAACCTCCATCGTTTGCAAAATGCTAGAGACACTCATACACAACAAACTACTTAGAGACACTCAATACAGCTTTCGTAGTAAATGCTCGTGCCTAAAAATCTATTAACTCCTTTAACGAAAAATTCAATGAATACTCGAAAATAAACGGGAGGACATAATTTATCTAGTTTTTCAAAAAGACTTCGGTAAAGTTCCTCACGAACGTTAAATCACTAAATTAAAAGCGCACTGTGTTCAAGACGACATAGCGAGTAGGGCGGTATAGATGCAAAATTATCTTGCTCGCCTGACTTCTCTAGAGGGGTACCTGAGAAGTAAGTTCTATGGCCAGTTTCATTTCTAATATACATAAACAACTTATACGAAAGCTTTCTTGCATAATATCGAAGTTTGCTGATGACACTAAAATCGTGAATACAGTAACGACTAATCCAGTGTCTGATGAAATCCAAGACAATCTTGAAAAATTGGCACATTGGGTGCAAACTTGGCAAATGTCTTTTAACGCGTATAAATGTTAAGTACTACATATCGGATACCGACACGGCAAAGAAAATTACTTATCATCGACCAGTCCAATTGCACGAGAGGAAAGGGTTGCTAAATAATAGGTAAACATTAATAAACACAGGAATCTAAGAATTACTTTTTAAAAAGAATCTTCAAATTATAGAATTGGCTTCCTCGTAACATAATTGGCTGCTACATTGCAGATGCATTCAAATATCGTATAGATAAAAATTATTAATATTACCCATGATTAACAGCGTCTAATTCAGAATAAATTCCAAGACTTAAGGAAACAGAATCACCACGCGAGGTATATATTCTGACTGTTTTACAGTACGGCATGGGGTCAAGGTTAATTACTATCTTACATGGCATCCTTAAATCAGAGCACTTAGTATAGACCACAAGGTGTGTTGTAACCTGTATATTAATTTAAGTCTCTTTATATCTCCCGTCGCTTTCTTGCTCTCTCTCTCTTCCTCTTGATCTCTATCACTCACTACCTCTTTTTTCTATCTCTAACTATCCATCTATCCATTTCCCCACTCTATCTCTTTATCTATATTTATCTCGACATCACTATTCCTCTAGCTATCTATCTCACTTTCTCACTATCTATGTATTTCTCTTTCTAAACTTCTCCTCTTTTACATATCACTATCCATATCTCCCTCCCTCTCACTTCTTCTTTCTCTCTTTCTATCTATCTATCGAACTCCCTGTTTTTAACTATTTATCTGTCTATATATATATATATATATATATATATATATATATATATATATATATATATATATATATATGAATATATATATATATATATATATATATATATATATATATCCTCTCTATCCAACGGCTCACTTGCTAAGTTTGTCATTTCCTGTGATGCGAAGGAATTTTCCACCTGTGTTTTTGCTAAATGAAAAACTATAATTAACCGTTATTTGCACTTTGACTTTAAACTAACGTGTAGTAGTTTAATATAGTTACCTATCCAGTTGATGTCTTTGGCTTCCGCCGCAAACAAAACCACCCACTTCCTCGGTGACCTTGTAAATCTTGTACCATGCCTCACGTCAAATTTAGTTTTGTTAATATTAGAACTTCATTTAACTAAAAGGTTTAACTCCCTACAAACCCTGTAATATTAGAATATGCCGTTTTTATCTTTTACATTAAAAGATGTTTTCAAAATAAAATTGCAAACGCTATAAATGAAATCTAGGCCAAATTACTCGGAATTTTGGAGGAGTTTGCTAGTTTAAAGCGTTATATAAGAAAAGATGGCAAACAAATTTGAGGCAATTGCGTTAAATGGATGGAATTTAGTTCTATAAATAAAAGCCAAGCATGATGGTATTAGAGAAATACTGCCTATCTTGGTCTCATGTGCACAGTCCTGATCGCAAAATATACCCCGGGCAGAAATGGGGCTCAACCAGCGAGGTATACAAAGTATTATAATGTTCCTTGCCTAAACCTTTTTGCATTGTTAACACCATTAGAGGACTAAACATATATTCTCCTGATTACAAGCTCCCTACTAAAAAATCAGGATAATGAATTAGAGCCTGTATCCCGGGCAAACCTAGGAACGTCTGTCTTTGTGTGGGTCGTATCGATAATGTAATACGAGAGATCATGTTTAAAGGGGCAAAGTAAGGACAGAGAAAACCTTACCGTCCTCAGTGGAAATGATATTCGCCGATTTTACACAAGGTTATAGGTAATATTGTCTATCAAATTAGGGATCTGATCAGCTCGGCTAAACTAAAATCAAATAAATTATAGGTATTGGGCATTATTCACGATTAAAATCGACTCTATGAATGCAATTAACTTCAATTTATACTAATAAATGCCTAAAGGTTTGTGTTAGTTAATAGTTATTAAATTATTATAACATCTGGAGCGAATTTTAAGAACAACCAGCCATAAAGATGCAACTAATTTAAACCAAATCAATAGCTTCCTACCAAATCGCCCTAAGTATAGGAAACATATTGTTTGCATTTAAAATGTTTGTCAGATCGTCAATTTTTTATATTATTGTAATAAAAGTATCATTGTTACACACCTCTTAAAGAGATTTTATAGGATAATTTATTATAGAAGGGTGTAAACTCTACAATAGAGAATAGAGATCGGGCGAGGGTCTGGTTCCTAATTTATGCGAATGCAGATATTTACTAAATTATGGCAGACAATAATAATAAGGCTATGGAAACGAAATTTTAGTCCTTTAATTCGAGACAGACAGCACTTGGGCTAACATCGTAAACGTTCACTAACCGCCATTCCGAATCGCATGATTGGATAATAATTTGTTTGAATATCTTTCTTCTATTATTCAAAAAAACACAGCGATTATATTCGGTGAATTCACTTTTCCAAACGTTGACTTTCTAGCTAGTAAATCGGATTAAGAGGGAGAAAGGCTAATGGAATATACCTGGTAACTTTTTTTTAAACGATTCAAGAAGCAACGATTGTCATTATATACTTGATTTACTTCTAACCGCAGATGAAAATTGAGTTCAAAACTTTAGAATTCGGAGCCTCTGGCAAAGAGCGACCATAAAATATTTAGATTTTGATATGAAGGCAAGTATAAGTGTAATTGTCAGCTACCAATTTGTTCCGTTGTTTAGAAAATGCACCTTTGATATGTTAAATGATCGTATATTGAAACCCTCGAATAGCTCACTTTTAAATCTAGAAGTACAGGATAAGTATTCAGATTTACATTGGTTACTGCTAACGGGGGATTCTGAATTAGTAAAAATAGTACAAAGAAACAATAGAAGACACCCGAGCCAGAATGTGTTTACCAGCCGCACCTTAAGCAATGAAAAAACACGAACTGGTAATACCACTTGGTAATATCACTATTCATTTAGTCGGGTTAAATTATGATCTTAACCCCTCTCCCCCCAAACAAAATGAAAGAAATTGTTTTATTGCATTATTTTGTTGTGTAAAGTGTAAATAACGATGCAACAAAAGTTTACAAAAATTGGGTTTACGAAAATCGGTGAAAATGGCGTCATCAAAAGATGGCTGCCTCTGCTTCTAGAATCGCCTAATTTTCCAGTTGAGAAAGCAGTTAACTCTTCCGTACTTCGAAAAGTTTTTATTTCATTGAACAATTGACGTTGGAAACAAGTCTAAAATTAATAAGCCCATTATTCTTGGATCTCATAAAGATTAAAGGCGCAGTCATCATGTCGTGACGTCATCCTGCAATGACGTTAATTTGGTTGGTACATGCACTGTGTTAAGTTATTGTTTTCATTCAGCCATTCAAGATTTTACTAACACTAATTTCTTTTGTATTTCAGAGCAAGAGAAGATGGTAAGTCAAGAAAATTGTCATTTATGTGGCAGTGAGATAGATGGTGAAACGGTAGTGATTGGCGAAAAGTGTGCTGAAGGAATCAAAAAGGCCAGCATCGATAGAGGCGAAAGTATCATGATAGCTGCTGGTACCAAGGTGCATAAAAGATGCAGAGTGAACAATATTAACAAGAAGCAAATACACTTGTTCAAGAAATCCAAGCTACAACCAACTCAACCTGTCAAAAGGAGTAAACCAGTAAATCGCACTGTTTGTTCTGTGGCAATGAGATAATAAAATCACTCAGTAGTGCCGATTTTGATGAATTCAGCTCTGGCAAAAACAGATTCATTCGTCGAGACATCCCTCTCACATTTTATGAATCGTAATAATGACTGGGCATTCACTGTTCGTTGTATAATAAAGTATTTCGGAAATGGCCTCCACGCTGCTGATTCTGTGTATCATCGGTCATGTGACATCAATTTTCGCACGAAACGGGACATTCCTTTGCAGCACCAATATATGGTCCAACTGAAAAGAAGCCACGAAAGGTTGGAAGACCGAAGGAATCTAAACAAGCGCAAGCCTTCATCAAAATGTGCTCGTTCTTAGAATAATATAATGAGGAACAATTGACAGTGGATGGTCTCACTAAGAAAATTGAAGAATATCTGGTTCAGCCAGATTCCGTGGCCTATGGTAACCAGTACCTCAAATCCAAACACTAGTTAAGCATTATAGGGAATCTATATTCATTGCCGAGCAAGAGGCGTTACATGATATCGTAACATTTCGTGAGAAAACTAATAGTATTCTGAGAGAAAATTTTGTGCCACCTAGAAAATGATAAAGCGGCTCAGAAAAGAGACATCATACAGACTGCAGCTAAACTGATCAAAAGCGACATTAAGTCAATGATCACATCTTCAATCGACCAATATCATGATATTTCGGCGCTAGAACTAAAGGGTCTTTAATAAGTTCGCTCGATTTTTAAATTAAATAAAAAAAGTTGTGTGTGATATATTTACTCAATTTATTTTAAATTTGAAAGTACATTTTATGGCATTAAGTCGAGAATATGACGTTGTTCAAATTTCCACCGCTGCTTCGCTTGGTGAAACGTATTCGGGAAGCCCAATTTTCGATGAATTTGTCGCATAAATCTGATTGAATTTGCAGGATGGTGTTCGTTATGTTGACTTTGAGGACATCAATTCTTTACGGATTATTTGCATAGGCCTGCGATTTAAGGTAGCGCCAAAGAAAGTAGTCTAATGGCGTTAACTCGCATGATCTCAGTGGCGAGTTGACGTCACCGCCGTGCGAGAGGACCATGCCCTTAAATCGCTCGTGCAAAATGTCTATCGTGGCGTGCGCAGTGTGGCACGTAGCACCGTCCTGTTGGAACCACATGTTTTCAGTATCCATATCAGGCATATTATCTAGTTGAGGCCACAAGAAGTTGCTTATAATCGATCCCTATGTCTCGCCGTTGACGGTTATGGCAATCACATTTTCGTTCTTAAAAAAATACGGACCGATGATTCCGTTAGACGAAAATCCGCACCAAACTGTGTTAGGATGCAATTCGTGCTGGTGTATCTCATATGGATTGTTTTCGTCCCAAATCCGACAATTCTGCTGGTTCACAAACCTATTCATCCAAAAATGGGCCTCGTCACTGAAGATGATTTTTTGGGGGAATTTTGAGGCAGCTTTCAACTGCTCTAGAGCCTAATCAGCGAACAAACGACGTTGTCTATTGTTGTTTACCTTAGGATCCTGGGTAAGTTGAATTTTTTACGGGTGCGCACCCAAGTCCTTACGCATAATTCACCAAACTAAAGGCGCAGAAAGGACAAGTTCTTGTCTACAACTAGAAATTGACTGGCTCGGATTGTCCCGTACACTCTCATTTATGGCAGCGATGTTTTCAGCAGATTTTGCGTTTTGGTGACGTACAGGTGTTGGCTGATTTTTGCTCGACCCTTTTGACCGAATTTGCCCACCAAGTGTCGAACAGTAGACTCGGCAGGACGATTGTGCGAGGATAGAAATCACGTAATGCGCAGAACGATTGTCGAACGGAGCACTGAATTTGATAATAACATTTGATAATTTGCACACGCTGTTCAACGCTATAACCTTCCATCTTGACTTGCCAAGTACTACATAACAATTCACAGTGAGGTTGCCAGATGTCCCTTTAATAACATGGCTACTATCGCCCGACAAAGCTCAAGCGTCCTTTTTAAAAGATCCTTTGCAATCTGACATATAATACATTCCATCGAGCTTGCAATACTTGATGTAACATTTATTTGTTGGCAAAGACACTTGCATAAAGGTGGCAAGTATTGGACTATCTATTGTGCAATCCGTTTTCCCCAGGGTTTTGATAGTATCGCTGCAGATTAAATTAGCAGTAAAAGTACACCTTCACGTCATGGCCGCGATTCCTGGTCGACAGCGTCTCAGCCATGGGTTTCTGCTCTTCATACTCAGAGGTCCATCGATTTGAGGAAAACGCTGCCACCTATACCGCTCTGGATTTACTGGGCGATGGTGACATAGAAGGACTAGATTAGGCACTGATTTTTGTAGCTGATAATGTTAACAACAACATCATGACATTAGATGGGAAGGGTACATTTCAAGGAAAGAAGACGCTTGCAGTCATAATTTTAGGGTGGCAAGTCTGCCGAACAATCCTTAGGAGCCGGATTGAAGATCAGAAGATTGTTGAACTTAGTGAAGTTGATGTAAAGGAATACCCTTTCACGAACTATGCCCTGGACAACATTAAATTTGATCCTCTGCCATTCCTTTAAGCTCTTGAACAAAAGATGACCTACTGTGGGATATCTCGCTACGCTTCAAACAAACTGTGCCAACTGGAATGTCATGATGCATCTGTTGCATAAGGACTGCATCATCCATTACAGTCCTCTGTGGTATTCCTTCTAATCAGTGACATGGATCTTCTAGACCATTGAGTACCTTTTCAAAATTGCAGATGATCACAAGTCTCATACAGTTGTGACATTTGACCAGCTACTGTACTAGTAACGCCCCAAAGCAAACATGAGGTGCCTAGAAAAAGTCTGGTTTGAGATGTGATGTTGCTGCTGGCATCTCTCTACACTATAATGAATCTCTTGGGTGTGATAGGAATGTTGATAGATGGATGTAGAATCAACGATATCCTGGAAACTATCTAGGGCGATAATGCAGTACATCACATCTTGTTAGGAAAGGCTGTTCAGCGTGCTCTCTATGGTCATCTGCTCCCTGATCATTTTCTCACAAAACAGGTTGTAGACAGGATCATTTGTGAAAACCCTAAATTTTCAAAACTTGTGAATGAAATTGAAGAGCTGTATATAGAAACGCTGACCCGGAGCACACCACTGGATCCGCTCATCACATCTGTCTGTCTCATTACTATGGACCAAACAAGCAAACTCTTGCTCAGTTACCAACAGATCCTAGGTGTTGTCAGCGAACTTATCAAGGCTGATCGAACAGGATACTAGGTTATGCACCTCCACGCCATCGCTGACTGTTTGCCTATATTCGCAGCAGCTCGATATGCAAACTACTTAAACTCAGCCTATCCTTACTTCCAGTCCATGCACAAACAAGAATAGGGCCACCCATCCCTCTTACATAGGTTCATGAATGTCTTGCATGTCATCAAGCGTACTTATCAGTACTGGGCTGGCCTTGAATGTGACTTGGTTATCGAGCAAGCTCTTATGAGATCCCTCAAAACTATAGGTCGACTCAAACAAGGAAGTGGAATGCCCGACCATTAAAGGGCCCTGTGGGTCATGTGTGTGCCAGTGTTTTCAACGTACAGTGTAGCAATGCAGAATATCACAGGCCATAACTTCGTCACCAGTGAGCAACATAAGGAGGCAACATGATCAAGAGTGTGAAGAGATAATGAAGACAAACTTTAAGCATTTTCTCTTTTTGCTGATGAAGCATCTTTGCACAATATCATAACAGGTGTAAACGCAAATGAAGATTTGCACGTCCATGACCTGTTTACTATCGGTAAGGAAACACTAGCAAAGATGGAACAACAGTCGATGTTTGCCTTTTAATACAGAATGAATATGAAGGCAAAGATATTGGCCTCGGCGTAAACAATCATAATTGCCGAAGACAGAGCAAGAGACTCAGCTTGGTTGTTCCTAAGGGTTTCTCGTAGTGTCTCAAACTGCAGATCTTTCACTCGATGATATCATGAACTACGAACTCTCGCCTTATCCTCAAACAATCTTTGAAGTAAAACAGGTCTTGCGAAAGGCAGACAAAACACAACTGATGCACGCTATTAAAGCCCATGTCAAAGCATTTTCGGATGAAGCGGTCCTGGAGACTACTCCTGAAGCGGAACACAATGTTTTAGATAAGGGGAACCTACTTCATCGGCTGAAGTTGCCTGACGGAACGACTTACACCCCCATTGCCAACGACTTTGCAGTATTCACTGTGAAACACTATGGCAAGGCTACGGTAGTCTTCAAAGGTTACAGTGATTGTCTATTTACAAACGATAATACACATCAGTGACCGGGACAAAATCGTGATGGTCATAAAGTGATTATCACTGAAACAACGAGATTCACTGAAAAGATGGATGATTTCCTTTTCAATGACGAGAACACACAGACAATGATCGATATGATGGCAAACGCATAAGAATCAGTGGATGTCATGTGATACATGCTATGGGAGATGCTGACTTGGACATTGTAAGGACAGCAGTATCAATGTCATCTGGAAAAACTACCACACCCATAGGCGAGGACACGCATTTTTTAGTGCTACTGCTTCATTACACATCTCCCATGGTACAAAGCTCTGCTTCCGCTCAGATAAACTCCTGCCGTATTGTATGACATAAAGGTCATAAAGCAGGTTCAAGGTAGCGAGATCTGTCAACGTCTGCTGTTTTTACATGCATTCACAGGATACGACATCACTTCAAGGATATTTGTAATTGGAAAGCAGTATGCTCTGCAAAAACTGATAAAAGGTGATCCAGTCCTGTAAAGTTGTGCAAAGATCTTTAGCATACCTGAACAAGACATGGATGTTATTGTAGACTCTAAGTGTGCACTCATGGTGCCTCTGTTCAATGACAAACCTGTGGACACCTATCTCTTGGAAAATACACCCGTATTTAAAAAAAAGGTGAGTGCGGCCAAAAGCTTCGTTACACCCGAACGACTACCTCCAACATCTTCGGATTCAAAATATCATTCTCTGATAAGCTATCTCCAGGTAATGCAATGGATATGCAAGGGTGAGGATATTGATGTCACTAAATGGGGGTGTAGCCTACAAACCAACAGATTAATTCCAGTGATGATGGACACTGCACCCGCACCGGAAACACAAAAGTAAATAATTCGCTGCAGCTCTTAGGGGGTGTTTGCAACAAACACCGTTGTACTTGCCGAAAGCATGGACTAGATGTGACAAATAATAAAATTTCCATTGTTATAACACACGTCAAGATCCAGTATCAGATGATGAAGGGGAAATTTTAAATATAGAAATATGAAGCTTTGGTTGTCATTTTTGTCTGACGCCATTTTGACCCAATTTTGGTAAAGTTTTGTGGTATGGTTGTTCACACATTAAAGAAAAATAAAGACCATAAAACAATTTCTTGCAATTATTTACGGGGTTGTTGGCTACTTTGACTAGACTAATTCTATATGTGATATAATAGTCCCATTAGAGATCTAGAGGACTAATATCACGCCGATCTCTAAAAATTTGGAGAAATCCGTCACAAAATTAGCCTAACGTCGATAATTGGTAAAGTTTTAGAATCGATAATTAAAAACACTATGGTGGCTCAACTCGAAAGCTAATAACCTTATTCTAAAAATCACTAAGGTTTTTCAAACGAAAGATCCTGTATAATAAATCTGTTGGAAATCTTTCATCAAATGAGTTCAATCTACGCTACTCACAGAGCAGTAGATATAATTTACCTCCACTTTCAAAAAGCTCCTGATAAACGACTGCATAAATAGCTCTTATTAAACTTAAAGTGCAGGAAGTAGGGGAAAAATTATGACATGGATAAAACACTGATTTGCAGATCGCCCACAAGGCGTAGTATAAGGTAAGATTTACATATTTGGGGCAGGACCAAATAGACAACGGGGGTTCCTAGAGCTAACTTATTGGCCCATTATTTTACATAATTTATATAAACAATCTCGATAACTGGTTAATTAGTAAAGTTTCTAAATTCGTGAATAACAGTACGATAAGAAAAAGTGCTGAAGCCAGATGCGATGTTGTTGGTACTGTAACAATAATTAATCAAAGTTCTCGAGCTTAAGGATAAATGGCAATTGAAGTTTAACATACGTAAATGCAAATTTATGTACTTAGGATTCGAACAAATTGAAACGTATAATTATGGAAATAACAAATGATAGAGGCTTTTACAATCTTAAAGTTTTTTTTTCAACATAAATTAATTGATATTCTTTAAAAAGTATAGAAATCAGGACTCAACCGAAAATTATATGTACAAAGAAACCGCTTTTTGGAGGATATAATTTTATTTAAACGGGACTAACTTCGTTACCTTGTTTTCTATATCATCTTTAGCTGTAAACTAAATGAAATTGACGAAAAACCTGAAATACTGGTAGATATAACAATAGACCATAGACATTAATCTCACCGTGTTAACCTAGGGTGAGTAATAATATCCTCTAAGATTAGGTTTAAAACAGAGGGACTTCATTATTACTTTCCTCCAGACAAATTAAAATTCAGAATTTCTTTAATTAATGAGGAATAAATAATTTTTACTTTTATTATGATCATTACAATAATAGATTATTACATGATTAGCGTTTTTTAAATGATTAAATTACTTGATACATTGCTTGCTCTTTAATAGTCTATGCGATTTAATGGCCAAGTGGAAATCTCATCGTCCACATCGGTACGGTAGATATGTAGACGATATAATTTCATCATGGGCATTACATTACATAGAGTCATTTAATATTCCTTTGAACGAGCTTAACATCCTCAATTCAACTATAAAATTTAAAGTTGCATGGAATATGACAATTGCTAACTTGTTTTTGATCAAAAGGTTTTAAAAATGATGAAGATTCTTTTACTATTTACTGAAAATCTAATCATTTTGATTCATATCTTCACTTTTTTCATGTCACAACGTCAAACCTTAATTTTTCCACGGGCAAAGGAGATGATTTAATGGCAAATAATAGTGGGGATACTTGTCCCTAAAACCTAAAAAAGGTAAAAATTCGAATTTTTTAAATCGCGTCTTTAAACAGAAAATTAGGTGGGTCTCTTATATAATAACGTGCTTATTTCAAATATGCAAAGAATTTCATTCTGGCTTCAATAGTGTTTGAGTTAGGGAACAGCAAACATTTTTCGTGCGTACACGCCTCCTTTATATATGGACCAGGCAATGGCTTCGCTACTAAGATTAAAATGTAGCATCAAAAAAAGCAGCCATGGTTAACTTTTGAAAGATTTCCTGAACTTCACTAATTATAAAAATTTTAAAAAGGAACTCTAAACTAAATTTCCTCCCTTTCAAAATATCACGGGCTAAAATATAGAGTTATAGAAGATATATTAAAATAAATTTTCTGAACTTCACATTTGTAATTTTTTGGGTTTTAAAAAAATCACAATATTTCGATACCAATATTTATTTCTGAACTTTACCACTTTGTTTTTTCACTAACTCTATAATTTAAAAATAGGATATTTTGGGGTATTTGAATAATAGTTTCATCTTAATATGGTTATGAATTATGTTTTTTAATTAAAGTTATTTCTAATAATTTTTTTCTAATATCAAAAAACAAAATGGTGAAGTTCAGAAATAAATTTAAGTATCGAAATGTTGTGAAATTTTAAAATCCACAAAATTATAAGTGGTGAAGTTCAGAAAATTTATAAAAATTTAACCATGGCTCCTTTTTTTTCGATTTTAGATATTAATCTTAGTAGCGAAGCCATTGCCTGGTGATATTATAAAAGAATTATTAGGGATAACTTTGATAAGAAAAAAAGTCATTTGTCCACTAAGGAAAAAAACCATTTATTAATTTTTAACTCATCTTCAAAAATCCCGTTATACAATTATATTGTTAGTCAGAAGAGTTTTCTTCAGCAATTTGGCTTATAGACTCGAATTCCCTTTCTTGAAATGCAAATGGAATTAGAAGTAATTTGCTTGACTATTTAATTATGAAAATAATATTTCACTTTAATATTATGTATTGATTTCATAACATGTAAGTAATTCCTAACGACGTGGAAGATAATACCTCGGACCTTATACATATCGAGGATTTATGTTAGAAGTGAAGATGCGAAACCAATCCGATGTGGTCCTTTTAATGTTGAAGCTTCCCCTGATTTAATTTCATCTGTTTAAGTTTATTGTGTAGAGGGCAAAAATGTTAGGTGTAAATTGAATTAGATAAGGGGTAGAAACGAAAAAATTTACATGACGGGCAGAGAAGGACAGACTGATCGCTACTTTTTTTAATCCTTAAGTGTTTGATTCCTATTATGGCCAAAGCTTTCTTGTAGGCGTTCTTGTATTTATTTTGTCGTTATTTCTTGATTTTATGTCTTAGTATTATGTTGTGTTTTGTGTTTTATACCCGGTGGTATATTAAATTGTGTCTTTGTTTTGTTCTCTGTTTTATATTTTTATTATTTTTGTTGGTATGTAGTTGATTATTTGTTTGTTTACTGGTGTTTGTACATTGTTGTTTTTATGTTTCTTTATTAATGTGTTTATAGTTTGTCTTTATATGTTTGTACGTCTGTTTGGTATCTAGTTAGCTGATTTTTTCCTGTTTGAATCATTTCGCTTGGTTGTTAGTACTTCTAGATTGTTTTGTCGTTGCAGGGCGTGTCATATTCCTAAGTTTATTTTTAGCTCGTGTTTCTCATAGCCGATTCGCTTTCCAATTTTCTATCTTAAGCTTTTTAATGGCTCATGTAATCTAATACAACTTGTTTAATTACCAGTTTTTCTTTGCTTTGGCTATTAACTACAACCATTATATATCACATCTCATGTGATTTTGCCTCATTATAAACTAAAGACCGTGCCCTGTCCTACTAAAATACACCTTCCCATACTGGATAAAAAACTTGCACTTCGTCATTCAAAAGCTTCTTTAATCAAACTTTTTTTTTTAGAATTTGAAGGGATATCGTTTTATTTTTATTACCTATTAATCACCTAATTAGTTTTATATTCAAAATAAGTGTATAATATAATTTAAATTTTAAGTAGTTTTATAATAAATATCATTCCAAACTCCATGCATATGATCTCGTTTATTATAATTTATAGATAAGACTTGAAATCGAAATCTACTGCACTATTACTAAATATCTTAAATACCTTTATTAGGAAGAACTGTCATACAAGCTGTTATATTTGCCATAGCCTTCATTTTAATAAGATTCGGGAAATGAACACCTTCCATGGTTCCTTAAATTAAAAAGTTCTTTTACACGTAACTAAATACTATAGAACATTAAAATTAATAAATAATTGGTTCTTAGAGGTATGAAAGAAGAGGAATCTGAATATTTAAGAGCTTTAGAAGTCCCAATGATCTTAAAGGAGACACACTTAACATCGAAATTATTATATTTATGCCAAATATCACAAAATATTGATGCGCAGCAAAGCACTGCCCGCCCCCCTGCCCCGACCCAGGACTAGTAACTCTATATTTCATCCCCAAAACTAACTTAACTATTTATTTTTGGACACATTTCTGAGGAAAGAGTACCGCTGAACCTCATAAATTGCCTTCTCAACCGTAGGGTGAATATTTGCCAAATTTATAGGCTTACGTACATTTCACCAACTCACATACAATACTCGTTCCACAAGATGGGTAAATCCTGCCATTGGTATGGTGGTAACAAGTCAAAACTAATTATGCTGAAATTTGGCACTCACTAGATCTTATTATCTAAAACGCGGCTCAAATATTTTTACAACACTCGCATCTATATATCTCGTCTAATCGAGCCAAAATTTGAATGAATTATAAAGTTAAGTAAGAGAAGTTTATAGGCATCCTGCCAAGAGCCTGAATATAAATTATGGGTTTACATCCACATGTCTCGAACGATCAAGCTGAATTTGGTATCGCGTTAAAACGCTATAAGGAAAAGGTTATAATTTATGTTATTTTATGTGACCTTTCATGCATTACCCTGCTCCATGAATTTGGAAACATATCATTCTTCCCAAAATTTATAGAACTATAAATTTCAGGTTTCTAGGAAATCAAAATTTACAGACAGTTACACTACTAGTTTAAATATGACTTCAGAGGCGGTTTGAAACCAGTAAAGCATTAAAGATG
Source organism: Ceratothoa steindachneri (assembly GCA_963969495.1). Lineage (NCBI taxonomy): Eukaryota > Metazoa > Arthropoda > Malacostraca > Isopoda > Cymothoidae > Ceratothoa > Ceratothoa steindachneri. The sequence goes on along the minus strand of OZ018335.1, from coordinate 49,055,654 downwards.
AGCAAGCGAATCAGAGTTTGCTGAATTGCTGAAATAAATACTGATTTAGACATACATTTGATATAAATATATAGTGAGAAGAAAAGAGAGCTAGAGAGATATTAGTCGTTCTTAAACCGTTCTTGGAAAATGTCATCCAATGACCAACCGGATGTACGCGAATTTTGTCCTGTGGTGAAGTCCTGTGGTAAACCATAGAAAGACTAAGATTTCTTGTGATGTTTATAGCCACAATTCTTCAAATATATAAGTCCATCTTAAGCATGTCAAACATTGCAACGACCTTCTGCAGCCCTCCTTAAGGTTAATCTATAAAGAAGGTTGCCTCTTCGCTTTATCCATACTTTTTACGCTCTTTTTTGTCATGATGTTACTAAAAGTTGCAGAAACCTCCACGATAATTAATTTTATCAGAAATACCAATTCAGGATGGGCATGGTTAACATGAGAGGACTACAGGCCAGCATCGGAAACCAACTGTACAACGACCATAATGCCCGTCTTGATTACATTATGACAGCGGTATCTCGTATATCAACCTACTATGTTGGTGTGCTTAAAGTCTGGATACATAGGAAATATCACAATGGTATCCGCGGTCAGCAGGCTGTACCCCCTTAACTTCTTTATCGTGGGTATGCTAAAGGAGAAGGCATACTCAGAAGTCTCCTCTTTTACTAGACCTTACTCCTCTTGACTTCTTTGACTTCTTTTTCTGGGGTATGCTACAGGAAAAGTTGTACTCGATGAAAATTAAAGGGACGAGAGACCTGTGGGAAAGCATCATATGAGACGCCTGAGAGAACAACGCATCATAAATGATTCTACTCAAATTCTTGGAAATTTGGAGGTAAATCATCTGGTTCATTAGATGAATCTCGCAAAGGTCATCAAACTTTGCATCGTAGATCGTAGAAATCACATAGAGGATGTTATTTATTAATATTCTTTTAAATAAAATGTAGTTCAAATTTTCTATTGAAAATACATTTTTTCGAGGTACAAAATTTAGAGACATCCGTACAATAATTTATGCCATTAGGTTCGGAAGAGGTGAAAGACCTTCCTCTTTCCAATCCCTAAAGTATTCTACAATTTCTTCTTCGAAAGAATTAGATTTTTCGTACGTATATTATTCATACCTCTACTATATTGGAAGATACTTCCAAAATTCAATTTTAATGAAAGAAAATATATCTTTTATGTGCTGAACCGCATAGTTTTGAGATTACGTAGTTTAAAATACATGAAATAAAACAATTAAGTAAAGGTAACAGGAACTGTAAAGCAAGTTAATTTGTTGGATGAAAGGAAAAGCAAAAACATTATTGTTTAGAAAATAGAGGATCCAACAGTTGATAGTAATTATTTTCTTAAAGAGTAACGAGGATCTCTTACTCTAATATTTGGCAATAATTCAAGACACTTTATGACACTAAGAAAGGTCGATGGACTGGCAAGGGTTAAAATACTCATCGGTTGCCAAAGACATCATTTGGTTAAATATAAATCTTCTTACACCCAACCTCAAAAGCTCGTCATGGCTGCTAAAGTTATAAACCAGGAGCGCCTAATTTGGGCATTCTCAACATGCACTTTACGGCTCTTTGACAATGCAAGCGCATCTTTGGCCATCTCTTTACTGTCCAGGTGCTACGGGAAGTATTAAAGAATTAAATGAGGTATTACCTTGTTTTCTGTCTTTGCATATTCTCTCAGAGTTAAAAGAATGTATCCCATCGATGCCCCTAAAGTGAAGACACTGAATATTATTTCGTGACTTTTCTAAACACTTTAATTTCTTAAAGGAATATTTATTGATTGCATTGGTCTTATTTTCTGATATTTGTTTTCTGAAAGCTTGCTCTCTTTGACTCCAAAAAAAGTACTGTTTTACTTAGTCTTTCCTTTCACTACCGGCAAATACCTCAAGCTTCCCTCATTCATGTATTTGACTCACTTTAAATAAGTATTTTGATTTATTGCCACAAAAATCACATTCAATCCTTAAATTACTTTCTTTATTTTCTTTTTTATTGTTAATTTTACCTGACACCCAGGTGATCAATATTACCAGATTACATTAAATGAACAGGTTAGCCTGTAACCTAGTGTCCGAGACGCTTTGATTGGAGTATAATTGAAAGAAACTAAAAAGGAACTTGAAAGGAATCAAGAATTAGTCACAGAGAATTTCACCTCGATTTCTCTCTCCTCTGCCTCGCATATTGTCATAACAACAAAGAAATTTCCTTACCTTCTTGCAACATTTGCTCCTTAAACAGACTTACTAAACGAGGGTGTTTTTATATTATTTATGTTTAGAATTATATTTTTCTCATATCTCCTTATAAAATTACTTTAAATTCAATCCTATTTTTCCCTTCAAAATAATCCCTGTAGTACCAAACGGTAGTGACTGCCACTTTGCATGTAGTATTGATGTTGCGATCTTCGTCCTTTTTCCTGTCACTTCTTTTAATGAATTGAGTAAAGTATTATCTTCTCCTATATGTTTGCCACTAAAATAAACATTTACGCGATGAAAAGTGATACAAATGTTCCGGTTCTTACTAGCTAAGCTCAAAACCGGTCTCTACTAGTCTGGACTTGGTAACAACAGGGTTAAAATATTATCTGTTCTAAGCCAAATAACAATTAGGCTTAGAAAAACCCTTTTGAATGAGAGCTATTATACCCCATACCTGTGAAATAGGGATTCATGAAGGCCTAATAAGCTAATATTAATGCGTTTAAACTTTTCTACCTTCTTTCTAACGCCCAAATGTACTGGAAGGAAAAAATGGTGAGGCTCCCACTTAAAACCCAGAGAGAAAAACGCTGTTGTCTTTAAAATTATTCATTCAATCGGTCCATGAAGAATAACGTAAGGGCGCTATTCTAACGTATTAATGTTAGAACAGTATTTTTGCCATCTGCTGTGTAGAATAAAATGTGTATAAGTGCCTATATTAGGGGGTGAAGCTTCCCCCCAAATTCTAATTTATGAGAAGATACGAATCGCATTTTAACTCATTTAGATGATAATCTAAATCTCGATAACACAGATCCTGCATCCGAACCAGTCTCTAACCCCCAATACCGCACGAACGAAATCCGGAACAAGCAACTAGAATTGCAGCAAGAAAAACTAAACGCACATTTTTTATAATTTCCCAACAAATGATTATCATTAACGCCGCCAATCTCACCTTAAACCTTTCTATAAGTAAACTACAATAAGACACACTGTACACGCAGTGTACTTTAACAAAAGAAACATTCCTGCCACACAAATTTCCTCTTACAAAACCACTCTACAACAAAACTAAAGTGAATAGCAAAAAATCAATATAACCACAGAGCACAACATCTGAATTCTATCTAACTCCTCCTAAGGACGAGCTAAGTCGCTACTTGCTCGTGTCTTGTAGTCGCGAGAGATTCATGCACACAGACTTGCGCACTCTTTGATTTTTTGGAGAAGATTGGCCCCTTCCATTTATTTGAACTGTCTTTGGTGTTGGTTGCATGTTTCTGCACCAGAGAAGGCGGGCTTCCAACCGACGTCGGGGCGTGCTTCTTTATTTTGTTTTGTTTATTGTTATTTTCTGTTTGTTTCTTTTGTTTTGGGTTTTTGTGGGAATTTTAAAGTAGCCTAGTACTAGGTTGAAATTATAATTAGGGCTACATAGGCCCTCAGTGGTAGTCAGCAGATAGCCGGTAAAATAGTCCCAAATTAACCCTTCTCCTAACAGTGTCATAGAGCGTTTACGCTTCAAACTAGGGGCACTATAACAGATCATTAACCTCTTCATAGAGGGTAAGTTCAATGCCCACTAACATGCTTGGAAAACCTGTAATGGAAAATAATACCCAATTTTAACGCTATATCCTTCTGCGGTGTTTAATTTCCCCCTAGAGCCACCTGGCAAATCTTCTACAAAATCCATTTTGACCACGTTCCAACCCTCAACACATATCTGGCGGTTAATTACTTTCTGGCAGTCGCCACGGACGACCACAGAATTTTAAAAGGTTCTCAACAAATGTCTACTAACTCAACCTCACCACAACTTAAACAAAAATAAACCTACACAAACTGCGAGAAAGCCAAGTGAACTAAATTCGCAACCTAAAATAAAATTCAACCAATCTAACTCCACACTTGAACAACTCCCTTCTACCTACTCCTTTCGCTCTTTACAAACACAATCCACCAGACAAACAAGAAATAAATGACCGAAGGATAGGAATTGTTTCATCCAACTACCACAGCTCAAATCAAAATTTCTTAAAAGAATGAAACCTAATGTGAAAAATCAAACCATCACTACCCAATAAACATGAACAAATCTACGACTTCAACAGAAGAATGAATGCTCTTAACTGCACCAAAGAACAAGGGAATTAAAATCATCATATTCCTGAACCCCTATTCCAAAATAAGCCAATATCAGCCATCCGCCAAAAAGAAAAATACTCCCAACCTATGAAAATCACACACAGAATCCACGTATTAACCTTCACTTCTCCGCGCAAAACACCGATCTTATCATAAAATCACTTAAACCCTCGCCCTGATTAAATTTCAAACAATTATGTATATATCAAACTTGAGTCAACAGCTAGGTCAATACTCACGGAAGTTTTTCAAAAAAATAACATCAGTTTTCATCCACCCCTGTTTACTCAAAATCATCCACTCTCCTGCAAACACGCAGGCATCGTCCCCAAACTCCTACTAAACTATTCCAGTAATATCCTAACTCCTACAGACCTATCTTGCTCTCCTCTTTTATCACTAAAAAATTAGAAAAAAAATCCATCACACCCCTTCTCAAACATATAACACATCTTATATAAATAACACTCCACAACCACAGTACTTTTCAACCTAACATCTCACATCTTGAAAGCATTAACTACCCTTTCCATTTAGCTCTTTGGTCAGTTATGGCCACACTAGAACTAGCATAGCCTTAGTTACTGTCTCACGCATATTCTCATAAGATTACTAGACATCAACTACCACACCATCGAAGGTAATGGATAGCAACCTTTTTCTTGAATAAACATTGTAAGTACGTCAACTCAGGGCTCGATCTAAGGTTAAAATGCTTCCCATCGTGATAGCCAAACTGAGATCCTCTCCCAAATCCCCTTCAACCTCTTCGTGCATGGCATATACCTCCTCACTAACCTCCACACTAATCAGTCCGTCTATCATCTACGTAGATGATCTATCAAACACATTGAAATCTATTTTGGTACGAATAACCTACAAAAATCTAAAGATGTAGCTTAAACGCGTCCAAAGGTACTTTGTGCTAAAGAAAATATACATCCCACCTTAAAATCAGCAATCACACACTTTACCACACAACATCAGAACTGCAACAACTACCCATGCTGGCACCTCACGTAATCAATATCTAACCATCCCTAAGCCACATCGAACCAGAACATTATAATACACATACGTATAGAATCGCTTTGCCTGCATTACACTCTAAAGCAACAGTAGTATAACCTATTCGCCTGCGATCAGGAAAGCTCCTTACCTGCAAGAAACTTTTATTTCCACTACACAACCACAGCACACACTTGCACTGAAATTAGAAGTATCTCCAGGAGAAGGAGGCGCTTAGTTTCTTTAACTCTATATTTACACTTAATTATATATATATATTATATACGCCTCTAAATTCTGGATTGACTGATGACTTACTACACTCGTCTAAATGTAAGATGCTTACCACATAATTTAATAACACCGAAATAGTTACCAATAAAAGCCGTTAGAATGGGCTCCCGACCACTTAACCGACAACGGTAGAATTAATAGATTCAAGCGAGTATAATATACCGGGTATAGAATAAATCGTTAATAGTAGAGCGTAGACAACCGAATGATACAAACACGATCAATAAAGTGGAAGCTCTTCTAAAACTTTTATTCTTGTCCCATCGTAAAAGGGAAAAAAGAAAAATGAAACAGGAAAAAATGTCACTGTGTTTATCTTAGCGAAATCCTTAGGTAACTAAAATGTTGCATAAATTTGCTACATTCACCTCATGAATACACAACAGTTCAAACCCATTATATCCTCACTGAATCTTCCATCAACATGAAATCACTGCCAAATTCATAATATTCTGACTCCACTTGACCGTCTCAAATCGCTTTTAACACTTATCCATAACTCATGTGTTACATTTTGTCACAATTTCCCAAATAATTTAATTCATATTTGCAACTAATATAGCTTTTAGGACGTGGAAACAATATGATGGCAATGTGGCTATGACCTATGGAATAATAATAGTTTGAAAAAATCTTCATTACAATATTACTTTGCCTATCAAGGAAATACTTAAAATTCACTAGAATCTCTTTTCTGTTACATTTTGTTACTCTACATTTTGGACCTCTTGCGCTTGCCAATCAATCACAACGGAACCTGTAGTACATGGCTTGATGCACAAAAACGGCAAAAAAATAACAATCCAGTTATTTCGTAGTGAAAACAAGGAAAGAAGGTACCCTAGGAGACCTTACGGTCCATTCAAGGAGGGTACCTTTGGACTAGCAATCGAGCAGGCACATGGCTGCTCAATTGTTTTGCGTCCCTCACTGGCCACTTTTCAAGACCTTGTCTAGTCTTGACTTGAACTGGTCAACAGATTTACTGTTGACAACTTCCACTGGAAGTGCGTTCCACATACCACAGATACTGTAAGTGAAACAATTTCCACATAGATTGCGGTTGTAACGCTTCAGTTCAAGTTTGAAGCCGTGATTGCGCGTTCTGTTCTCAGTCAGTGTTAAAATATTCCGGTTGTCAACATTGTCGAACCCTCGAAGTATTTTGAGAACTTCGATGAGCTGACTACGCAGTCTACGGGTTTCCAGCAAGAACAGATCTAATTCCCTTAGTCTATCCTCATAACTTTTATATCGGATAGAGGGAATCAGCTTGGTTGCCCTGGCTTGTACGCGTTCCAATCTCGCGATGTCCTTTCCCAATGAAGGACTCCAAAATTGTACGGCATACTCCAGGTGCGGTCGGACAAGTGAGTTGTACAGGCACAGTACAATCTCCTGGTTTCGATAAGCAAACTGGCGCTTAATATAGCCTAGCATCCTTTGGGCCTTTTTCTCCGCCTTAATGCACTGTTTCGAGAACTTGAGGTCACTAGTGATTGTTATACCTAAGTCCTTCTCAGTGTCGGTAGATTCAATAGCAGTGCCCTGAAGAATAAACTGAGATTGGGGGTTTCTGTGGCCGATATGCATCACTTTGCATTTCCTCACGTTAAAAGGTCATTTGCCACGTCTCCGACAACCCCCCAATCTTTCCAAGATCTTCCTGCAGGCGGGCAGTATTTCCACCTTTTGCAACGTTCATACCAAGCTTGGTATCGTCGGCAAATTTCGAAATCTTGGCAACCATGTCACCATCCATGTCGTTGACGTAGATGATGAGTAGTTGTGGTCCCAGCCGGCTACCTTTCCGTCTATGCCCAGCGCTCGCACTTTCAGGATTAGGTGGCGGTGTGGTACCTTATCAAAGGCTTTCTGAAAGTCTAGGTAGACAACATCCTCCGCCTTGTCCCGATCGTGCTTACTGAAAACGAAGTGAAAGAATTCCACAAGGTTCTTCAGGCATGACCGTTGCCTTCGAAAGCCGTGCTGGGAACTCCTCAGTAGCAGGGTTGACCCTAAATACGACGTCACTTTGTTCACCATGATGCTTTCCATGAGTTTACCGACTATTGAAGTCAGACTGATAGGTTGGTAGTTCGAAGGTTGGTTACGGTCTCCTTTCTTGGAGATAGGAGTCACTTCCGCAACACGCCAGTCTTTAGGAATTCATCCGGTCCGGATTAACATGTTAAAGATAGCGCACAGATGTCATGATACTTCCTCGCACACTTTCTTCAACACCTTGGATAGAAACCCCTCCGGTTCAGGGGACTTATTCGTCTTTAGGTCAGCAATCTTTTTCTTTATTTCTCCTTCGGTAAAGTTCATTGCCTCCAGCTTTTCCCCCAAGTAGGAATCCGTCGGCTGGGGAATGGGACCACACTCTTCAGTAAACACTGAAGAGAAGTAGTCGTTGAGGAGGTTAGCATTTTCTGCATCTGAATGCTTTAATGTCCCCTCCTCATTCCTCAAAGGGCCAATCGTTCGATGGATTGGTTTACGGCTGTTCACATATCAAAAAAACTCCTTGGAATTTTCTTTAAAGAGTCTCGCCACTCGGAGTTCCTCAGACCGCTTAGCCACCCTTATACTGGAATTCACTCTCCTGGCTAGCCTCTGGTATTTGTCAAAGTCATCCGAGATCTTCGATGGCCGGTACACATTTCTTTTCTCCCTAAGCAGTTGCCCGATTTCTCGATTAAACCGCTCTGGTTGAACAGAGGACCGACGGGGCATTTCAGAAGGATGAAACGCGATTAAGGACTCATGAATGTGGTTTTGAAACTGTTTCAAGAGTCATCAACAGCTTCGCACTCTTCTAGCCTCGCGTCAGTCAGTCCCGCGCGTAGACCTGCAAAGTCTGCTCTTCTCAAATCCAGTTTCCTTGGTTTACTAGTTGCAGGCTCTGCCTTGGGGACTTTGATTACAAATCTAATTAGTCGGTGGTCACTGCCACCGAGCTCTTTACCAACAGAGAGGTCTTCAACGATGTCATCCTCAGAGGTGAAAACCAAGGCGAGGATATTGTCTCCTTTCGTTGGCTCTCTCACCCATTGAGTCAGGAACTCGTTGTTCGTGAACTCCAGGAGTAGTGCGTTCTCGCCACAGGGTTTTCTGGTTTCCCAGTCAACTTGTGTGTTGAAATCACCCATGACGATACACACTCTGTCTTCGACAAGTTCTCCTAGTAGCTGGTACAAATCTCTGTCCTTTTCAACGAGTTGGCCAGGAGGTCTATAAAGCACCAGGGTCCTGTATTTGGCAGGACCTATCTCTAGGTCAACACCTAGTAGTTCATGGTCGGATACGATGTTTCAATCCGTCGAGTTGAGAGTATCCTTGACATACAACATCACACCGCCACCCTCTCTGTCTGGCCTATCTTTCTGGAAGAGCTGGTAACCGGGAATCTTGAATTCACCTTCAAAATCTCGGCTTAAGGTTTTAATCCACGTCTCTGTTATGGCCACCATCTCAGGTTCCTCTGTTGCTACGAGGCCACGGAGCTCAAGAAACTTATTCCTGATTGACCTCGCGTTGAACAGAAGAACTTTTAGGAAGTCCCCCAGTGTAGGACTCCCTACGCTCTTCCGTTTCCTGGCTTTTTTTGTGTGGCAGTACCCCTCTTTGCAACATCTAAGAACGTCGTTCCAGGAGTTACACGGGCATACTGTCTTATGTCCGCCTTCACTCTGGGTCGGACGATCCTCTGCGTCTGCTCTACGACATCCTGGATTAAGTTAAAGAGTACAGCCTTTCCCTTGAATGAAAGGTGCACTCCGTCCCTTTGATAAAGGTCGTTTCGACCGTAAAAGGTGCGGTAAGGGTCCAGAAAGAAGACTCATTCCGCAGTACAGAGGTCAGACAGGCGCTGATTCAGGGTCACGTTGTTTGAGTGAGCTGTCCCGATAGGACCTCTTCTTGGGACCATCCCTATAACGACCCGTTTGTGAGTTCTCATTCCGCAGTCGTCCACGACTCCCATGACTGTGTTGAGAATTTTCTCGCTAGGGCCTACTTTGCCTCCTCGGAGGTAGAGGTCATTCCCACTCACCATCAGGGCAACGACTGAATTCTCGGAGATCTGAGATTTCTCAGCCTCTATCCTGATGTGGGGGTTTCCCCGTCCTGGCTGGCAGCATACCTCCACACTAGTGCGAAGGCGGGCCGCTAGCAGGGGCTGCAAACCTTGTGCTTGGGAATCGCCCACAAGGGTAACCCTCGGACATTTCCGTGCAGAGGTTTGAGGCTTTCCTTGTGGAAGCGAACTCTCGGTTCCCTCTTTCTTCTCCATCTTATTTTTCTTCTTCTTTTTCTTATACATCTTTTCCCCCCTATCTTCCTTTGTTACATACTCTTTTGTTTTCTCTTTTCTTCCTCTGCTTCAACTTTCTCTTTTTCAGCTTCTATTTTATCTTTTGTTTCAACTTTCTCTTCTTCCTGTCATGAAGCGTGCATAGTGTATAGTTTCTTCTGTAGAAAATATTCTTTAGCAACTTGTGTGTGATAAAAGTCATAATGAAGATGAATTCAAAGCTATTTCCTGTTAAGGGAATACTAACCGATAGAAGAAGAGACCAGTTGTGATAGAATGACTCTCGAAAAGGAGAAAGGCAAGATGAAGAAAGACAGATACATAAGCTTCCAATCTTTGAAAAAACATCTAGTGAGGAAGTTTAATCCGAGGATCGAGAAAGACGCCTAAGAATGTATACTAGATGGAACGCAAATGGAGGGTAGCTTATGCCTAATTTCCTCTACTCCATTTTTATCACGTAGACAAAGCAGAACTAAGTGCACACATAAACCTCGAACTTTAGCTAGCCCAGACAATGAAAAAGAAGCATTCACTCTTTTTATTACAAATCACATGTTTTTACCTTTTCAGAGATATACAAACCGAAAAGTGAGAGACATTACTCAAAAGCTGAAAACTAATGCAAAGGTTGTGTACAATTACATGTTGGAATATAAAGTAATGGATATTCAAGCGTGTCTCGGGCTCATTTCATATGCAGGAGTTGATGAACATAATTTTACAACTATTGATGATTTATGGAATTCAGTTGATGCGAGTCCAATTTATCAAGCTGTAATGTCAAAGGAACGTTTTCGTTATTTCCTAAGAGCAATAAGTTTTGATAATTACAAAAATCGTCAGGAATTCCTGCAAGAAGATAGGTTAGCTGTAATCAGCGAGATCTGGAATCCCTTTAAAGGAAGTTTTTCTCAATTTTATATTACTGATGATACACTAACTGTGGATGAACAACTAATTAGCTATCGAGAACGAATTCCGGGAAGGACCAACATTTTAACAACACCAAGAAAATATGGGCTGAAAATCTTTCGGTTATGTGAAACAAAGATTGGGTATGCGCTGAATGCAAAGATTTACACTGGGAAGAAAAGAGAAGGAGTACATGGTAAATTGCAAAGGATTTTTTGTTTGAATTATTCACTACGACAAAAAAACCTGGCCTTCAGATCGTCACATACAACTTCTTTACATTGCATGATTTAGCTGTTGCATTATTAGAAAAGAATCTTACTTTGTTGAGAACAATCAGGTCAAACAGGAAAGCGATTCCTCAACCCCTAAGGCAGATTAAAAGACCAGTACAATCAAGTGTGTTTGCTTAGGATCATCAAAGTAACATCATAGTTTCTTATATTCTGAAGAAAAACAAGAATATTATTATACTTAGTTCTTCTTATGGGGGATAAGTGTTTGCCTGAGAACGCTAATAAGCCTGCTTCGATTTTAGATTACAATCTCGGAAACAAAGGAGTTGACCAATTCGATGAAAACGTAGAAGAATTCACATGCGGAAAGAAAACCATTCGCTTGCCTCTGCTATTTTGCCACAAATAAATTCCAAATACTAAAGGAAGGTATTCATCAAAATCTTGGCAAAAATGCTTGTAAGACCAAGTGCAGAAGCCCAATTTCAAAAGGAAAATCAAAGAATTCCCCCCAAATCAAGAGAAGACGCGGAGCTTTAATAAATTTCTCCCAAACCATTTACAAGCAGTTAATGCGGAACAAACAATTTCTACAGATTAGAAGGTGTAAGGTATGCAAAAAGGTGTGCAAGGTCTCTTGTGACGAATGTAACAGAATATTTGCCCAGCACACAGGAAATTGATAAAAAGTACGAAATGACCTCTGCTACTGCAAAATCACTTGTAAAAGCGGAAATAGTTAAATATATAATGTATATTTTTTTATGGAAACAATAAATAAATATATGTATATTCTGTATGGAAACAAGCCTGTTACAAAATGTTACATATGAATCATGGCCCTATAACTTCTCAAAAACCTTTGGAAAAAAAAATTGGCGGGAGCCTCCTTCTTGATCGCAACCATGTTTACTCGTGATTCTAAACGATAAAGCCTTTCTTCCTTTAGTGAGATTGTCGACCATGAGCTGTAATGGAGACTCTTTACTATCAAATACAGTTTAATAAAGCCATCCTTCTAACAAATAACACGATATATTCCATTGTTCAAGGAGGTGTAAGGGCAAATATTTTGAAAGTGTTGGCACCACATATACACTCAATCAAATACGTTCTCAACGTATTAGCGACTCGTAATGGCTATGGATTAATTAACTAAATCGGGCTTATTTAGGAGTATTCCATGTTTATTGGTTTTGTACTGTTGAAATAATTTCACATTAGAATCCTTGTTAAGATTTTAATGGGAACATTAATACTTCATACTCATAACTAGATTTAAATCATCCTGGAAGAATCCACGTTGAAATATGGTGGCAGGATACCTCTTCGAACCTAATGTAGATGAATAAAATGATAGATGAGAAGAATAGAGTAAAATTCTGAATTAGGTTATGGCTAAATGTGGTTTGATTGGCAAAATTGGTCGATTATACAAAAAAAAATCCTATCAAGGTATGGTAAAGTGTACAGAAATATACGCACACAGGCTCTAAGGTTGGTTCAGCAAGTCAACAAAGGTTATTGTTCTAAGAGTGCGAGTTGAATAGTTAGCTGCAGCTGCGAGACCAAGGAATATCCCAAACACAACGACAAAAATAGATTTTAATATACACTATATAAAGGGTACACAATAAATATATATATATATATATATATATATATATATATATATATATATATTCATATATATATATATATATATATATATTCATATATATATATATATATATATAAACGAATAAGACGGAATTAGGCTCCAAATACTGATTAGATAACGAGAGTTAAGAAATGATTATAATGGGAGATTTGGGGTGGTGAGATATTTAGTTCCTTTGAACCTCGAGAGTAAAGCTTGGCAACATTGAGGGGAGGAGTCTTGCTGATCTTGATTACTCACAGGTGTAAACGGGAATCCGAAGAAGGTGATGCTACGTTCTCCGTGGCCTACGACAGTCATTATACACTTCTCGGGCCAGAGCGTCGTTCAAGCGAATCTCCGTTCGGGGAACCGTCGTCTAAGCGAATCTGCGGGTAATCCTTGAGAGGGCGCATATATACCCGGAGGTCTCCAAAACAGGGAGAAAGAGAGAGAACTTTTCGACCCTTCTCTATAGGCCGGGACAACAGAGCGTGTCCTTATGGGAAGTCTAAGAGGCAGGGATTAGCAAGTCTGAAAGAACGGCCTAGTGACTGGAGCCATAAAAGTTATCTCGGTGGGATAAAAAAGGGCAATTGGCAAACCTATAAATTGACGAATAATCTCCCGACTCGGGGTGAGGGAAGATTAAGACGGCAGGAAGATAGCCTTAATTCACAGCGTCATGCCTCGGAGTGAATTTCTTAGTGGCCGGGCGGAAAATCCCAAAAGGGTTAAGTCAGGGGGGGGGGAGTAACGGCTCGCTTTCTCTCCCGAAGTAATATCTTAGGGGGAGAAATTATTTCTATTTTAGGGGATCCCTCTACACTCTTCTCTATCCAAAGACATTTTACAGCAAAGAAAAATTGGGGCCAAAAAAATTTCTACAACTTATTTCATCAAGAGGAGAACTAAAACAGCTACAATTTTAACGTTTAGCAAAAAAAAAAAAAATACAACACTACACAAGATTTACGCATGTATAACCACAGAGGACTTAATCTATACATACGCACACACAACATAAGCACAACCCCCCAAAAAAGAAACTAGTATTTACAAATGAGTCAAACACCAATTATCCTATACACTCAGGTTGTTGGAGAGGGGTGTTAGATTGGATACATACTCAAGCTATCAGCTAGGCAGTTATCGGTGCCTTTAACATACATGAGTAGTAGGCTCAAACGCATTAAACGGCAATTTTGGCTATTATAGTTTTTTAGGTAAGCCAGGGGTTTGTGATGAATTTCGACAATAAATTCTTTACCTTTGAGATACATTCTTAATTTATGAATAGACCACATATGGCTAAAGCTTCAAAATCCATGATGGCATACGCATTTTCGCGAAGGGACAGCTTCCTACTAGCATATACTACAGGATATGCTCTAGGTAATGCAATCAATTTTTAATTCCAATCTTTGTATCAAAATGATCCAAGTCGACTGAACGGAAATCCTCAAAATGAAGATTTTTACCTTGATCTTTGATTTTTTTTAATATTTATTTGGTACTGCAGCGTTTGGTTAAGTAAACACTCTCATATTTCATCTTTATTATCAAGGTATACAGGTAAAATCTCTTGGGGTTCCCTCGAGTCATGGTTTTACAGATTATGTTGATTGAGAGCTTTCTTAGACGTTGATGTGTAGGCTGGCACTTTCTTGGATTGATTGTGTTGTGTGAATAAAACTCTGTCTCTCCAAAGTGCCAAAGTAAATATGACATTGAATGGTGTGAAGATGCCAGGTCTCACCATATGGAGTTAACAGGGATTGCTGGCTGCGCCAATATCAAAAGGAATTGCGTTCGTTTAAAAATGATTCTAGCTCTACTTAAATAGAATCTTGCCATGGAGAAATACCGTATTGCTTGTTAAATTAGAAAAAAAAACTACTACCTTGACCACCTGCTTAAGAAATACTTAATTTAAACGGCATAATTAGTCTTTTTTTGAAAAATCGAGTATTCTATACGTATGTAATTTAAAGAAAACCGTTTCGTGATTCTATCATCAAAATTAAATATCATTAAGCAAATATCTAACTACCTCCACAAGAAGCAATGCGGAAATACCCTGACAAATTTGTACCTTTTTGAGTACAGGTACACTACTGCATCTAAAAATTTATTCGTGGAAGATTTAAAATATATTTTACCCAACCCAGCTAACAAGGTTTAGTCCATTATCACATAACCCGTTAAAACAAGAGTAGATTATGAGGGTGTTCAGGATCGAGATACAATGTAACTTTTATTATAAGATACACTTTAAGTTTCCTACTTCTTCGTATTATCTGTAACTCGAATACAGTTTTTAATTTTGTCTTAAATCCTATAGAATTTCGGATAATGAAAAGCACAACCCCAACTCTGTGCCTTTCTTCTTGATATTTTAGTTAAATTTCCAATTTAACAAATTCGTTTTCCCCCTCATATTCCCTTAAACTTAAATTCATATAAAGTTGCGATTTCCATCCATGAAAAAGGATCGGTTTGGAGTTTTACTTTTCATAGAAACGTTAATTATTTGCATATTAAAAGCATACTTACAAGTTGGAAAATAAAAAGTACCTTTTTGCTCAAGCAGTCCACTGCATTAGACTTACTTGGTTCAGAAGAGAATGCGGGGGGGATTTGCATTTTGGGATATACCCAGATCAACGGATTTGGCGAGTTTGCGAAACACTTTAGAAGAATAAATTTATCTAAGTTAAATTGATGGTTCTTCCATAATTGCTTCTGTAATCCTGTAGAGAATAAAAATAGAGAATCAAAATATCGTATTGCTTGTTAAATTAGAGAAAGATACTGCCTTAACCACCTTCTTAAGAAATACTTAATTTAAATGGCATAATTAATGTTAGAAAAATCGAGTATTCTATTTCGAGGCGGGTGCTTTCCTAATTTAGAAACGCATTCTATATTATAATTAATAAATATTCTTTAAAAATTGCATACATCGCATTGATATAGGGAAGACTTCCACCAGGTCGATCATCTTCATTTAAATAGGAAACGCCTAAAAAATTTCCGTTCTAAAATTCGAGTTATCACCTATTTAGTATTTTATTTCATGACCCGCTTTTATTTTAAAACGAATACCATTGGTATCGCTCTTGCTTATATGTTCTTCAAAAGAGACACCTTTCCAATTTTCTTCATTTGTTATAATCAAATAAAAAATATTTTCGCTTAAAAATTGATTAATAGCTTTTTATCGTTATCAACTCTTTCATCCTCAAATTCTTTTTTTAACATTTGAAAAGGTAAAGTGATGATATATAACTTTTTAGAATGACAGAACAATAATTAAAAGAATTTACCAAACGTACAAAACATGAGCAATATATTCGGGGATAGATGAGTATTTATTATTAAATTTTAAGGAGTCAATAATTCGCAGGAAAAATAATAGTACGACTAATAAAAATACAAGACAAACTAGAGAACACAAGCGAAAAACAAACTACAACTAACAGCCTGTATGATGGGTGATCATTATTCATCATCAAATTTTAATTGATTAAATATTTGATAATTAAATTAGTTTAAATAAGAAAAAATGAACATTCAGAAAACAAGATAAGTTTTAAATGATCAATTTTTAACCAGGGACTGGATTTTCAAAAGAGAGTGAGTAAAGGCTCTTGTTCCCATTTAAATGGCGGCCGGGGTAAGAAATTCTTAGGCGTGAAGATTGTGGGCAACATGCAACACATCGTCCCGTTAAACCCTCTTAATGTCAACGACCCCCTCATGAGTAATTGATTCCTCATGATTAACTAAAGAGTCAACTCCATCATACCGTTATTTCACATCCATCACCCGCCGGAGAGCAGCGTTTGACCTCAAACAGCCAGGAAGGAGTTCAGCGATCAGGACACAAGAGAAAATAGATTATTATTTTAATTCAAGTCCCGAAGGGATTTTAAATGGAACTTCCTCGTTTGTAATGTAAAAATGGTGGGTATATGTGCGAAAGTCCTCTTCTATTTCAAGTTAATGGTGAATTTAAACGTTCCTAATTAATTATCGGTCAAAGCAAACTATATAAAGATTGAATTATGATTCAAATAAAGATAAAATAAATGGTCTCAGGGTTATACAGTTTCATCACTATCAAATTCTAGCAAACAGAAGACCAGTGTCTAGTCGCTTGCTCACTCATCCCCCATCACCTAAACTTTCAAAAATTGGACGACGCATTATTCCAACCTTGCTGTCTAAATAAAATACATGTCTACCCAATTCGAGTCATGTCACCTATCCAATATTTTAAAGACAAATAAATTGGTTGCACAGATTTAGTTTATTCAGTGAAAGTGAATTGAGATGTTCACGCTTACTTCGTATGATCTACTTTTATAATTTCGTAAATTAATTACCTTCCATTATTAGAATTCACTTTTTACATAATCCAAATAAGGTTTTACAAATACTTTGAATAAGTTGGAAAAATAAAATTCTATATAAACTCAAACTGTTTAGCTATATCTCTTAAAACACCATATCCCTTTTGCATCGCTCAACTGGATTTTTTCGAAAACTTCACATTATGTATTTGTGCTAAAATTATTTAAATATATTAACAAAATAAACACTTCTATTGAATAATAGCCATGATGAAATAGATTTCATACCCTAACACAATATAAGGTGTCTTTTTATTTATTAAGAGTTGTGAGTGTATAACGCTGCAAAGGACCGTTAGGCAATCCAGATAAACTATATCCACAGCCCTACATATATTAGTTAAAATTTATATTATTGTGTGAAAAAGATTTTAAGCTAAGTACCTGTAGATACTCAACGATTTTATCTCATACATTGTCCTAAAGTTGATCCAAGGATCACAGTAATGAACAAAGGCCTATTAGTTTACAAGAAATCTTGAAAGCCTTTTATTAAAATAGGCGCTACATTTGCCACTTTGAACTAAATAGAATCTATTCCATCGACAACAGAATTTGAAAATTGTACAAAAGTGGTTATTTGTGGTTATTTGAGGCTTCGCATATTTTCATTTTCCTAATAAAAAATCTAATTAGAATTTCGGTTAAATCAATATATGACGAAGTAGCGTTTTCTTCAAAGTTTATCAGGTATTTTAGAGGAGAGAGTAAGGTTAATTGTTAATTAGTTAATTTGTTAAATATCTAATGGAAGTTATCATAAAGAGTAAACGTTAATTATTATTTTATTAATATAAAACAATTCGAAAAAAATATTAAATTCACCTCAAATCTGCTTAAATTAAAAATAAAAAAAATCCAAATTAACAAAAGTATTTTGTTGAATTAACGATTGACGATTATCTGTGACTACCTGTCTTATTTTGTGTTTGTTAAGTTATTAGTATCTTCAACGGTAAAACCATTCCCATAAAGTGGTTTTAATTAGCTTCCCGGTTCGGAAACTTTTATTACTCATCTCAATTCCTCAAAGAATATCGAGACGGATTTTTGTACATTAATTTTAGGGAAAATGATTAGAGCCAATAGTATTTCGTATACTCGTGTCAAATATAAATACCACGAATAATTAAATAACTTCTCTTTGTTAAATCATTTCTAAATTTAATAAAAATGCATTGTTGACCATCTCCACCCCCCCCAAAGCTTGTATATGTAGCGACCCGCAAATTTCATTTTGTGGTTACACATCAGTAAAACCTTTTTTTACTTAACCGAAAGATCAAACCTGCAGATTCAACAGATATTGGCTAGTGAGTGTCTGTTCATGTTGTCAGTATTCACCTGTTTCAGTGACATGCCAGTCGTCGTTTAGTCAAACACGGATGTCACACCAAGCGATCGTCTATAAAAGACCTAATAATTTCCAGTATGTCTTTAAATATAAACGGTTATAAAGAAATCTTCCTAAGGAAACACACAGGGAGCAAATACAAATAGCCCGAATTCAAACCAAATGAGACCACCGTCAAAACGAGCCCCCACCCCTTTCCCGAATTAATCTCGATTCAAGCGGCCTACTTGGTAAATATCTCAATAGGGAAAGGGAAGACTAAGAGTTAGTTATCCAAAACGATATTTTAAACCGACGGATTTAAAAAATAATATTTCGTCAAAATATTAACTCCGATCATTTTTCATCGTGTGTAAGCTCATCACTGAGTGTAACGTAGTTCAATTCAGTTTTAAATCCCGCTGGATTACCATTTAGGTCACTTGTCAATTCACTTACATAATTCCTCAGCCTCTCAATTTTCTGTTTTGTCTATTTCATTCGAAGGATGAAGGCATCAAATTCAAAGTTAATTGTTAAACACAGAGATCTTTTCATTTTCATAACTGTTTTTTAGGAAGGTTCCACCAAGAGTTTTAAAGGAAGAATGCATCAAGAGGACAAAAATTACTGGCCATAAATATTGGCATCCATCAAAAATTTTAATAAACCTGTAATTGACACAAAAATTCTAATCTAATTTGGGATCATTCATTAATTATCCGTTTAAAAATACTAATAGAATTTGATAGCTAAAAGAAAAACTATAAATTTTTTCTCGTTTTTTCATCTTACAAATTAGCTTTTATGTAATTCCTGCCAAATAACTGTTAGATTTAATATATATAATTCCATCATGAATAACCTGAACAGGTGATCATATACTAAATTTTTTAGCAAATTTATTAACGTTTGTTTTCTAATTTTACGGAATCGGTAATTAAAAATTTCGAAATTGTGTATTCTTCAACTAGATTTAAAATCATTTTCATCTCTGATATTCATGCCTCTTAATGTTTAAAATCTATTTTATAAATAGAGAGCATAATAAATTTTGCCAGGAAATAATATCACTTAAAATTTTATAAAAAAAGCGTAAGCTCTGGCTCAGCAGAATGATGAGTTCAGAACTGTGACATTTGTCCAAACCAGCCGCCTTACTTCTTTATAAATTTTTACCAACCCGCCATACCATTGAAGATGAGGACGATTTGTTCAAGTTACAGAAATAAAATACTTGTGAAGAGATTGTAGTTGTCAAAAGATGTTATCGTGGTGTAAACAGAATGGGAATTAGGAAATCAAGATTAAAATAATGATGCTTGGATCGATCAGACCAAGTTAGAAAATTTGGGTTCTAAACGGAGGGTGTTTGAAGAAGCTGAATTGTTGAAGGAGTTGATCTTCAGTATATTGTACGTACGGTGAAGTATGAAGGTATAGTAACAGATTCAAGCTATTATGGTGGCGATGCAGTGGAAGACTTTTATAAAATATCACAAAAATTACTTTAGCATATAGATATATTAATTTTTGAAGCAAAATTCTATCAAATTGGACACCGGTTTATTTACAATACTCCTTTATGTCAACAAAATGATCTTAGGTACACATACATATTGTGTTGTAGTCACAAGTAGGCACTAAATACATTTAGATTATTTAATTAATAAATATTAAATAGATGAGACAAATGTATTTATATACTAAATACAATTTTTAAAAATGTACTTAGATACATTTATAAATACATTTCAAATACATGATATATAATGACAATCGATAAGGACCATTGGTATCACAACCCAAAAATATTCATTAAAATGAAATTGTATATTATAATTATTAATGTAGGATTTGATGACAAGTGGACTTAGGTACTACAAAAAAAAATAGAAATTTCGATAGAATGGAATTTCACTTAGCTATTTATATCAGCATTACATATAAGTAATATCATTTGCTGAAATGTTTGGTCAGATAAAGACGTCCGTTTTAGAAATAAGGTCAATCTTCCAAGAGAGAAGAGCTGTTACACAGGAGCTGACGACGGAAGGGTTTTTGTTGTATTTAGCAAATAACTTTTTAATGTTAGGATAACTATCTAAACTTGGAAGTGTTTTATCTGAATCCTGAATGTATCTGAACAATTCTAAATCTCCGGTTGATCGTGTTTGAGTGGTTTGGTAAATCCAAAATAATCGTCACTGTCCTATACACCACTAGATGATTCAGTTTAACGTCCCTCTCCTAAATTCGCAACCAACGGAAAACATGACAAAACCATCCCTCATTTTCGTTAGACTAGAGCAAATTAAACACAACTACTTAAATTACATTTAATACTACTCAACTATCGCTTCAGCCAAGGTTTTATCTTCTACTTTCGCTCCTCCTACTTTCACAACATTCACTAATGATAAGACAAAAATATCCCTAAAAATATTTAGCCAAATTACATAGCAAAAACTGCACAACATATTACATACACACAATAACACAAACACTACAAAGAGTGTACAAGAGTTTACACAAAATTAATTGGCAGCCTACACCTACAAGTCAACAATGAATATTTCAATAACACTGGATTTTCATAAAGATCTTTTTGTTTACAATTGACTCCTTTCAAGATTAATAAAATGGTAGTGACATTTAAACTTACCAGGGTACATTGCTCACGATAGAAATTCAATGCCTATCTTGGATCAATATAAATAGCGTATATTACCATCTCTATTTTTTCGCATCTTTTGGGAATAGCAATAAAATTTAAAGTCTCGTATCAAATTATATTCATAGTCTTGCGACTGTACAGACCTAAGCTCTTTCAATAATTTCTCAATCATAAACGCAAAACTATGAAAATCATTATAGAATTCTTGAATGCAGTTATATTTAAATAAAGAATCTTATAATCAGATGTCGAATAGTCACCTCTTCTTTTTCCTATATATCGAAATATTCAATGCTACATATTCTTAGACTTCATTGAAATCACTATTATAAGAAAATATCATTTTTTTCATAATATGCAGTGTGTATCATTTAAGCTATCTATGCCCATACAGTAGAGTATTTTATTAATGTAATAAAGAATATCACTTAAACGGTCCACTCGGAATTCTGTCCTTCCAATCATACCCTCACAAAGCGGAAAATAAGCTTTGCTTGCAAATAGAAAATTGACTTGATCAGGCAGCAAATATTTCGAGAGTAGATGAATAGTACATAACATTTCCATTTTACTTAGA
Organism: Ceratothoa steindachneri; assembly: GCA_963969495.1. Classification (NCBI taxonomy): domain Eukaryota; kingdom Metazoa; phylum Arthropoda; class Malacostraca; order Isopoda; family Cymothoidae; genus Ceratothoa; species Ceratothoa steindachneri. Next base: position 49,033,834 of record OZ018335.1, on the reverse strand, counting down.
CCTTAGAGTAATAAGTTAGTAAGCAGAATAACAATAATAGATGACTAAGAGGATCAATTGTGGGACGGAAGTGTGATTTGCTTTGGATGATGTGTCGTATAGAGAAGGGGTTAGATATCAAACTAACCGTTGCTTGAAAATGAAACATTTCTCTCTAAGTCAAAAAGAACATTTCCAGGAGATAATCAAGAGAAGAAAGATTATAAAATAGTGTGCTGTCGAATATACATAGTAATAGATTTTAGAAAGTCAAAAAAACTGAAAAAATGGGAAGAGCAAACTTATATGTTTCTACTGGGAAAAACAAGTTCCCAAAATTGCCCCAAGCTCCAAAGAAACCACGCATTATACTGAAACTAACACTTCATAAAAACAATACAGTATTTTCCTGTAATAATTTACATTACAGTACTGCCAATTTTACATAAAGATTTTCGGCTCTCTTTGCAGTGAAGCATCCCACCTACGAACCAGTATCATCCTTTTCGAAAATTGAATAAATAACTATAAACGTTTGAAATGAGGAATTAACTCACAATGAATTCGTGATCTGAGAAAGTGATTGGTGGTGAATAGGATCTTTAGAACAATAAAAACATAATTCTTTTTGATGAAAATAGCTGTTAACAGACATTTCGAACATTATTGGCACATTTTTCTCCAAAGTAAGAAAGAGCCTTTTTATTAGAGAATTTTTCGATAAACATTTCAAAATTGGGGTTTATTTACCAAAAGAGGCCTAAATTCTATAATTTAATAGTTTAAGCCCGTATTCCTGTACCGAGTTGATGACAAAGTTTAAATACTTCTAAAATCGCCTGCCATCTAAATATTAAAAGGCTGCCTTATGTTGTAAAATGATTTTGTTTTGTCCGCTTAATCCCTGTTTCCTTTTGGGGCAAGAATTAAAATCCTCTCTAAGTGAGAAATGTTTCATTCTGCTGAAGAAACTTTATTCAGCAAAACCTAAAAACAAATACAATTTCCAATATAATTTCTCTGTGCAATAAACTATATATAGACATACTTATTGTATTTATTTCTTTGGGGTATTTACAATGTGCTTAGAATTTATTGACATAGCTCATACAATCTTGTCAAATTTAATTGATATAAGAGCTGTAAAACCGAGGAAACGAACTACTTCCTAGTTTAGAAATCTTATATCGGTTCAGGTGGGATGGGTCGATTAGTGGATTGAAAATATTTTGGATACCATACGAGTGCATGTCGGTTGAAAACATCAAAAAGTAACTTTTGTTACTGAAAGCAAGCAGTACTTTCCCTGCTCTCAATAATTTGCACAAAAGTACAGCTAAGCTTATTATGTAATCACTTAAAAGAAAGATAGTTAATAATTTGACACTCCTGGTACTCAGCTTGGTTTTACTTCCGATGTCTGTTGACAAATATTGCTAGCTCTTGATTTAATGACACGGTTGAGTGATTTAATTTGCTCTTAATGCAGCTTCTTCTGTAGTAATCGATGTTTAGCAAAAGAATATTAGGCAGACATACCAATGCATTAGCCAAAACGAGAAGAATTTGTTCTAACTTTAATTTCATCCTTGTTTTAACTATTTTTCTAATATACTCATATATCATCTATTTAAGGAAATAGAAGTCAAAGAGGAATATCCCCTAAATTTGCTCCTTAGATTTCTTCCCTCTATCCGTTTTAAGTATCTAACTGCACGTGTAGTAAAGTGAGAGTACAAATAAGCGGAAAAGAAAGAAAGAACTGGAATATCCGCCAGCTGCCTTGCAGGTGCAGTTAATTAATGTAAGTTGAGCGCTTAAATCTTCAATCTCCCCGTGAAAACGCTAATCTTCATATTTTGAAGGCTGCTCGCCGAGTCTGACACCCATATCGTTGGAGGCCATTGAGACCAGGGTCGGGTGACAAACGCCAATCCGTCTAGGCGCCAAAAGTCTTCTGATAAACGTCTGTGACCTTTCAGCGATTAGGCATCAAAAATGGATGTCATATAAATACCTTGAGTTTTCGATTCTCTGGTTAGATTGAAAACTCTTCGCTTTTGGTTCAGATCATTGTGTCAGTTTCCTCAAGTTCCTCACTATTCAGTTATACCTCGAGATCGGATCTCTTTAGTGAAGCTATACTCTGGTTTGAGCAAGCCTCGAGTCATTTTCGTCCCTGAAGTAATTGCCGAGATTCCTCTTGTCTCATCTGGATCATCCCCCCTCCCCCTCAAGGATCACCAGTTTCACATGAGATTTTGTGCCGCGCTGCTGATGAGTCTAGATTTGCAGGTTGTACTTCTCTGGAGCAGAGATGCTATCGGTCGTCTTCAAGAAGGATGGTAAACTCGTCTTCTGGTCCCACCGCCCTCTTTTTTCTCGTCATCATGAGGATATTCGACCTGGGACCACGTCCATTGGCATTCTCCATTCCTCGCGCCGAACCGCTGAAGGATATTAACTCTAGGGCAGCGTCCACTGGCCTTCTTCCTTCCTATAACTGAACCCATTAAAGGTTAAAAGACCATTTGCTTTAATATCACGATATTCGACCCACTTTACGAAATTCAAATATCGTCTCTGTATAAATGATTTGTAATATTCCATTTAAAAGCTGATTAACGAGTAATTAACGTTCCTCGATTGTCCATTAATCAGTATTCTGTCAGAGTTGTCCTTTAATTAAATTGCCTTTATTTCCTGTATGTATATATATATATATATATATATATTAAGTAGTCACTCATTAAAAATTATATTTGAAGTTTTCATTCTTTAAATATATCTTTGAACTGCAACTTGGTAAACTCAGTTAAACGCTATCGTCCCCTCTATTAAATCGCACTCTTTTACCTTGTAACTATATTAGAGAATATATGTATGTATAACTGTATATATACATATTTCCTTGGTCTTTACGCCTTTCCTCCCAACCTATAGATACAAATATATATTTTTATATATATATATATATATATTGATATATATATATTATCTAGTGAGGTGATTTATTCCTTGACAATCTCCTTACAATTCTATACATAATTAATAAGTTCTTTACCCTTTATCGCGATTTTTCCCATTTAATTTGTTAAGATATTTTATGCTCGTTTAATGCTACCTAATATCAAACTTGTAACAGAGAATTGAGACAAACCTTTTTTTAGCTGTAGGATGCCGTATTATATTTCGAGCTAAACATTTATAATGTAAAAATGAAATTGAATTTATTTATAGAGTAATTTTTTGCGCATTATACTTAGGATTTGCTTCTTGGCTTTCAACTTAATAAATGAGGCTAGAGATTTTTTGCAAAATTTTGGAAAATTTTAATTGTAGTCAAACTTAATTTATGCACGGTGATTTCTTGTAAATTATACCTATATCTCAGCCATATTATAGGGAGAAATTTAATATATGTGAGGCCAAATAAAATTTGCGTTAACACGAGAACAGAAAATTAAAGAATATATATTTATATGAATAAGTTTGATTCCTATTTATTTTATACTATTTTAACGACTGTTGACGGAAGTCATTGCTAAACCAAAAACCGTGCCTGATGATTTCTAGAATTTTTCCTTAAGTAAACTAATATGATAAAATCGATTAAGATATATCCGCTAAATTTATATTTACAATGGTAATTTCAACTACTCTTGTGATAATGATACAAGTATTACTAAAATTAATAGCTCGGCTTTAAGAAAGCTTCACAAATCGTATACTTTTCATCTTCAGCAAAAAGACTTAATTTTAAGGTAACTTAAAGTAAGAAATAAATAAATGTACCAGATTAAGTAAAAAATATCCCATTAACTTAAAAAAACGCTTTTAATTCCGTCAGTTAAAATTTTATGGTAAGCAGAAAAAACAAGCAAGGAAGGAAATGCGTTGTCTAAAAGAGCATCACGATCAAGAGAAAATTACTTGAATAATTGTATTTCGTTTTGTAGTCAGAGATGACTCATTAGGAAGAAAGCCTAGAAAGAGGAACACAAAAAAGTGGACAATAGTTCTAACAATAAAGGGTTCTGTAGCAAACCATCTGGTAATGCTAGAAAAAATGTCAAGCAACGAATTCACAGTATGTAAATTGAGTTTCTAAGTCCAAATCCTTGAAACTCGATTCAATTAAATGGATGGCGACAAAAAATGCGAAGACACTATCTAAATTCAGCTTTGATAAACAAGTAAGCACACTTTTCTTGTCGAAGCGATAAATAGGTAGGTATAATTCAAAAGAAAATGATAGTTTTTTATCCATAACAAAACAGCGAAAATAATAATAAAAAAAATAAATAAAAGAGCAAAAACCCTAACAATTGCCATATGAAATGAGAGCATGGGACAAAAGCTTTATATCTATCTATCGATCTATCTATCCATCTACCTATATATATATATATATATATATATATATATATATATATATATATATATATATATATATATATATATGTATATATATACATATCGATAAATAACATTATTTTACTGAAAATCTATACACTAAAAAAAAACTAAATATCTCGAATTCGTATGTGACATGTTATCATTTGAAATTTATTCATAATAAAGTCTACATTTTCCACTTCAGGCTTCGTCTTATTGTCAAAGGAAAACACGTCAGGCTTCAGGAGGTGGCTATTGAATCAAATATATACGAATATATCAATTTATCATTATGAATTGAACGAAATATTAAAAAGATAAATAAATGATGCACAATTCATATATTCGGCTAAATACTTCCAATAAATATAATACAAGTAATGAACTAAATATAGGTTAACACATAGAAAAATATAATATAAGATGGCCCATTTTGTGGTTAATTTAGTGAATTTATAAAAGAAAACATCCTAAGTGCAAAGAGACGATTATTCAATTGGAGATGAGTGAAACCTGGTAATGAAATTATGAATGAAAATCGGTAATGAAAGTCTGAAAAAAAAACCTGAGTTCAAAGTAAAGATTATTTAAAAGAATATGAATTAAAACCGGCAATTAACCTAACGAATAATCATCAACATTAAAGAAACAAGGAGAGTGATATTCACCGAAGGATGCTCACTTCCATTCCATACATTTAGAAAAAAAATATGTTCATTCAAGTAAATTTATTAATGATAATTCTAAATCATGCATCACCAATGATTGTCTTCTATACATTTGAAAAATGTATCTCATTATACATAAATATTCATAAACACGATGAGATAAAAATGTCGAAGTGAGGGAAACAAATGATTACTTTGTCATCCTGTAATATTTCCAAATGGGGCACTAAGGTTGTTGTTAAAAGCGCTCTTGGGGTTACTAGAATTCAATTTGTTTGTTTATACGTGTGCAGTTGCAACACAGACTCTTTTATTTAACTCTTTCCCTTGACAGTTCAGAGAAGAATTAAAAGAGTATTGTACACTGAGTTTAGTATGAATAGAATTTTAATGCACGCAGCCATAAGTATATATTCATAATACATTCATATTTTATCAATACAAAATAGAGGAGATTAATCAATAGTCCAATTCCAAGCATGTTCACTTTTCTCTATGTCATTGATGCGTTACGAAAAGATTTTTTACACTCAGGGCAAGATTACTATGTTAATAATGAACTAAAAACCTATAATTTCTGAAAAGAGCCGAAAATAGGCATTTTCCCAATACTCTATCTAATAATAATATGCTAGAGTGACTAAATTTGGGACTTGGTCATGCTAATTGTTCTATATACATAAAAGGGGTGTGAGATTATGAATCTTCGAAGTTTCATTCTAGAACTAACTCTTTCCCTCTTAAAATTTTACTAAACCAATTATATCAGAATCAAAAAAATCTCTCCAAATCTAAAATTGGAGAAAGAAGAGCTTTCTTCCTGTACCGTGAAATTTAGTCCAGCATTGCCCTGAAGTCACCAATATCGATGAACTTGTCAGCAGGGGTACTCAAGAAGAGGTCACACAGGTCAGTTCAGATGTTTTACATTTTTATAGGATACATTTAAATCTATGGGCCATATAGGCATATGTGTAAAATGCAAGTTGTCTCGAAAATGCAGGCGCATGGAGATAATGCAGTCAGCATGATCCGATAACAGGATTACAAGCCAGGATCCAATAGAGATCCTGGCCATAAATCCATCTCCTGAAACTCTACCCTCTCTATTCGGTTTACCACAGCAGTAGAGGGTCAAACTAGCACCTGGTTATTATAGGCTGATATTCTTATGGAGTACAAATTTCCTGAGAACATCAATGTCAATGTACATTCTTGAAAATTCATGTGCAACTAGTGTGGAGTGTCGTTCTGTCCGATTGCTTCCGCAGTATCATATAATGTTCTGATGTTACAGAATGAAAGCTTTAGTCCTTATTCAAATTATGAGGTAGGTGTGTACTTTATAACCTTTGATATTATTAGACTTCGTTTTCCAACGGCCATTAACAGCAGCTAGTTAACTGATGAAAGAGAAGTCGAGTTTGGTTTGGGGAAATTTTATAGGGCTTTCTTCATGCAGATCAAGCAATGTTGTCCGTCGATAAGTTGTTTAATCAGTTAGGCTAAGGAAAAATAATATCCTGGAATTTAAATCCACATAACAGGAAGCATATACCTAAATTGCAAATAGGGAAGTTTAAAATGGAAGAATTCAATGGAATTTTCACATTCCATTTTCGCCTCTTTCGTGGGTAGCAGAGGTGCTTTTAGACATGGACGTGTGAATTGAGCCTGTGCAATGTGGGAGTCGTTTAAATTCATTGTGCAATATTAGCCTACTGCTGCTCCATTTACACCTGTAGTTCATCTGTGCTAATTTTAATGAACTTCATTCGATATTTTTACTTGGTAGTTGAAAATTAAACACTTTCTGCTAGTGTTGACATTATAAAATTGCATAAGCTCAAAAACGCTAGAAAAGGCCCTAGGATTAAAAATGTTGACTATATGTACTGTCAGAAATTTATTTACTGCTTAAGAAGTGTAAACGCACACAAGTGAGTACATTTACACTGGTTAGGAACACATGTAATATATAAAGCAATTACAGCCCTAGCAAGGCCAATATACCAGGTTTTTAAATCAGAGTTGTCCTTCTCTTGGGTTGGCTGCCAACTAAGAATAAAGGGCCCAGCTTTCCAAAACCAAATATACCCCTGGAACTTTGGGCTGCGTCAAGACGTAGCAAACTTTATGTAAGCAATAGGTACCAAAATGAAACTGTTGATAAGGACGCGGAAAAATAGAAGAAATCACAAGCTATGACGTCCATCCTAGCGAGATAGAGAGTGGCTGTAAACGGCATCGCGGAACCCGGTTTACACGGCCCAAAGAAAATAAACGCATTAACTTTATAGAAGACAAGGGATCTAAAGGCCTATCAGAAATGCACCAGAATTTATCCGGACGGTGCTAAATTATGAGGTATCCGCAAGAGGTTAAAGAACTACACACATAAAGGTATTTACAGTATTATTTACAAAAAAATGAAAATGAAATAAATTAACTGTTAAAACAATATACGGGGATCATCAAACAATAAGAAAAGTTGCGTATACAAAATTAAGTTCTATAAATAAATTGTTTAGAGCCAAAACGACCGCGCTGTTGAAGATGAAATAGGCTTCGCTACTCTGGTGACAGGTTTTCTCGGAATAACCTCCCTGTCTTACGTCTCTTACCCGAAGGCCTAAAGTTATATGAATAACACTTAATTAATTTAAAGGAGACCTAAGAAGAAAGAGATACTCCAAAATACCTGATACCAGAGCAGTGAAGCAATAACCCACGTCGGGAACCCAGGCGAAAGAGGCTCGGCGACGATGAGGGAATTCGACCTAAGTCGGCAGGGGTGAATGCGATGGCGGTCTTCGGCGAGGAGAAACCCAGATACAGGGATATCGTGGCTAAAGGCGTCGATACCACGTGGAACGATGATTTAAGGGCCCAAATAATCCGAGAGAAGGAATTCGAGATGACAGAATTCCCCAAGAGAGGAGATGGCGAGGTGACTGGGCGAGAACTTTCTCGTGGCCAGCGTGAACTACTTCCCAAAGGAGAACGCTTTCAAACGTAACTCAAAGAGCACAATTCGATTCAGCCGACAGAGGGGCAGCAACAAAGCTGGCAGGAATCAATGGCAAAAAATCCTCGCTGCACGAAGGAATCCAGTACGGGTCTCCAAAATTAACGTCAAAGTAAGTGACGGACAATGATTGAGTGGAGCAATCAGGCAGAATTCTCGCAACAGAATGACTTAAAAGGGCTCATGGCCACATTTATATCGTTCAGTCTGAAGGAGAAAAAGGTTAGTGGGGCACATAGGGAAAGAGGGGAAATTAGTCGCTTCCACTCCGCAAATTAGCCTGTTAAGTTACAGAAGTTTAGGCCAAAATGTTAGCCTCGAAGCCGGTCAACCTGCGATAAACACCATAAACTATGGTAAGAAAGGAAAATCATGAGAATCCGAGGGTCTACCCTTTACATTGGCCGTGCAACGATCACTACACCGGAAGATGATAGGCCCGAGTTAAATGCAAAGTTTAGAAAAAAATATCCGAAGACGCTTGCACAAATTTGGTTCGCTCAATTATGTTTTCCTTTACATTTTAGCATGCATTTACCTTGATAAGTTCTGTGGTTGTTTCACTTGTCTTAAAACATATCCTTGGGGGATGTTGTTTTTATATTTTTACATTTTTTTTAGAAAAATTAAAGATTACATCCCGTTTGAGACTTAAACGTTTGGATTAAAAATTATTCAATAAATTGTCATTTAATGAAAGGAGCATTGTATCAGAGAATAGAGGTCTACTTTATTAAAATAGAATGTTGTAATAAAGCAAGTCTATATAATTGATCTTAGAGGATTAAGTACACATATTATTATAAAATGAACTATAACGTCCATGAGAATTTGGTTAGGTAAGGCTAATTGTAAGAATTCTTTAATCCACTAGAAAAGTGTCTCGGAGTTTCTTAACCCTCTTCAGGTGCTCCACTCATATGAGTAGGATGCCAGTAATTTCTATTAAAAGGGAATTTCAAGAAGCCTCTAGTATGAGCTAGTTCTTTAAACTTTAACAGAAAACAGAAAATTATCGCATCTATTTGTTTAATTCGTTTTCTGTATATATATATATATATATATATATATATATATATATATATATATATATATATATATATATATATATATATATATATATATATTATAATATATATATATATATATATATATATATATATACACATATATATAAATATATATATATATATATATATATATATATATATATATATATATATATATATATATATATATATATATATATATATATATATATATATATATATATATATATATATATATATTGTTTTCAGGACGAAACCAATGACATTAAGAAAATAAAACATACTTTTGATTTTCGTTTATTTATTTGCACTTAATTTTGCATATAGTATTAGAAGTGCACTCATAAAGATCGTATAGTGATGCCAATATATGAAGCTGAGAAAAATCCGAGACAAAAGAATTGGTATTCGACACCACTTCGTGAACATTTGGGATCGCGGTCCTTTATAAGGAAAAAGCCTTGGATATTTTTGTTAATAATGAGACCAAGTCTAGAATTTTGTGGGTTTGGTGCACTTTCTACGATCATTTGCTAAATTTCAACATTAAAGCGGTTCCTTGCGTTGATTCCAAATATTTCTTTCTTCTTTGGAGAAATTATCAGTTATAAAGTTAGGTTAGGTTAGGAGTACTTTCTTAAAACCTTTTCTAACTTTTACCACTAATGAGGTTTCCAATCTTGAATCGAACTGTTTCTTTTTTGCATAATTCATTAGTTTTAAAGTTAGGTCGATTTAGGTTTCGTGGAGTTTCTCTGAACATTTTGTATATTTGGCTACTCGTGCAATTTCTCAAGCTGATTTTAAATATGTCTTAATCTTTGTAGAATTATTAATTTTAAAGTTAATTCAGTTAAGTATAGGTTTGAGTATCCTATTCTGACACAATTAAAGTGTATAACATTGATTTTAAAAGAAATTTTAAATATTTTAAGTTATTCTTTTAGATTAATAATTAAACTTTGGTGCAAAATCTTCTTAAATATGTCTGGATGTTGCTATTTTCTACGTCATACGAATTCATACAATGAATAGGTGACCACGCAAATTTAAAGAACCTTATATCTTTACCACTTTGACTGTGTCGATTATAATTCAAGGTTAGAGGTTTAAAAAAAATAATTAAATTATCCTCTACTCAAAACTTTATTTAACACATGTCAACATATATCTATTTGTCATATCGAGGAACTGACTTGGTATAGAGCAAGAGAGAAGGCAGAAGCCATATTTAGATCGGGACCAGTCAATTGCTGTTTCTGAAAGAGATCATATAGAGATCAGCAGCAGCCAAAGGGTTAAAGCGACTATGTGCTATTTTGCCACCCATGACATGTATCATTTAATGAAAGGCAAATTAAATAAACAATTATTATACAAAATGAAAAATCCAGGAAATGAAGGAAAATGGCGAAAGGTACTCCTTAGCTTAGGCAAAGATATATATATACTCAAGCTTCAAATTTAGTAGATTAGGCTAGCAGAAAAACAGACTTTATGTCAATTATTTATATCCAGAAAATAATGATTAACAAAAAATGCTGCATGACTTATTGAATGACTTGATAGATTTATAATCTTTTTATTTCCTTCTGAGAATTAAGACTGGTTACACTTTTGACAGAAAGTCGAGAAGCAAATGCTATTCCTTTGGGTCTTTTTCGAAACAAGACCGGCAGCAAATTAGATGTTTGAGGCTATCGAAAGCTTAAGGTGAGGCTATGGCGTTCGAGGCTTGTAGTATGAGGCTTGTAGGTTAGGTTAGCTTTATGAGAAAAAAACTAATGCAAACTTCTCGCAAAAAGTTTATCCAATCTGTTTAAGACTTCTTTCGACAAATTAAGCTCTGTATCATCCCTTTCCACAGTGGGTAAATGAAATAAAAGATTGCCTGAAAAGATAAATTTGATTCTTCGAAACATTTTGTTGCATTATTTTTCTTTCTCTAAATACGTTAATAATTTTTCTTGAAGAAAATGGTCTCCAAATGATGTTAGTGAAGCTACTTACTTTATTTCTACAGAATAAAAATATAATTGTTGAAAATTTTTTCGGTTATTTGGTTGAGGTACCTTATCCATATGCGTGCAACATTTTGTTACATCTTTTTTTATAATGGCGCACAAGCTCTTTATTTATACGTAAATTTACAGAACATTTGGAAATGCCTGGTTGAAATAGTATTTACGAAGTGGCAACCAACATTCATGAGATTTGGAAAAGACGTATAATTTTAGAGTTAGTACTGACTCAACCAAGTAAGGAGGAGTACCTGTAAAGAGATTGAACGATCAAAATATTTTTATCTCAGCTGAATGCTGAAGGAATCAGATTTGATGATGGTGAATCAGATAACGAATACGATTCATCTGAAGATAATATGTGTGAAGACAATATAGAATATCACCCAGAGGGCGAGGAGGATAATATCCGTTTTTCAGGGAGGTGGGCCTAACGGACAGCGATAACCCAAGTCCAAGCGAGGGTGAAGAAAACAATTCACCTCGGGCATCTGAAGAGGCTTCCAATGATGCCTTTGTAAGTACCCATTTCACCACAAAACGACGAGATTGTAACCTTTGTTTATTTTAAGCCTTAGAACCTTGTTTATCTAAGCTTTTTATCTGTTTATCACTGATAATAGGCTTCTGACCAATTTTGAAATCATCAGTAGACATAGATTGTTACAATTATTTAGAAGGGTTGCATTGTTCAGGAGCTCTTGAACAGTCTCTTTCCTCAGCGAGAATAACCCAACCCAACCTGTGGGTTACCTTTCATTTGGATGGGTCTACGGGAGCACAACCCCGAATGAAAGGACTCTGAGTGGGGTCGCACATTTGGTTGCTTTCGACAAGCAGAAGAATGTCCGGCAGACTTCTGCAACCTCTCACAGTCGATGGTCGTCCTGATTAACTCTTGCCACCATCAATTTTGTGTGAGGCTAAGCTGTGGGGATAGGCCCAGCGCAAGCCCTCCTCCACATTAATTCCCTTACTGCGCAAGGACAGCTTCACTCATCTTTCACCTTTTTCACATCTCTGATCTGTCTCACTCTCTCTTTCATTCGATTATCCCCTTCATACACTCATCCCTTCATACAATCTTCCCTTCATTAACCCTTTATCATCATACCCATTAATTCATCTCCATTTATTTTCATCAAGTGAAGCTTGAGTCATCTTCGTACCCGAAGGACAGCTATAACAACAACAATAGTAAGGTTAGGGATGTAAGGTGTGAAATTCCTAAAGATGTAAAGAAAACATACCCTTACATGTTTCCTTTTACAGTAAATGAAGTAAAAGCATGTCTAAGCTTCATCTTGTATGCAGGAGCCGATTAGAATAACTTTACGGCTCTTGATGACCTCTGGAATCCGGTTGATGGTATACTGATATATCAAATTCGCAGTGGATTTTTTCTTCATACCGTAATAATTGATAACTACGGAGATCGACAAACTCGATTACTCAATGATCCACTTGCTGCAATTAGCGAAGTATGGCATGAATTGAGTGAGAACCTCTGAGGATTTTACATACTGGAGGCATATTGACTTTAGATGAGCAGTTTCTTGATTACCGAGGAGGCATTCCAGGCCGTAATTATATAGCAACTAAACCAAGAAAATATGGTCTGAACATACTTTGGGTATGTGAAGCTGATACTAGATCTGCCCTAAATTATATGATCTACGCAGGTAAACTAGGAAATTCAGTACAGCGGGAACTTGGAAAAAATGTTGTCTTACAACTATGCAAGCCTTATAAAAAATTTTCTACCCATAAAAAACGATGGTTACACGAATACACGTGAAGTGTTTTTTTAAAAAAATAGCAAAATTGATTATCCGACCGACTGCCCAGAAGGAGTTTGAGACAAATAAACAAAGAATGCAGATGAGATCAAAAGAAGCTGCTGAATTTTAGGCTTTATCCCATCTACAACAATCTGTACTAATAGGGAGAAAAGTGCAAATCGTCTCGAGCGATGTAAAGTGTGCTCGAATTTATGTAGATCTAAATGTGACAAATGCCAGAAAGGCATCTGACCGTCTCACACTACAATAATGAACACATTTGTATGCCCAACATGCTAAAGATTCTTTGAAGTGGGCTAGGACTACTGTGGAAACTACTATTAAAAAAGAGAGTCCAACCATATACCGCAATGTCACTTGGAATGTAAGGCAAATGTTTAGGTGTGTGTAGTGCGTCTGTCAATGACCACATGCGTGTGTGTGTGCTATATACATAAATATATATATAATATCTGTGCCATATGCATATAAATATATATAGTGTGGAGAAGTATAAGGTCGAAGGGCGACCACATGCCCTTCTGGACCCACGTGGTCCCATATTCACTGCATGGAGCTTTGGAATGCGCGGCTGAACCAGGGTGAAGCTCCAGCCCACGACGCTTATCACTGCCCAGCTTTATTTCCTTAGGGACCAAATTCATCGTCTCCCATGGCCGCTTTTCAGCCAAAATTCCTGCCTTTCCGTCAAAGGTCCAAGTTCGTGGAACATTCTACGCCAACGTTATCTTAATTACCCCCCGAAGGAGTCACCGACTTTTCTACAAAATCGCATGTGTATAAAAAATGGAAACCAAACCACTGAAAAGCCACCTTGCTTAGCGTCTATATAATCCTTCGAGTGGGATTAGTAAGGGGCACTAATAGAATACCAGCTTAACCCTGCGTACGAGCTGCCGAACGCTCGCATCTGCGATCAGAGACAACGACAATTTCGATTCGAGGAAGAAGGCTAAATCGACATCAGTGAACTCTGCCATAGTCAATCGGCGAGTATCTGACGAGGATTCCTATCTGCGCTTGCCAAGTACGTGTGCTCCCTCATCTGGAGCGTGAGGTAACCTAACTCACCCCATCGCAGTTCTCGTATCCCGACTGTCCCTTTCCTGCAACGAGCACGTGAGAAATTATAACCGTTAGCGCCTGCAAATTGTTCTACAGTCTGGGTTACCCAATAGATCTATTCTTTGTATGCGCGCCCGGTTTAAAATTCCCTTTTAATCATCAACCTTATCCCAACCGCTTTAATCCCCTAATTAATACGCCTGTGTCTCGCGTAGGCATTTATCTTCGTCTGTGCGAACATTCCTTTAAGTCAATATCTGTGTATATGTACATATTATTTTTGTTGCTAGTAAATATATATTTTTGTCATTCTCTTTCTTATGCATTCCCGACGTGTACCAGCTTCCTGTTAATCATTGGCAAACCCTGCAAATTTGAAAATGAACCATACCCACTGAAGTCATAACAATTTCATCATTCTCTAACGGACTACAAGAAACTTCAGCCCAAATCGACAAAAGTACCTACGTATATATATATATATATATATATATATATATATATATATATATATATATATATATATAGAGAGAGAGAGAGAGAGAGAGAGAGAGAGAGAGAGAGAGAGAGAGAGAGACAGACAGACAGACAGAGAAAGAGAGAAAGTCTTGTCATTCCACGACAGTGTACATGTTTGTGAACGTGCGTATAGGCATTTATATATATATATATATATATATATATATATATATATATATATATATATATATATATATATATATATATATATATATATATGAAGACTTGTAGCAAAATGTTACGTGCATATGGATAAGGTTTAATCCAATACCAACGTCAACGCAAAGATGCTAATGGAAGTTTCATAATATGTCTATTTTTGCATAGTCGCTGTTATAACCTAACCTAACCTAACCTGACCTTAGTCTAACCTTAACTTTGCGATAGATTGGAACACCTATTTTTTAGCCAAATAGTTCCCCGGCTAACGTTTGGAAGAGTTTGGCAATTATATCATTCAAACAAGAATATAAAACAACATAAGTGTTTTAAAGTTCGTTAGAATGAGCCGTAAATTTATGCTGTTATTGCCAAAACAGAATAATTCCCGGGGTAATCTTGGAGAAGTCCGAAAATTATATCATTTGAGAGAGAATGTAAAACAACATAAGGGTTTCAAATTTTGTTAGAATCGGCGGAATTGTTTTGATGTTAATTCCAAAAGATTCCCTGGCTAACCTTGGAAGGACTTTGGCAATTATATCATTCGAAAAAGAATGTAAAACAACATAATGCTTTCAAATTCGTTACAATCGGCAGAATAGTCACAAACTTATTACCCCGATCCCATTAAAGCTAAATAGGAACGTTGCACCGACCGACCGACATAATGAGATATAGAATTACCCGCGATTAGACTCACACGCGACGAAGAAGACCCTTCATTTGAATAATCAATTAAGCATAGGCTTATACATATTTCTCCTATGCAGATAAATTTGTTGATTGGGGAAAATTACAAAAATAAGACTTAGAAAGTAAAAATAATGCACCTAACGCTATGTGAAAAAAAAGAGTGTTATTATTCACTTAAATCTAACGCTCTAAATCTGACTCACGAATCCTCGCCAGATTGGTTTCTAGGAAGATGATGGAAGTGGGATTTTTGAAGTTAAGGCGAACTTCACATCTGCTTCCTCAGTAGATTGTTTGTGGGGAGAGATTATAAAGAAAGAGGTGATGCTGGAAGTAAAAATATGGGAAAAATATATAGCTGAAGACCCTTCTGTAGGCATTGGAGCCAAATGAAAAAGCAATCAAACATATTTCAGCTGCGACATATTGGCTCATGTTACACTTCACTCCCTCATACGGGTTATGGGGTCAATAGAAAACGTGGGAACATATGTGGAAATGGAGACCGTTCCCGGTTCCCAAGGTCCTGATGACGCGAAGAGTAATAGTGAATCTTTTGGGCAACAAATAGAAAAGTTAGGCCTTTGGTCCTACTGGGAGTTAGGTAGAGCAGGATATTAATGAAGAGCAATAAGGACGTAACAAGGACTAAGCAAGAGAAGAAGTGAATAATATTGATGTTAAACCCTAGATGTATGGAGGGGTTTCTCTCAGTCTTTTCCACTTCCAATGCGAAGCCTCTTTGATAATGTAGGGATTCTTGCTAATAGTTTTCTTGTTTATAAAACAAAGAATAATATATTGGAAAAGCCAGCTTTCATACAGTTGACTTCATCTTTATCATATCCACACGTTGCAAAAAATCAGCATCCAAAACAATAGCTACAGTCAGGTTATGGTGGCTACCTCTTATTTAGATTTAATTTTATTAAAGAGTTGAGTTGGTGATTTATATTAGTTTATACTCGTTGGATTACTTCAATTTTCTCACTTTCTCACGGGTTTCGCTAAATTCGCCTCAAATTATTTGCCTCTCTTGTTTACTCTATTTAATGTTAGATCAAATTTACAGGAGCCACCCGTCCAATAGAATTGTGACCAAGGACCATAAAATGCACAAAACAAGCGACATTAGAATCTGAATAACAAGCTCTCAAAAACCTCGAGGCACCAAAAGCAGATATATATTATTATTCCAATCAACTAAAGTGTAGTGGAAAACTTCATGAGCCAAGGGAGTATTATTCAACCCGTTTAGGGGACTGTAGATTGAAAAACTTTAACGGCTGGCTCTGAAGACGGAATCTTGTGTTGAATTAGATGGGATAAAAAAGGTAAGGATGTTGAGATTAACTTTATATAAGATGACTTGTCTAGTTTGAGCTGCTTGCAAACATACAGGAAATTCTGCGCAACATATGATGGTGACAATCTCCCACCAAGGGTCCCATTTCTTTCTGTTCTGGCCTGAATGGAATTGATCCGGGTAGCTATTGAGGAAAGCCAATGCCTAATCCACTAGGGAAATCAGAGCTCCCTTTAACTCTGGTATTTCGCTCTTGTACATTACTGTTACTCTGAAGGAAGCTGTAAATATTGTTGAAAATTAAAATTTGTCTTCAAAATATAGTTTAGTTTTTATTGCACCTTAATTACTCTTTAAATACACAGGTCTGAAACTTCTTCTAACCTCTCGAATGTGTGCCCAAATGCAAGCAATAATACTTCTTTTTAGAAGACATTTTAGTAATATCCAATGATTCAAAATATAATCATTGTTTTTTCTCGAAACATATTTTCTTAAAGCCAAATACACTTGGTCATTCTGTCTCATAGATAATTCTAAAATGAGAAACATCTAATCAACTCATATCTTTCTCCCGTTATTTTCTTGAAATTTCCTATTCTGAAAAGATCTTCTTTCCAGTTATTTTTTCTGCTATTTGATGCCATATAAAATTGTGATTGCAAGTTTCTATCAAAAGACTATTCACTGGACTTATTTTGCCTGAAAAGGTTTATTATTTGCATCTAAAATGCCTAGTTATAAAGTGTAAAGGAAAGAGTAGCTTTTAGAAGGAATCTTCCTTTTCAGTGCACTCCCTTGGCTTGAAAGGAGGACGCTGGTGCATTCATTAGAGAAGATTTGTCGAGATAAATAGATTTCCTGCGACTTTGTGTGACCAAATATGTAGATTCAGGTAAATTCAGACTATTTTTCTCTTTACGATGGCTCAGTAAAGTCTATGAATATCAAAATATTATTAAATGTAAAACGAAGAATAATCTTCTTATTTTAATTAAATACAAACAACAACGATTTGCGAATATCTTAGACAGAGATGAATATAATTGACTCCAAGTCTCTTGGCATGAAAGGAAAGACGGGGATAATAACCGAGAACCATCTCTAAAAAATCGGTGCCATATAGACCTTTCCTCTTGGTACTTGAATGAGCGGCGCCACTTCCCGGCCCCGGTGACCCTTGAAAGTCTCATACAAATCTGAGACTACCTGGGCTTCGTCCTTCTGGAAATTTACATTTTGAGCCACTATTTAATCCGCCTTTCGGTGATTCTTTGATATTCCGCCAATTTTATTGCACATAATCTATTTTTTTTTTCTAAATTGAATGAGCATTTGTCCTGTTTCATCTTAATTACTCAAAAAACTATTCTTTTGGTGTTAATGGATTAAGTTTTTGTCTTGGTTCATTTTAGTTCTTAATAATCTAATAATCAAACTTTTCCCAGGAATATTTTCTCCTGGATTCTCCTCACAATCTAACACTTAAATAGCTGAAAATAATAATGACACGAAAGCCAAAAAGAATATGGCAAACATACTTAGACCCATCAACTACAATAACATCAGCGGGCTTTATTGAGGGAAGACCGGCTGTGGGCCCTATATCTATATACTACGTCCTGAATTGTAAGGTAATATTACTCTATTCTTCTACTAGGTAATATTTAGACGCAAACTATGCTCATTCTGTCTGTTTTTAATTATATTAACGACGTATGTTTCACTAATTCTTTGATGCTACTACTGAATCGGTTGTTGACGAGTTTCTATTCATTTTGACGGGTATTTGCTCTATAATACATTTTAATTAATAGCGAATAAAGTTTGTTTAAAAATTCTTTTAAGATTTTAAAAATCTCAAACAGTTTGCCGCATAAAATTATATTCGCAAGAGATAATAGTTTTAGGCAGCGGTCCTTCTTCAGGTACCAGTTTAATCAGCTTGCATTGCACTTTTTATAACATTTCCAAATCTCTTGATAATGTTCAATATGGATATTGAAACAGGTACTCCCGATGAGGTTGAAATAGTGGTTTATGTCTCTAGACTGATAAGACAAATTCACTGGCAATATATTTTAGAATTCGATGTGCCTCATTAGTGTGTTCTGCGCATTGCTTAGATGTATAAGCTAAGTTAAAATTGGTACCTCAAGAGCACTTTTCTTGTTTACGGATCAAAAAGTGGACACTCATATAATACTTCCATTTCATATTTCTGCATTTCTGTGTTAAAATTTATTTGCCATTTATCCCTCCATCTGACAATTTTGTTTAGGTCTTGCGGCAGTCACAGATACATCGCATCTAGCTGCAGCTCTATTTCCTCCCCTAGTGTTCTTCCCG
Source organism: Ceratothoa steindachneri (assembly GCA_963969495.1). Lineage (NCBI taxonomy): Eukaryota > Metazoa > Arthropoda > Malacostraca > Isopoda > Cymothoidae > Ceratothoa > Ceratothoa steindachneri. The sequence goes on along the minus strand of OZ018335.1, from coordinate 49,014,795 downwards.
AATTCAGAAATTCCCCTAATTATCCCGTTCATGAGGTCGTTTATATATATTTTAAACCGTAAAGAGCCACCTTCTTAATTTACAATTATACTAGAAGCTCGTACGGAATTAATTATTGGAAAATGAAGTTACTCTTTTCGACTCAATGCTACTTGAAATTTTATAATAATGTACATTTAAAGTTTTCTTATTCTTCATCCTACTTGTTTTCAAATAATATGCTAACGAGGTTAAAGACTATAATCACTTAATCGAATCTTTTCTTTTAAAATATTATTTTAGAAAACTTTGAGAGATATGAACTTCTTAGATTTCATCTTATTTGAAAAAAAAACATCATCCTTAAATTCAGTTTCATCATCGTTGAGAGAATAAGAAAAAATCAAGGAACAAGCCTGTAGTTTCACTTGAAATTCTCATTGTTACAACTCAATGACTCGTATATATAGATTGTATCTGATAAAGTTAATTATCTTGTATCCTTATGTTTTATAGTCTCCTGCAAGGCATTTCTCATAATTGAGATTGGTTTTATTATTGCCCATCTTTATATACCTTGGTTTAAAGAAAGCCAATTTTTGTTCACCTAGTTCCGGAATAAAATAAGATCAGATTTAGTGAACTAAATATTATACAAGAGCCATTTAGTAGCCTTATACACCATCTTTCAGCTACAGATTAAACTTTATTCTTAATTGTAATATATTTATTTAAAAAAATGAATCTTCTAGCTATGAGATTCAAGTAAAGTTACTCTTTTTTAGCTAAAAATTCTAGAGAAATTCAATTGAGAAGAGTAAAGTATAAACCCTTTAGGCCGATAATTAAAGGTAAATCAATAATTGTCCAGTTAGTTCTACAAAATTGTTATCATTTAAGTCCCTAGATCGCTTTGCATGATATTAGGACTAAATGTTGATCCATTGTTACGAAATGACCTTGAATATAGTTATTTTTTTAGTAGATATTTTTAGTCGCGTACGACTCTACATCTCACTATGTCGGTCGGTCGGTCACGTTTGGTGTTTTTTGTTTTTGTAATCACATCATAACAATTCGTCCGATTCTAAGGAAATTTTCAACCCTTATGTTGTTTTACATGATTTTTCGAAAGAAAGAATCGCGAGGGTCCTCTCATGATTATTCTTTGAATTTTTGAAAATGGTAAGGTCATAGATCAGAAAAAGTGAAAGCACGCACCTTTTTGGTCAGCAGACCTTGTTTTGTCATAATATTATGTTTAAATTCTTTTGAAAAATAGGCTAGTCGTGGATAAATTTTCAAGTCTTATGGATATTAAAATTTTAGGAAAATATATATTTAATGAACATCATATAAAAATACATTCTATTTCTTGAAACGAAATGTATTTTTCATTACTATATTTTTAAATAGGTTTTAAATGACTTCTATTAATGTTAATGGTTAATAGAAGTTTCTGATTATAAACAAAGCGTTACTGCATGCAAATCATTTTCGCCAATTCCTAATAGATTTGACTTGTAGTCTAATTTTTTCTTAATTAATCAATTAAATAGAAAAAAAAGTAAAATAGTTGATAATGATATTGTATTATTTTAATGATAGAAAATCACATATATTAATTTCCCCAGGCTTGAATTTGCAGAACGTTATATAAACTAGCCTAAAATAGATCACAATCAATTTGCTACAAAGTTAATAAAAATAGTTGAAATTTGTATAAGTTAATAGATAAAAAAATAACCCACGATCTTAACCTAAAAATATATTGCCTTGAAATTCTCTAACCTTTTGATCATAAACTATTATTATGAGATAAGAGCGGCATACAGAGTAAATCTTGATCCATTGAATATTTCAAATAAAAATAGAGCAAACTATTTATTCTCATTGCATAAGAGCTATGAGATTAGTTTTGTCCTCTATCTTTCACCATGAGTACCAAATGTTTTTTTCCCTTTCAAACTATTTTACAGCCAGTCAAAATAACAGAGAATAGATTAATATTTCTTCATCGCTCTATTCTTTGTTTTAGAATTTTAATAACATTAATAGTATCTTCTTACATTGATGATATTTTGGTCAAGTTTAATATTATGACCCTACTATACTTCCGATCTTCTGATTGAGAGAATAATTTTAACTATCTTTGGCCCAGAATTATATAACTAAGTTTAATAAACTTAGTTTGCAATAAATCTAATAAGCTTTATTAGTCAATAAAGGTATGGAATTGCTTGGTTGATTAAAAGAAGTTTAATTTACATAACTTTATATATTTATTTTCTCAGTTCCTCATCGTCTTTTAATTTCAGGGTTATATATATATATAAAAGTAGAAGGAATATTGACATAAATTAACTCAAAATATATCTAAAAAATTTACTTCTCCAAATTGATTCGAAAGTTACCACTGTGTAATATAAAAAATGACATAAATTTGATAGACACTTAATAAATATCTAAATCAATCAACTGTACTGAATTTTCAGTGAATTATTACAACGATAATTTATTAAAGATATCATTTTGAGTGAACATTCTTCATGGAATGATGTCTTGAAAAATTTAAGATATATAAAATTTATCACAAAGCTCACACAATACATTCTTATCTCATTCACTATATTCAACAATAATATAAAAAATTCTAAGAATCATGCTAGAACTTAACGATAAAGTTAAAAGTTCCACTTGCTAATCTAGCCAGTTTCACATAACAAATATTTGCCATAGTTTTACAGCTATTTTATACAGTTTTGTATTAATCTATATTCTGTTTAAACACATACATTTAATTAAAAGGGAATATTAGAAATATTTTGATACATCTGACAACGTTTTGTATGGATATATCCCCGGGAGATGATGTATGCGGGTCTTAGCCCTTAAAGTCACGTCAAAATAGGTTCAAAAGTTATTCCAGATAATTGGGCAAAAATAGGATGCCACATCGAGAAATACTGGTCATCTGCACACCACAAATTTAGGAAAAGAAAGTTGGTGTAACTTTTAAATGCCCATTGAAGGTTCTAAATTAAATGAACTCTATAAAATTGAAGAGAAAAGGCAAGTACATATATACTCAACTAGATAATTAACCGATGGTTTTATTTACAGGAATGGTTGCCCATTAGCTACTGTCTTTTTCAAGATGAGACTGAATCAAACGACACTTTCATTGCTGGATCTCAATAATGGTATTCGAACCGAGGACAAATCTTGGTCTACGGCTGTAGCGCTATTGGTCGCGTTTGGTCTTCCAAGATTAGATTTCCTTTCCGTGATCGTCGAGTGATCATTTCGATGATCTGAAAATTAAATGAGCACCAATTTAGTCATTCTATTTGTGATAACGTTTGTCCATTAGATTAAATGCCACATCTAATCTTAAACTTAATGATTAATCAAATTCTATAAATGTTTGAGAATAGAATAGCGAATATAGTCAATATTAATATTATTTATTTTCTTTTAGATTTATTAGATATAATCACAAATTTCTTGATAAAAAAGGCTGAAAGTGATGATGTGAGAAGTAAGAATTTAAGAAAGCTAAGAGTGGTGCGTAGACAATTATGGCATGCATCTCTAGTGAACTAGCACTTGTTTCATAGGAATGGCAAAATATTTTGGATTAATTGGAGTATGCAATGGAGAAGACCATTTGAGGTTCTAAGTTTTGCCTCTTTTGGGCGGCCCATGGCATTAGTTTCTTTTGGGGGGGGTAAAATGGTGAAAAAACACTTCATTGGACTATTTGTTAATGGTTATTCCTGGAACTAATTACCTCCAACAACAATTAAATATTTTCAGCTAGAGGTTAGTCATATACGATGTCTTGGAGCTTTACTGCATCCTTTTTTTCCTGTCTCCAACATTTCGATTCACTCTCCTCAGGGGATACTAAAAGAGTATTTTATTCTTACTCGGTAATACGATTAAATCACAACTAATTTAAAAATATTCCCTTTCCACTTTCTTTTACTTCATTGGTATGAAATATGCATTTTATAACCTAGTTAAAACTCAGTTGTAGAGGTATAATTTTAGACAGAAAGAAAAGCAGGTTTGCGGATGAGTTTACTGTGGAACACAGCCTTATGTGTTGGTCAGTAGAGGGATAAAGGTAAAACAATTAGCGGTCCCTAAGACACGTACACTAGGAAACCAGCCAAGACCACACATCACAAGAATCCGACAGACTGTCTGCTGGGAAGAGTTTAGTTATCCAAACGCCTGACTGGGGCTCCGAGAAGTAGTAGTTTATTCAAAAACTATCCATCATCAAATCATCTGTTAGGGAACAAGCACGTGAGGGAAGAAAGAACGTCACCTTCAAGCATTGCTTCCACGTGATAAGCCTCGTGCAGCTTACAAACAATTTTCAAAGCTCAAAAGCGTGAAAAAGTATAGTAGCGGGCCCTTATCAAGGCGAGTATTTGAACAAGCCGAGAAGTCTTCCCTTTCCATCATTTCAGCCACGCTGGGAGCGGTTGAGACAATCACCATCCGGGCCGCGTTTACAATGATTCAAATGATGTGAGATACTCCCTCCCCCTGACCTATGGGGTAAGCTCCCTCACTTATGGTGTCCATATCTACCCGCATAACAAGGAATGAGCAGAATGGTGCGAGAGACGCACACGAGTGCAGACCTTCTTACTCCTCCTCAATTCAGGTTTGTCATACGCTGAAGGCAAGGAAAAGTTTTGGGACAAAACCAAGCATCCTTTCTTGGATAAAGCAAATATCCACCCCCTAGAGTTAGTTAAGAACTCTTCTCCTCGTAAAAATACACGTCCGACTCCACTCATCGACGCCATCTCCAAACAAGAACCAAGTCCTGAGCCAAAAGGCTTTAGTGAAGATTCATCTTTGCGTAATACCCCCTTGATTACGCATCTCCGACCAAACAAACTGTCGACGTCTCAGAGAAACTCATCCTTCGTTTTCTTCAAAGAAATTTACACCGAAGAATTCACAACCTCCATTCTTGAAGACTCTGCTCCCCTCCCCCCCGTCATCTCCAAAGAATATTTCACTACAAACAAGTTGACCTTGGACCCCGTCGAAGTGACCCAACCATCACTCAACGCTTCGCCGGAAACGACCATCGTCTTCCCCAACCATTCCATTTGTGTACAATGTATCATATAAAATATTTTAGCTTCCTTAATTTTTTGATTGACGTCTACCTTTCCCCATTATCACTTGTCTAACTATGTGTCTTAATTAACTGTGTATTATTGTATCATATTAACTTTAATTAGTAATATTTATTAAAGTCTATTTTTGCGTACTCTTTTGCTTTCTGATCCTCGAGCATCATCATAGCTGTATAACAATAGTCTGTATCTAAGTGAGATTTGGAACTCTCAGCCAATATTAAGTACTAAGTTTTAAAGTAGCATCTTTTGGACTAGCCACCCTTACGAGGATCTCACCTTGTAACCGGAACACGGCCTACTCAAACTATTTAAAAAAGAAACCCCCGCGTACTCTCAATCAAATATAATAGATGTATGTAGGATATATAGAGCTATACCACAACACCATCACAATTGCCCACTCAGGAGTTTCTCACATGTGGTAATTTATCCATCCGCGATTCACCCAATCTAAGGTTTACTCCATCATCAGGCTTAGGTGCACAAACTGGGCGAGAAATCTCATCTCCAAATGACAAAAAAATCAAGTATAAATATCATAAATCAAAAAATATCTATAGGAAATGGCTAAACATGTACCAAGAACAAGAAGAGAAACAATCAAAAAATAACTAGGAAACTATCACATCAGTAAGTGAGCTAAATCTGGCTCTTATCAAATCTTTTATGTCTCCATTGGCTACATTACCATCTGTTCTGGAAACCAAACTCATGCAAATCATGCACCCAGGTGGATATGTATTGATAGTTAAATCATCCCCACAAGTAACTGTAACGAGAACAAGCATTTCAGGTCTATCATTAATAGGATTGGTGGACACTCAATGAAGAAATTTAAAAGGAACTAGAAAAAACAACCATGGCTTAAAATCAAGGAAGTATTATATTTTTGTGATCATATGCATATAATCAAAATTATATGCGAAACCAGCGACACTTCCCCTAACACAGTTTCATCATGACTCATATTAAATAGGATGATACTGAAGCCAAATCTGTAAATATAAAAAGCACAAATGTGCAAATGTATTTCCGTTGCAATAAAATGGAAATTCGCACTTTGTCAAAGGGCTAGAACAAAAATATGGTAGTGTGTTCCGAATATGGAGCAGTTTGGGAGCACACCTTGCGCCCTTGAACCACAACAGAGATTTAACACCTCAACTGCAAAGGAAGCCACACATCCCTGAAATAAAAAAAAAAAGAACTCAGGAAAAAGAATAAAATGATCCACAACCTCATTCGCCCAAGACACAAATCACGACACACTTCAGAAGATTAAATATAATGATACAACGCCACTGTCTTTCAAATCGACTAAAAAGTCATGCCGTCACCGAAAACGCAAACAAAGTCACACGGTAAGACTCTTAATGGTATGCTGGAAATTTGGTTCGATTCCATGAACTTCTATCCAAATCCAGATTTAGTGGGATTCTTCATAATAACTGAAATAGAGACCAAAGGAAAAAAAAGAGAGGAAGCCAAGAAAAAAAGTAATAGAAGAGAAAACACGCGAAGATCAGAATCAGGATAAGGGCGAAGATGTGGGGATTGAACGAAATAGGGAAGTATCAAGTGACTCTTGTGACATTTAAAGAAGAATCAGCAGATTAAGAATACACTAGCTTAAACTTAAGGCACTAGTATAAGTCTTCGACAAACTAGGAGCGAAATTTTAAATGGGAAGAATTGTTAAAAATGAAGCAACTGTACCCAGATATCCTCTGAAGAAGAGCTCTAGAAGAAAAACAAGAGAAAAAATAAGGGTATGGGGTAACTGATTCCCCCCCCCCCCCTAGTTTTTTATTGATTTGTCTGAAGTTCAAGCTCGTACTTTCCAAATACTCCATATAAACAGCAATGTATGTAACGAAAGGAGAAACATTTTCAATAAATTCTTTAGAGAAATTGATTCTGATATATTTCTGATATCAGAACACTGATTCAACCCCCCCAAAGTGAAAATATGGTACTATGAAGTCAATAAAGAAGTATTCGCAAGAAAGCTAAGACGGAGTGGCAATCACCATCAAGGTAAATAAAAAAATAGAAGATAACGATAAATAATATTTAGCAATAGAAGTAACAAATGCCACCTTATTCACCAGATATTAATTCCGCATGCCAAATCGAATGTTTCTCTAAAATCACACGTTATCTTACCAACCAAATAATAATCCTAATTGGTAACCTTAAAGCGAGAATCTAAAAATCAACATATAAACAATCCAGGAAAGAAATAGGTAGGAACTTGGTCGACCTGTTGCAAAGAAACATCATTTAACCAATTACGCAAAGATCGCCAAATATTTAACACACAATTGCGCAAGGAAGTCTAATATGTCTTTCTCAAGAACAATAATTCATGCTATTTAATTAACAGAAGGCTACCTCAGCAGTCGTCTATTGCAGTCATCTTGACGGGATACTGTTATAAATCAGTCAGCAACACCTATTTAAGTCCTGAGCACGCCCAGGAAAAATGACCAATATTCTAATTGGAACACTTACAACACCATGTTAGGGATGTATGCCCCATTTAACTGAGAGGCTGCAACGTGGCAGGGAATAAAAGCAGAGCTTCATACAATACAAAGTGATCTTCTTCAAGCTGACGAGGAATTTGTTGCATAGCTCTCCTAAAGAACCGTAGTTTATGTGATATGGACAAAGGGAATGAAAGCCAAAGATAGACAACTCCTCGAGCTTCTCTATCAATTACACAACGTGTGCCCAAATCGTTAAATTTACTTCCAAACAAGAAGAATAAAAACAAGCCAAGCCCAAGATTTTTACCCATAAAATTATGTAATTTAGAAGAAAAAATAACGCAATTGATCCAGAGCCATCATCTAAGGGAGAGGAGAAAATAATAAACAATTTAAGGAGGTAACCAACCCCTTCCACTAAAATAAAACTGAGCTAAGAACGAAAACGCAGATATGTCTGAAGATCTGAATTATATCGAAAAAATGTTCAATCAATCTTCGTGGAAAAGCTTCAATATAAGATCAGAAGAAATAGAAACTTAAAGCAAGGGCACGAAGAAAGTATACTAGATATACGTAATAAAAAACAACATAGGACTCCCCATAATCATCCAGAAGAGTCCGAGAGAGCTCTCAAATGGGTGGGAGTAAAAATATCTAGGGCGATTAGAAGATTATCTAACTTTTTTAAAACTGCGTGCATCTTAGTACTTGCGGCAAACCAAGACCTACTAAAGAGGTTCCTTAAATATCATTGAAGGAATTAAACACATCTTCAATGCGTGACTGATCAAACCTTACTTTCCTGACTACTTTAAATTAGTAGAAGATAAGATTTTTTGCCAGCCTTAAAAGCCTCCAAATTTGAAGTATTGGGTAAAATTTCTAAAAATTATTCTAAAGAAAAAATTACTAGACCATGAGACGACAGAATAGTTCAGAACCGATGACAATTTGATTGCAGATATCAAGGAATACAGAGATTATAATTGCTACCTTATAGGAATAGATACCCAAGGCCGCAAAAGAAAGAGCTTTCTTTGAAATAGATATTCGACATGTGTCCAAAGCATTCGAAAAGGTAAAGTAGCGGAAAATGCAGTTAAAGGTCCTGCATCTTGACCTTAGTAACATATTAGAAAGCTCTTCTGTCTCTATTTACTCAAAGTCACCGTATTCATTAAAATTGACGGCCACAAGAGACAACTCTCTCACTCTGGGTTGGTTTTTCCCCAGCATAGTTTTATGTGCCTAAATCTCTACTCGATCTACACAACGAATATACTTTTTTGTCCATAATGAAGACAATAATCAAATTGCATTTCACGGATGATGTAACTGAGATTTTATGTGTACCATATAAAAATCTATTTCACTCTGCAAAACTAAAGTGGAAAACATCAAAACTGAAACAAGAAGATATAATTACATCAGCAGATGAAAGATTTTTGGCCTAAAACAAACATTAATGGGCTTCACTCAACACATAAAACACTGAATGGGGAAAGCAAAAGCTGCCTTTCAAACGTTTTACCACTTCCACAGCCTGAACATTAACAAACGGAGAAAAAGATATATCACGCGAAACTTAGGTCCGTGCTACTATATAAAGGGATCACTCTTTGTACATTGTAGAATATCAGCGTTGTTAAGTTGCAAAAGGTACAAAATAAGGTACTTTACTTTATAACTAAGTAACGCATACTCGAACACTCAGAGCATTGACGCTCCACAATCTGGCAAAGATCAGCCCCCAAATAATTAATTTAAGAATAAGAGCAGAATATATGACAGAAAAAATTGAAAATGAGTTTGATGAGGAAAGAAAAAGACGCTTCCGTCTTAAACTAGAGGGGAAATTGTACTACATCTTCTCTAGTATCTACCACTCTTTGTTAGCAAATCACTGAAAAGAGTAAATGTTTGTGTAAAAAGTTAAACAAGAAGAAGTGACTCAACAATAGGGCTTGTAACCAGTTCAATTTATTAGGTTAATAATCAATTAAAACTGGTTAACAAAAGCGGTTAACTGTTGATTAACCGAATATTTGGCATCAAGTAATGTATTGTATGAAAGATTATTATTAGCTGATAAAAGCAGATTATTGTTAGTTTAAACTATATAAGGATAGATCATATTTAACCTATAAATGACTTAATGATATATTTATTCTGTTATTGATATGTTATTTATTTGCCAGGTGTACGAGAATCCGTGTTTAGTTTACCTGGGAGGTAACCACTAGTAATTTTTACTTAAGTGCATTATTTTCATTGTTGGAGCAGTGATACCCTTTCTAAATTATGGCAAGGAGAAAAAACTCAGATGTTTGGCGTAGTTTTGACAAACAAGAGAAAGATGAAGTGAAATTTACTATATGTGCTAAAATTTGAAAATGTCCGGTAGTTCCACGTCATCTCTCGCATATCATTAGAGAACTGCTCATAGTAAAATAGTTACGGAGATGTATGAGGAAAACAAGAAAACAATCGAAAGAAAAATTGAAGAAGGTGTTGCAAAGTTAGCTAGTCAATATGGCATTAGCTTTAATACAATTGCAAATAGTGTTTTTATTCAGGAAAGTTTCAAAAACTTTTGGTATAGAAAATCTATTCCTAACGATGCCTCTTGTGTTAGGAATATGGTGGTCAACTACGCTGCTGAAAAGAAACCTTATTTGAATTTCTATTTCACAGTAAAACAGATTTATTCATTACCATTAACAATTTTAGAAAAACTTAATTTTTAATTGAGAACAATATGCAATTCAATCAATAATGTATTTTCCGTTGTTATTTACGACTTCTTTCCAACGTTCAACTAGTATTTCGATCCCTCTGCAATAAAAATCTCTTGATTTTAAATCGAAGAATTCGTCTAACCAGGTCCTAATTCCACATCAGTATGAAACAAAACGCCGGGCAAATTGTTTAAGAGCGATCGGAACAGATGGAAATCTGATGTAGCCAAGTCCTGTGAATATGGAGGATGCGGCAGGATTTCCAAATTATGCATTTGGATGGTGTCTTTTGTCATCTTGGAAATGTGAGGACGAGCATTGTCGTGTTGCAAAAGGACTCCATAACGTCGATGAGGTTGTTTTTCACGAATAGGTTCGGCCAGTTGAACGTAGAGTTCTGTATTTACAATCTCGTTGTCCGCAATGAGCTCATAAAGAATGATGCATCCATAATCCCACCACACACACAGCATCGTCTTTCGTGGATGAAGTCCTTGCTTTAATGGCGGAAGTGTTTTTTTATTGAGGCTAAGCCATTGTTTTCGAGGGTTCATGTTGACCTAAACACACTACTTTTCGTCACCAATGATGATGCAGTAAAGAAATCTGTGCTTATTTCCATGAGTAGCCTTGTGACGAGCAAGCAAACTTGCGGCAATCGTAAAGGGTTGAAGTTTGTTACTTTCGCTCAAAGCGTGTGGAACCCATGCACCGAGTTTTTTAACTTTTCCCATCGAATGAGGGTGATTCACTACAGTTTTCTGATCACACGCCAATTGTTCAGCTAATTCTCTAGTCAATTGACGAGGATTTTCATGAAGATGATCGTTCAATCGAGCTTCATCCAACTTAATGGGGCGACCAGAACGTTCTTCGTCATTGAGATTGAAATGACCGTTTTTGAAACATAAATACTACCATTGAGCTATTCTTTTTGATAAAGCATTTTCTCCGTACACAGCACAAATATCGTGACGAGCCTTGGCTGCGTTTGAATTGTTCCCATCTTGATTAAAAATAAATAACAACAAGTGTCGAAAATGCGCCTTTCTTTCAACTTGACATTCCATTTTAAGGGGTAAAGAACAAAAAAATAAATTAACACAACTTTTAAATAAACCGCAATGACCTTCTTTTGAACTTCAAGACGTAGCCTAAGCAAAGACCTAATAGTCTATGCTGTTAAGAGACGTAGTTTAATCTTTGCAAATTTTGCTCTCAATATTTATTATTGTTTCTTAATATGTGCACAAATCACGTCAACAAAACTTCAATCATCACAACATTAAAAAAACGCAAGAACTTATTCCTCAACCTAATATAAATTTTCATGACGAAAGCACACACAGGTCGCTTACTCTTGCGAAATTTAATTGATCAATAAACAGTTCAAAAGTTATCAAATTAATTTTTTAAAAAATAAAGACATTTGGATTAGATCTGAACCATCACATATTTGGTTGCACAACATATGGAGCTTCTATAATGGTGAAACTTGGAAATGAAATTGGACTATTTCATCACGAGTGCATTGCTCACACGGTTACTTGGCTTTTGGTGATGTACTCTATTTTAAGCAAAGTAAAATTATGAATGAAGAGCTAGATCCAGATGTTGTTAATGATAGTGAGGAAAACCGTGATTTACATGAAAATATATTAAATTTCCTTAACAACAATACAAATGATGAAGATTCTTGCTTTGTAGAAGTTGATGAAAATTATAGCGATATTATTGATAAAACGAGAAAGATATGCAAACTATTTCGTATTTCACCCTTAAAAAATGAGACTTTGCCAGACATTGTAAAAGGTAAACATGGAACAGAATTAAAACTTCCATTAGATTGCAAAACAAGCTAGAATAGTCTTTTTATCATGCTTGAATAGTTTCTTAAATTAAAAAAATGTATTCTTAGAAGCTCTTAGAGTAGTTGGCTCCACGGAAATAATAACTGATATTGAATGGAGTACTCTGCAAAATAATACTGATACACTAAACCCTGTGCAATTAGTTTGGAAGAATCTGTGCTCTGGAAACTTAAATTTGGTTAAAGCAGCAATATCGATTCAGTTTTTATTTTCAAAGCTGGAGAGTATGTTAAATGTTATCGCTACCCAATTACATCAACGCCTTTCTGAAATAATTGCTGGTAGATGTCAAAATTATGCGGTCATACTTGCACTATTACTTGATAATCTATGTAAATCTGTTACGCAAGACAAATTTATTTAAGTTCGTTTCAAATGCAAACTTAAGAAGCTTTTGTGAACGTTTATACGGGAGATTATACAACGAACCTCAAGAATTGGAAGAATTGTTGCAGAAATCACAGGAAAGTGGGTATGGAATAACTAATAATGAAAGGAACCATGTTTTAAGTGAATACAATAGTGCTCTAGAAATTCTTAACTCAACAAATGTAGTTAATTTCAGTATATTAAATAAACTTAGATATTTTGAAGCTACAGCAATGCAAGCAACCAGCGTTCAGGCCAAAAGAGCCTTTTCAGCTGCTGGCTAATTTGTAAAAAAAATCAGATCTAGTAAGTCTAAAGCAACGAAAGACTCATTATGTTTGTTAAGAGATTATTTAAAATTAATTGTTAAAAATAAATAAACTAATGTTTCCTTCATTGCTAATTGTTTTATTAATTTTGCAAAGTTATAATTAAATGAATATATAAATTATTCATATATTTTTTTATTATAATGTCACATTTTCAGTTTCAGTACAATAAGTATCTGGTTAATCGGTTGATAACCGGTTAAAGGTAATATTAACCGGTTATTGATTAGCCAGTTAACCCCAAACACTACTCAACACCTAGAACGGGGTAGGCGGCTGAGGGCCCCCAACCCCTATGATGCAAAGAAATACCGAACCTGATCGTTAATAATTACGATTGCAGGGGACTAACATAAGTCGGCGAAAGTGTGAATTCTAATAATTGACTTAAAATACAGTAAAATACCCAAAAGCGAAAAAACACACGTTATGCACAGCCACACGCAATATTAAAACAGGTTGTGCACAAATGCATCCAACATCAGATGCTATACAAAATTTAGGACAAACAAACTAGAAAGGCATGAACCCATATAACATCTAAAATAAAAAAATAATATAATAAACAAAACAACATGAAAATAACAAACAAAAACGAAAGAACAAGTGTAATTGATTCGTCTGATCTCTAGCCACTTTGAATTCCAATTCACTACTTTCTTTCCCTACTAATTTTGAAGCATTGCATTAAAAGCAAGTGTTTTCTTCGTCTCTTTCCTAAAACTCTCTCATTCCGTTTATAAGTATTCAGTAGATTATACTTACCGATACTAAGTACACTACACTTTCTTAAGTTAAATTCCATTTTCACAAGGAACCTCACAAATAACATTTCCCGAAAAAGATTAAATCCCATCTATACTCTTTGTTGTCTCTCACTAAGCCACAACTGAATCTACCTAAAAATACTTTAATTCCATAGGTTGTAACTTGATTCCAAAGCAGTAAGTGTGGCTTCCTATCAAAAGCCCTCCTAGGATCAAAGTAAACAATATAGTAATTCTTATGTCATCCGGAGGCATCGTACCCCTCTTCATAGAAAGGTAGTAAAATAGTCAAACATGAGATGCCCTTAGTAAAGCCATGTTCAGATTCCTGATTCAAATTAAGATTACGTAACTGATCCCTAATAAATTTCACTAATAAAGATTCCAGCATTTTCCCTACCGCTGAAGTGAAACACTGGTCAATAATTGTAAATACTTGTTTTTTCATCCTTCTTAAATATTGATATGACATTATCTCACTTTCCGTAAAGAGGATAACTTGAAAAATCCTATGAAAATTTCCCGAGGCCCTGTAATTTGCTAAATTTGATATTACGATTGACTCTTTCATATGAGATTATCGTGTGTAATTAAAATATCCTCTAAATTCCCCTCTTCATTACCCCTGAAGATCAAAGTCCCCCTCAAGTACAAATAAAATATCCTCGAGTGTAAAAAATGAAAGAAAATAATAATTTAATATATTCGCCATTGCAACTTTCTCACTCACTAAATCTCCATCTGTAGTTTGAAGGTCCCCTATTTTATCTGTAGTCTTAATTCTGTATAATAGAAAGAAACATTCTTATCTTTCTTTGCCTTATTTGCCACTTTAATTTCATATTATCTCTTGGCTGCTTTAATAACCTGCAAATTATACTGAGTAATCTCATTATATCTCTGCTTTAATTGACATTTACCATTTTCTATTTTAATTTAAATCAAACTTCACAATGATTGCTATTTCACAAAATATTTCGAATCTCGGTATAACCAATACCATCTTCCTTATTTCTTGGAACTAGATCCATATTATCACCTTTAGTGAGATGGTTTATAACCTGTGAAGAAATTTGCTTCCACTAAACCCTACTTCTATCTCAAAAGCTTCCTAACAAATCACTCTAACTAGACACTAGCTCATCTGACTTAGTTTTCCAAATTTCATTTACTCCTAATGTAAAACAACAACTAAATCACTTTCAGCTCCATCCACTATCCTTTTAATTTTCTTACTCACATCCACTATACGTCACCTTGAAATATAAATTTTCATCCTCCTCCTGTACTCACGTCACAAAAAGTTGTGTCTAAACACCTCACTTTCTACTGCTTCAAATGCACCTTTACGCCCACTATACTATAATCCCCCTTCTTCTAAAACGCCCCCTTTTCCTAGGTCTCCTAAGACAGTGAACCTATTAATATAAGTATTTGGTGCAGTCCTACAGTCTTTAACTATGTAGGTCTACTATACTAACATAATTAGAACCGGCACCCCTACTTCCATATGAAACTTCCTTATTCCAAGATTCATGCTCACTTTAGAAAATATAAGTTCAACATTTATATCTCAAATAATGTTGCCAAATTCATTTATTAGTGACTGGAATCGGGCGTTCGCATGGATTAAAAATTTGCCCCTGAACCAAGTATATATTTGTCTACCATTTTGTTACCTCTGTTTTCATATTGTATAGTCCTTTTTCGCCTTTATATTCCGGAGTCGCATACCCTGCATTTAATTGTACAGTTGATAATGGTGAAGCACCGAAACTAGTCCTGTTTGTAAATAAATAGGATTCGAATATTGTAGTTTATTATTACTTTTTGCACCGCATATATATATATATATATATATATATATATATATATATATATATATATATATATATATATATATATAAATCTTTCCGAACGCGAAATAATTATAAAATTAATCCAGAAAACAGCAAGAAACAGAAAAACAGGATAATTTTGCTTCGGAAATGTTATTTCCGAGGAAAGATTATCCTGTTTTGTGTTTCTTGCGGTTTGCTTGATTGATATTTATATATATATATATATATATATATATACTTTCAATGACTTTGTTATCGTTCGTATTACCATAATAAAGCACTAAATATTTTTAATATATTGCGATAAAACGAGTCAAAGGACATTGTTCACTTTCCGGCTGCTATCTTTAATTACACTAGACCGTTAGATACATCCATTTTTCTTTTTAAAGTTATTTTTTATTTGCTTCACCAAGAAATATCACTTTTGTCCATTCTGCACCAGTGCATTCGTTATATTATCTGCAAAAAGTGGCTTATCCATAAAATTCTGCTGGGTGAGATGAAGCTTCTATCGAGAACCTTCCGATCTGAAACCTCTCTATAAGTCTCCCTCTAAAAGAGGGGGGGGGGAAGGTTTCCACCTAATTGTTTATAATCGTCTGTAAACTTGGCATTGAACGCAACCAGATCCTTGAGCTGGAATCTTACCAGAATGCGATTTGGCGCTTATTTAAAGTTCTTAGGTGTCCTGAAAACTTATTCACAGGAAGAAAACCATTTTTTAAAACCCATATTCACCCTCAGTTGACCCTTTGATTGAATATTAAAGCTCCAGGGACTTCGCCTCATCTCCTACATGAGAGGAACATAGCGCAATTTTGGATTAAGGAAGCAAGTGCAATATTTACTTATTACTTTTGAAAGGCTGATTCTTAATAAACGAGCAAATAATTAACTCCTATAATAACTATTCCTATCACGTTAATCTAAAAGAGTAATAAAAAAATTAAGATATTCCACTAAACTTGATATATTGCATAGTTATTGCATTGTTCTTATATTAAGATAAAAACCATTGCAATTTCTGTTTTTAAGAGCTTTAAGAATTTGTAATCCTTGTTTTTTGTACGATGAAATAACATCACTACCTCTATCGTTTCAATATCGAAATCTCCTATCATATCATTAACGAAAGTTCATCCAAAGTCAGATCAAAATTTTATTGCCTCAGAAGAAGAATTCCTGATAGTTACAGAAATTGTTTATCCCTTAGATTTTCTCCGTTACCAACAGGAAAACAGTGTCCTTTACCCTAACCGAAACACTTTAACTATACCAAAAATCTTTCACTTCAACTAAACTAAATGAGAAAACTATGTAATGTAGCAGGGTCTACGTTATTCATTAATTGCTCTTTGTTCTACGTAGGTGAGAGAGGGAGGAATAGGAAAAGAGAATTTACGAACACAAAGGCGATTTTAGGCGTACAATTGACGTGTCAATAATTTCAACCATGTAATAGATTTTCTCAGGGACAAAATGTTTAACCTTTGTAAGGATTTTCGTAAAATAAATGTTATGGAATCCACTTCAATTAGGGAAATCCCGAATCGCAACGTTTCGGATGGGCAATTTAAATACAACCACTTCACCCAATATTTAATCTTAAGATATAGTCTTGGAATTCACACCCTGTTTAGACACTTTTTTTTATTATTTTTTTATTTTTTTTTATTGTTTGTTGAGTCTATATTTATTTTAAGCGTACAACTGAAAATGGTATGATAAACTCCATACTAAAACGAGTCTCATAGGTAAATACTACACCCCTAAAGTGTTTTTGTACAAGATTTTTTGATTATTTTTCATTTTTGTAAAAGAAGTAAACTGGTATGATTTTACAATGCATTTTTTACCCCACTCCATTTTCAGCTCTCTCCCAAAACGTATCCACCCACCTCCTCTCTCCCTCCCTCCTCTTACCCTCTCCTTTATCCTCCATCTAACCCTGCTCGCACTCTCCACCAACCCCTCCCTCCCTCTCCCTCCCTCTCCCCAACTTTACCACTCTCTCCTCTACCTTTCCCCCTTCTTCTCTCTCCTCTGTCTCCCCCATTTCTCTCCCCATCTCCCCTAATACTTTTCCCTATCTCACCTCTTCCCTATCTCTATCTCCCTCTACCACCTCTCTATTACCCCATCATATCTCCGCCTCCCCCCTCTCCCCACTCTTTCCACATTTCCAAATCACCCAAAACAATATTGGTATACCTTTGAATGTTTGTGATGATTTTAACATTCCCTGAGGTAGGACCAAGCCCGAGTGAATGCGTCATAATAGTCTTTCCAATGGATGCAGGGTCTAGAGGGATATAAATGAACGGATCGTCAAGGTTAATTTTAGATAATTTGGTACAGTTTTCGAGATTTGGCATGAAGTCGGTAAGATTGGGTAAGGGATATTTGTTTTTAAACGTCACATAATTTAGTCGCCTATAGTCATAAGTAATGTGGTAGCTCTCATCTGACTTTTAACAATATGAACTGGCGAAGAATAGGGTGATTTGCTTGGGTTAATTTTACTTTTTAACAGCATAGTTTGTATGCTGTCCTTTAAATTTTGGGGGAAAAGCGGCTTGGCCGCTCGGCAACCGGGTAGCTCTCCGTGACAATGAAATGATGAATTTAGGGGTGAACGATATGCCTGCTTTGGGGATTAACATGTGATTTACTTGCTTTATAAATAGCACTATATTTCTTTAGTAATTAGACTATCCGGCAGCCATTGGAAAGAAATAAAAGGGTGGCAAGAATTCAACTTTTTTTCGTGGCTTGAGCAGATAAATTCGTAGTACCATCAACTAAACACGATTTACTAAAATTAACTAAAAGATTATAGTGTGCCAGGAAAGTCGGCACCTAGTATCGCACATTGCACATCACAAATTAAAAATTTCCACATAAAATTGCGCCTAAGCTCTAGTGAGAGATATTTAAAGTTTGAGTGACAAGGATACGAATGGGCTTAAGAAAGCTGGGGTTAAAGGAATATGTGATTCTTGGTCTTTCTGTTTTGCAACATGGTAGCGGGTAGAATACTAATTATGGAACCAGTATCAACTAAAAACCTCACACACGTTTTGGTATCAGTGACGTATAAACAAGGGTAAGGAGCACAAAATTGTGCAACTTCATCCATCACTGTAGCCTGGAATATCTAGTAGGCACTGGCTTGTTCGCACCAGTGTAACAGCCATGCGCCATTTGAAGGGAATTCCTGTGATACTAGAAAATGCCGTTTGCAACTGCAGCAGAGTTGCAAGAGTAATTGGAGACAGTATGGGGGAGGGTAGGAGAGCTGTGCCGCCATGATGTTGATTATCCTCTTGATAGGTCTCTATAGTGTTCTAAGGATGTTATTCGCCGGGAGAGGTTGGCCAATTCTTCTTTTATAGGTGTTAGTCCTGCTGCCAAATGTGACTGAAAATCTAGGAATGGTTAGCCATGGCAAGGGCTGTTACTATTGCTTGTGAGCTACGATTGAAGGCACGGGTGGTTGCGGTCGCCGGTTTGTCAAGAGGGGTATTAGTGACCAGAAGCTTAGGTGAGAGCCCTCGGATAAAGGTTTCCCGAAGAAATTTATGACTCACATTGACTTCCAGAGAGTCACGGAAACTCAGCAATAATTCATCGGGTGCAAGGCGGGCGAGTTCGATTGTGCGAGCCAAAATCTCCATTTTTGAGCAGTGGTCGGGGTATATATTCCCAGGATAGCGTCCCAGAGGGGAGGCTAAGAGAGGGTAGCAGGTTCTTTAAAAGAGGTGAAATGCTATCTATCGCCGTATAGGGAAGTGCCATGTATCACTGTATAGGAAAGTGCTCTTACAAGTGATTTTAGCGTATGGGTTTTACTAGTAATCCGGTTTCAGGTTGAATAATAACTTAATTTAGGTGAACTAGGATTGTGGGGAAAGAACTTTGGAAGATGGCAGAAATTGTGCTTACGGCAGGAAAATTATTGGCGTTGTCCATTTTCGAAGAAGGGAAATTGTTAGCGTCGGTTGTCCTCTTTTAATCACTCCATGGTCACCAATTGTAGCAAGAAAAGGCCGATTGATTGATTATGGCAGGAGTCACCAGTTCCAAGGTGGAACAAATATTTCTTGTCTGCTATACAATTACAACTTCGGGAATTTGAGTTCGCTTGAAGGTGTTCACCAAATAAGCTCATATTTGGATTTACAAACAAGTTGATAAAAAAAAAAAATTTTTAACTTGAATTTTTAATACCATCAATGGGTGGAGTTGGAGATCCTAGATCCCTTTTCCGCTGTTGGAGTAATTCCGAAGTTGAAATGATTTGATCTACTGGGTGCATAAGGAGAATAATAAGAACTTTTTAATGTACAATTATTTTATATGCGCAGAGAAGGTGGGCGTAACCAATGGGGTTTCCGGGAGAGGCTTTTGTGTAAACCAATGTTCGTTGATGTGTGTTCGAGAAGGTA